>CP094636.1:4994844-6194844 GCA_023657505.1 Camelina hispida | reverse complement strand
ATACTTTGAAATATTCTGATATGTCTATATTTTGCATCTCTTTAGCCTGTATTTGTCATGCATTTAGCTAGGACAACTAGCCGTTTTGCATCATTTTAGAACCTCATTTATACACTTTGCATTTTTAGGAAGTTTTTGCATCATCTTTGCATACATTGTGCATTTTGGAGTATTTCAGGTGTCTAGGAGATGTCGGAAACGCAGACGATCGAGACAAGCAATCGAGCCACTCTCAGCGGCACCAATCGAGCCACTCTCAGCTGCATCAATAGAGCTACTCTCAGCTGCACCAATCAAGCCACTCTCAGCTGCACCAATCGAGCCACTCTCAGCTGCACCAATCGAGCCACTCTCGAGTCACCACTCGAGTCGCCACTCGAGCCATCATTCGAGCCACCGGTCGAGGGATTCAGCTTTTTACGCCTTCATAAAAGTTGTATAGAATTGAGTCATCTTTCCAATGCCGTTTGTTTCAAGTTAATCGGAGGCGTGGTTCAATAGTTATTACCATTTTAGTGGATACATATACACCCAGCTCGAGTCTTATCACCTCCACTCGACCCAGCTCGAGTCGCATCACCTCCACTCGACCCACATCGAGTCGTATGACCTCGAATCGATCCGTTCAACTCGACCGCACCTCAAGGAGAGACAACACGTGACTCGCCGCACATGTTTGGTTTCACACGCTTCAGTAGATTCCCGAACCAACACTTTATCTTGTCGTTTTAAGTTTTAGGGATTCACGCGTTTTTACTATATATACATTTTGTTAAGTCTTCGTTTGGGACATCTTAGTTTTTATCTCGTTTCTTTTGTAAGGTTTATCTATCCACCAAAAACGTACTCTGATCTTGTAATCCAGATACCTTTGATTTTATTGAGTTTTTGCATTGGATTTCTTCTACAAAGTTGTTCTTCTCATTTCTATCTATCTACTATGCTTTGTTCAATATTGTCTATGTTTGCATCCGTGATGATGGTTTTCGGATCTGAGTAGTGTGTTAGTTCTTGAGGATGGGATAGATTAGGTGGAGGATCTTAGGATGTAGAGTGTTTAAGCGTTGACTGTATGATCCTCTTCTGGACTAGAGTAAGAAATACTAGTTTTTCTCTGATCAATTGGGACTAGGTTTGAGACATTTCCACACCCAAAAGGTATTTGATGAAATGTCTGACCAACTAGTACCAGAGACTTACGTTCCTTGCCTAAGAGATTAGTTGTCTTGGATGTTTGTTGATGTGAATGAACTTGTTGGTAATGCCTGCTCGACCATGTTTCTTTAGCGAGAGCGAGGTATGGAAGTGGTTGAGTCTGAGTAGCTTTTGCCAAGAGATTGGATTAGCTAGGTTGTGATGTTCATTGTTTAGGGATAGTTTGCTTGTGGTATATTAAACACTCTGTAGACTAGGATACTCCACCGACATCAATTACTCCCATCCTTAGGACTTTTATCTTTTTGATTGATATTACATTCCCAAGACTGTTTCATTTGTTCATGCTTAGAATCATTTTCGGTTTCACTTATTCTTGGTTGCTTATTGTCATACATTTTCGTTTCTGTTACTGTAACTCATTTCCGTTTTGTATTTTGACCATTCTAGGATTGTTAGAAAAACAGTCTTTTTGAATTGGCTTAACTTGTGACTTCTTGATTGCATCTTGAGTGACTAGCATCATCCCATTTGGATTGACACCTTAAGTACTACAACTACATAAGGTTAATTGAACCTGCTAGGACAGACACACAAAAAATCCTAGTATCATATTCCTTGATGGTTGGATGCTCATGAGGATCAAATGCATTTAATGGAAAAATAAAGTCAATTTCAGGTTCAAACGAGGTTTTCACAAAATAATTAACTTCATCCCCATTAATTTCATAAAACACAATATCCTCATTCATATAATCCACCTCAGGGTCTTTTGTTTCATGAAAAATTGTATAAATATCAAGAACACACCCTAGGTAAGATTCTTCAAGAGGAGAGCTAGATACATCATGCATTGAAAACTCAAACTTGAGACCATGAACATTCAAAGCACAATAATATTTAATATCAAAACATATTTCATTATAATCCCTAGCAAGTTTTTCTGCTCTTAAGATGTCTAGACGTTGAGACTCACATATCAAATCATAGCATTCATCAATGAGCAATGGAGTATCCAAACTAAAAGGCACATCTTCAATGCATGGCATGTGAATATCCTCAAAATCATGAATTTCAAGGGTGGAAACGCATGTACCTTCTATTTGGCTTGGTGGAACCCAATATATTACCTTTTCTCAAGCATGAGCTTCCCTAATCTCTGTGAAAGTGGGAACCCTCCCTTCAACTACTGCTCGATGTGAGATGAGATTCAACCGGATCATTGCTGCTAAGTTACTCCTTGTCGCTGTTGGATTCTCCATGTAAAGCTCATCTAACTTAATTTTTTGATCCGGTGTAAGAGCACTCTCATCGAACGGTGGCTCTACATAAGGCTCATCTAGAATGTCTTCATCAAATGTGATCTCCTCTTCCTGTGGCCAATAATCGTAATTCATGGCCCCAAATACATTTTTCATTTTTTTTAATCTACAAAAAGAGAAAATAATATTTAGTAAAAACAAAGAGAAATCTTAGACTATACTCAATTCTAAAATCTCAAAGGCTATCGTTTTGGTCCCCGGCAACGGCGCCAAATTGATCAAAGGAAAATTAATAATCCAAAGTACACTCAACCACAATCTAGTGGTGTCGTCGTAGCACATTAGGGTCGAATCCACAGAGACCAAGCGATGCACTATGAAACTATATAGACCAAATATAGCTAAAGCAATAAGAAAGATTGTTTTTCAAGTAACCGATCAAAGTGTAACATCCATGTTCCGGGAATAGAGTTTAGGTTATGTTGAGTAAACCAAAAGGGTGGATTTTAATTAAATCCTGCTTTAATCTAATTAAACCAAAAGCCCTAATCTCTTTCTCAACTCATGCCTCCTCTCATGCTTTTGTGTTTTGGTCGACATTTTCATCTGAGAGAGGGAGAGAAAGACAGTTAAGTGTTGTTTATTTGGTGCAAAGGAGAAAGAGAAGGAGATCAAGCTTTTTCCTTAGTGTTAAGAGAGAAACAGAACTGTCAGGGTTTGGGAGAAAGAGGATTCGACTGGTCAAATCGTTTTGAAAGGTACTGATTTTTGGTATGGTTGTAGCTAAGAGATTTTCGTACACTCCTCTTTTTACAGAAGTGAATTTGGGTTAATATTCTAGGAGATATTGGCAGTTTCGTGGGGCGTTTATTCTTATTCGCGGATTGAGACCAGCGGGTGTTACGGGATCGATTGTGGTTTCATCTGAGATCCGATCGTGATGAAATGTTGGGCGAAGAATCTGGACGTATAGACCTTGCTTTTCACCGGAGGGATTAGAAAGTCAACGGTTCATTTTGATTTCGTCGTTTCACTTGTGGGGTTGTTCTTTTCTGTTTTTTCTGGCAGTTTGTTTTCAATATTTGTTTGTTGTTGTGATTGGTTGTAGGAACAAGTTTGGTTGTTCTTGGATATTGGAAAGCCTCTCATTTGTTTGTATTTAGTTTTGTGAATCACATGTTAAGGTAAGTGCAGGACCATGGCTTATCTAAGCTGGAGATTTCTCTAATCTGCTTGTTTATGTGTTGTTTGGCTTGTTGATTGTTGATTGATGATTGTTGGTTGATGGTTGATGGTTAGAGATGTCTCTATTGCTTGTGTGTATAGCCCAGTAGATGAGAGGATTGGCTTACTGAGTGTTTATTAAATACTCATGCATTGCAATATGTGTTTGTGGTGCAGGTAAAGGCAAAGTGTGACCGTGGAATCAGGGCGATGAAGAGGAGGATGTTCTAGTGGTTCGTTTGGTTGTCTGGCTTCTGTTAGGTTGCTAGAGTGGAGTCCTAGAATGTTGTTTAGAATTGCTGGTGATATGTCTATATTTTGTCTCTGCTAGACATGTTTTTGTCATGCATTTAGTAAGGATAACTAATTGTTTTGCATAAATTTCTAGTCTCTTTTGTACACTTTGCATTTTTAGGTAGTTCTAGCATTATCTTTGCATACATCGTGCATTTTGGAGTATTTCAGGTATTCAGGAGACTTCGGAGCCAGGCCGATCGAGTCGCACTGTCGTGCCGTTCGAGTCATGCCGATCGAGTCACGCTGTCGTGTCGATCGAGTCGCGCTGTCATGCTGATCGGGTCGCGCTGTCATGCCGATCGAGTCGCCGTTCGAGTCGTCCTTCGAGCCACCGGTCGGGGGATTCAGCTTTCGATGTCTTCATGAAAGTTGTCGAGAATTTAGTCATCTTTCCAATGCCATTTATTTCAAGCCAATCGGAGCTGTGGTACAAAAATTATCATCGTTTTAGTGGAAGCGTATACATCCAGCTCGAGTCGCGCTGTCGTGCCGTTCGAGTCGCGTCGTCATGCCGTTTGAGTCGTGCCATTCGAGTCGCGCTGTCGTGCCGTTCGAGTCGCACCACTCTAGTCAACGCCATCACTCCACTCGAGCCAACGCCATCACTCCACTCGAGCCAACGCCATCACTCACTCACTCGAGCCATTACTCGTTCGCACATGTCAGGAAGACGTTCCATCTTACACGCTTAAGGAGATTCCCAAACCGACTCTTCATCTTATCGTTTTAAGTTTTAGAGATTTTATGTCTTTACTATAAATACGTTTTGTTAAGTCTTTGCGACATCATCTTAGTTTTTATCTCGTTTTTATTTTGTAAGGTTTCCCTAGCCACCAAAAACCGTTATCAGACTTGTAATCCAGATAGCTTTGATTTTATTGAGTTTTTGCATTGGATTTCTTCTACAAAGTTGTTCCTCTCATTTTTACCTATCTAAGAATGCTTGTTTCAATGTTTTCTGAGTTTGTATTGTTGATGATGACTTTCGGATCTGAGTAGTGTGTTAGTTCTTGAGGATGGGATAGATTAGGTGGAGGTTCTTAGGATGTAGAGTGTTTAAGCGTTGATTGTATGATTCCCTTCTGGACTAGAGTAAGAAATACTAGTTTCTCTCTGATCAATTGGAACTAGGTTTGAGACATTTCAATACCCAAAAGGTGTTCGATGAAATGTCTGACCAACTAGTGCCAGAGACTTACGTTCCTAGCCTAAGAGATTAGCTGTCTAGGATGTTTGTTGACATGAATGAACTTGTTTGTCATGCCATGCTTGATCATGTTTCTCTAGCGAGAGCTAGGTTTGGAAGTGGTTGATTCTGAGTAGCTTCTGTCAAGAGATTGGATTAGCTAAGTCGTAACGTTCATTGTTTAAGGATAGTTTGCTTGTGGTATGTTAAACACACTGTAGACTAGGATACTCCACCGACATCAATTACTCCCATCCTTAGGACTTTTATCTTTTTGATTGATATTACATTCCCGAGACTGTTTCATTTGTTCATGCTTAGAATCATTTTCAGTTTCACTTATTCTTGCTTGCTTCTTGTCATACATTTTCGTTTCTGTTTCTGTAATTCATTTTCGTTTTGTATTTTGACCATTCTAGGATTGTTAGAAAAACAGTTTTTTGAATTGGCTTGACTTGTGACTTCTTGATTGCATCTTGATTGTTAGCGACATCCCATTTGGATTGACACCTTAAGTACTACAACACATAAGGTTAATTGAACCTGCTAGGAGACACAAAAATCCTAGTATCAATTTGGCGCTGTTGCCATTTTGGATTTGTTTGGCTACATTTAAGATTTCAAGTTTTGCAAGATTAAGTTCTGTTACAGTTATCATTCTGAGTACTGACTTGTTTTGGTTGTTTGCTTGTTTGTTTTGCATCTCAGGAACCTGTTGATTGCAGCATTGCATGCACACCATATCAAGAGGACATCAGAATCTCCTCCCTGCTATCGACGACATCAATCGGTTACAAAGACCACGAAAAGCTCGTCAACTCACTGATCATCCCGCACCAATCACTATGGAACAACCTAACGGACCAAATCCGAGACCGCGAAAAATTGGTGCTGGAGATGCACCGAACACTCATACTCAGCGTGCTGGAATAGTCCCTCCCGCCGTGCAGAACAACAACTTCGAAATCAAAAGTGGTCTGATCTCCATGATCCAAGGAAACAAGTTTCACGGGTTGCCTATGGAGGATCCACTCGACCACTTGGACGAGTTTGACCGTCTGTGCAGTCTCACCAAGATCAACGGTGTGAGTGAGGATGGTTACAAGTTGCGCCTCTTTCCATTCTCCCTGGGAGACAAAGCTCATCAATGGGAGAAAAACGTTCCCAAGGGAACCATCACCACTTGGGACGAATGCAAGAAAGCTTTCTTGGCCAAGTTCTTCTCCAACTCTAGAACAACACGTCTCAGGAATGATATCTCCAGTTTCACTCAGAAGAACTCAGAATCATTCTGCGAAGCCTGGGAGCGTTTCAAGAGTTACCATAGCCAATGCCCAAACCATGGATTCAATAACGAGTCACTGCTGAGCACTCTCTACCGTGGTGTACTTCCGAAGATACGCATGCTGCTTGACACTGCTTAAAATGGCAACTTCTTGAACAAAGACGTAGATGAAGGTTGGCAACTCATTGAAAATCTCGCCCAGTCTGATGGCAACTACCATGACGACTATGATCGCACAGTTATAGGAGATGCTGGCTCTGACGAGAAGTACAAGAGAGACCTCAAGAATGTCAATGAGAAGCTTGATCGCCTCTTGCTCAACCAACAAAAGAGCATCCACTTCGTATCTTAGGGTGAACATTTTCACGTCCAAGATGGGGAGGGTGAGCAGTCTGAGGAGATCAGCTACGTCCAGAATCAAGGTGGATACAACAAGGGTTACAACCCCTATCAGACGAACCCCAATTTGTCTTACCGGAGCACCAACGTTGCAAATCCACAGGATCAGGTGTACCCTCCTCAGCAGCAACAACAAGATCAACAAAAACCTTTTGTGCCTTACAATCAGGGATTCGTCCCTAAACAACTGTTCCAACAAGGATACCAAGCTCCCTCAGAACCACCACCAGGATTCCGCCCTCAACCAGTTCAGCCAACTCCAACCCCATATCAAGAAATGAAGCAAATGATGCAACAACTTCTTCAGGGTCAAGCTAGCGGATCTTTGGATACTGCTAAGAAGTTTGCTGAACTCAGTCAGCGAATGGAGTGTTCATACAATGATCTTAATGTCAAGTTTGAAGCTCTTAACTCGAAGCTGAAGTACATGGAAGGCAAGACTGCTTCTACCCCAACACCTGGCCAACTACCTGGAAAAGCAGTTCAAAACCCCAAGGACTATGCTACTATCCATGCTATCACCACCCAAGCTGTAGATGTACGGCTCACTGAGGACAATGAGAGTTTAGATGGGGAGGATTTTCTTCAAGATGAAGTTCAGATAAAAGATCCCGTCAAGGTGCTCAAGGATCCAATTGAGTCAGCCAAGCAATCTGATCCTCAAGCTACTAAAGAACCCGCTGCTCCCAAGGATAAACCTGTGAGATTCATTCCTCCACCATACAAGCCACCTTTACCATTTCCAGTGAGGTTTAATGAAAGGACCGACCTTTTTTTTTTTTAATAAATAATAAATAATATTAATAATATAAACTACAACTAGTGGTCCCATACCCACTAGCCCCCTAACCACAATCACAATCAACCGCGGAAAACAATACCAATAAATAACCAATAATAATATAACCAATAACATCAACAATATCCAGTATTAATTCAAATCCTAACCAATGTTCCCAAACAACATAATCCAAATAACCAGCAATCCTAGCAATGCTCTAAGACTCAACTCTAGCAACCTAACAATGCCAGATAAAACAATCAACCGAGTCCCTAGAACATCCTCCTCTTCATTGCCTGGATTCCACGATCACACTTTGCCTTTACCTGCACCACAAACACATATTGCAATGCATGAGTATTTTACAAACACTCAGTAAGGCAATCCTCCCATCTACTGGGCTATACACACAAGCAATAGAGACATCTCTAACCATCAAACAACATTCAACAATCAACAATAACAATTCAGGACTCTGCATCGACCGATACTAGCATGCATCGACCGACGCCAGATTGGAGGTTGCGTCGACCGACGCAAGATCTGCGTCGACCGATGCAAGGTTAACTTGCATCGACCGATGCAAGATATGCATCGACCAATTCATGCTCGACATAACACGAAAACCCTAGAGTTTACGCGCCGTCCTCGCATCTGCATCGACCGATGCACAAGGTGCATCGACCGATGCAATGCCGAGCATCGTTTTCCTCCGAAGCTTCTCGCCGGATCTTCGTTCCTGCAACCACGAAACTCGATCCCAAGCCACAAGAAAGCTTCCAAACGTCCCCAATAACAATCTAACCAGCCTAGCCACACATAACAAGCAAATCAGAGAGATCTCTAGCTTAGATAAGCCATGGTCATGCACTTACCTGTGCCAAGACGAATCTGAACCACAAACAAGCAAGAAAACGCTTCCTAGAAGCTCCTACAACGATCCCAGCTACAGATCTCTACAAGAACGCACCAAATCTCCAAGAAACTCTCAAGGATTCTTTCTCTCTTTCGTTCTCTCCCAAAAACGGCCCAAACTCGCCGAATGAGACCAAAAGTCGACTTAAGGGTTTCCCTTAACCCAAAACGCAGCGTTTGACTTAAGTCAAAACGCAGAGAAACAACCTTGCATCGACCGATGCACAACTTGCATCAACCGATGCAGATCCTAAACCGGGATTTTGGTTCACGGATGTTACAATTCTCCCCCACCAAACTGGATTCGTCCTCGAATCCCAAACAACCATCAGTCAAGGATCCCCGTGCAACCGTCTCCACGGCCCGCGCTCCTTCGACCGATCTACAGAAGGTCACCTCTAGGCGATAGACTCACGCTCCAGGCGTCATTTGCTCTTGACTTTTTGGACTTTCCTTTACTCGTAGGCCTAAACCTTGAGTTTCATTGGCTCCTCATCAGACCTAAGTCTGCATGCCAATGTTGGCTCCTCATCAGACCGAAGCCTGCATGCCATAATATATAAGGAGAAGCCCAAACTCGTCTCCTCGGGTTGCCACCCTACAGCGCGCCCCCGGATCGTCATCCGAAGTCGATATACCAACCATATTCCCAAGCCACAAAGTCTCAGAATATGGCAGTACTAGGAGAACCTAAGTCCTCCAAGAGTCGCGAGCAAACGATTCTGAACACGTCTGAGTCCTATCCCTATCCAGGTTTCCTTCCGTGACTCGCGTAAAAACATCTCAATGTTCTACCAGCCACATATTCCCTCACTGGAATACCATATGACCACACAAGGATCATATACACGCCACAAGGGCCGCCACAGGGCCAACAAAATGTCCTCACGAGGACCGCCACCAAGGCCAAACAAATGTCCTAAAAAGGACCGCCACCAAGGCCACTCGTCCCGAAGGACCGTCACGAAGACCATCTGTCCCGAAGGACCGTCACGAAGACCATCTGTCCCGAAGGACCGTCACAAAGACCATCTGTCCCGAAGGACCGTCACAAAGACCATCTGTCCCGAAGGACCGTCACAAAGACCAACTGTCCCGAAGGACCGTCACAAAGACCATCTGTCCCGAAGGACCGTCACAAAGACCATCTGTCCCGAAGGACCGTCACAAAGACCATCTGTCCCGAAGAACCGTCACAAAGACACTCTGGCTAAACAGCCCGCCACAAAGGCCAACAAACGGCTAAAAGCCCGCCACAAAACCACACAATTGGCTAAAAGCCCGCCACAAAGGCAACACAATGTCCAACAAGACCGCCACACACAGGCACTCTGACCCGAAAGTCCGCCACAAAGGCACAAAAGCCTCTCCCAGGCTTCCCACCGCAAAAATGGACAAATTCTCTTTCCCGAGAAACTTTCCATATTATCACTTTCCATTTCTGGAAACTTTCCACTTAAGGAAACTTCTATTTCGGGAAACTTTTCCCCAACCCGCCTCACGGAAACTTTGTATCCCGAGCACCACCTCATCTTGTTACTGAGTCGCACAACCAACCACCCCAAGCGACCGAGTAACAAGGGAGGTGGGCTGGAATACTCCATTTCCGCTCCAGCCACGGATTACAGACGGAACCAGACTAGGCAAGCTCAGGTCGTGGTTGCTTCTCATACCACTTCTTGAACCTTGCCTTCATCCTTGCCTCAGGTTCCCAAGTCTGCTCCTCCACACCATCACAGTCCCAAAGGACTCTCATCAAAGGAACCTTCTTCTTCCGAAGTTCCTTGATCCTCCTCTCGAGAACCCTCACTGGTCTCGCCTCCAAAGTCATGTTAGGCTGAAGATCTTCTGGAATCTTAGCCAACAACTGATCATCCTCACGGAGACACTTCTGCAACATAGACACATGGAATACCTTATGGAAAGCACGCATAACCTCAGGTAACTCCAGTCTATATGCCACTGGTCCAACTCGCTCAATCACTCTGAACGGACCCATATACCTCGGACTCAACTTAGTCTCAGTCAATGACCTGCTCAGACCCCGCAACATGGCCATCTTGAGGTACACTCTGTCTCCTACCTGAAACTCAAGATTTCTCCTCCTCCTAACAGCATAACTCCTCTGCCTATCCTGAGCCTCTTTCATGTTCAGCTTGAGAACCCGAATCTTCTCTGAGGTCTCCTGAACAAAATCTGCCCCGTACATTCTCCTCTCCCCCACCTGAGTCCAGCATAACGGTGTACAACACGGCCTCCCATACAAAGCCTCATAAGGAGCCATACCAATACTCGCCTGATAGCTGTTGTTGTAAGCAAACTCTACCAGGTTCAGGTGATCTGCCCAATGGCCACCCCAATCCAAAACACACATCCTCAGCAAATCCTCCAACGTCTGGATTGTCCTCTCAGACTGTCCATCTCTCTGGGGATGATAAGCTTTACTCATATGCACCTTAGTGCCCATCTCTGCCTGAAATGCCTGCCAGAACACCGAAGTGAACTTAGAATCTCTGTCAGACACAATGCTCGCTGGCACCCCATGCAATCTGACTATCTCTCTCACATACTTCTTAGCCAAGACCGCTGCTCCATCAGTCTTCTTAATGGCCAGAAAATGTGCTGACTTAGTCAACCGGTCCACAATGACCCAAATCGCATCAAGGTCCGCGACACTGGCAATCCTACCACAAAATCCATGGTAATCATATCCCACTTCCACTCAGGAATGGGTAAACTCTTCAGTAACCCGCCAGGAACCTGATGCTCAGCCTTTACTAGCTGACACACATCACACCTCGAAACCCAACCCGCTACATCCTTCTTCATCCCGACCCAATGATAGTACCTCTTGAGGTCACGGTACATCTTAGTCGCTCCTGGATGAATAGACAGCTTGCTCGAATGAGCCTCTCTCAGAATCTCCTGCCTCAACTCCTCATCCTTGGGCACACAAATCCGACCATGCACCAAGATAGTACCATTATCTGAGACCTGATACTCTGACTCAACATCCTTTGAGGCATTCACCAGCCCCAAATCCTTCTCCTGTGCCAACCGCACCCTACTCAAAAGATCTGCTCGGTCAACTGCTTCCAAACCCAACGGTTCCAGTGAAACAGCACACAAACTCAACGCACTGATCTCTCCTACTAGAGACTCCATCTCCTGCTCCTGAGCCGAAGCTACTCTCTTCCGACTCAGAGCATCTGCAACTGTGTTAGCCTTACCAGGATGATAGGCTTTCTCCAAATCATAATCCGCCACAAGCTCCATCCACCGCCTCTGCCTCAAATTCAACTCAGGCTGAGTGAATATATACTTCAGGCTCTTATGATCTGTATACACCTGTACCTTTGCACCATAAAGATAAGATCTCCAAATCTTCAGGGCAAACTACAGCACCCATCTCCAAATCATGAGTAGGATAGTTGCCCTCATGCACCCGCAACTGCCGCGATGCATAGGCAATCACCTTCCCATGCTGCATCAGAACACACCCCAAACCAACTCTAGATGCATCTGTATAAACCACATAGGGTTCTCCCTGCTCAGGCAAAGCCAACACTGGCGCAGTAGTCAACATCTCCTTCAGGCTTGCAAAGCCTTCCTCGCACTCTTCTGACCAGACAAAAGGAACATCCTTCCCTGTCAACTTAGTCATAGGACGTGCTCTGCTTGCAAACCCTTGCACAAATCTCCTGTAGTAACCTGCCAATCCAAGAAAACTCCTGATCTCTGTGGCATTCTGCGGTCTAGGCCATTCCCTAATAACCTGAATCTTTTCTGTATCTACAGAAACCCCTTCTACAGAAATAATGTGACCCAGAAAGCCCATCTCACGCTGCCAAAAACTACACTTGCTCAACTTGGCAAACAACTTCTGCTCCCGCAGCTTCTCCATAACAGCCCTCAAATGCACTGCATGCTCCTCAGGACTCTTAGAATAAACCAGGATATCGTCGATGAAAATGACGACAGATACATCCAGAAACTCCTGAAACACACTATTCATCAATCTCATAAACGTTGCTGGTGCGTTAGTCAACCCGAAAGGCATCACCACAAACTCATAGTGCCCATACCTAGTCCTGAAAGCAGTCTTCCCCACATCTGCCTCATATATCGGTATCTGATGATAACCCGACGCCAGATCTACCTTAGAGAACCAAGTAGCACCCCTCAACTGATCCAACAACTCATCGATCCTAGGAAGAGGGTACTTGTTCTTCACAATGACCCGGTTCAAACCCCGATAATCAATGCATAACCTGAAACTCCCATCCTTCTTCTTAACAAATAACACCAGTGCTCTCCACGGTGATACACTAGAACGTATGAATCCCTTGCTCCATTAATTCTCTAGTTACTTCCTCAGCTCAACTAAACAAATACTTAAGTATGCCGACAACGACTCGCTGCCACATGAATATCAATCCTCTTGTTCGTCCAAGAACCTCTAGTAACTTGCCTCTTAGGAAAACTTCCACAAGATAGCTTAATCAAAAATTAGCTTCCCGCTTAGCAATTCTTCACAGAAAATCATCAATACGAGCGTAATAAAACAAACAAGTACCATACATTCGCATATTCCGATTCACCGTATCAAATGCTTTGCAGGCAGCTAACTCAAACCACTTGACTTATTCCCTCCAACAAGCTTACCAAAACCTTGAATCTTGCAACCCTGTCCATCTCCAATGAACGTAATCCAACATCGTCGCAACGATTAGTTTATCCTACCATGAAGGCTTCTTGTGAACTTATGTATCTGGCAAATATGCCTTTCCCGGCTCAAACCTGTTGTAACTCTCCTTCTCGGGAATCCGGCACCACCGGCCTCACAATCCTGGCGCATAGCCAAACATTCATAACCGCTCTGGTCATAAAATCCTGGCCCACCGGCCAACATAATCCTAAAATCCAAGATTAAACCATCATCACTCTCGAGGTCTACATTCCGTCGTTATGTTTATACTCACGTCCTAGGAATTGCTTGCTTCCAACTCTTCCACTCTTAGGTCGCAACCTTCGAGTCATACCGATCTCACTCTCAGACCAGCGTCTTCGAGTTATACCGTCTCACTCTTGGACCACAATCCTCAAGATCTCGGTATCAGGGGAACTACCCATCCCCTCAGGAGAACAACATCCCCTCTGCCACTCTCGGAGCCCTCAGCCCCTCGAGCTATCGGTATTCAGGGGAATCACCATCCCCCTCAGGAGCAACAATCCTTAACGACTATAAACATCTCTCGACACAAGTACCTCCCGTGGTCCGAGTATAACTTTGCAATGTTACACTTGTCCACTCAACTTACATTATCCAACTGGATTACCCACCAAACAGAGAAATATCTGCTCCAACTGCATATGTCCACCTATCCGCCTCTATAGGCCCGATACCACTTGAGAATAATCTCATACCGGTCATCTACAACCGCTCATCCTCTTAACATAAGACGGAAACTCCTCAACATCCGCAGCCCTCGGCTGCACCCCGCCACATGCGGTACAACTGGAGCCTGCACTGGTACCCCCTCTCGGTAACCGCTCCCATAATACGCCAATAGATCCGCCAAGCGATCATCTCGACCCTGGGCTCCACCTGCTGCAACCCCACACCTGGGTTACCAGCACCCCGGCATTCACACCGGCTAACCCTCTCTGGTCCCTCCTGATACGCTTGCGACCCTCTGACGTACCTCCTCGTGGAACTCTGGACCACACACTCGCTGGCCTCGGGACCCGCCCGACCATGACCACGTCCCCGTCCACGACCAACAACTCAAACACCTTTAACCACTGCACTTCCAAGAACAGAGGCTAACAAACAATCTTAATATAACACAAAAACACAAAAACACAAACTCACCGTGGAATCACACAGTCGGCTCGAAGAGGATGTTCTAGGACTCCATGCCACACACAATTGACTAACTCACATAATCAATCAAAGCATGCAATCCCAAACATCTACAACAGAAACCTAGTGAACCCAAACCTAGAACCGTAAGGGCTCTGATACCAAAATGAAAGGACCGACCTTTTTTTTTTTAATAAATAATAAATAATATTAATAATATAAACTACAACTAGTGGTCCCATACCCACTAGCCCCCTAACCACAATCACAATCAACCGCGGAAAACAATACCAATAAATAACCAATAATAATATAACCAATAACATCAACAATATCCAGTATTAATTCAAATCCTAACCAATGTTCCCAAACAACATAATCCAAATAACCAGCAATCCTAGCAATGCTCTAAGACTCAACTCTAGCAACCTAACAATGCCAGATAAAACAATCAACCGAGTCCCTAGAACATCCTCCTCTTCATTGCCTGGATTCCACGATCACACTTTGCCTTTACCTGCACCACAAACACATATTGCAATGCATGAGTATTTTACAAACACTCAGTAAGGCAATCCTCCCATCTACTGGGCTATACACACAAGCAATAGAGACATCTCTAACCATCAAACAACATTCAACAATCAACAATAACAATTCAGGACTCTGCATCGACCGATACTAGCATGCATCGACCGACGCCAGATTGGAGGTTGCGTCGACCGACGCAAGATCTGCGTCGACCGATGCAAGGTTAACTTGCATCGACCGATGCAAGATATGCATCGACCAATTCATGCTCGACATAACACGAAAACCCTAGAGTTTACGCGCCGTCCTCGCATCTGCATCGACCGATGCACAAGGTGCATCGACCGATGCAATGCCGAGCATCGTTTTCCTCCGAAGCTTCTCGCCGGATCTTCGTTCCTGCAACCACGAAACTCGATCCCAAGCCACAAGAAAGCTTCCAAACGTCCCCAATAACAATCTAACCAGCCTAGCCACACATAACAAGCAAATCAGAGAGATCTCTAGCTTAGATAAGCCATGGTCATGCACTTACCTGTGCCAAGACGAATCTGAACCACAAACAAGCAAGAAAACGCTTCCTAGAAGCTCCTACAACGATCCCAGCTACAGATCTCTACAAGAACGCACCAAATCTCCAAGAAACTCTCAAGGATTCTTTCTCTCTTTCGTTCTCTCCCAAAAACGGCCCAAACTCGCCGAATGAGACCAAAAGTCGACTTAAGGGTTTCCCTTAACCCAAAACGCAGCGTTTGACTTAAGTCAAAACGCAGAGAAACAACCTTGCATCGACCGATGCACAACTTGCATCAACCGATGCAGATCCTAAACCGGGATTTTGGTTCACGGATGTTACATTTAAGAAGCAGCTTACTGAGAAATATAAAGCTCTGTTCAAAAAACAAGTCAAGGAGATTGAACTTAGGATGCCTTTGCTTGATGCATTTGCACTTGTGCCTCAATATCAAAAGTTTTTACCTGACTTGGTAACCAAAAAAACCAAAGAGAAGGAGGCGATAGCTAAAGGAGCTCAAGCTAAGGCTCTAGAAGATGAGAGGGCAGTGCATGACATAGGTGGGGTTATTCATGAATGCAAGGCTGTTATTCAGAAGATGATTATCCCAAAGAAGCTAGAGGATCCTGGTTCTTTCACCTTGCCTTGTTCTCTAGGTCCATTGGCCTTCAAAAAGTGCCTATGCGACCTTGGTGCTTCAGTAAACCTCATGCCACTCTCTGTAGCTCAGAGGCTAGGATTCAACGAATACAAGTCATGTAACCTCCGCTTAATATTGGCTGATAGGAATACTAGATTGCCTCATGGTCTATTAGAGAACCTGCCCATCAAAATTGGACAAGCTGAGATTCCTACTGACTTTGTGGTGCTGGGAATGGATGAAGAGCCTAAAGATCCACTAATCTTGGGAATGCCTTTCTTAGCTACAGCTGGAGCAGTCATTGATGTCAAGAAGGGGATGATTGATCTCAATCTGGGTAAGAATTTCAAGATGAAATTTGATATCAAGGATGCTAAGAAGAAGCCAACTATTGATGGGCAGACCTTCATGATTGAAGAGAATGCTGGGTTTGACATCTTTGAGGGTGTCAATGAGGCAGAAACAAGAGTTTGGGGAACCAAAGAAAAAACTCGAAGGGGCACTCGACCGTGTTCCAACTCGAGTGCAGTTGTTACTCTCCGTAAGCATCATGACCTGCTTCCTAAACTTCCCCAACCGCAAGAGACAAGTCCTCCCGCTCTTGACAGTTTGTCTGAACTCCAAACTACCAAGATTCTAGGGGATTCAGTGAGAGAGTTAACAGCTATGGTGAAGGAGATGAGTGGGCAAATCAAGAAGCTCCAAGGTACAATGAGAAGTTCTCCTGCAAGGAAATTAAGGTGGAGGTTTGGGATAATGAAAAAGAGCAGTTCATTTGTTGTTGAACCTGGGCAGAATGCTAAAGAGTATCAGGCTAGACAAGACATACCAGAGGGGAGCTCACCACCTCTCTATAACCCTCCTAAAGCATAAGGAGTATGCAAAGTCAAGCTACGGACTTTAAACAAGCTCACTTGGGAGGAAGTCCCAAAGGTATCACTGTAAATATTTTTTAGGATCCTTGTGTTTTTAATTTTCGTTTTTAGTTTTATTGTGTTCAGTAATCTACAGAAGGGAGTACGAGTTCAACGCAAGCATCACTTCCATCGCTACCGTTCACCACAACTCGAGTCGGCACCGTGCGGCTCTACCCATCCGGCAAAACTCCACACTCGGATCCAGCTGCGTCCGCTTGAGCCGCTCAGTTCTGCCTCTACTCGTCGTCGCCGCTCATTCCACTCGACCCTCACCGGACCGTCTCAATCGAGTCACGCCATCACTCGCACTGTCGACTCGACCCTCTACCTCGAAGTCACAGATCGCGCCGCCTGCCATCAAACTCACCTTCTCACTCGCACCGTCGACTCGACCCTCACCGGACTGTCTCGATCGAGTCGCGCCATCACAGCTCGACTCACATCCGCTCGAGTCGCCGTCAAACTCTCCCTCGAGTCGCGCCATCACTACCTCACTCGATCGGTTTTCTCGCTCCGTCGTCACCGCTCGTTCCACTCGATCCAGCTTGTTTGATTCACCGACGTGATCCGTACTTATCTTTGCGGTTTGATACACACCTCTCTTAGCACTCTATATATCAAAGTTTTTAATTTCTCTTATTATTTGTTCACTAACGTATTAACGTTTAGCTTTGAGTTTACATGTTTCAGAGAAACAGAAAAAGTACTGAGCTTATACACGAGATGAGGTTGTGGTTGAGCAGCGAGTCGAAGCTCAGGGTGATCATTAGGGCATGCCCGGAGGTGAGCAACAAATCGAACAACAAGGTGATTATCAGCCTACGGATGTGGTAGTGTTAGTTTCGGACCATGGTGAGTCTAGAGTCGACGACATGCAATGCGACGAGCAGCCGACCACTTATCAGAACACTCAAGCGGTTGAGCAACAAGTCGACCAGCCAGCTGAGACCACTCCCGCGGATCCCAAACAAGAGGAAGGACATAGTCAATATCACGCTCCTCCTTGGGCGAGCATAGACAACTTCTTCTACTTCTGAGGTACTCCTACCTTCATTTGTATATACCATTTCATTTATGCATTGTTTCTGTTGTGATTCTTAAATCCTCCTGCAAATTTTTCTTACACAGGAGACTGTGTAATTTAAGTTTGGGGGAGGGTTTGAGATGATGTATCTGATGATGTGTCTTGTGATTCTTATTTGAAAATTTTGCATCATATCATGTTTGAGTCTTCATTCATCTATTTGCATAGAAAAACCAAAAAAAATTGAAAAAAAATTCAAAAATTTCCATAAAAACAGAGTGTTCATGTAGTTTGCATTTGCAGTTTAGGATTGAGTCTAGTGTTGTGCATGTAGGGTTGTTGCATTTAGCATAGGGGTTGATGATGATTGAACCTTGTTAGCATGTTGGATTCAATAGGATAGGATCAAGGCCCTTGTTATTAGTTCTTTGATGCTTGTTGATTGAACTTGAAAATGTAAGATTGAAGCATGTTTTGAATTGACGTCATTCCCTATCTATCTGAACCTAAACCTGACTTGCAATTATCTTGTTATGTATTGAAGTTGAACTCATGGATACCATATACATACTTGGATTGTCTTTCACATTTTTACCACCCTTGTCAATCCAAGTAGCTGATTCCCATTTTTGGAACAGTTTCCCGCACCCTTAACCAACCGTCTTTCAAGCCAATTGTATTCTTGAGTGTTAGGCCTTTTCCGAGTTGAGCTTGCTAGAAAGTGTTAGGTTCTAACCGACAAGAGTAGGATCCTGTGTAGTTCTAGTTCGCGTTATCCGGACTAGTAGGACTAGGTGAGAACTTGATATTGGGTATTGGGTATGGATGTGTGCAGAAAAGTAAAGGGTAGAAAGTCTTAAGGAAGGGGATTTGTTTTCAAAGTTTACAAGTCTGGTAAAGGATTTGGGGTGAGCAAAGTAAAACGAATAATTGGTTCTGGGCATGAAATTAAAAAAAAATTAGACAAAGAAAAGAAAGTAAAAATGCTTAAGATGTCTAGAGTCTTTAGAAGAAAAGAGAATGAACCATAGTGATATTAAAGTTTTCGCAATCCGCTAAAGTGAGAAGAAGTGAACTCTTCCTAAGACCAAATCTAAAGAATGAAAAAATGGATTTGAGATGAAGTTTCTGATGAAGGGTAGAGATAGGACCAACTTCGGTTTGGAATGTTCTTTGGGTAGACAGGGCGCTGCTCTGGTATGTATCAGTTGGTTTCAACCTTTAGCCTTCTCTTAAGCTCAACTCTTTTCATGAGAGAACCTTGTTATGTATCGATGGAACCACTTTAGAAAGAGACTACATTTGTCTCTAACTTTTCATCCTAGCCAAATGAGTTCAATGACACCGCGTAGCTTGATTCATGTTTCTTTGTTAATAAATGTTAAAGGGGGTGATTGATAGGATTGCATGTGTAAATCAAACGAATGAAATTCCTTCACCACGCATCATAGAACTAAAAACAAGGATCTTGATTCTAACTACTCTATTTAGCATGTTTTAGGTTCTGATAACCCCATCTTCACACCTCTTCTCCATACCTTGTTCTTGATCGTTTGCTTGAGGGCAAGCAAAGAATAAGTTTGGGGGAGTTGATATGTCTATATTTTGTCTCTGCTAAACATGTTTTTGTCATGCATTTAGTAAGGATAACTAATTGTTTTGCATAAATTTCTAGTCTCTTTTGTACACTTTGCATTTTTAGGTAGTTCTTGCATTATCTTCGCATACATCGTGCATTTTGGAGTATTTCAGGTACTTAGGAGACTTCGGATCCAGGCCGATCGAGTCGCACTGTCGTGCCGTTCGAGTCATGCCGATCGAGTCGCGCTGTCGTGCCGATCGAGTCGCGCTGTCATGCCGATCGGGTCGCGCTGTCATGCCGATCGAGTCGCCGTTCGAGTCGTCCTTCGAGTCACCGGTCGGGGGATTCAGCTTTCAATGTCTTCATCATAGTTGTCGAGAATTGAGTCATCTTTCCAATGCCGTTCATTTCAAGCCAATCGGAGATGTGGTAGAAAAGTTATCATCGTTTTAGTGGAAGCGTATTCATCCAGCTCGGGTCGCGCTGTCGTGCCGTTCGAGTCGCGCCGTCATGCCGTTCGAGTCGTGCCGTTCGAGTCGCGCTGTTGTGCTGTTCAAGTCGCACCACTCGAGTCAACGCCATCACTCCACTCGAGCCAACGCCATCACTCCACTCGAGCCAACGCCATCACTCACTCGAGCCATTACTCGTTCGTATATGTCAGGAAGACGTTCCATCTTACACGCTTCAGGAGATTCCCAAACTGACTCTTCATCTTATCGTTTTAAGTTTTAGGGATTTTATGTCTTTACTATAAATACGTTTTGTTAAGTCTTTGCGACATCATCTTAGTTTTTATCTCGTTTTTATTTTGTAAGGTTTCCATAGCCACGAAAAACCGTTCTCAGACTTGTAATCCAGATAGCTTTGATTTATTGAGTTTTAGCATTGGATTTCTTCTACAAAGTTGTTCCTCTCATTTTCACCTATCTAAGAATGCTTGTTTCAATGTTTTCTGAATTTTTATTGTTGATGATGACTTTCAGATCTGAGTAGTGCGTTAGTTCTTGAGGATGGGATAGATTAGGTGGAGGTTCTTAGGATGTAGAGTGTTTAAGCGTTGATTGTATGATTCCCTTCTGGACTAGAGTAAGAAACACTAGTTTCTCTCTGATCAATTGGAACTAGGTTTGAGACATTTCAATACCCAAAAGGTGTTCGATGAAATGTATGAGAGATTAAGAGATTAGCTGTCTAGGATGTTTGTTGACGTGAATGAATTTGTTTTTCATGCCATGCTTGATCATGTTTCTCTAGCGAGAGCTAGGTTTGGAAGTGGTTGAGTCTGAGTAGCTTCTGTCAAGAGATTAGATTAGCTAAGTCGTAACGTTCATTGTTTAGGGATAGTTTGCTTGTGGTATGTTAAACACTCGGTAGACTAGGATACTCCACCGACATCAATTACTCCCATCCTTAGGACTTTTATCTTTTTGATTGATATTACATTCCCGAGACTGTTTCATTTGTTCATGCTTAGAATCATTTTCAGTTTCACTTATTATTGCTTGCTTCTTATCATACATTTTCGTTTCTGTTTTGTAATTCATTTCCGTTTTGTATTTTGACCATTCTAGGATTGTTAGAAAAACACTCTTTTTGAATTGGCTTAACTTGTGACTTCTTGATTGCATCTTGAGTGACTAGCATCATCCTATTTGGATTGACACCTTAAGTACTACAACTACATAAGGTTAATTGAACCTGCTAGGAGACACAAAAATCCTAGTATCAGCTGGTTCTTTGGATGTTGTTTGGATCATTAGTTTATGATTGGAATTAATATTGGCTATTTATATTTATTGGATATTGGTAATGTTTTCCGCTGATGATTGTGATTGTGGTTAGGTGGCTAGTGGATATGGGACCACTAGTTGTAGTTTATTATCATATTATATTATATATTTATTATTATTATTATTTATTATTAAAAAAAAGGTCGGTCTTTTCATTTTGGTATCAGAGCCCTTACGGTTCTAGGTTTGGGTTCGCTAGGTCTCTGTTGTGATGTTTTGGATTGCATGCTTTGATTGATTATGTGAGTTAGTCAATTGTGTATGGCATGGAGTCCTAGAACATCCTCTTTGAGCCTTCAATGAGATTCCACGGTGAGTTATTGTTATGTTTTTTTGTGTGGTATTGATTTGTTTTCTGCTTGTTAGCCTCTGTTCTTGGAAGATCGGTGGTTAAGGTGTTTGAGTTGTTGGTCGTGGACGGGGACGTGGTCTTAGTCATTGTCGGGCGGGTCCTGAGGCCAGCGAGTGTGTGGTCCAGAGTTCCACGAGGACGTACGTCAGAGGGTCGCAAGCGTATGAGGAGGGACCAGAGAGGGTTAGCCGGTAAGCGTGCCGGGGGTGCTGGGAACCCAGGTGTGGGGTTGCAGCAGGTGGAGCCTAGGGTCGAGATGATCGCTTGGCGAATCTGTTGGCGTGCTGTTGGAGCGGTTACCGAGAAGGGTACTAGTGTAGGCTCCAGTTGTGCCGCATGTGGCGGGGTGCAGCCGAGGGCTGCGGATGTTGAGGACTTTCCACCTTATGTTAAGAGGATGGAGCGGTTGTAGATGACCGGTATGAGATTATTCTCAAGAGGTATCAGACCTTGAGAGGCGGATAGGTGGACATATGCAGTTGGAGCAGATATTTCTCTGTTTGGGGGTTAATCCAGTTGGATATTAGAAGTTTAGTGGGCAGGTGTAACATTGCAATGTTATACTCGGACCACATGAGATGTTTATAGTCGTTAAGGATTGTTGCTCCTAAGGGGATGGTGATTCCCCTGAATACCGATAGCTCGAGGGGCTGAGTGCTCCGAGAGTGGCAGAGGGGATGATAATCCCCTGAGGGGATGAGTAGTTCCCCTGATACCGAGATCTTGACGATTGTGGTCCAAGAGTGAAACGGTATAACTCGAAGTCGCTGGTCTGAGAGTAAGATCGGTATGGCTCAAAGCTTGCGACCTAAGGGAGGAAGAGTTGGGAGCAAGCAATGTATAGAACGTGAGTATGAACATAACGACGGAATGTAGACCTCGAGAGTGATGATGGTTTAATCTTGGAGGCCAGGGTTTTATGACCGTAGTGGTCAAGAATGTGTGGCTGATGTGCCAGGATTGAGTGGACGGTGGTGCTGGAGTCCCGGGAAGGAGAGCAGCAGCAGATATGAGCCGGTAAGGGCATGGTTGCCAGGTACATAAGATTCACGAGAAGCCTTCATGGCAGGATAAACTAATCGTTACGACGATGGCGGATGAAGTTCATTTGAGATGGACAGGGTTACTAGATTTAAGGTTTTGGTAAGCTTGCTGGGGGGGAAACAAGTCAAGTAGGTTAAGTTGGCGGTCTGCAAAGCATTTGATACAGTGAATCGGAATATGCGAACGTATGGTACTTGTTTGTTTTATTTCGCTTGTATTGATGATTTGCTGTGGAGAATAGCTAAGCGGAAAGCTAATTTTGGATTAATCTATCTTGTGGAAGTTTTCCCTAAGAGACAAGTTACTAGAGGTTCTTGGACGAACAAGAGGGTTGACATTCAGGTGGCTTCGAGTTGATGTCGGCATACTTGAGTGTTTGTTTGGCAGAGCTGAAGAAGCAGCTAGAGGAGTTGTTGAGTAAGGGATTCATCCGTCCTAGTGTATCATTGTGGGGAGTTTCCGGTTGTGCATTGATTATCGGGGTTTGAACCGGGTCACTGTGAAGAACAAGTACCCTCTTCCTAGGATCGATGAGTTGTTGGATCAGTTGAGGGGTGCTACTTGGTTCTCTAAGGTAGATCTGGCGTTGGGTTATCATCAGATACCGATAGATGAGGCAGATGTGAGAAAGACGGCTTTCAGGATGAGGTATGGGCATTATGAGTTCGTGGAGATGCCTTTTTGGGTTGACTAACGTACCAACCGCGTTCATGAGATTGATGAACAGTGTGTTTCAAGAGTTTCTCGACGTGTCTGTCATCATTTTCATCGACGATATCCTGGTATTTTCTAGGAGTCCTAAGGAGTATGCAGTGAATTTGAGGGCAGTTCTATAGAAGCTTCGGGAGCAGAAGTTGTTTGCTAAGTTGAGCAAGTGTAGTTTTTGGCAGCGTAAGATGGGTTCTCTGGGTCACATTGTTTATGCAGAGTGAGTTTCTGTAGATCTGGAGAAGATTCAGGCTATCAGGGATTGACCTAGACTACAGAATGCCACTGAGATCAGGAGTTTCCTTGGTTTGACAGGTTACTACAGAACCAGGAGATGAAGTCTCTAGTAGAAGAGATCAGTGCGTTGAGCTTGTGTGCGCTTTCTCGAGAACCATTGGGTTAGGAGGCGGCTTATGGAGCGGATCTTCTGAGCAGGGTGTGGTTGGCTCAGGAAAAGGATTTGGGGCTGGTGAATGTCTCTAAGGATATTGATTCAGAGTATCAGGTCTCAGCTAATGGTACTATCTTGGTGCGCGGTCAGATTTGTGTGCCCAAGGATGAGGATTTGAGATAGTAGATCTTGAGGGAGGCTCATGCGAGCATGTTTTCTATTCATCCAGGAGCGACTAAGATGTACCGTGATCTCAAGAGGTACTATCATTAGGTCGGGATGAAGAAGGTTGTAGCTAGTTGGGTCGCGAGGTGCGACGTGTGTCAGCTGGTGAAGGCTGAGCATCAGGTTCCAAGCGGATTACTAAAGAGTCTATCCATTCCAGAGTGGAAGTGGGATATGATCACGATTGATTTTGTAGTAGGATTGCCAATGTCACGGACCTTTGATGCTATCTGGGTTATTGTGGACCGGTTGACTAAGTCAGCACATTTTCTGGCCATTAAGAAGACTGATGGAGCAGCGGTCTTGGCTAAGAAATATGTGAGGGAGATAGTCAGATTGCATGGGGTGCCGGCGAGCATTGTGTCTGATAGGGATTCTAAGTTCACTTCGGTGTTCTGGAAGGCATTTCAGGCAGAGATGGGCACTAAGGTGCATATGAGTATAGCTTATCATCCCCAGACAGATGGACAGTCTGAGAGGAAGATCCAGACGCTGGAGGATTTGCTGAGGATGTGTTGGATTGGGGTGGCCATTGGGCGGATCACCTTAACCTGGTAGAGTTTTCTTTCAACAACAATTATCAGGCGAGTATTAAGATGGCTCCTTATGAGGCTTTGTATGGGAGACCATCGTACACCGTTATGCTGGACTCAGGTGGGGGGGGGGAGGAGCATGTTTGGTGCTAGTTTTGTTCAGGAGACCTCAAAGAAGATTCGGGTTCTCAAGCTGAACATGAAGGAGGCTCAGGATAGGCAGAGAAGTTATTCTGATTGGAGGAGGAGAGATCTTGAGTTTCTGGTAGGAGACAGAGTGTACCTCAAGATGGCCATGTTGCGGGGTCTGAACAGGTCATTGTCAGAGACTAAGTTGAGTCCGAGGTATATGGGCCCATTCAGAGTGATTGAGCGGGTTGGACCAGTGGCATATAGACTAGAGATTCCCGAGGTTATGCGTGCATTCCATAAGATTTTCCATGTGTCTATGTTGCGGAAGTGTCTCCATGAGGGTGAGCAAGTGTTGGCCAAGAATCCTGAGGATCTTCAGACTAACATGACATTGTAAGCGAGACCAGTGAGGGTTCTCGAGAGGAGGATTAAGGAACTTCGGAAGAAGAAGATTCCTTTGATGAGAGTCTTGTGGGACTGTGATGGTGTTGAGGAGCAGACTTGGGAACCTGAGGCAAAGATGAAAGCAAGGTTCAAGAAGTGGTATGAGAAACAAGCCGCGACTTGAGCTTGTTTAGCCTGGTTCCATCTGTAATTCGTGGCTGGAGCGGGAATGGAGTATTCCAGCCCATCTCTCTTGTTACACAGTCGCTTGGGGTGGTTGGTTGTGCGACTCAGTAATAAGATGAGGTGGTGTTCGGGGTACAAAGTTTCCATGAGGCGGGGTTTTTGGAGGAAAGTTTCCTGGAATAGGAGTTTCCAAAAGTGGAAAGTTTCCAAAAAATGGAAAGTGCTAAATATGGAATGTTTTACGGGAGTTAGAATTTGTCCAATTTAGAGGTGGAGAGCCTTGGAGGGGCTTGTGTGTGGCTTTTGTGGCGGACTTTTGAGTCAGTGTGCCTGTGTGTGGCAGTCTTTTAGACATTGTGTGGCCTTTGTGGCGGGCTGTTTAGCCAATTGTGTGGCCTCTGTGGTGGGCTGTCTAGCCAGAGTGTCTTTGTGACGGGCCTTCGGGACAGATGGTCTTTGTGACGGTCATTCGGGACAGATGGTCTTTGTGACGGGCTGTTTATCCAGAGTGTCTTTGTGACGGTCCTCTTTAGGACATTTTGTTTGGCCTTTGTGGCGGGCTGTTTAGCCAAAGTGTCTTTGTGACGGTCCTTCGGGACAGATGGTCTTTGTGACGGTCCTTCGGGACAGATGGTCTTTGTGACGGGCTGTTTAGCCAGAGTGTCTTTGTGACGGTCCTCTTTAGGTCATTTTTTTGGCCTTGGTGGTGGTCCTCTTTAGGACATTTGATTGGCCTTGGTTGCAGTCCTCTTTAGGACATTTTGTTTTGCCTTGGTGGCAGTCCTCTTTAGGACATTTTGTTTGGCCTTTGTGGTGGCCCTTGTGGCATGTATATGATCCTTGTGTGGTCATGAGGTATTCCTGTGAGGGGATATGTGGTTGGTAGGACACTGAGATGTTTTACGCGAGCCACGGGAAGGAAACCTGGATAGGGATAGGACTCAGACGTGTTCAGAATTGTTTGCTCGCGACTCTTGGGGGACTTTGGTTCTCCTAGTACTGCCATATTCAGAGACTTTGTGACTTTGGAGTATGGTTGGTATATTGACTTCGGACGACGGTCCGGAGGCGCGCTGTAGGGTGACGACCCGAGAGATGAGTTTGGATTTTTCCTTATATATTATGGCATGTGGGTTTAGGCCTGATGAGGAGCCAACATTGGCATGCAGACTTAGGTCTTATGAGGAGCCAATGAAACTCAAGGTTTAGGCCTATGAGAAAAAAGAAAGTCCAAAAGTCGAGAGTAAATGACGCCTGGAGCGTGAGTCTATCGCCTAGAGGTGACCTTCTGTAGATCAGTCGGAGGAGTGCGGGCCGTGGAGACGGTTGCACGGGAGTCCTTGGCTGATGGTCATTCGAGATTCGAAGACGAATCTATGTTGGTGGGGGAGAATTGTAACATCCGTGTTCCAAGAATAGAGTTTAGGTTATGTTGAGTAAACCAAAAGAGTGGATTTTAATTAAATCCTGCTTTAATCTAATTAAACCAAAAAGGCCTAATCTCTTTCTCAACTCATGCCTCCTCTCATGCTTTTGTGTTTTGGTCGACATTTTCATCTGAGAGAGGGAGAGAAAGACAGTTAAGTGTTGGTTATTTGGTGCAAAGGAGAAAGAGAAGGAGATCAAGCTTTTTCCTTAGTGTTAAGAGAGAAACAGAGCTGTCAGGGTTTGGGAGAAGGAGGATTAGACAGGTCAAATCGTTTTGAAGGGTACTGAGTTTTAGCATGGTTGTAGCTAAGTGATTTTCGTACACTCCCCTTTTTACAGAAGTGAATTTGGGTTAATATTCTAGGAGATATTGGCGGTTTCGTGGGAGCGTGTCTTCTCATTCGCGGATTGATACCAGCGGGTGTTACGGGATCGATTGTGGTTTCATCTGAGATCCGATCGTGCTGAAATTTTGGGCGAAGCGTCTTGACGTATGGACCTTGCTTTTCACCGGAGGGATTAGAAAGTTAACGGTTCGTTTTGATTTCGTCGTTTCACTTGTGGGGTTGTTCTTTTCTGTTTTTTCTGGCAGTTTGTTTTCAATATTTGTTTGTTGTTGTAATTGGTTGTAGGAACA
Organism: Camelina hispida; assembly: GCA_023657505.1. NCBI lineage: Eukaryota > Viridiplantae > Streptophyta > Magnoliopsida > Brassicales > Brassicaceae > Camelina > Camelina hispida. The sequence goes on along the minus strand of CP094636.1, from coordinate 6,167,453 downwards.
AGTTTGGTTGTTCTTGGATATTGGAAAGCCTCTCATTTGTTTGTATTTAGTTTTGTGAATCACTTGTTAAGGTAAGTGCAGGACCATGGCTTATCTAAGCTGGAGATTTCTCTAATCTGCTTGTTTATGTGTTGTTTGGCTTGTTGATTGTTGATTGATGATTGTTGGTTGATGGTTGATGGTTAGAGATGTCTCTATTGCTTGTGTGTATAGCCCAGTAGATGGGAGGATTGCCTTACTGAGTGTTTATTAAATACTCATGCATTGCAATATGTGTTTGTGGTGCAGGTAAATGCAAAGTGTGACCGTGGAATCAGGGCGATGAAGAGAAGGATGTTCTAGTGGTTCGTTTGGTTGTCTGGCTTCTGTTAGGTTGCTAGAGTGGAGTCCTAGAATGTTATTTAGGATTGCTGGTTCTTTGGATGTTGTTTGGATCATTTGTTTATGATTGGTATTAATATTGGCTATTTATATTTATTTGATATTGGTAATGTTTTCCGCTGATGATTGTGATTGTGATTAGGTGACTAGTGGATATGGGATCACTAGTTGTAGTTTATTATTATATTATATGATATATTTATTATTTATTATTAAAAAAAGGTCGGTATTTTCATTTAAAAATGAAAGGACCGATCCTTTTTTTTAATAATAAATAATAAAGATAATTATAATAATTAAACTACAACTAGTGGTCCCATACCCACTAGCCACCTAACCACAATCACAACCAACAGCGGAATAACAATACCAACAAATATCCAAATATAACCAATAATATAAATTACCAATAATCATAACATCAACAGTCACCAATAATCAAATAGCAGAAATCATAGAACCAGCAACCTAGCAATGTTCGAATGACTCAACTCTAGCAACCTAGCAAGCTAGACAACTTCAAACCGAGTCCCTAGAACATCCTACTCTTCACTGCCTTGATTCCACGATCACACTTTGCCTTTACCTGCACCACAAACACATATTGCAATGCATGAGTATCTTATAAACACTCAGTAAGGCAATCCTCCCATCTACTGGGCTATACACACAAGCAATAGAGTATCAATAACCAACACACAACAACCAACAACGACTAATCATGACTCAGCATCGACCGACGCCAATCATGCTTCGACCGATGCCAAATGGGGAAGCATCGATCGACACAGAAGCTGCATCGACCGATGCAAGTGTAACTTGCATCGACCGATACCCAATCTGCATCGACCGACGCATGCTCGATGCAACACGAAAACCCTAGAGTTTACGCGCTGTCCTCGCACTGGCATCGACCAATGCAAGATATGCATCGATCGACGCAACGTCAAGCACCGTGATTTCCCCAAAGCTTCTCGCCGGATCTTCGTTCCTACAACCACAAAACTCGATCCCAAGCCACAAGAAAGCTTCCTAACGTCCATAGCAACGATCTAACAAGCCTAACATCACACAACAACAGATTAAAGAATCCTCTAGCTTAGACAAGCCATGGTCATTCACTTACCTTTGCCAAGACGAATCTGAACCTCACACACGGAAGAAAACGCTTCTAGGAAGTTCCTACAACGATCCCAGCTATAGATCTCTCCAGGAACAGCCTCAAACCTCCAGAAATCACCAGGAACTCTCAAGAACAGTTTCTCTCTTTTCGTTTCTCTCAAAAACGGCTCAACACCCACGAATGAGACAAAACTCGCATCTAAGGGTTTTCCTTAACCCAAAACGCAGCGTTTGACTTAAGTCAAAACGCAAATAATTTAGCCAGCATCGACCGATGCTCCCACTGCATCGATCGATGAACATCCCAAACCGGGATTTCAGTTCACGGATGTTACAATTCTCCCCCACCAAACTGGATTCGTCCTTGAATCCCAAATACCCATCAGCCAAGGACTCCCGTGCAACCGTCTCCACGGCCCGCACTCCTCCGACTGATCTAGAGAAGGTCACCTCTTGGCGATAGACTCACGCTCCAGGCGTCATTTGCTCTCGACTTTTGGACTTTCCTTTTTCTCATAGACCTAAACCTTGAGTTTTCATTGGCTCCTCATCTGACCTAAGTCTGCATGCCAATGCTGGCTCCTCATCGGGCATAAACCCGCATGCCATAATATATATAAGGAAAAATCCACACTCGTCTCTCGGGTCGTCACCCTACAGCGCGCCTTTGGACCGTCGTCCGAAGTCGATATACCAACCATACTCCCAAGACACAAAGTCTCTGAGTATGGCAGTACTAGGAGAACCTAAGTCCTCCAAGAGCCGCAAGCAAACAATTCTGAATACGTCTGAGTCCTATCCCTATCCAGGTTCCCTTCCCGTGGCTCGCGTAAAACATCTCAATGTCCTACCAACCACATATCCCCTCACTGGAAATACCTCATGACCGCACAAGGATCATATACATGCCACAAAGGCCGCCACTAAGGCCAAACAAAATTTCCTAAAGAGGACCGCCACCAAGGCCAAACAAAATGTCCTAAAGAGGACCGCCACCAAGGCCAAACAAATGTCCTAAAGAGGACCGCCACAAAGGCACTCTGGCTAAAAGCCCGTCACAAAGACCGTCTGTCCCGAAGGACCGTCACAAAGACCATCTGTCCCGAAGGACCGTCACAAAGACCATCTGTCCCGAAGGACCATCACAAAGACCATCTGTCCCGAAGGACCGTCACAAAGACACTCTAGCTAAACAGCCCGCCACAAAGGCCAAACAAATGTCCTAAACAGGACCGCCACCAAGGCCAAACAAATGTCCTAAAGAGGACCGCCACCAAGCCAAACAAATGTCCTAAAGAGGACCGCCACCAAGGCCAAACAAATGTTCTAAAGAGGACCGTCACAAAGACACTCTGGCTAAAAAGCCCGTCACAAAGACGACACAATGTCTAAAAAGACCGCCACACACAGGCACACTGACTCAAAAGTCCGCCACTAAGGCCACACACAAGCCCCTCCAAGGCTCCCCACCGCTAAAATGGACAAATTCTAACTCTCGTAAAACTTTTTATATTTAGCACTTTCCATTTTTGGAAACTTTCCACTTTTGGAAACTTCTATTTCAGGAAAACTTTCCTCCAAAACCCCGCCTCACGAAAACTTTGTACCCCGAACACCACCTCATCTTGTTACTAAGTCGCACAACCAACCACCCCAAGCGATCGAGTAACAAGAGAGATGGGCTGGAATACTCCATTCCCGCTCCAGCCACAGATTACAGATGGGACCAGGCTAAACAAGCTCAAGTCGCGGCTTGCTTCTCATACCACTTCTTGAACCTTGCCTTCATCTTTGCCTCAGGCTCCCAAGGCTGCTCCTCAACACCATCACAGTCCCACAGGACTCTCATCAAAGGAATCTTCTTCTTCCGAAGTTCCTTGATCCTCCTCTCGAGAACCCTCACTGGTCTCGCCTCCAATGTCATGTTAGGCTAAAGATCCTCAGGAATCTTAGCCAACACCTGCTCCCCCTCACGGAGACACATCCGTAACATAGACACATGGAAAACCTTATGGATTGCACGCATCACCTCAGGTAACTCCGGTCTATATGCCACTGGTCCAACCCGCTCAATCACTCTGAATGGACCCATATACCTCGGACTCAACTTTGTCTCTGACAATGACCTGTTCGGGCCCCGCAACATGGCCATCTTGAGGTACACTCTGTCTCCTACCTGAAACTCAAGATCTCTCCTCCTCCTATCAGCATAACTCCGCTACCTATCCTGAGCCTCCTTCATGTTCAGCTTTAGAACCCGAATCTTCTCTGAGGTCTCCTGAACAAAACTAGCACCAAACATGCTCCTCTCCCCCACCTGAGTCCAGAATAATGGTGTACGACATGGTCTCCCATACAAGGCCTCATAAGGAGCCATCTTAATACTCGTCTGATAGCTGTTTTTGTAAGCAAACTCTACAAGGTTCAGGTGATCTGCCCAATGGCCACCCCAATCCAACTCACATATCCTCAGCAAATCCTCCTGCGTCTGGATCGTCCTCTCAGACTGTCCATCTGTCTGGGGATGATAAGTTGTGCTCATATGCACCTTAGTGCCCATCTCTGCCTGAAATGCCTTCCAGAACACCGAAGTGAACTTAGAATCTCTGTCAGACACAATGCTCGCTGGCACCCCATACAATCTGACTATCTCCCTCACATACTTCTTAGCCAAGACCGCTGCTCCATCAGTCTTCTTAATGGCCAGAAAATGTGCTGACTTAGTCAACCGGTTCACAATGACCCAAATGGCATCAAAGGTCCGTGACACTGGAAATCCTACCACAAATCCATGGTGATCATATCCTACTTCCACTCAGGAATGGGTAAACTCTTCAGTAAACCGCCAGGAACCTGATGCTTAGCCTTCACTAGCTGACACACATCACACCTCGAAACCCAACTAGCTTGCTCAGCCTTCACTAGCTGACACACATCACACCTCGAAACCCAACTAGCTACATCCTTCTTCATCCCGACCCAATGATAGTACCTCTTGAGGTCATGGTACATCTTAGTCGCTCATGGATGAATGGACAACTTGCTCGCATGAGCCTCTCTCAGAATCTACTGCCTCAACTCCTCATCCTTGGGCACAAAAACCCGACCGTGCACCAGGATAGTACCATTATCTGAGACCTGATACTCTGAATCCACATCCTTAGAGGCATTCACCAGCCCCAAATCCTTCTCCTGAGCCAACCGCACCCTACTCAGAAGATCTGCTCTATCTACTGCTTCCAAACCCAATGGTTCCTGTGAAACAGCACACAAGCTCAAAGCACTGATCTCCCCTACCAGAGACTCCATCTCCTGCTCCTGAGCCGAAGCTACCCTCTACCGACTCAGAGCATCTGCAACCGTATTAGCCTTACCAGGATGATAGGCTATCTCCAAATCATAATCTGCCACAAGCTCCATCCACCACCTCTGTCTCAAGTTCAGCTCAGGCTGAGTGAATATATACTTCAGGCTCTTATGATCTGTAAACACCTGTACCTTTGCACCATAAAGATAAGATCTCCAAATCTTCAGGGCAAAAACTACAGCACCCATCTCCAAATCATGAGTAGGATAGTTGCCTTCATGCACCCGCAACTACCGCGAAGCATAGGCAATCACCTTCCCACGCTGCATCAGAACACACCCCAAACCAACTCTAGATGCATCTGTATAAACCACATAAGGTTCTCCCTGCTCAGGCAAAGCCAACACTGGCGCAGTAGTCAACATCTCCTTAAGGCTTGCAAAGCCTTCCTCACACTCTTCTGACCAGACAAAAGGAACATCCTTCCCTGTCAACTTAGTCATAGGACGTGCTCTGCTTGCAAACCCCTGCACAAATCTCCTGTAGTTACCTTCCAATCCAAGAAAACTCCTGATCTCTGTGGCATTCTGCGGTCTAGGCCAATCCCTGATAGCCTGAATCTTCTCTGAATCTACTGAAACCCCCTCAGCAGAAACAATGTGACCTAGAAAGCCCATCTCACGTTGCCAAAAACTGCACTTGCTCAACTTAGCAAACAACTTCTGCTCCCGCAGCTTCTCCATAACTGCCCTCAAATGCACTGCATGCTCTTCAGGACTCTTAGAATAAACCAGGATATCGTCGATGAAAATGATGACAGACACATCCAGAAACTCCTGAAACACACTGTTCATCAATCTCATAAACGCTGCTAGCGCGTTAGTCAACCCGAAAGGCATCACCAGAAACTCATAGTGCCCATACCTCGTCCTGAACGCAGTCTTCCTCACATCTGCCTCATCTATCGGTATCTGATGATAACCCGACGCCAGATCTACCTTAGAGAACCAAGTAGCACCCCTCAACTGATCCAACAACTCACCAATCCTTGGAAGAGGGTGTTTGTTCTTGACAGTGACCTAGTTCAAACCCCGTAAGTCAATACACAAGCGGAAACTCCCATCCTTCTTCTTAACAAATAACACCGGTGTTCTCCACAATGATACATTAGGACGGATGAATCCCATACTCAACAAATCCTCTAGCTGCTTCTTCAGCTTTGCCAAACAAACACTCAATTATGCCGACATCAACTCGAAGCCACCTGAATGTCAACCCTCTTGTTCGTCCAAGAACCTCTAGTAATTTGTCTCTTAGGGAAAACTTCCACAAGATAGATTAATCCAAAATAAGCTTTCCGCTTAGTTATTCTACACAGCAAATCATCAATACGAGCGTAATAAAACAAACAAGTACCATACGTTCGCATATTCCAATTCACTGTATCAAATGCTTTGCAGACCGCCAACTTAACCTACTTGACTTGTTTCCCCCCAACAAGCTTACCAAAACCTTAAATCTAGTAACCCTGTCCATCTCCAATGAACTTCATCCACCATCGTCGCAACAATTAGTTTATCCTGCCATGAAGGCTTCTCGTGAATCTTATGTACCTGGGAACCATGCCCTTACCGGCTCATATCTGCTGCAACTCTCCTTCCCGGGACTCCAGCACCACCGGCCATTCAATCCTGGCACATCAGCCACACATTCTTGACCACTCCGGTCATAAAACCCTGGCCCACCGGCCAACATAATCCTAAAATCCAAGATTAAACCATCATCACTCTGGAGGTCTACATTCTGTCGTTATGTTCATACTCACGTTCTATACATTGCTTGCTCCCAACTCTTCCTCTCTTAGGCCGCAACCTTTGAGCCATACTGATCTCACTCTCAGACCAGCGTCTTCGAGTTATACCGTCGCACTCTTGGACCACAATCCTCAAGATCTCGGTATCAGAGGAACTACTCATCCCCTTAGGGGAACATCATCCCCTCTGCCACTGTTGGAGCCTTCAGCCCCTCGAGCTATCAGTATTCAGGGGAATCACCATCCCTTAGGAGAAACAATCCTTAACGACTATAAACATCTCTCGACACAAAGTACCTCCTGTGGTCCGAGTATAACATTGCAATGTTACACCTGCCCACTAAACTTCTAATATCCAACTGGATTAACCCCCAAACAGAGAAATATCTGCTCCAACTGCATATGTCCACCTATCCGCCTCTCTAGGTCTGATACTCCTTGAGAATAATCTCATACCGATCATCTACAACTGCTCCATCCTCTTAACATAAGGTGGAAAGTCCTCAACATCCGCAGCTCTCGGCTGCACCCCGCCACATGCGGCACAACTGGAGCCTACACTGGTACCCCTCTCGGTAACCGCTCCAACAGCACGCCAACAGATCCGCCAAGCGATCATCTCGACCCTGGGCTCCACCTGCTGCAACCCCACATCTGGGTTCCCAGCACCCCCGGCACGCTCACCGGCTAACCCCCTCTGGTCCCTCCTAATACGCTTGCGACCCTCTAACGTACTTCCTCGTGGAACTATGGACCACACACTCGCTGGCCTCGGGACTCGCTCGACAATGACCACGACCACGTCCCCGTCCACGACCAACAACTCAAACACCTTAACCACCGATCTTCCAAGAACAGAGGCTAACAAGCAGAAAACAAATCAATACCACACAAAGAAACATAACAATAACTCACCGTGGAATCTCATTGAAGGCTCGAAGAGGATGTTCTAGGACTCCATGCCACACACAATTGACTAACTCACATAATCAATCAAAGCATGCAATCCAAAACATCACAACAGAAACCTAGCGAACCCAAACCTAGAACCGTAAGGGCTCTGATACCAAAATGAAAGGACCGACCTTTTTTTTAAGATAATAAATAATAAAGATAATTATAATAATTAAACTACAACTAGTGATCCCATACCCACTAGCCACCTAACCACAATCACAACCAACAGCGGAATAACAATACCAACAAATATCCAAATATAACCAATAATATAAATTACCAATAATCATAACATCAACAGTCACCAATAATCAAATAGCAGAAATCATAGAACCAGCAACCTAGCAATGTTCTAATGACTCAACTCTAGCAACCTAGCAAGCCAGACAACATCAAACCGAGTCCCTAGAACATCCTCCTCTTCATTGCCTTGATTCCACGATCACACTTTGCCTTTACCTGCACCACAAACACATATTGCAATGCATGAGTATTTTATAAACAGTCAGTAAGGCAATCATCCCATCTACTGGGCTATACACACAAGCAATAGAGTATCAATAACCAACACACAACAACCAACAACGACTAATAACAAACCAGGACTCAGCATCGACCGACGCCAATCATGCTTCGACCGATGCCAAATGGGGAAGCATCGATCGACACAGAAGCTGCATCGACCGATGCAAGTGTAACTTGCATCGACCGATACCCAATCTGCATCGACCGACGCATGCTAGACGCAACACGAAAACCCTAGAGTTTACGCGCCGTCCTCGCACTGGCATCGACCAACGCAAGATATGCATCGATCGACGCAACGTCGAGCACCGTGATTTCCCCAAAGCTTCTCGCCGGATCTTCATTCCTACAACCACAAAACTCGATCCCAAGCCACAAGAAAGCTTCCTAACGTCCATAACAATGATCTAACAAGCCTAACATCACACAACAACAGATTAAAGAATCCTCTAGCTTAGATAAGCCATGGTCATGCACTTACTTTTGCCAAGACGAATCTGAACCTCACACAAGACAATCCTAACCCATCACTGTGGATATCCCAATCCACCAGTAGGTTATTGGTGCGCCAGGCGTTCCTCGAACCCTGGTCCCCACAGGACAAACTGTCATCTGCAGCTCAATTGGTGACAGCTTGTCCTGTGGGAAGGTTGTTAAAGGGATCAATTGGTGGAAACTTGTCCTGTGGGAAGGTTGTTAAAGGGTGGGGACCAGGGTTCGAGGAACGCCTGGCGCACCAATAACCTACTGGTGGATGTGGATTTCCACAGTGATGGGTTAGGATCGATGCCCTGCAGGGCCAGCTTGGGGTCCGTTTGGGCAGCTAGCAGTGAGGCTAGCGGGCTAGCAGTGAGGCTAGTGGGGTCCACGGGACGGGTTGTTACACAAAGACAGAAATTAAATAAAAGTTTGTAAAATTAAGAGAAAGTATTGGGTGCAGGGAATCAATTAGGGGATATAATCACAAAATTAGATGATGGATTGGGATAACATTAGGTACCGTTCTTGAACTCAAATCTCGGATGTAAAACTAACCTACTGTCGCAGCATTGGTTATCTATGCAAAAAATGATAAAATTCTAAATTGTCGTTTGAATCTAAACAATCCTAGCAAGCAGTAAGTTCAAGTTTGATTATGTTCACAACCTCAACTTCAACTGTCGTTGGCTAAGGATCACCTTGCTCACCTATGTTCTTTTCAAGAAATTCAACAACACTTTTGATGCCTAGATGAATTTAACCTAAGATCATTAACTAGGTAGCTAAACTATTTTAGGCAATAAGAATAACAATAGATGAAGAACACAATAGATCAATCCCAAATCTAACAACCTAAGTTAAATAGACATCGAACAACACCAATCACAAATCAAATATGAAGAAAACATGTTTGAATTGCAAAGAGAAAATAAAGGGTTCAGAATTCTACTCCAAAGGGTTAGAAAGGATAAGAGATCTTCTCCCAAGCTTACAAGTGCTCAAAAGCTGCGTAAAATAAAACTCGTTGAGGTCGAGCCTCGTGCTTAAATAAACGAAAAAGGAAAAGTAGCGTCGGGGACGGGAATGGTCGATCTCGAGAGAGGATCAGTCGATCCAGAATGTTTTTCTGCTCTCACTCCATCTGCTTACTAGCTCGATTAGTCTTCAACCAATTTAGCTCCATATGCATATTTTCATCCCCAAAACGCTCAGATTCCTTCCAAAATCACCTAGAACCTGTAAAGACTCACAAAAGACTAAAAGGACTCTATAAGCACACTTGGACGTAGGAAAAGACTCAAAACAAACCTAAAAACAATAGTTAAAACCCTATAAAATGTAGACACATCAAGCGGGGAACCTTCTAGGGTCGAAATTTATTACAAATAAAAAGACTAAACTTGCAAAAATAACAGACTCGATTTTAGGACCTAAAATAAATAAAAGACTCATAAAGACCCAACGATCTATTCCTACAAACAAGAAAAGAACCATTTATTATTTGAATTAAACAACTTACCTTGAAAATAGCTCTCATGCACGCTCCAGTCCTTCATTGATGGCTTCGGACATGATGAAAAGAACGAGTTTTTTAATTCCTTGTAAAATCGGCAAAATTGATGCTTTTGGAGTCTTCTAGCTCAATGAGAGTAATAAGACTTTCAATGGACTTGTTGAATTGTTCCCTTAAGGTTCTTGCTCCCAACCTTGTCATAGGTTTGTGTATCATTGTTGGAAGAACGAGTTCTTTAGGAAATGGTAGAACAGGTTCTTCAGGAAATGGTAGAACGGATTCTTCGGGAAATGGCAGAACGGGTTCTTCTGGAAGTTTACTATTGATGTCCTCATCATTCCCTCCCTCTTGAGAAATTTCTGTCTGTATAACTATTTCATCTGCATGTAAAGGAGATAAATCAGCAACATTAAAGGTAGGAGAAATGTTCAACTCACCTGGTAGCCCAATCTTGTAGGCATTGTCATTGATTTTCTCTAAGACCCGAAATAGTTCATCTCCTCTTGGTGACAGCTTGGACTTCCTCTCCTTGGAAAACCTCTCTTTTCTCATGTGTAACCAGACCCAATCTCCAGATTCAAACGTGAGCTCCTTGCGGTGCTTATCCGCATGCTCTTTGTTCTTTGCGTTTTTCTTCTCAAGATTCTCTTTAACCATTTGGTTGAGTCTCTTCACAAAATCAGCTTTGGTGACTCCTTCTGCACTAGTATAAACAGCTTGGGGCAAAGGTGTGATGTCTAATGGTGTTAGAGGATTAAAACCATAGACAACTTCAAATGGAGAGAATTTGGTCCCAGAATGCTTATCATGATTATAAACAAATTTAATATAGGGTAAACAAGATAATCAGTTTCAGAGATTCTTACCCACCGCAGCTCTCAAAAGAGTAGAGAGAGTACGGTTAACTACCTCAGTTTGAGGATGACAAGTGGTGGAGAAGAGTAGCTTAGTTCCTAGCTTTTTTCACAAAGTCTTCCAAAAGTGGCTGAGAAATTTGGTGTCTCGGTCTGAAACAATGGTCCTTGGTTGTTGATCTTAGGTAGCCCTAAAACAAAATCCATAGAAATATCTACCCATGGGGAATAGGCAAAGGCATATATAAACCATGAGGATGTGACCTGGATTTCGCTTTCAAGCAAGTGATGCACTTTGCACATAACCTTTCCACATCTCTTTTCAAATGCGGCCAAAAGAAATGTTTCACAAGAACACTTAGAGTTTTATCATGCCTAAAATGTCCCATAAGTCCTCTTCCATGTGCCTCTCCTATTAACAGCTCTCTCATGGATCCTTGAGGAATGCACAGCCTTTTGTGCTTAAAGAGAAATCCATCATGTTAGTAGTATGTTCCATAAGCGGCTTTGCTTGTTTCCTCAAAGGCTTCTTTGAAATCTGGATCCTCCACATATAGACCTCTGATATGATCAAATCCCATGACTTTAGCCTCCATTGTAGTGATCAAAGCATGTCTCCTTGATAAAGCATCAACTACAATGTTCTCTTTGCCCTTCTTGTACTTAATCACATATGGAAATGTCTCCACAATTTCAAGCCACCTTGCATGTCTCTTTTTAAGTGTAGTTTGTCCTCTTAGGTGCTTGAGTGTCTCATGATCTGTATGAATAACAAATTCTTTGGATAACAAATAATGTTGCCAAGTTTCTAGAGATCTTACCAAAGCGTAGAGTTCTTTATCATATGTTGGATAATTAATTGCAGCACCACTGAGTTTCTCACTGAAGTATGCTACTAGTTTTCCTCCTTGAGTTAGAACAACACCTATTCTTGTACCAGAAGCATCAAATTCAATCTCAAAATTTTTATCAAAGTTAGGAAGTACCAAAATGGGTGCATGTGTGAGGCTGTTTTTGAGCAGATTGAAAGCATCCTCTTGTGCTTGACCCCATTTGAATTCCACATTCTTTTTAATCACTGACGTCAAGGGTGCAGCAATGGTACTAAAATCCTTCACAAATCTCCTATAGAAGCTATCCAGCCCATGGAAGCTCCTAACATGCCCAATGGTTGTTGGAGTTGGCCAGTCTTGTATAGCCTTGATCTCCTCATCAGCCTTTAGTCCCTGCGAACTCACAACAAATCCTAAAAACACAACTTGATCAGTGCAAAATGTGCATTTCTTAAGATTAGCATAGAGATGTTCAGCCTTAAGCGCTTTTATCACCATTATAAGATGTTTTGCGTGATCTGCAAGACTTGTGTTATAAATTAAGATATCACCAAAATAAACAACCACAAACTTACAGATGTACTCCCTTAAGACCTGATTCATTAACCTCATGAAGGTGCTTGGGGCGTTGGTGAGTCCAAATGGCATGACTAACCACTCATATAATCCTTGTTTTGTCTTAAAAGTTGTTTTCCATTCATCACGTTATTTCATTCTCACTTGATGGTAAACACTCCTTAGATAAATTTTAGAAAAGACAGTAGCTTCATTAAACTCATCTAGCATATCATCAAGCCTTGGAATGGGATGCCAAAATTTGATAGTGATGTTGTTGATTGCTCTGCAGTCTACACACATTCTCCAAGTTCCATCTTTCTTAGGCACTAGAAGAACCGGTACAACACAAGGTCTTAGGCTTTCACGAATGTAGCCCTTTGACATTAGATCACGAACTTGCTTTTCCAGTTCTTTTGCTTCTTCAGGGTTTAATCGGTAGGCTGGTCTATTAGGCAGTGGTGCTCCCGGAACTAGATCAATTTGATGTTTGATTCCTCTTATAGGCGGTAGTCCATGTGGTATCTCCTTAGGGAAGACCTCTTAAAACCTTCCTAATAGTTCAAGTACTTAGGGTGGTAAGTCTTTCTCTTCTTGACCTGAAAACAAACCTTCCTTAAAGATCAATAGTAGCACCTTGTCCTGTGAATTAATTGATTTCAAAACATTAGAAGGTGTTATGTAAACATTGGTTTTGTTTGACTTAGCTCCCTTTGACATGGTCTGTTGCATTTCATTCACTTCTTGAGGGGTGAGTGGAGCTAGAGTATGCTTCTTCTTGTTGTGCGAGAAAGTGTAGTAGTAGGTTCGACCATTGTGTAAAGTCTCCTTATCAAATTGCCATGACCGTCCTAGAATAAGGTGTTAAGCTTGCATAAGAACCACATCACACACAACTTGGTCTGAATATTTGCCTATGGTGAATGGTATGGTGACTTGCTCGGAGATCCTTAGTTCAGCCTCATCAATGAGCCACTTAAGTCGATATGGATGGGGATGCTTTGTCTTTTGGAGACCTAACTTATCAACCAAATACATGCTGGATACATTAGTACATGACCCACCATCAATGATTAAGCTACATACCTTGGAGTTTATGGAGCAGCGAGAGTGGAAGATATTTTCTCTTTGAATTGTTTCAGGATCAAAAAGAGTGCTAAGAGCCCTCCTTATGACTAGAAGCTCTCCCATCTCTGGATAGTCCACAATATCCTCCTTAGATTCAACACGTTCTTCTTCCTCATCTTGTGATTCATAATCTCCATTGGCTTTAAGGATCATTACTCGCTGGTTTGGGCACTCCCTTGCATAGTTTCTTTTTCCCTGACATTTAAAACATGTAATATCACAAGCTCTTTGGTTTGTAGGCTTACCTTGCAATGGTTTGGTTACTTTTGATGCCTCAGGTGCAGCTTTTTTAAATCTCTGGTCCACATCAAGAGATTTTCCCTTGTCTGAAGGTTTTTGAGGTGGCGGTGTCCATGGAGTCTTACTACAGTTAGTAGAGGTTGTCTTCCTTTTGATGTGTTGTTCAGCTTGGACTGCTAGGTGCAACAACTCTTCAAGATCATGATAGGTTTTTCTTTCCACCTTTCTAGCAATCCGATCATGAAGACCATCTAGAAACTGCGCCATCAAGTTCTCCTCAGACTCTTCTACCTCCAATCTGTTTTTAAGAGATTCAAACTCTTCAAAGTATTCCTCAACAGATTTGCTTCCTTGTGAGAGCTTTCAGAACTTCTTTTGTAGCTCCCGGTGGTAATAAGCTGGGACATATCTCTTTCTTAGCTGAAACCTCATATCATCCCAAGTAGTGATTGGTATATGTCTATGCCTCCTCCTCTCAGACACATCTATGTCCCACCAAGCTAAGGCATTATCGGTAAGTTGAGCAGCAGCTAGGTATACCATTCTCTGTTCAGAATAGTTGTAGTAGCCAAAAATATGCTCCATACGTCTTTTCCAATCAATGTAAGCTTCAGGATTAACCTTTCCAGCACATGATGGCAGATTGAGCTTAAGATCATAGCCTCCTTCTCTTATGTTGCCTTCATCTCGTCCTCTACCTTGTTGGTAGTGTCTCCTTGGCCTGTGTGTTGATTAAGATCTTGATGTTCTTTCTCTGAATCAGACTGATCTCCATTATCAACCTAATGGTTTCCTATTGGCAAGTTGCGAACTGGTGCTCTTGGTGCAGGTGGGGGTTGTTCAATTTGTGTCATGCGATCACCAAGTGTTTGAGAGTTTGGCTTGAACAGTTGTAAGCATCTCAGCCATATTCACCTCTCCTCCTTGTTCTCCCATGGTTCAAAACATTTCTATAAAATAAGAAAAAGAGGTCAAGTGCACAGGAAGTCGAAAGGTCCAAATATGGAAAACTTCCAAAAACTGACAGATCTAGGAGTTGGGAGGTTTTGGGCAATCAAATAAACAGATATGAACGAAATTTTTTTAGGGTTTTCTTTTTAGAAGATGAACAATCAATATAGATCAAAGACACACGAAAATAAAATATCTAAAAAGTGAAAAACGAACTGAAACAAAACGAACTGAAACAGACACAAACTGAAGCAAACAAAGGGAAATAAACTGAAACAAAAGGGATAGATAAAACCTGATTTGGAGCGTTTAGCTCTGATACCAGATGGTGTAGGAACCCAGATGAGAGAACCCATGTGGAGAGATGAAAATAGGCAAATGGTTGATAACACTGTTCTGCCTATTCGGTGGATTATAGATGGAACGCAGCGAAGAGATGGTGAATAGACAAATGGTTGATAACACTGTTCTGTCTATTCGGTAGCAGTGGAAGATGAAGAGATAGATGGTGGAGTAAAGGACGCCACACAGATCTGTGAAAGGATCTATGATAAGTCAAATCTCAGTCTTCAAGGGTTCACACACAAGAAGAAGGAGAAAATGGTGGTTGCTTCTATCTCAGAAGATAACCTAAGAAAACTCTCATTTTATTTCATAAAAACTTGAAAGGTTACAATGCTAAAAAGAGACCTTATATAATGATCCAGCAGCAGGGGACCTTCTAGGGTCGAAATTTATTACAAATAAAAGGACTAAACTTGCAAAAACAACAGACTCGATTTTAGGACCTAAAATAAATAAAAGATTCATAAAGACCCAACGGTCAATTCCTGCAAACAAGAAAAACCATTTATTATTTGAATTCAAAAAATTATCCTGAAAATAGTTCTCATGCACGCTCTAGTCCTTCATTGATGGCTTCAGAAATGATGAAAAGAACGGGTTCTTTAATTCCTTGTAAAACCGGCAAAATTGATGCTTTTGGAGTCTTCTCTTTGGAGTCTTCTAGCTCAATGAGAGTAATAAGACTTTCAATGGACTTGTTGAATTGTTCCCTTAAGGTTGTTGCTCCCAACCTTGTCATAGGTTTGTGTATCATTGTTGGAAGAACGGGTTCTTTAGGAAATGGTAGAACGGGTTTTTCGGGAAATGGCAGAACGGGTTCTTCCGGAAGTTTACTATTGATGTCCTCATCAACTTACAGTACCAACAGTGTTACAACTGCATGATATGTATGAGAAGATTGATAAGGATAAAAGAATTCATGACTTGATCTTAGAATACCAAAATGATACTAACAAGAATCCCATATATGATGTCAGAGAAGGTAGATTGTGGTTTAAAAACCGTTTGGTTTTGCCAAGTCATCGAAGTTCTTGAAGTTGATACTAGAGGAGTATGATGGTGCTTTAAGGGGTGGTCACTCAGGTGTCTTAAAGACAATGAAGAGGATACAACAATCTTTTCACTGGGAAGGTTTAGTGAAGGACGTAAGTTTTTAGCTGAATGTGATGTCAGTCAATGTCACAAATATTCAACATTATCACCAGCTGGTCTTCTTCAACCTCTACCACTTCCTCAATAGATTTTGGAAGACATATCACTGGATTTTGTAGAAGGTCTACCCACCTCCCAAGGAAAAAATGTCAGCTTAGTGGTTGTTGACAGGCTTAGTAAATATGGTCAAATTATTGTCCTCAAACATCCTTTCACAGCTGCTGAGGTGGCTACCAAGTTTATCGCAGAAATTGTAAGGCTACACGGTTATCATACATCCATTATTTCTAATCGTGGCTGCACATTTGTGAGTACTTTCTGGAAAGAGTGTTTTCGAATCTCTGGTATTAAGCTTAAGTATAGTACAACTTTCCACCCACAAACTGACAGACAGACAAAAGTGTTGAATAGATGTTTGGAGACTTACTTGAGATGTTAATCTTCGTCGCATCGAAGGACGTGGCAACAATATCTCGCTTGGGCTGTACTGTGGTACAACTCATCTTATCACACGGCTTTACACACTACTCCTTTTAAAGTGGTTTATGGTAGAGATCCCTAGAAATAATGCAATTTGAGGCACAGTCTACTAAGGTCTCTGAACTGGAGTCGTTAATGAAGGAAAGATATGCAATGTTATCCCAGATTAAGGATCATTTGATTCACGCACAACAACTAATGAAGAATAATGCTGACAAACATCGCAGAGACATCAAGTTTCATATTGGTACGTGGGTTTTCTTAAAGCTAAGACCGTATAAACAGCATTCGGTGACCAGAAGGATCTGTCAAAAGCTTGTGGCTAAATACTGTCGACCTTACGAGATTAAGGAAAAGATTGGGAAGGTTGCGTATAGGTTACAACTTCTGGAAGTTTCCAAAATTCATTCCATATTTTATGTCTCTCAGCTCAAAAGAGTTTTGGGGGAACATCATCAGGTGGTACCATTGCCAGAGGCTTTTAACACAGCGGATGAATTGGTCATTGTTCCTAAAGATGTTTTGGATATCCGTTATAACAGTGAAGGTTTGCTGGAAGAGTTGGTTCACTGGAGAGGAATTCTGAGTCATGATGACTCGTGGGAAATTGCTAGAGATGTGCATCACCAATTTCCTGCATTAGTGCTTGAGGAAAAGCTTCATGTTAAGGGGGGGGGGGGGTTATTGATAAGCCATGCATAGTGTATATAAGGAGAAAGACACATGCGACTGGAGAATAGGAGAGGAAGGAGCACGTGACTAATGAATGTATATAACACTTGAATATGTTTATTGTTGAGATTTTAGGCATTGTATTGTGAGTGTAACAGCAACATATGGTTGTTGAGAGAGAAAATTGATGATCTAGAGCTCTTCGTAACAAACAATGTATCGATTCATTCAGATAATAAAGAGAGTACTTCTTCTTTCTTATTAGATTCTTCTAGTTTTGAGACCCAACAGAAACAACAGAGGAGAGCAGAGATTAAGATACTTCGATGCCGGCGAGCAGAAGCTTTACCGGTGTTAGAGAATTTTGGTAATAACGGCGCTTTGATTTGATAAAAGTGTCTAAGAGAGAAAGGGTATTAGGGTTGCTAGCTATAATTTCTCCTACTGTTTATGTTTATCTTGTCCAAATTAATCTAAAAAATTGTTTACGTACCAACACATACACATTATTGTTCGGTATCATATCGTATTGGTATAGGTCTATTAGACTTTAAATTAATGAACGTTTTTGTGCGTTTACGTAAATTATGGTTTCAGATCCATTTCCATGAGCGATCAATCTAAATTATTCTGATTCTAAATAGTTTCGCAGTTTTTTTTTTTTTTGGATGTCAATATATTTCATATTGTCGACGTTTTAAATCTCAAAACAAAATTATAGTACGGGCAATTCTTATTACAAATAATTCAAGGTTTACACTTTCTCTCATTTTTTGTGTGTGTGTGTGTGTGTGTAATTACACTTAATTAATCTAATTGATGTACGTATATAAAGAATAGATTAGCCTAGATTCTTGCTCATTCGATCGTTAGAATAACATCAGTGGTATGAATATGATTCTTTGAGAATATAAGCGGAAACAAGAGGCTGATTATATTACTAAAAATCAGAATGATAAAGTTGATTGAAAATGGATACACCAAAAGAAGTATAAGAAACAATTATTCGAATGAAAACTGAAAACAGGAGAATTTAAAGAATTTTAATAGAAGAAAAACAACAAAACATAGATTAAAGATTATATAACCAATATAATGGTTGATAGATAGATCAAGCACATACAAATCCAGAAGGGGCCTTCCTGTCACACACATTGAGAAGAAGGCTAAGAGAGAGAGAGGAACATTAAGAATAATGCCTAAAACCTTAGCCTTTAAGGCAGTGCAGAGACAAGCTGCAGCCTCAAGATCAACCAAACCGTCGAGGAGCGAGCAGCAAGGCTTTACTGGTGGTGTGCCCAACTCGAATTTGAGAAGATTCTTGAGGTCTTGAGGACATTGGCGCAAACACCGAGCTTGAGAGTGTCCCTTGGGTAGCTTCCGGTGGAGGAGTGGCTTGGAGTAGGCTTTGGCTTAGGCTTGGGTTTAGGGACTGGACTGCAGTCACCACCACATGCGGTGGTTAACGTGAAGAAGAGGATGTTAAATTTGAGGAAAATGACAAGGGAGGCTGAGATTTTTGAAGCCATCTCTCGAAATATGTATTTTTATTTTAAGTAGGATGTTTTAGACAAAAAAATGTTGCTAAAGAGTGTAACATCGCCAATTTTATGTAATTGGGTCAGTCTGTTTTTTCCACCCATGTTAAAGCCCATTAGTCTAAAATCTAGTAAACGACAAAGGGTTTTGGGTGTTGGTGTGTATGTGCGTTTATATCTTCATGGCCGCACAAAGGAGAATGAAAACCTAAGAACCTATGACGTGAGAGAGTATTGAGAGCAAGAGAGATCGTGGAAAAAAAGAGAAAGGAAGAAGAAAAGATGGGGCCGTGAGGAGAAGAAAGAGAGGGAAGGAGACGTCGCGGAGGTGATGGATCTAATAATCATTACTGTGACTGTTGCAAGATACAATGTTGGTAGAGGAGCAAAGCCGGAGTAGGTGGAGAAGAGAAGAACAAGAAAGAGCAAGAAGGAAATAAGAGCAGTTTGAAGAGGCGTCTTTTGAGGCTCGTCATCGCCGGAGTTGACATCAGTTTATCAATCTAAAAACACCAGTGTGTTCACTATCAAGCCATGAGCTCTTAGCAACTGACGGAAGTCCGATCGGAGTTATATTCAAGTAGTTATG
Organism: Camelina hispida; assembly: GCA_023657505.1. Classification (NCBI taxonomy): domain Eukaryota; kingdom Viridiplantae; phylum Streptophyta; class Magnoliopsida; order Brassicales; family Brassicaceae; genus Camelina; species Camelina hispida. The sequence continues at coordinate 6,148,018 of CP094636.1, read as the reverse complement.
TTCGTGGCTTCCTGCGCAAGAAATGTCTGAAACAGTCCGAACCTGCAACCCTAAACATCAGATTCGAGGTTATCACCTTGGAACAGCGTTTGGTGGTCCAAAACTTACCTGATCGAGCTGAGATTTGGTGGGGAGCTTCACGGTATTTTAACGGTTAGTTGTGGTTGTGGTTTTACCTGTGTGTTTATAAGGCTTGTTTGTATAGATTAAATGGTGACATTGTAATGTTTGGTTGGCAAACTGAGGTTAGATGGAGCTGCAGCTTGTATGAGCATTCTTTAATATTGGGTTTGACATGGAAAAGGAGAAATGAGTTTCAACATTTAAGTGGCAAATGTGAGGGTGGTAATCGTGGAAACACAATGATTATTTTCTAAGCATGTTCTTCATGAATTGCTTGTATAGGCTTGGAAACTATGTAATTGAATATGTCTATTGTTTGATATTGTGTGCTATGATGGTATGATGATTAGATGTATGATTATAATTCATTATGATATGATATGATGATATGGTATGATGATATGATGCACAATAGAATGAGTTGATGTGTAACATGATAACTGTTGAATGATGATATGAAATGAGATTATGTGACGGGGGCGTGAACATGAGATTTGTTTCGCGTCTCGTGAGGGTGCGAACATGAGATTTCTTTCGTGACTTGTGATAGGCAAACCTGAGATTGGTTTTGTACCTGGTAATTGGACAAACATGAGATTTGTTTCGTACCTGGAGATTGGATGAACATGAGATTTGTTTCGTGCCATGCTAAGCTGATGAGATTTCGGTTTAGCGATGTTGACGAATGTGTGCATTGATGAATGTGTTGGTGTTTAAATATGGTTTAAATGATATTATGATTATATGCTAGATTGAATATTATGTGAAGCCATTATGCTTGTTGGTTGTATGTTAATAATGTGGAGTCTGATTCTATGCTATGCATTGATTGTTGAATGTGATTAGAATGTCGTCATTGTGTTCACCCTTTAATCTTTTCCCTCAGGTTAAAAGCTTTATGAGACGTGGAACAAGTTTTATGATTGAAGAGTTTATAGTAAAAAACTTTTTGGCGGGACCACTTGAATAACACCTTGTCTTGGCCGATAAGGCGGGACGGGTGTTACAAAGAGAGTGGTGAAGATAAATCAAGAGATTGATGATGTATTTATAGTAGGGGTTTGACGGTTAACTAAAGCTATCCTTGCAATTTACTTTTTTTGTCCAAATAGGCTAGCCTCATGAGCTATCCATCCCGGGACCTGAAAACTTACATGGGAAATGAGAACACCACGAGCTCTGGCCGCTTTTGCAACTCGGTCTGCTCGGACATTATTTAAACGAGGAATACAATCAAGAGAAAAAGATAAAAACCTTTCACGAAGTGCCGTGAAAACATCCAATTCCGAGACCATTGCCGGCCAATCTTTCGTAACATCAAGGACGGATGCAAGCTCGCGGCAGTATGTCTCAAAGTGAACTTCCATAAAGCCTTTCGCCAGAGCATTCTCCATAGCCCATGTAAGAGCTTCCAATTCCGCGTGCAGCGGCGATAGCAAGCACGGTAAGCTCCTTGCAATTTAGTTTTGAGGAATAATTAAACGAGTTTATATTTTAGTAAGCAGTCAGACGATCTTTGTATTATTAAGTAGTTAGTTTATATTTCATTTTTTTATTTTATTACAATGTTGTGAAGCAAATGTTCAATCACGGAGTTATGGAAATACAATTAAAAGTACCATATTTGCATAGTTTATTTTGAAATTGAGATATTTTAGACTAAAACGTAATAGTTAATTGTTCCATCTTTACAGAATAATGTACCTTCAAAGCATATCAAAAACAAAACTAGCTAGTAGTAAAAATGCATGTTCCGTTTTTAGCTAATGTAATGGTTTTATTTTTTATTATTATTTAAAAAAAAAAAAAAAAAAAAAACTGATTCATCTTTTATTTCTTGGACGTTACTATATATTCAATTTTACAGAAACTGATATATTACATGATTTCTTTTTTTTTTTTTTTTTTTTTGCTAAGAATGTTAATATCTTTAAAGATGAACTTTTTTTGGCTGTTACAATAGTACAGCCTATGAATTTTGACTCCTTGGCAAAAAGAATAAGAGTAAGAATTCAAAATCTGGGGAAAACACAAAAGTGAGATCCACATTAACCAAAATTGCAAGAAGTTACGGAATCCCTTTTTTGGTCTTCTTACATGGATGATGTTTCTGATTTCCTTGTCAAGAAGTGAGAAGATAGTGGCTGGTGATAGCGCAAGCTGGTGATGAACACCCCGGTTATAAATGTGATTTTTTTTTCAACCAGACATTAAATTAAAAGATGATTCCAAAGTTGGTTGTCCAAACTGGAGGGTAAGAGTTTACAAAAGAAATTTTAGAAACTAAAGATCTCAGAAAAACGAGTAAGATAGTTTGCCCTCACACTTGACACACGCGAGATCATGGTAAGAGTGAAGGAGAGGAAGGATGATCTGAGGAAAGTCAAATCGTCCAACAGATTCGAAAAGGCGGGCTAATCGTCAGGGGACTGCACCATCACGACTAACTCTGAGCAATCCGACTCAAAATTTTGATAGTCAACACCAACCGCCAGAAGGGAATCCATAGCCCAAATCAAGGCTTGTAACTCCGAGTGTAGGGGTGTTAAGCTTCGTCTAAGACTCAGTGTGCCCAAGAGTATCGTCGTATCTTCACTATTACAATACCACCAACCTAGACCCACAAAAGGATATGAACCTTTTCAGGATCCATCAACTTGGCATCGGGCAGAAGCATCCATGACCTCCAAAGTTGACGAAAAGTCCATGTATCTCGCAGAGAAGGACTTGGCCTCCTCCCAAAATAATTTATCATTAGCCCCCTGATTTGTAATATCAATTGGCTCTACCTCTGTTCCCTGAAGAACATTTTTATTACTATCCTTCAAAATTGACCATAAAATCTATGGTAGACGGTAACATATGTTTGAAACCCCCAATTGGGATGGTGCCCACCATAATATAAATCTAAGTTCGAATACACTGAGCCATATGGAAAACCATCGAGAATTATCAATACCGGAGACAAATTTAATCCCAGATTCTGTGTGGAAGTCATTAGAGAATATGTTTAAGGGAACTATAAGTGTGAAGAGAACAAAACTGGATATGTTGGCATCTCAATTTGAAATCTAAGAATGGAAGAACAAAAAAATTATGGCTGAGTTTAGTGCAAAGCTATGCGACATATCCAATGAGGCTTTTACTCTAGGAAAGCATTACAAATACAAAAAACTTGTGAAGAAGCTGAAAAGCGATCATTGCCTGCAAAATTGAGTCACAAATTTTGACAGTTAAAGAAGCTCATAATTTAGATGAGATAGCTTTTGATGAGTTTGTTGGGATTCTTAAAACTTTTGAGTTAAGCAAATCATATGAACCTAAAGGAGTAAAGAAGAAGGATGATGAAGTTAAGGATGCAATAAAGAAAGAAGTTGACATTGGAGTTGCTCTTAAGGTATTATCATATGAAGATTCAATGGCTACGCTATCAAAAGGATTTGCTAAATATCTAAAGCTTAGGGGAAAAGAGAAGAAGAATAAAATGGATGAAGAGGTTAGAAGTTCATCAAATAATTTCCAGTATTTTGAATGCAAAGGGTATGGACATGTACGTTATGAATGTGCCAATCTACACAAGCATGAGAAGAAGGCTATGAATTTTATCACTAGTGATCCTGAATTTCAGATGCACCATGAAGATTTTTTCGACCTGTTTGTCATCATTCTGGTGTTTTTTGGTCATATTAGGCCAAGATGTTTCATATTGTTGAGAGAGAGAGAGAGCTAAATGGAGAATGGTATTGATGTAAGGTTTCGTGGTCCTACATGTTATCACTGTGGAGTTCAAGGAGTTATTAAGATGGATTGCTTCAGATTCATTTGAGAATTCAATCATGGAGGTCTAGGGTGCAACAAGATTGAGTTAGAAAATATGATTTCTATAAAGGTGATGTATTAGGCTATCAACCGCGTACAAAGCTGGAAAAAAATTCCAATTAGTTTTGACAATGTCTCATTCATGGCGAGAAGGAAGATGTGTTTGGTGATATTGTTTAGGAGTTTGAACTGATGAGTTCATATGTCTGAATTAGTGTCAGTGTAATATAAGAAGTGATACATGATTGCTGTTATTTTATGTGCGTGTGAAGTTTCTAAAAGGTTTTAGAAGGCAATATTAAAGGATGGGTTGAGAATGAATTGAAGAGAAAAAACTACTATTTCATTGGTTGATTGAATTTGAGGCTTACAAAGAAAAGGAAAATAACAAAAAAGAAAAATGCTTTTTTTTATGGAATCTGGAAATCTTCTCCTATGGTGATTAGGAAGTCTTTTTAGATATATAAGGAGGTGTTGGACACATCTTAGAGAGGGAAGAAAGCTGAGGCATAAAGAAAAATCCTAGAGAGCTTTTAGTGTTTGGGTGCGGCTTAGTTTCGCGGTTAGGTGCTTGCGTGATCGAGTTTCTTTGTTCATCAGTGTGACGTGTGTGTGTGTGAAAGTTGTTCCAGAGATTTAGAGAACTTAAGTGTAGGCTCAAGGGAGTTTAGCCCAAGGTTAGGTTATCTTGGTTTAAATCTAGGCCTGGTGTGAGTTTGTTAAGGATAGAGATTTAAATTTAAAATTTTATGTTATAGAACGAAGGGATGAATTAAGAGGAATATTCTTGATTTACGCATTTGCGAATAGGTTGTATAGTAGAACCTCCATAAATTAATACTCGGTAAATTAATAATCTCTATAATATAAAAAAATTATTCGGTCCCAAGTTGGGACTAGTGTAATTTTGGACAAAATTCGATAATATAATAAGATAATAATTTTTTGAAAATCATTTGTAAATATATAGTCCCATTAATAATATAAATTAATAATTATATAAAATTATCTAAATATAATTATATATATACACATTAATTTTTATTAGGGCATCTCCAACCCACCTCTATATTTGCTTTTTAACTCTATTTTAGACTAAAATCTACTCCAACCCATCTCTATTTCTACCGCTATAATAGAGATCTCTATTTTTTCCTCTATAATAGAGTTGAACTATTTTATTTATAAAATGGTCCTTGAATTTTTAACATTTTTATATTTATGATCAAAATAAATAAAATCTATATTTAAATAGTTTAATAATAATTTAAATATTTTAATAATAATTTAATTTGTATATTAATAGGATAATTGATTTTAAAGTTAAATTTGACTAACTTTAATATTTTGGTTTAAAAAATTTAAAGGTTTTTGTATAGAAAAATTTTAAAGATTTTTGTATAGAAAAATTTTAAAGGTTTTTGTATAGAAAAACATTTTTAAAATTTGAGACTATTATTTGCAAAAGAAAATAACTTAATATTTTAGTTTTTATTCATACCATAATATTATTTTTAATACAACAAAGACTAATTATTTAATATTCTGGTAAATTACTTCCGGATCCACCAATATCCCTAATAATTTGTCCAATCTACTATGTTTTATTATTTTATATGATGCAATGTATTTCTTTTAATAAATGTGATATTTAAATAATATTTATGAATTTTAAAAATTTAAATAATATCATAATTTTATGAAAGTTTCACAAATAAAAATGGTATTAATAGTAAAATAAAAATGGAATCTCTATGGAATATTCTTTTCTAGAGGAAAAAATAGAGGCATCCATTGGAGTAAAAGTCACCTCTATTATAGAATTCCTCTATTTTAGAGGTAAAAATAGGGAAAACCATTGGAGATGGTCTGAGAGTTTATTTTAAATATTTGTACTCTATAAAAATCTTTGTGTGCTATCTTCAAAACATGATAATTGTTATTTTCCTTGTAATTGATTTTATAAAAATATTAGTTATAACAATTAAATCTTATTTTTAATTTTTTTTTTTTACCAAATTAGGAAAATCTCTCTATAAATTAATAATTATTAATTTATCGATAAATTAAAACCTGTATAAATTAATAGGTTTTCATGGTCCCAGCCTTATTAATTTATAGAGGTTTTACTGTATTTGCTTTCTTATTCTAGTGGAATCAAATCTGGACTTGATCCTAGGAGTAAGAAAACCTGAACCTCGTTAACAAACTTCTCTTGTCGTTTACTTTTTGAACTTTATTATTGTCTCATTTGCATTAACAAAACATGTGATGGGGGAGGTAAAGGTTATACTCCCTTCACCAAAAGATAATTGTTTAGTCAAAAATATTGCTTGTAGTGTGTCGAAGGAGGAGGTCTTTCTTCTTATCTCTCGAGGGGTGGTCATGCGTGGTTACTCAATCATTGATACGGAGAGGCGGACTGGCTAGTGTTTCTTGTTGGGTTTGGATATGCTTTTGTTTCATTGTACTCTGTTTTGCTTTGATTTAATGAAGCCTCAGACGTTTAACAAAAAACATATTATATTTATGAAGGGCAGCGTTACTCTCGTTAACTCCGATAATTTGTTATTCCAACAAATTTACTACCACTAAATTTAATAGTTATTCATTCAAGGTCATCAAATTTTCTTAATTTAGGAAGTACATTTTATAGCTTTCAATCTCATCTATCATAAATAAATAAAATGTTTGAAACATGCAAAAAAGAAAATTCTAAATACATTTGTTTCTCATTATGGCTACAAGCCTACAACGCTAATCAAACACATAACTTTTCTCTTCTTTTTGTTATTATTCGTGCTTATTGCATCACCAATCGTAAATTCGATGCTTGTTAAAGACATGCGGAGACAAATGATGTGAACTTCTGCTTGAAATACATTGGAGCAAACAAACGTATATCAGCTGCACGCGATCTCAACAATGTGCTTTTGATTGCGGTAACATTATTTAATTGTTATGTATTAAAACGTCGTGTTTGGTTATGAAATTGTGTTAAAAAAAAATCATAATGTTCATTCTTGATTAGGGATTGATTTTTAAAAACAGTGTAAAATTCGAGAGATGATAATCTCCTTTATTGATTTCTGATTGAGAGTTATTATCAGTTTTCTCAGTGCCAAATTCAAGTGAGTGAAGCAACCAAACATATTATCAAAGTCCGCCAAAATTTTAGTGATCCGATTGGGAAAGAACATATCAATTTTTGTGAGAGGAACTACGGGTTGGCGTCAGGTTTGTTCCAAGAAACGTATGAAACAGAACAACAAAAAAATACTTGCATACAGAGCTCACTTAACTGCATAGAGCGGCTCAGACTATGTGCGCGAGTGCGAAGAAGAATGAAAAAAGAATGGTCCAATACAAAAATCTCATGTGACTTTCTATAACACAAATGTTATAAAACTATTTTCTATTATTCGTGTTATTATCAGTAAGGTGAAGATTTAGTTGTAATTAATCGAAAACTTCATATACTTAAAGCTATTGTTAAGAAGATTCAATATGTATATGTGTTGACTAGACTAGAAGATAATAAACAACATCATTTTGTTAAGTTGGAACCATCAGCTTACGGTCCTATAGGTTATATAGAAAATTCGACCCTGTTATCTTAATTTTTTTTGGTCTAGCGGCATCCAACGGCGGATCCACATACATGTTAGGTAGGTCAACTGACCGGGATAAAATATTGAAATAAGGTTTTTTGCATGTAAAATGCTGAAGTTCTTGCAGCAAAGTTGGTTATTACTTAGTTTGTTGCCACCCCAGACCCAAGTTCGACCTTACCAAACTGCACCAATTTTCTCTTTTTTCCTATTTAATATATTTAACTAGTTAAAAAAAAAAAATTGACCTGGGTATTTTACCTGGGTCCGCCGTTGGCGGTATCACGAGTTCGAATCGCTAGACCTAGAAACTGATACCCAAAAAGAATATAATTATATTGATGCAACCCAAATTATATTTTAAAAGCATCACAACATCATTTTATTAAGTAGGAATCCAACATCATCCTTTTCATTACAGTGTCATATGAAACAAGTAAAACAAAGGGTAACAAATTCATGTTTTAAGTCGATGATGATTTAGGTACTAATAAAAACTTTGAATTTTAAAGCTTTGAGATTAAAAAAAAATAATGAGGTAGAAAAATTCTTTTGCTCCAAACGTTGGGTTGAAATCAACCATTTTCTCTAATTGTATTGTTGGGGAAGGCTTAAAGAAAACATAACCAAATTTAAACAATCAAAATATAGAGAAATATTTGCTTCCAAATCGTCATAGTAGATCCGAAATTTATTTCACTTACGATCAACGTTAGTAAAAGACTATAAGTTAATCATCATCTTGGATATTATCATATAGAAATATATATATATATATATTAGAGAGTTCTCTCTTCATGTCCACATCAACATCCATGTATTATATTTTACATTTTTTTGGATCCACCATCTTATTTGTTAAAACAAAAAAAAACATTATAACTAAAATTAATTCACAGATCTAAAAACTAAAATAATTGTTTTCAGCAAATAAAAATAATAATTTACAGAAAAGAACTTCAGTACTAAAAGAAAACAAAAAATTAAAAAATAATAATATAAATTATGAATAGAGGTTAGAAAAAAATTTAATAAATATGCCTAAACATATAATGTGTAAATATTTATAAATAACTAGAAATAGGAAAATTTAATATATCGTATATTTAATGGTACAACAACCAATTTTAAGAGTTACGGTTATTTATTAGAATGAAGAACATTAGATTTTTTTTTAATAATAAATATCTATTTAAAAAAAAATTACCAAATAAAAAGTAATTCATTACCAAATACACATTTAAGATTTGAGATTATATTTTTTTTTTATTTTAGTTTTTAAGTATCAGTTCATGATATCATTTAAAAAATAAGAAGGATTTTGTATATATTATTATGGGAGATTTGCAAAACTAGACCATTTTGAGAAAATAAGTTTTAAAGGGGTACACTCATTGAGAAAACTGTGGAAATGGTACACTTTTAAATTTTTAATGGTGATTGGAATTTAAATTGGAGTTTTCAGATATTTCTGATATATATACATATTCTCATATTTAAAATGGTGATTGGGAAACAGTTTTTTTTTTTTGAAAGAGCGAGTCTCATGCCTTTATAGTCTCAGTTAATTAAGCAATCTGTATCAAAATTTAAGGAGAGAGGTAGCTTAAAATAGAATACTCTAATGTGTGATACATTCATCAATTTCTCATTTACTGTACACACATATATATATATATAATATATATATATATATATATGATATATATGTGTGTGTGTGGCTATGTGTGTGTTCATTTTCAAACAAAAAATCAATTTTAGAAAGAAAAAATAATTCATTCATATCACCAAAGATGAACAAATCATTCTCATTTACCGTTCTAATTCTTCTCGTCGTCCCTTTGCTAGGTTAGTATTTTGATTTATAATCATTGTTATATGTAATATTGAGTCATTTTCATAAAATATTTATATATGTGGCATTTAAAACTATCAATGTTAACTAGTGCTGGGCACGGGACGGGTACCCTTGAATTTTCTCAGACCCTTTACTCGTCCCGATCCTAACGGGTAACAGAAAAAATTTACTCATACTCGACCCTTAAATAACGGGTACCCGGTAAAAAATAGTTGACCTTTTAAATACCCGACTCTTTATTATCACCCGGAAAAACAAATACCCGATAAAAAAATGTCAATAATCGCAATAATAATTTTATATTCTGAAATTCAAAAAAAAGGAAAAATTCATAAATTTATGCAATATATAGTTCCAAATATTATAAAATTACAAATTTTGAAAATAAAAATAATATATTAATTCATTTAGGTTAAGTTGAACTTAGGTTTTAACTTTAACTCTATAAAGTAATAATAAATAATAATAATAATAATAATACAAAATATTAACGGGTATTTACGGGTTGGGTAGCAAAACAGGTAAAGGGCCGAGTAACGGGACGGGTATTAAAAACAAAACTAATACCCTATACTCGTCCCTTACTCACGGGTAATATAATTATAATACTCTTTACTCGACCCTAAAGCTGCGGATACCCTTTTTTCGAGACGGGTACGAGCCGAATAATGGGTCGAGTACGTGTAACGGGTATTAGTGTCCAGGCCTAATGTTAACTATAATTTTAAAATTTTTTCATAATTAACTTTCACTACTAAATTTATCATATTGAGTTTAACTCTTTTACAAATATTCCATACTAGACCTAGAAACTGATAACCAACAATAATTTTTGTGATACTTTCACCTATTTTGTTGATTTTTTAATTTATAAATATAGATGGTCATATATTAAGAAGAAGTATTGTGTTATAATCTGATTTGACCTATTTTTTTATTATTGTTTGTTCATCCTCAAAACAATTTCTTATTTAATCTCTTATCGATTTAACAAAAAAAAAATCACTTATTCTTACTTTTAATCTGTTCAAAACATCTATTTTACAAGACAAAAATAATTCTTTTTTAAAATTAAATAACTTATAATTCCTGTTTTATGTACAATAATAATAGGATTGGTGGATGATATATCGCAAAAAAGAGAAAGACACCCAACAGAGGGGTGGTGTGCTAGGCCTTTACCTGACCAAAAACCCGGGCGATGTAACCAAGACCGTTGTTCGTTCAGGTGTGGAGCGCATCCTAATTTTAAGTTTAAAGGAGGGAAAGCAGTGGGTACTTGCACAACTAGTAATACTTGCTTGTGCACTTATCGTTGTCGATAGTTTTAATGCATGTTACAAATATAAATCTTTTTTTTTTGTTTCGACACCTCTTATAATAAACTAAGCATATATTTTTTGATTTTATGGTAATTTGCGTGTGTTATAGAGGGAAAAAACTGAAAAAATCGCTGTCTATTTTGTTATTTGGACATTTAATATCCTTTTTTATTAGAATAAAAATATCTAGTTTATTTAATTTTATTCTAAAAAGTAGGTCGGAACTTCTCGACCTTCTTCAAGAATTTCTCTTTTTGGGATCACACTTTACTAAGTACTTCGATATTATTCGACTAAGGACATTGAAATGCCCATGCGTTTGTCGCCATTGTCAGATATGTCGTTCTAATGGCTATCGGTACTATCACTGTTAGTATCATTGTTGGCTTTTCGGTATTTTTGATGGTTCTTCCTCTTAATTTATTTTTGGTTCGATTATTCCTCTTCTTTGTAGTACTAAAAACTTTCTATCGAAAAAAAATCTCTTAAGCATCTATCATCTACTCCGCTGGTTCCATAGCTCTCGTGTCCGGCATCTATCATCTACTCCACTGGTTTGACATATTTATATTTCTTGGAAAATATTTTTGCTGTTCTTCTTTATTTTCTCTTCTCATTCTTTCTAGAGATTTTTCCTATCTTTTTCAAAATTTTTATTTGGGCATAATCAAAGATAAATTTCATTTATTAATTTACAAAATATAATGAACAACCCTACAAAAGAAACGGTACTTTAAACTAATTTAAAGTGTCATTTATATACTGGTTGCCAAATAAATTAATTTAACTGTCAACTGATTTTAAAATGTTAACTATAATATTTCACCGTAACATGTTGAAAGTTTTATAATGTTAATGATATAGAACAATTATGCATACAAGTTTTTATAATCCATACGAGAAGGATGAAGCCAATAAAATTGTGAAAGCCAGACTTTTTGTGGTTCGAAAGTTCCAAATTACTATTCCTCAAACAAAATCGCCAGCTAAATCACATACATGACTACACATGGGACTTATGGGTAATTATTAAACACATATGATATGCATCGATTCTTATTTAAAACTTATTTTCGTAACCATGTTCAATTTTGATTAAAAATTGTACAAAATCCATAAAATCTTTATACGCCAATTCATTTGATGCGAAATTATACAACCTCCACCACCCACGTACCCCCATGATTAAAATGAAATATATATCTTTACCACATAATAAAGAAAAGATCCATTGACTACTGTTACTTAAATGTACATTCCTCTGATAGTTCCTCAAAATTAAATAGTAATGACAGCTTTAATTAAAAGACCAACTCCTTGAACCCGTAATATAAATACATCATCAATCTCTTTATTTATCTTCAGCACTCTCTTTAGCAACACTTCTTTCTTTAAAACATCTTACTTGAAATAGAAATACATATTTCGAGAGATGGCTACAAAAATCTCAGCCTCCCTTGTCATTTTCCTCACATTTAACATCCTCTTCTTCACGTTGACCACCGCATGTGGTGGTGGCTGTAGTCCAGTCCCTAAACCCAAGCCTAAGCCAAAGCCTACTCCGAGCCACTCCTCCACCGGAAGCTGCCCAAGGGACACTCTCAAGCTCGGTGTTTGCGCAAATGTCCTCAAGAATCTTCTCAAAATCGAGTTGGGCACACCACCAGTCAAGCCTTGCTGCTCGCTCCTCGACGGTTTGGTTGATCTTGAGGCCGCAGCTTGTCTCTGCACCGCCCTCAAGGCTAAGGTTTTAGGCATTAATCTTAATGTTCCTATCTCTCTTAGCCTTCTTCTGAATGTGTGTGACAGGAAGGTCCCTTCTGGATATTTATGTGCTTAATTGATTCTCTATCTAGTATCCACCCTTTGATTGGTTAAAATGTTTTATCTTTTTTCCGATGTTTTTCTTTGGTTAAGATTCTTTGAATTCTCCTATTTTCAGTTGTTAATTGAATAAATGTTGCTTCTACTTGTTTTGATGCATCCATAGCAAATCAATTTGTTCATTCATATTATAAAAGTTAATAATCAGCCTATTGTTTCCGCTTTTATCCTTAAAGTATCATGTGATCAAAAGAGCAAGATACTACGCTGACCTAATATATCTAACTGAATACATCAATTAGATTAATGTAACCCTGGAATTTTAATAAATTAATAATATAATATAGCGATATATTGTTATATTTCCATCCAGTACTTCTGATGGATTCGATAATTCAGCGGAATAGCCACGAAAATGCCACTAATTAACAAAATTTGCCACTGATAATTGTACATTTGTACTCGCGGCTCAGTAGCCATATGAAATTATCACTAAATAGCCACATTTTTCTTTTATACTTTTAGTAGCTAATTCGTGACCAGCTTGTGTCAGTCACGATTTTCTGTGGCAAAAGCGTGACTATACGTTTGCAAACACATAGTTTTAAGATGATGGTCTTTGGGTCAATCATCTTAGTCTCTTATATTAGAATCATAAATTTTTTTAACTTAGAAACCAATTATTATTAAATCTATACATGTTCCTTAGTTACTATAAAGTCTTAAAATTGAAATGATAGTATACAAAATTTATAGATTAATCTATTAATTACCAAAATGATTTTGACCCAAAACTTATTTTTTCTCAAAGAGAGTTGTTCAAAGTACGCAAATGCCATATTGTTTTAGTTACGTTTGTCTCATGGTTTGACATTCCACGTTCGATTCATAGAGAATACATTAGCTACATTGCAAGTGAGTATATATATGTAGTTTGCAAATGATAATGTGTAGACGTTAAACTTTAGTTTATCTAATCCTTCTAATTATATAGTGGAAAATTAAATTTAGACAACTATTTATGTGAGTTTTTTTGATACTTTTATGTCACCGGCAGACTTATATCACCATTATTTCTAAAACATTCTTTTAGTATCTACACATAATCACTCGAAGACAAAGTTTATGACTTCATTTTTACGTGATTATTCTTTGATTAAATCATTTCGATTAGATTTTAGATTATGGATTTCCAACTTTAAACTAATTGGTTATAATGGAGTGGAGTGGCTCATACTTATATATCAGTTAAAATTCTACTCAACTTTTAATGTGGGATATTGTATCTCTAATACACCTCCATAAGATTTGATTAAAAAAAAAAAAAGTACATCTCTACAAGATAATGACTCTTCTAGACATCGATTCTACTATGTTTGGGGATGAATCAGCAGGCAGCTATTATGTCAGGTTGATTGTGGATTGGATTGAGCATTTGCGGACTGGATTCTGATACCCTATTAGACTATAGGATTCTAACTTAAAATTAATTGGTTATGAGTAGAGTCATCTATTTTTGTTCAACTGCTTATATTATAGAAATATAAAAGAGTCTACACTCCACAAGGGGGAGAAGATGTGACAGAAGATAAGGTCCAAAGAGCAGATTTAGCAAGAGCATCTGCTTCTATATTGTTTAAACGTGGAATAAAATTAAAGCAGATAGTTGTGAAAGCGTCTGAAAGACAGGAAATGTCATGAAGAACGCCTTTCAACTCCTTAAGGCATCCATCAGTCTTGAGCAGCTTGATGAGGATCTGAGAGTCAGAGAAGATCAGTAAAGACCAGATTGGAATAGAATGAGCGATTGAGGTGATGTCAAGCATAGCACTTCGGATCGCTAACGCCTCTGCAACGAGTGCAAACGGCACAAAAGGGAGAGAGGCAGAAGACTGGGTCAAGATCATTCCCGAGGGATCCTTAAGAATCCAGCCAGCACCACTCGATCCTGTATCTTTGTTCCATGTTGCATCCACATGGCAGGTGTAAGCGTCTGGAGGAGCTGGGCAGGTGGTACCAGGTTCCACACTTCACCTGCAAAATCACAATTCCAAAACAAGTGTAATTCATCTTCAAAAGCACCACATCTTTTGCATCCTGCAACATTTGGGATACCCCTCCTAGACAGGTTTGAACTCAGAGGGAGGGCCCTAGCCATTGATTTCCAAAGGAACATCTTCAGTTTTGGTGAAACTTTGGGGTTCCATACATACTTGAGCCAATCAAAGGAGTTGCATTCCTTCTGTACGGGGAAATTCTTAGCTAGAGCATAACTCGATTTAGTCGAGTAAGATCCTGATTCTCAGGCAACCAAACCAGAGAGTCCAAAGAGGGAACAACACTGGTAATTATTTTCCTTATATTTTCCTCATAATGAGGTAATATTTGACGAATAACGTCCAAATTCTAGTCATTTGAAGTTGGGCAGAGAAGATCTTGGACACTTAAGTCTGCAGAGGAGACTGTAGGGGGACCAAAAGGTCCCTTAGGGGATGTGAGAGAAAGCCATGGATCATTCCAGATGTTAATACCCTCACCATTTCCCACCGTCCACACAATGCCCTTTCAGAGAAGATCCCTACCCACCAGAATACTACGCCAGCCATGGGAAGCTACTCGAGGTGAGGATGTGCAATTGAGAAAGCTCGTTGAATTGTAGTATTTGCCTAGGAGTACTTTTGCCAGTTGAGACTTTGGTTGTGTGATCAGTCTCCAACCTATCTTAGCCAAGAGAGCATCATTAAAATGTGCTACTGAAACCTAATCCTCCTGCGAACTTTGGCTGTGTAAGAGTCTCCCATGCCACCCAACAAATTTTCTTAACGCCCTATTTTTCATCCCACCAAAAGCGGGTGAAGATAGACTGTATTTGTTTGCACAAAGAAACAGGGAGCTTAAAGCACGTCATAGGGTAAATAGGTAACGCAGTCAGGATAGCTTTAAGGAGAACTTGCTTTCCTGCACCAGATAGAAACCGGTTAGGCCAACTATGTGCATGTTGCTTGATCTTATCCACTGTGGAGGCAAAAATATCTCTCTTTTTCCTTCCAAAGTCTTCAGGTAGGTCTAGATAGTTGTCAATGCCACCCTCTTGGGCAATATTTAGGTTGTTCTTCACTCTGGTCTTTGCTTCCGCTTGAGTTTTAGAGGAGAAGGTGATTGTGGACTTGGTGAGGTTTATGCACTGGCCCGAATCTTTCTCTTAAATGCTCAAGATCTTGGTCAATGTTGTACATCAAGCGACACTTGATTTGCAGAAAAACATTGTGTCATCTGCAAATAGCAGGTGATTGATCAGGGGGCTTTCACGACTAACCTTTATCCCAGGGAGGGTTCCTTAAGTTTGTGCTTTCCTAAAAAGTCTCAATAAGACCTCAGCACAGAGAATGAATAGGTAGGGGGATAGGGGATCCCCTTGCCTTAATCCTCGGGTAGGAAGAACGAGGCCTTGTGGTGACCCATTAATGAGGAACGAGTAAGAGACAGAGCTGACACATGAGAGAATCCAAGAGATCCAGGTAGCATTAAACCCTAGTTTTCTCAAAACAACTTCAAGGAATCCCCATTCAATGCGATCATACACCTTGCTCATGTCTGTCTTGACCGCCATTGAACAGAACTTCTTAGCTTCAGAGGTACGCAGATAATGGAGGATCTCATGTGTGATCAACACATTATCTGCTATAGCTCGGTTAGGAATAAAGGCTGATTGAAAGGTAGATATGAGCTTGTTGAGTAGAGGTTGCAGCCATCTGGTGAGGAACTTCGCTATGACTTTGTAGTGAGTATTGCATAACGCAATAGGCCTATACTCTCCCACCTTCCTTGGGCTAGAGACTTTAGGTATCAGCCTCACATGCGTTTCGTTCTAGCGGGGGTGCAGGATACTTGTTTCAAAGAAACTCCAAATATCGGCGCACACATCTTCACTAATAACGTCCCAAAATTCTTGGTAAAACAAGAGGAGAAACCATCCGGTCCGGGAGCTTTCCTCGGGTGAATTGAGAATACAGCAGCTCTGATTTCAGCGTTACCTAGAATGGATGTGAGTTCCTAGAATGGAATATTCCAAAGCATTCGCTTCTTCAAGAGTTCATTGTAGGGGTTACTAGAGTCGAAAGAGTTTCATCCACCAATGTAAAATCCTCATTGGCATTGGAGGTAAAAAGACTGGTATAAAAGGTTGCAATTACTGCAGTAATATGGTTCTCTTCAAGGAACTCTGTTCCTTGATCATCTTCAATCACTGAAAAGGAGTTTAAGGTTCTTCTTCCCCGAGTAATGGCGTGGAAATAAGCACTATTCTTGTCTCCTCCTTGCAGCCAAATAATTCTACTCACGTGCCTCCAGAACTTATCTTCATCTTTATACGCTTTCTTTAAGCGGGCTGAGAGTTCGACAATCAGACCCTCATTTGGGATAGGGTCGGAAAGTGACACATCTAAAGCGACCTGAGATTCATTGATTATGCGATGACTATTCTGATGTTGGTCTGATGTCCATTGTATAATCTCTCTCCTACATCGGTTGAGCTTAGAAATGACATCATCCTCCGTATTCTCTGCCCCTTTCCACGCTTTGGCAATCAGGGCTCTAATCTCTAGGTTTTTGGTCAGTCGGCGATCGAACCTAAACATCCCTTTTTCTTTCGTTTGGAATAGTTGAAAAAGGTGAGCAGCGGTCGATGGTCGGATCCCTCAAAACAGAGGTACTTGCAGCGACCCTGAGGGAAAGCCTCTGACCATGAACAGTTCGCCAAGGATCTGTCCAACCTTGACTTGATGAAGTGAGTGTAACATTGTCCTCTCCAAGATAGTGAATCTCCCGAATGCTTAACATCCCACAATCCATTCTGGGAGACAAATGAGCGAAAGTTGATAAAAGAGGCTTCCCAGCAAGGAGCCCCCCCCCCCAACTTTTCTGTATTTCCCAGGATGTCATTGAAATCTTCGGTGAGTAGCCAAGCAGAATCTCTAAGTTCCCCCAGGGAAGACATTTGAGACCATAACTGAGCTCTGTTTTCTTTTTGGGGTGGTCCATAAATGAAAGTAACAAAGGAGGAAGTCCTTTGGACTGTTATTTTGCATCCATAAAGTTTGGAAAGGAATCCAACAACTATAG
Source organism: Camelina hispida (assembly GCA_023657505.1). NCBI lineage: Eukaryota > Viridiplantae > Streptophyta > Magnoliopsida > Brassicales > Brassicaceae > Camelina > Camelina hispida. Next base: position 6,130,340 of record CP094636.1, on the reverse strand, counting down.
TGAGATACCTTCCTTCCATAGCAAGGCTAGGGTACCACTTAAACCAATTGGAAGGAAAGTAAGATGATTGGTGTGCCCTAGCTCTTGGAGAGAAGAAACAACGGTGTCATCTGCATTCTTAGTCTCCATGAGAAACATTATTTATGGGAAAAAAACTCCTGAAGATCCCCTTTAGACGACGAACTGTAAGGTTGCCTCTCAAACCTTGACAGTTCCAGTTCAGGATGACTAAGGGAGAGGGTGAAATGGGGCCAAAAATCTGCCACTTCGCTTGCAGAGTCTGGGATTGCCGTTTCCCCCGGGTTTGAAGATTGACCAGGGTTAGAGTTTGTACCGTCTTCCTCTAGAGTAGCAGTTAAGGCCGAATAAGCACATAAACGTTTTCTTGGTGGATTGATCGACCTGGAGGATTTGAGTTTCCGCGAGCTTGCCCCCTGAAGAGGGCTTTTAACACCTCGTTTTTTGGGTGGCGCACGTGGGACTTTCCTCTTCCTTGTTGGCTTTTGAGTCACTTTTGAGGTTGCTTTAGTCACTGTCTTGTTGTTTGCAGGTTTTTCTTTTGGTGTCTTCCTCCTATTTGTAGCAGGAGATAGACCAAGACGGAGGGTAGCAGGTGTTCTCTCCTCTCTTACCAGAGAAAGTTCCCCTTCCTCTGTATTTAAGGCTGGGGTTGGGCTAGACGAATGAACCCCCATCTCCAAGTATTAGATTTTAACTTCCTGCATTTTACCAGAGTCCATCGAACCTGAGAGCCCCCGTTGTGTCGAAGCAGCAGCCAAACCGGTTGAGAGTCGTTCTAGAGCTGGGCGTCTGGTATGAGCCGAGCTTTGACCTCCACTAGTGGCTAACGATGGAAGATTCATCATAGGTTCTCTTAGCGGTCGTGGGGAAGGTGTATGCGTAGAAGCAGGCCTCTGTGAGGCAGAAGTTTCAAGTATTGGAGGGGTCTTTTTGGCCAGTTGATCGGAGCGGGAATAGTCTTCATCCCTTGCAGGTCTAACTGGTCTACTTCTGTGTCCATCCATCTCCATAGAAGCTTTGTACCCAAGATGAGCAGAGGAGTGAGGAGTGTGCCCTCTGCTCTCTCTACTTCTGTCAGAGCGTAGGTCACGGAGGTTATCCTCTTGCCTGGGCATGGAATGTCCATGAAAAGACTCGGAGGCTCCCAGATGAGACTGGGATGGAGCAAAGTTATTATGGTGATGGCGGTCACTTGTAGGGCCTTGGTATCGGCGAGGCGAAGAGCGTCGATGAGATGATTGTCTTGGAGAGGAGGGTTTATATCGGTTCCTTGAGTCCTCCCTAACCTCATTTCTCTGGTCCGTTCTACGCTTGTCCTCCAATTTGCTGAGCGTAATCTGTTGGTTGATTCCAATAGGGTTGTCGTGAGGTTTCTCCTGAGATGATAAGAGGGGACAATGCTTCTTTTCATGGGACATGGATAGACAGTGGAAGCAGTGTTTCTCTAGCTTTTCGTACTCTATCTCCACCCATGTGACTTCCCCAGATGGGAGACGTATTGGAACAGTCCGCTCGAGTGGTAAGAGACCATTTATCTCCACCCTAACGCGAGCTTGAGCAGAGTCTTGTCCGCTCACAGGTACCAGCTCTTTCCCAATAGTCTGTACTGTTTGGTCGTCCCACAAGAGAGCTGGGAGTTTGTGTATACGGACCCAAAAGCTTATGGTGTTTGGGAAGGAGGCAGAGATGATTGGTTCCCAAAGTTGAAGGATCAGCATCCATTGCTTGAAGTGAAAGGGTGACTTGGACATGACGCCTTGAAGATCTTCTTCTGATTCGAAACGGAATTGGAAGATTTCTAGACCTAAGTCCCTACCCACCACCTTGTTCGCAAGGTTCCAATATTGTGGTAAGTACTCGATGATAGCCTTCGCTTTCTGAACTCTAGGGTTTGTAACTCTCCCTATTAAGGTAAATTTATTTTCAGCTACCAAAGCCGAGGTGTCCCTATCAGGTGTTCGGACCAGAGACCTTCGGTTAACCTTTAGTGAGCCAGCGACCCCTTTTGCTTTCTTAGATCTAGAGTATCTTTAAGCCATTTTCAAAGGGTAGGAAAGGCGAAATAACAACACAACTGAGGATAGAGGGAAGCAAAATAGTGGTACTAGGCTAGGGACAAAGGATAGCACCAGGGTTTACAGACGAACTACGCTTGACGGGAACCACCGGAAAAGGGTGACGAGAATAAACAGGACTGCAGAGACGCAGTAAGGGGAGGCAGAAAACACCCCAACAGACTGTGAACAGAGGTCACCAAGATGAAGGTGCAAGGATTTCTCTAGAATCTGACGGTGAGAAGCAGAGCATCCTTTTCTTATGGTAGAAGTTCCTCATGGGAGAGTTAAAGTGGGTTAGAATCCAGTCCGGACTTCTCCGGTAAAAATTCCAGAAAGAAAGCAAGAAAAAGTCGTCGCCAGGAAAAGTAGTTGCGGTGGAAGAAGGTTTTCAACGGCGGAGTAAAGGGTAGGTGCGGTGGAAATTGTCATGTTCGGGAGTTGGTGGCCGTGCCTTGGGGACTGTGCCTGAGAGCTTCTATTCTTCGTACGGACGTTGATTTAGCTATAACATGTTAATAGAGTCATCTATATCTTATATATACCACTTAATATTCTACTTAATTTATTAAAACTTTATTTTTAATGCGAGATATTGTATCCATAATAATTCGTATAAGATGGAAACACTAACTAGTTTGGATTATTTTTATTTTCTTTTTGGTTTAAAGTATATTTATATCTCACTCGTATAATTTCAGTGTTAGTCTTGCTCAATTTATTATAATGGTATAACACAAATTTGAGATCAAAGGTAATTCGTCTAACTAAAATAAAAGTTAAAATTCATCTAACTTAAATTCGCCAATATCAACTTTGCTAATGTCAAAGGAAAGCCATGTCCAACATGAATGATGTAAAACATTTGTTAGAGTTATAAATTTATTGTTTTCACTCAAAACTCTCCCAGGCCCAAATATCGAGACGCTTCAATTCGCTTACTGCTCCGACGCCGGCAGAGCTTCGGCTTGCCGGCGTCGGGTCTCTGGTCCTTTCCCGGCTGTCTTCTGCTTGCTCTGCTCTCTTTTATTTCTTCGCTGCTGCATGTCTCAATCATTTCATTCCGCTCTGAATCTTCCCCAACCTCTCTCCCACCCGTCGCAAAGCCTACAGGTCAGATCTGATCTAATCCTTGCCTTGACTGAGAGAAGAAGGTCTCGTTTGCGAGAACCCAAGATGGTGAGGGAAATCCTGATCTTTATCAAAACCCTTACCGCTGTAAAGCCTTGGTACCCCCGACATCCGCCGACCCTGTTCCCACCGGTGTCCAGTGGCTCCAGCCGGAATGTCTTCTCGTCTGTACGCCGCCACTCTACCACCACCTCCGATTCAGCTGACGAGATCCTAGGGTTTCTACTAATGGACCTGCTTTCTCTGTTAGGCCCATTAACCACCTCTCGGCCCTAGTCCAAAACCAATGTCCATGTGATTATCTGTTAAAGCCCAGGTCTGTGCATTCATCATTCTTACGATTGTTTGTCTCTGGAAACATCCGCTTAAGTATGTTGAATCCCTGCTGCTGAATTCTGCTTGGTCTTGGCCTTATGATCGGTTTATCTCTCTGATCCACCCTCGACAAGTTCTGACTAGTGTTCAATATTCTATACCTAGTTCTGTATTTGAAAGCCTTAAGTCAAGTTCCAACTCTTTAGCCCCTATTAGCTTTGCTTAGTCAAGTCGAGGAATCCTCGGTAGCAGAGCATTGGTGTCTCTAGTTTTGCTTGATACTTTTACTTGTCGAGATTGTGTTATTAGTTCTGTCCGGATGCTTGCTCTTTATATCTATATCCATGATTATGCTCCGACAACTTGCTTGAATCCCATGCTTAAACCCTTTGATCCCCTGTATCACCTAACGCCATTAGATCGAAAGTTTAGGTCTTTTAACTTGCTCCAGGACCAAACCGATTACAAGCTTTGTGTGGAACTCATTTACCTCCATTGCCATGTGAGGGATGACCCACCTGCTCGGTTACGCTTTGACTCCCAATCCCGGCGATCCCCGGCTATAGCTTCATCGAATCCTATGCTTAAAACATTCGATCCCCTGTATCATCTACCGCATTTAGATGGAAAGCTTGGGTCTGTTGATATTCTCCAGGACCAAACCGTTAACAAGTTTTGTGTGGATTTCATTTACCTCCATTGCCATGTGAGGGATGACCCACCTGCATTGTTACGCTTTGAATCTCATTCCCTGCGAGTCCCGTCTATAGCTTCATCTATAACCATGAGGTTTGCTCCTACAAGCCTAAAGGTCTCTGATCCCATGCTCTTGAATCCTCTCATGTTGGCAAAAACCCCCACAACTGTTCCCACCGTGGAACATCTTTCTTCACGCTCCAATGCGTATTCCGCAAGAGCTGCTTATGACCACCCGCTGGTTAAGGATCTCGTGAAGTCTGACTTTAAATACGAATCCACCTTGGCTCCAATAGACTTCTCAAATATTGTAAAATTGTTTCAGTTTTATGATCCCTTTGTTAAACTCATGGAACCCCTATCTTTAGCTCCGTTTGTTTACTTTGCTTCATGTTGTAAGAACTCACCTCCTCATGGGGGTTAGATTGAATGAATTTTTCATGTTTTGTCCAAAAAAAAAAAAGAGTTATAAATTTATTTTGACAAAAAAAAAGAGTTCTAAATTTATAACGACAAAATCATCGTTGTAATATCTCTTTCGAATAATATTCTTTTATAGTGAATGAGATGTACGTGCGAGATCATACTACCTGTATCCTTTTGCTAGTTTCGTGTATTAGTGGTATCTATTTTATCATCTTCGATTATTAAATATGGTCGAACATGCCAAAATGTGGTTCACGGGTAGTAGCTATTGGAGAGATCGAGAATTCAGTTATTCCCTTCGACAGGCTAGTAACAATATGATAATCAACATGCCATTTAATTATTTACTATAAGTTGATTGGTCGATTACATTCTTATTATCTATTTTTTATAATGAATTCCTCTTTAATAAACTAGATAGTATTTCTAAAATACGTGGAAAAATGAAAGAAGTTGATAATCATCTTCTTGATGATTAAGGCAAAGTTAAATTTTACTGAACATAACGATTTTTATGTCACCAGGAGATAGAGTAATGTTTCCATCTGAAAACTTTCGGTTAATAGAAAATAAGTAAAAGTGTAGTAAATATTTTAGATTCTTACAAAAAGAATAAAAGAACATAGTTGAGTAAGACTACATACACATCTAATAATGGAATAAAATCAATGATCAAAAAGACAAAAAGAATAATCAAGTGAAAACGAAGTTGAACTTTTGCTGTATATTTTTCTTTTTGAAAGTTGACCCGATATTAATGGGATGTGCAAAGATTTGATTCACATAAACGATAGTACAAAATAAATTTTGATGCTTAGGTTTTCATTGGATATTATTTGTTACCAAAAATACATGCTTCGCACTTCATAATAATCACTCACAAATCATAATCCAAACTCGCCAAACCTTAAGTTCACAACTACAATGAAAGAAAATGATTTTTCAGTTTTCATCATGTCAGAATTTAAAAATATAAGAAAATAAAACTATTTAAAAACTAAGAAAATAATTTTAAAATGAAGTAAAATTAAGGACAATTGACAAAAATAACACAATAATATGTTTTTTCCAAATTTAGCACCACATTTGTAAAGTTCCACAAATAACACTTTTTCATTTAAATAATTAATATAATTTAATTATTCTTTTTTCTCTAAAACAATAAAACACAATCGTTTTGTGTTTTTCCTCATTTTTCTTCATAAACGAAAGTGATATTATTCTGCCGGATTCTCTTCGCCTCGCCAGATTCATGTCGCCGGTCTCTCGTTGCCGGTGTACCGGTGTCTTTCCGAAGAAGAAAGAGAGATTTGTATGATTCAATCAAATACGAAGAAGAAAGCACACATCTTCGATCTCGATTCTAAATCTCAAGGTAAGCTACCTTCTGATGCTCATGATTGTGGTTTTTGGGGCTTCTGATTTGTCTGATTGAAACTTAGGGTGTGACTGATTTGTGGTAAAATTCTCACGGTGTGTCCTTTTCAAAATTAAGGATTCAATATCTCCAAAATTGGGTGATTTCTAGATTCATTTGATAGTTGTTGGATTGTGATTTTGGAGATCTCAGATCACAATTTTGGCTAATATTATGCACTGTAATCGACATCTTATAATGTGATGTTCTGATTTTTTCTGACTCGATTTGTGTTTCTTTTCTCGGTTTTAAGAGCATGAGATCATAGTTGTGGTAATCAAATCATAGAAAATCACAATCATGTACACCATGTTTAGTCATTCAAAAAATAGGTTGCTTTAGTTTGGTCATTCTCTCTGATTATGGTTTTGTAGACTTGTTAATTTGTTAATTGTTTCTTTTTGACATTTCTCTAGTTTTATTATTACTATTCACCTTTTTCAGGTAATTTATTAGAGAGGTTGTGAGAGTTTGAGTGTAGACATACGAAGAAGCTTGTGTAAACATCCTCCATAGTCTGTTTCTTTTTGCTGTTAGAGAAAAAATGGAGATTGCGGCAAAGAAGAGTTCCAAACGTATGTATTCATGATGGTGGGATAGTCAGAAATAAATGTATTCACACTTTTGGAGAAAACTAGTATAAGAGTAATTTGTGATAGATTTGAGGCAAAACATTACAAAAAGGTTGTAAAAACATTTATTTAAAAACTCAGGAAGGATTTCATGAAATTCATGAAGACTTTCCTAAACATATTTACTGATTTCAATTTTTATCATAGGATATGGAAGTTTTTTTTCCAACAATTGTCTCATTGCCTAATCTCCAGCTCAAGATAAGAAAGAGCCTAAATCAAATATTTTAGGAAGGATTTGATAATATTTATGAAGGACACCTTAAAATTCAGGATAACCTTCATTAATATTTAGGAAGATACAAAATCAAATACTTAGGTGTTGACTGGTTCTCCCACTATCTCCCGCAAACGCTGCGTTTGCGGATGGTAGCGGTTGCTAGCGATTGGAATCAATCACACAAACCGCTCTCAATCGCTCCAAATCGCTCCCAACCGCTCCAAACCACTGAATTCCAAAAGCTGCTTCCCGCAAGCGTTTGCGGTTGCGGGCGATTGCGGTTGGAATTTTTTTTTTATGTGAAAAAACTTAAAAGAAATCAATGATAATGAATTTTTTTTTTGTTATATCTTCTATCTAACTATTTTACTCATTAAGGATTGGAAAAAATGAAGTACGGATACAATTGCAGAGATTATAAAATAAAAAAATTATAAGAAAATAATATTCCAATTAACAATAATCCGGAAAACTTAATGTAAATTTAATGGCACATCGCACATAAGTTCAAAAAAAATCTAAATAAATATAATATTTCATCAGAAATTTAAGAAAATAAGATTATTTGTGAAAATATTAAAACAAATCACTAGTGACTCTTCTCAACTCTCACTTGACCATTCCTACCGAAGCAACTACTGACCCACGATCTAAGAGAAATAAAATATCTACGATCTAAAGCATATGTTTTGTCATTTATCAAATTACTTGATTAAATTTTTGGTGAAAAACCAAATGCATACAAGAATAAGTATTTCAATATGTAACTTTTTTTGTTTTTGAATAATTATTTTAGTATTTTTTTAATAAATTTTAGTTATAAATCAAGTTTAATAAAAATTTTGGTGTTGTTAAACATTTATATGTTATATATCACATTTATTATGTTCCAACCGCTATTGCACCCGCTGGTTAACCAGTCGTAAACCTCCCGCAAACGTACCAATTTCAAACCGCTAAACCAGTCGTTCAAAACGCTTCATAACGCTTGAAACTGCAATCGCCCGCTTCCGCAATCTCCCGCAACCGCAACCGCAACCGCAGCGTTTAAACCAGTCAGGTCCTTAGTCTTATATATACATAAAATATGAGGATGTGCACCAAAAAAAAAATCAAATATCCATCACTAAATGAAATAATATGTATACATTAAGGTAAAACATAAATTAAAAGATTCAAAATCTCATTTTAAAAAATATATGAAAGAATTCATAATATTTAGGAAGACATTGTTGAATTTTAGGAATGGTTTCTAAATATTCAGAAATCTCAAAACCATGATGACCAAAACCAGAAGATCAGAACCATTATAGATTCATGTCACAATTCAGTTTTGTTGTTTTTGTCTCGATTAACCACTTGAGCATAAGTTTCTTGTCCATGATACCAAAAGTCAAAAATTTCTATTCTTTCCAAGCTCCAGGATTGTCCAAAACTATCAAGATCCCTGACTATGTCCCTCTCAATTCACATTTGTGTTGCGTTAAAAAACCAAAAATGCTATGATTAGTTCAGGATTTAATGACACTTATATATATATATATATTTTTTTTTTTGCTAGTAAATATGTGAAAACTAGAGAGTACAATATAGTTAGTAGCAGTGTAGTGGTAAAATCTGAAAACAGCTATATAACTTTTTTCTCCTTACTCTATGATTCTGTTGTGAAATATGCAGAGCCACGTGAGCTTCACGCCCCACCGTAACATAGAAGAAACTTGAAGAAGAAGATTATGTATAGTGATGTAAGGATTGGCGACATCTCAAGAAAGAAGCTGTCTATGTTCGTCATCATCTCACCGCCGCTCACACCGATTAATGCCAATCTCTTCGTCTCACTGGATTTGCTCTCTCTTCATTCGCCCGCCGATGAGTCTCTCCATCCTCCATACCTTCGATTCAAAAATAAACAAGGGAATGGATGATTGCTTTCGTCTCTCCCCCAGATCTGAAGCACTTGAATTCATATTGGTCCAGATTATGAGATTAATTGCACAATGTTGATGATGAAATTGGGGATGTTCCGTTATGTAATCGGTGGTGTGGTTGTTCGGAAAATCTCAATTTTATGATTCCAGTTCAGAAAATTTGTTCTTCGCCAGTGCTGGTCTTTTTAATTCACAGCCTCAATGTCGTTTAGACGAAGAAGATGATGAATTGGTCGAGAATGAGATTACAAAAGAGTGACAAAATTTTAATATTTTAATATCTATACTATTAAAAGGGAACCATTATTTACAAGCCAAAATGAATTCTAAAATATATGACATAAAATAACCCTGAATAAATTAAAAAGCATATAATATAAGAGAGACATTAAAGTAATTTAAAAGGTCAAAACGCACAGATTTCTCTGTGACCCGGGATTCATTAATTCGGGTAATGTATACTATATGCGGAGTCAGATTAATTATTCTCATCAACAAACAAAAGTCTCATTCAGAAAAAACGTTCGGTCCTTGAATTAGTTAAACACGGCCGGCCCAAACAAATGATCCAATAAGGCATTATCTAGAGTTCTAATAAATACAATAGATACAAATCTCCGATCTTTCCAAACAAAACATAATTCTTTAAATAAGAAATATTATTAACTACTAAAATATTGTCATTAAGACTTTTCTAAATATGTAAAATTAACAAATTTACAAAATTATCGTATATCAATAATAATGAAAAAAGAAAACTATACTTCTGTCCCCATAGTCACGCAAATTAAGACAATTTATAAATTTGCAAAATTATCGGCTACATTGTTTCCAATACTAACAGAAAAATATTACACCAAATAACCCCTACTTACCATGTCCCTATTTGCTCATTTACTCGAAAAATGTATGGTAGATGTTAAACTATAAATTAATTTGTTATCATGAATAATGTGGTTAATTAAAGGATCAAATATTAGATTATCAAAAATGGAAATAGATAACGTATATGCAATGTTTTGGGCAAAAAATATCTTAACAATAAATGAAAAATCACAAATATTTATTTAACTTGTGTCATACCATTTTCCTATATATATTACGAAATATTTGAAGCCTAGAATATCTTTTTTTGTTTTTCAATTTCGATAGCACATATTTTTTTGTTCTATTTGCTAATTGAACTATAATCTAATTTTGAGTTTTTTTAAAAAATTTATTTTTGATTTCAGCGTTTGAATGGAGCATGGAGAGAGTTGTTTCCCCACCTTGTGTGTTAGTATCTCTTCAAAACTATGCTACTTTGATCTATTTATTTTTGAATCTTACTTAGTTTGTTGACTTGGTGGATTTTATATTATGTAGAGTTTGATCTTTATTTTGCATGACACACCATTTGACTGAAAGAGTTTATAAATTGATTTATTAAATCATCAAATAAAAGTTATAAGGATATTGAGAAGAGCAGGAAGTTCTCCTCATAGAACATGGATCCTCAAAGCAACTTATCGAGCTGTTAATATTTTTGTTAAATAAATGATGTAAATTTGTGGTTAGTATTGAGTTTTTCAGGTGACTTTTGTGTATTATTAATTCATGTGCTTTGTTTTTGTAGATGACAAACTTTGGTTCAATAATTTGGACTTGGGAATCAAATAAACTCATAGGTATGTAATACACATAACCATTAAGATTCTCATTGTTGATAATATTTAATGTTTTTAAAAATTAGCTAATAATTTGGGTATGTTTATACAGGGTTAAAGGTCAAAACGAAATTGTTTTTAAATTTATGTTAATAAATGTTTATGTTCATACAGAGAATAAGTGACTAATAAACCTGAAAATTATGTACAATTCCAACTCATCCTAAGACAAGGATCACACAAGAAGAAAGTATGAAAACCATTTTAAGATAGCATGACTGCAATCATTAAACGCACATAAGGATGTCCATATTTTTTTGTGAGATGAGTAGTGTAAAAAAGAAAACATGTAGGTTGAAACATGGAGTAGTAAATTCAAGGGACTTTAATTATGATGTGAAGAATATACTTCACTTGTGATTGATTTTATTGTGTTTGTACAGGCAAACAACATGTTGTATAGAAGATTTGTAAATCCATCCCCAAGTTTAGTATAAGATATATGTGTGGTATAAAATATGATTTGTTTTCTATTTTACCAAGTGTATAATAATATTGTTGAATGAAGGAAAAAAATATGACTCCTAGAATATCAATAGTTTTATACCTAATATTTTTGAAAATCATTTTAAAAGTTTCTGTAACATATCAGATTATTAAAGTCGATATTCTATATATATAAACTTATTTAATTTGATGGTATATTATTTGTTATTTCCAAAAAAGACCATCTAATTGAATATGTCCAATCAAAAAACATTATTTATTTTATTTCAAAAAAATGTTTAACAAAAATACTAATTAATTCTGATTACAATAAATAGACTAAAACCAAAAAATTGAATTTTTAAGTTTTTTCAATTATAAAAACAGTTATTATATTTGTAATATATAATCTAACCACGAGTTACTATTTTGAAAAGTAGTATATTCTTTATATGAATTTTGGATTTTAGATTCATTAGTATCTCAAAAAATTAAATATTATCGATTTCCAAAATATTAATTCAAAATATATACTATGTTGAAATTTTGTGGATTTTGGTTCATAAGTGAAAGAAAAAAAAAACAATTTTTAATAGGAATAGTTTTAGTAGATTAATATCATAATTTCTATGATTCTAATAAATTCTATGGTGAAAGGGTTATTATTTCATTCTCACACTTTTATAGCAAACTAATATAATTTTATGTTATACATTCTGTACAACTAAATATATCTACAAATAAAACCCATACATACATGAGGATCCGAAACACTTACTTATTTACTTATCTGATAAACTAAAATATATAATATGAAATGTGTAGATTATTATTAAAACCACGGTTATGAGATGGAAAATCATATATGGGATGAGACATATCACTTTTGTCTTTCTCTTATTGTTTTTTTTTAATGTAGTTTATCTTTACATGTAACAAAGACAAAATGATCACTTTTTTAGTTTAAACCAAATTATAAACAAATTAAATACTTAATTGGTATATGGATTATAAATGTTAAGATTCCTAAAAAAAATATGTTTACAAACATAACTCCACACATATGTAATATAACATAAATCTAATAGTAAACTTAGTTTTTGAAAGCAAACTTAGCTTTTGAAATCAATCCCGCACGTATGTGCGGGTCTGAATCTAGTAATTATGTAAAATAATAATAAAAATGCTATTTTTGGAATATTCGAGAGTGGACCATAATTTTAATATTCTGGCATCGCTGGACCATAATTTTTTTATAATAGGGTTTGAGACTATTACAATAAAATGCCACTAAAAATATAATAAGGTGTAATTGTCTAGTAGATTTGTCTGTCCATCCATACAACATATATCATAAGGTGTAGACATGTATGTCCCATAATGGAAATGTTTCATAATTAATACAGGTTATAAACTAATTACAAATTGTAAATTCACATTATCTGCTCTATTTTCATTGAATTTGTGTGTTATTTAAATTCTGTCGATTAAACAAAACAAAACAAAACGATGTTTATGCATTTAAGAATGAAATAGTAGTTTTTTATTTTAATTTTATGTATCATAAAAACATTTTCATAGATATTTCTATTTTTGAATATCAATATATATATATATATATATATTGACAAACTATTCCTGATAAAATAGAAGAAGGGACGGGTTGTAATATATTCAAAATCTCCATCTATACTATTAAAAGGGAAGCATTTTTAATAAGTAGACATAGAGTTTGAAATTATTACAATGAAATGCTACTCAAATAGGAATAAGAATATGTATAATCATTGAAGCCAAACAAATTGATATTAATTGGAGCCAAACAGATTAATATCTATACTATTAAAAGGGAAGCATTTTTAATAAGTAGACATAGATTAAGAAATTATTACATAAAATGTCATTGGATTTCGGGTTGACCTGGTATATTTATATTCGGATCATGATTAATGTGACTAAGAGGATGGGTTCTAACTTCTAAATCCGTATCCAAACATATACAATCATTTAAATTTATTACCATAAGAATCAGACTCTTCAATTCGAAAATATATATACATGCAAACATATTTAATTTTGTAATATGTTTTGAGATACTTTTGGAAACAAAAATTTATTTTAATATATTGATAACTATTTGATTGGGTAAAGAATTGGTCAAATCTACTTTGTTATCATAAATTACATGGTTAATTTAAGGAAACAAATATTGGTTTATAAAAAATGAAAATAGATAATGTTAGATTTTCAAATTTGTTCTAAAATTTAATATATTTTATGGAAATAAAGAATAATTATAAAAAAGAAAATAACTAATGAAATATCTTTAAAAGGAATATACTCTTCAATATTGATTTCAAGTTGATTAATAAAAAAGTATTACAAAAAGTAATATTTTACTGGTTGTCAAAAAATATATATATATATATATATTATGTTTAGGTAAATAACGGATCTACAAAATCCTTGTGTAAATTCTAATTTTAAAATATTATGTTTAATAAAAAACGATTGATATTATATTTCTGATATCCTGAAAATTTTAATAAGATTTGTTGTTATACTTATAAATTAAAGATATTCTTTTAGTCATGTAACAAATATTAAAACCAAAATATGGATAAATAGATGATGACAAAATTTGTGGAAACCATCAACAAACAATTAAGAGATTTATGCAATATTTTTGGCAAAAAATATCTTAACAATAAATGGAAATTTTCAAACAGATATCTAACTTTTTCCCATACCATTTTCCTATATATATAACGTAGTATTTGTGTTTAAGCCTTGGATATATACATTTTTTTTTTCAATTTTGATAGCACATATTTTTTTTTGTTCTTTTTGCTAATTGTAGTAGAATCTAATTTGAGTTTTTATGCTTAATTTCAGCGTTCAAATGAAGCATGAGACGATTGTTTCTCCACTTGTGTGTCACTATCTCTTCAAACCAATGGTACTTTAATATATTTATTCTTAAGTTTTCTTAGTTTTTTTGTTGGATTTTATATTATGGTGAGTTGATCTTTATTTTGCCTCACATACCTTTTGATTGGAAAAGCTTAAAAGTCGAGTTCTTATAAAATCATCAAAATTATTAATTATGATATATAGAAGATTGGAAGAGTTGTTGATAGAAAATGGATCCTCAAACCGACTCATCGAGCTAAATGAAAACTTTTGTACTTTCCTGAATTTGAATTTTTGGTTGAATTGTCTATTAGATCAAAGAAATAACTTATTGATGTTTGATTATGCATGGGAAAGAAAATAATTGCAGAGATTGGTTTTCAACCATCCGAGCCAAAAGGTGTCGTCGATTCTTAGGATTGTTGGTGATATGAATTAGTACAAACATTCCAAAATATTTATATTTTCATGAGCGGAATGTTAAATGATGTATTTTATTTTAAATGATGTAATTTTGTCTCTTTGATTTTGTTTTAAAGTGATTTTGTATATTATTAGTTTGTGTGCTTTGTTATTGAAGATGGAAAACTTTGCCTCGATATTTTGGAGCATGAATCTAACTCATGTGTATGTGATACACATTAACATTAAGAATTTAAATGTTTGGTATTTTTCTATCTTTTATTTAAGATGGATAATAATAAGGGTCTGTTGTTGTAAAAAATAAATAAATAAATAAGGGTGTGTTATGCATTGTTTTAGCCAAATTTGTATTAGCCTAATCTAGTTAGTTGTATTAGCCAAATTTTTTTTTTATGATATAACACATAAAATCGGGTGCAGTTAGAACCAACCATAAAAAAAACAGAAAGATTAGGAAAAATAGAATAAAATCAGTGTCCCTTAAAAATTGCAAACTACCTTAATTATTATCTAAATAATTAAATTAAAATCATTAGTCTTCAAATCTTGAATATGTGGGATCCTTTGTATTCAAATTAGGAAATAATAAACGGGTTCAACATATTTTTTAGCGAAAAATAATGCAGTTATATAAAAAACCACAACATAAGGAAATTATAATAAATTCAAAATCTCATATATTTATTACGTACTATAACTAAAAGATCAAAATATTTAGTCCGAATTGTTTGTGAAAAATATATATATATATATATATATATATATATATATTGTAAGATCAATTCTGGCATCGCTGGACCATAATTTTCTTATAATAGGGTTTGAGACTATTACAATAAAATGCCACTAAAAATATAATAAGGTGTAATTGTCTAGTAGATTTGTCTGTCCATCCACACAACATATAGCATAAGGTGTAGACATGTATGTTCCATAATGAAAATGTTTCATAATACAGGTTATAAACTAATTACAAATTGTAAATTCACATTATCTGCTATATTTTTATTGAATTTGTGTGTTATTTAAATTATATCGATCAAACAAAACAAAAAATAACGATGTTTACGCATTTAAGAATGAAATAGTGGTTTTTTAATTTTAATTTTATGTATCATAAAAACATTTCCATAGATATTTATATTTTTGAATATCAATATATATATTGATGTTCATATATTTTACCTTGTTTTCCCTTAGTTTATTCACATCTTCTGCACCTTTTGCTAGCCATTTTCATCATTATTGTGTAGTTTTAGGTCTAATCATGCATTAGAATTTAGTTGCATTGCATTTGCATCTTTTCATGCATAAACAGGTGATTTTGGAGCTCAAGGAGCATGGAAGCAATGCTGAGGAGAAGTGAAGCAATCATGAAGGGAAAGCAAGAGAGTTAAGGCTGAAGAACCAAGCTCCGGAGTCCAGCTCGACCAAGCACTCGACCGAGTGGTTAGATGGACTCGACCGAGTGGAGTGTGCACGAGAGAAGCCAGCTCGACCATGGACTCGACCGAGCACAGGGTCGAGTTGACCGAGCCGTTGACTACTTTGACTTTTCCCATTTTAGGGCTTCCACTCCCCTTCCTATATAAAGGCTTGTACCTGCAGCCACCAGAAGAGTCCAGCTTTTTAGATATTCTCTAAACCTAGTTTTTACCTTTTTTAGCTTTATTCCTTTTGCATTTTTATTTTTTGGATCTTGTACTTTCTTAAGAAAGAAGACTAGATTCTCATATTTTGTTGGTTCCATAACTTTCAAGATATTGGGAATTTGAGTTTGATCCTTTGATTAATATTGAAGATCTCTGCTTTATCTTTCTAATAATGCAAGTTTCAATATTTTCTGGGTTTTTGATTTGTTTCATCATGTCTTGTTGTGAGTAGTCTTCCTAGGATCTTGAGGATGGTTAGGATGGACTGATCTTGTGGTTTGTGTGATTTGGTCAAGCTTGATTGTTGTAGATCTCTTCTAGGGTAGATGATCTTAATGCTGATTCTATATCTGAGAGGGTAGAGTCTGATTTCAAGCTTCTTAGCATCACACCAATGTTTAGGAAGCATAGATAAGGCTAGATCTAGAGCTTACCATTAGGCTTGCTAAGAGATTAGAGGTCTTGTTTGGTTTGAGATGTATTGCTTAATGCCTGCTTGTGTAGATTCTTTACTGTGTGAGAACAAGTCTAGAAGATGCATAGGTTTGATTGTTTCTTGACCATGAGAGTGGGAGAAACTTGTCTTAGATTCATATGTCTAGAGATTAGCTCATAGCTTGCTTGAGATTTGTTGACCAAGTTAGACAACCACAATGATCAGTTCATCCCATGAATCCATCCTCAGGACCCTCTTTGTTTATTGAATTTACAGTCTTAATCTTGTTGCTTGCTTGTTGTTTGATTTGGTTTAGCATTACTCTGTTTTTATTGCATTGCTCTGTTTTTCCGAATTTGCCTAGCTCGACCACCCACTCGACCTACACTCGGTCGAGTGCTGCTCGAGTTCATCCCCAGAACTTTGTGTTTCATGATTTGTGATTGCCTTGTTTCATTCCTGTTCCATTCTAGTTGCGTTTCTGTTGCACTTACTTAGTGTCCTGTTCATTACTTGTCTTTCATTAGTTCATTAGTAGAAGTTTCTATTTCTGTTCTTGCATCATTACTGTTATAATCATCCTGTCTCATTTGCACTTGGTTCTTAGTTCTTTTAGTTTACTTTCTGCATTTTACATTTTCATCTTAGGATTGTTAGTGACAAACAATCTTTACACTTGGCTTGACTTAGATTCATATGCATATCTTAATTGCTCACAAACACTCATTTAGGATTGACACCTCTTATACTACAACTGCATAAGGGGAATTGAAACACCCATCCATCATTCCATTCATATCTCACCATTGCATACATCCACCTTTCACCACACAAAATAATCTTGTTTCAATTTGGCGCCGTTGCCCATTTGAGTGTGTTTTTGTGACATTTAGGATCCATATTAGTCTAAGATTAAGTTCGTTTATACACTTGTGAACTTGCTGTACCTGAATCTTCTATTTCTGGGTTGAAGTTGAATTTCAGGTAAGCTCGACCATCAGCTCGACCCCAGCTCGACCGAGTCGTGATCGAGCACTTGATCGAGTCAGACGCCGGATCTAAATAGACAGCACTTCCCAGTCGACTCGACCATCAACTCGAGCCTGTGCTCGACCGTGTGTCTGTTCGAGTCAGTAACCATGTTTCAAGGCAGTCAGTTCCATTATGCACCCATGCACCAGCAACAAGGTTTCCAGACTCAATGGTGTCACCCTCCAGCGTTTCAGACCTACCAAGCCCAAGAACCTGACTTAAGAGAAATGATGCAACAATTGTTGCTTGGGCAAGCCAATAAGCAGCTTGAGGAAGCAAGGCTGTTTGAAGAGCTGAACCAAAAATTGGATTCTTATTCTCATGACCTGAGATACCAGCTTGAGAGTCTGACCTCTTCATTCTAGTGCATGGAGAGCTCCATTTCTTCTACTTCAGCTCCTAAGCCACACCAACTTCCTGAACAAGCCATTCAAAACCCAAGGGAGCTCACTGTTAAAGCTATCCATCTCCATGAGGAATATGTCACTGAGGACAGTGAGGTTCAAGGTGGGGAGGATTGGTCACTAATTGAAGCCCAGAGTGAAGGTTTTACTGAGCAGACTGAAGCAGAGAAACCACTCGACCAGGTGCTCGACCACACACACGATCGAGTACCTGATCGAGTGACTGATCGAGTTGCAGACACAGAAGCTGTTAAGCCTGCTAGATACATTCCTCCTGCTTACAAACCGCCTCAACCATTCCCAGGGCGTTTCAAGGCACAAAAGATAAGAGAACTCAGGGAGATCATTGAGAAAAAGGAGAAGATAGCTTTGCAACAAGAGGAAGTGACAGCTTTGAAAGAAGAGGTTGTCATTAAGAAGAAAGAGGAAATGATGGCTTTGAAGGAAGAAGCAGTCATTGAAAAGAAGGATGTAATGGCCATACAACAAGAGGTTGTCATTGAGAAGAAAGAGGAAGATAAAGTCTTGAAGGAAGTAATGGCTATACAATAGATTACCATTGCTTACAAGGAAGAGGAGAGAGGGCCTGACTTGAGCAAATTTGTTCAAAATCCTTCCTACAAGGACATGCTGCTTGAATTATCCAAGATGAAAGCTCAGGAACAAGACATGAAGGATCCAAAAGAGATTGGGGAAGCTGTTATACCAACAAAACTTGAAGATCCAGGATCATTTAATCTACCTTGCTCCATTAGTTACATGCACTTCAACAAATGTTTGTGTGACCTGGGAGCTTCAGTGAGCTTAATGCCATACTCAGTGGCTGAAAAGTTGGGGTATGAATACTTTAAGCCTTGTAATATCTATATTGGCATGGCAGATGGATCCAAGAGGGATGTACTTGGGATAATTGAAAACCTCCCAGTCAAGATAGGAAAGACAAGAATCCCAACTGATTTTTTGATCATGAACATGGATCAAGAGCCAGCAGATCCTCTCATCTTGGGGAGACCATTCTTAGCCACAGTTGGAGCTATAATAGATGTTAAGATGGGAACCATCAAACTTCACCTTGCTAAAGACTTCACTATGAAGTTTGACATCAAGAATACTACTCATCAGCCTACTATTGAAGGTCAGCACTTTATGATAGGGAAAAAGGCTAGTTGTGAAGTTTTTGAGGAAGGAGGAAATCCTAGGATTAAAGGTTCAGCCCAAGCTAATACTATCCAAGAACTAAAGGGTCCAATTCAAGTGCTAGCTGGTTTAGTGAAGGAACTTCAAGCTCAGCTCAACAAGAAATCTTTGAAGAGAGCAAGGCCAAAGCTCAAGGTTAAAAAGAAACATGGTTCAAGTGCTAAGGAGGTAGAGATCAAGAAGGAACACAAGTGTTATCAAGTAGAACCAGGGGGGATTTCATCACCTCCTTGGTCTCTAACTCAAGCCTGAAGAGGCAATCAAAAGTCAAGCTTAGTGACTTTAAACAAGCTCACTAGGGAGGAAGTCCCTAAGTTATCCCTGTATATATTGCTTTGGAATTTTGGTATTTTGACTTTTGCTTTGGTGTTTTCATGGTTAGGAAAGCTAGGGAGTCTGAATAGAAGAGGAAGAGTCAATTTCTGGAGACTCGCGGTCCAGCTCGACCCCCCCCCCACTCGAACACGTACTCGACTGAGTCCCGGTCGATCTCCATCGTCGAAAAGTCCTTCTCCAAGCCACCAGCCTGACCCCAACTACTCCTATGACAGGAATGCAGATGGATGTGGAAAACTTCTTCGACAATCCCTAAAGGTACCATCATCACCTTCATTTTAAATACCATGTGCATTTCATATTGTGTTTTGTTTTGTGTTTAACTCTTGAATCCTTCACAACTCTTTTCACACAGGGACTGTGTGATTTTGGGGAGGGTTTGAGATAGCATTTGATGTTGTTTTTTGTTTCTTATTTCAAATTTTAGCATAATCATGTTAGTTTTGCATAGCATCTAAGGCATAGAAAACCCTAGAAATTTGAAAATTTTTTGCAAAAATCTTTAAAAAAAAAAAGTGTTCATAAGTTTGAATGGTTCATTATTAAGTATGGTTTAGTATATAGGACTGTTTGCATTAGGGATCTATGATGAGTCTTTCCTTGTTAGCTTGCTTAATTCACTAGACTAGGATCAATGCCCAAGTTAATAGTACTTTGATGCTAGATTGAGTAGTTAGAAGCATAAGATTGAACAAGCTTGAATTCTTGCATTGCATTTGGTCTAAATTGAAGCATGTTGTGATTGATTCCAATTCCTACTTATAAGAACCTAATATTGATTTTTAATTATCAATGTATGCATGTTTTAAACTCATGGATACCATATACATATTTGGATCAGCTTTCTCCTTTTGCCACTCTTGTTGATCCAAGTAGCTGATTTTTTCACAGTTTTAAATCCCTTTCCCCTTTTGATAACCATCTTTGAAGCCTTGTTAATTCTTGTGTGTGTGAGGCCTATTTTAGGATTGAGCTTGGTAGAAAGTGTTAGGTTTGAACTAGAGATTTTCCTTGTGTAGTTCTAGTTTGCAATTTTCAAACTAGATAGACTAGGTGGTTCACTTGGTTTGGGACTTGGCTGTTATGAAAAGAAAGAAAAAGAGAAAGAAAAAGGGTAGAGTCTTTAGTAAGGAATGTGTTTAAGTAAAAGCTAAAGTATAGTGAAAGGATGGGAAAGTAAAATAAGTTATCTAGTTAAAAGTTAAAGAAGAGAAAAGAAAGCAAAGAAAAGTCTAGCAAAAAGCTTATATGTCTTAAGAATAAGAAGAAAAGAGAACCATAGCAAATCAGTAAGAATCCCCCATCCCACTAGAGAATTCAAATAAGAAACCTCTCCTAAGACTTGAAAACCAAAAGAGAAAAGGGTTAAAGAGAAAAGAAGAAGTTGAAGGGTAGCACTAGGATCATTTGGGTTTAGATTGATAGGATAAACACTTTGGGTACCTTTGGGTAGACAAGGTTTTATTCTTGTATGTGTCTAGGTGTTCTTACCTTTAGCATTCTTCTAAAGCTCAATCCATTTTTATGAGAGAACCTTGATAATTGACAAGCCCCACTTTAAAAAGAGACCATCATTGTCTCAAAACCCTTTATTACCAAGCCAAATGAGTTTAAGCATTGCATAGAATTGATTCATGTTCTTGATTAATGAATGTTAAAGGAAATGGTTGATTTGAATGCATGTGGATATCTAAGGCTTAAATCAGTAAAGGTTGTGATATGCTTGTCTAGAATTTTTAAGTACAGCTCATTCAACTTGCATCATAGTACTAATAACTTGGACATTGATTATAGATGGTCTATTTGCAAGTTTTAGGAGCTGAGATCCCACTTTCAAACCTCATCTACCTTCTTATGTCTTGTTTGTTTGCTTGAGGGCAAGCAAAGACTAAGTTTGGGGGTGTTGATGTTCATATATTTTACCTTGTTTTCCCTTAGTTTATTCACATCTTCTGCACCTTTTGCTAGCCATTTTCATCATTATTGTGTAGTTTTAGGTCTAATCATGCATTAGAGTTTAGTTGCATTGCATTTGCATCTTTTCATGCATAAACAGGTGATTTTGGAGCTCAAGGAGCATGGAAGCAATGCTGAGGAGAAGTGAAGCAATCATGAAGGAAAAGCAAGAGAGTTAAGGCTGAAGAACCAAGCTCCGGAGTCTAGCTCGACCAAGCACTCGACCGAGTGGTTAGATGGACTCGACCGAGTGGAGTGTGCACGAGAGAAGCCAGCTCGACCATGGACTCGACCGAGCACAGGGTCGAGTTGACCGAGCTGTTGACTACTTTGACTTTTCCCATTTTAGGGCTTCCACTCCCCTTCCTATATAAAGGCTTGTACCTGCAGCCACCAGAAGAGTCCAGCTTTTTAGATATTCTCTAAACCTAGTTTTTACCTTTTTTAGTTTTATTCCTTTTGCATTTTTATTTTTTGGATCTTGTACTTTCTTAAGAAAGAATACTAGATTCTCATATTTTGTTGGTTCCATAACTTTCAAGATATTGGGAATTTGAGTTTGATCCTTTGATTAATATTGAAGATCTCTGCTTTATCTTTCTAATAATGCAAGTTTCAATATTTTCTGGGTTTTTGATTTGTTTCATCATGTCTTGTTGTGAGTAGTCTTCCTCGGATCTTGAGGATGGTTAGGATGGACTGATCTTGTGGTTTGTGTGATTTGGTCAAGCTTGATTGTTGTAGATCTCTTCTAGGGTAGATGATCTTAATGCTGATTCTATATCTGAGAGGGTAGAGTCTGATTTCAAGCTTCTTAGCATCACACCAATGTTTAGGAAGCATAGATAAGGCTAGATCTAGAGCTTACCATTAGGCTTGCTAAGAGATTAGAGGTCTTGTTTGGTTTGAGATGTATTGCTTAATGCCTGCTTGTGTAGATTCTTTACTGTGTGAGAACAAGTCTAGAAGATGCATAGGTTTGATTGTTTCTTGACCATGAGAGTGGGAGAAACTTGTCTTAGATTCATATGTCTAGAGATTAGCTCATAGCTTGCTTGAGATTTGTTGACCAAGTTAGAAAACCACAATGATCAGTTCATCCCATGAATCCATCCTCAGGACCCTCTTTGTTTATTGAATTTACAGTCTTAATCTTGTTGCTTGCTTGTTGTTTGATTTGGTTTAGCATTACTCTGTTTTTATTACATTGCTCTGTTTTTCCGAATTTGCCTAGCTCGACCACCCACTCGACCTACACTCGGTCGAGTGCTGCTCAAGTTCATCCCCAGAACTTTGTGTTTCATGATTTGTGATTGCCTTGTTTCATTCATGTTCCATTCTAGTTGCGTTTCTGTTGCATTTACTTAGTGTCATGTTCATTACTAGTCTTTCATTAGTTCATTAGTAGAAGTTTCTATTTCTGTTCTTGCATCATTACTGTTATAATCATCCTGTCTCATTTGCACTTGGTTCTTTGTTCTTGTAGTTTACTTTCTGCATTTTACATTTTCATCTTAGGATTGTTAGTGACAAACAATCTTTACACTTGGCTTGACTTAGATTCATATGCATATCTTAATTGCTCACAAACACTCATTTAGGATTGACACCTCTTATACTACAACTGCATAAGGGGAATTGAAACACCCATCCATCATTCCATTCATATCTCACCATTGCATACATCCACCTTTCACCACCCATAATAATCTTGTTTCATATATATATATATATATATATATATATATATATATATATATTGACAAACTATTCCTAATAACATAGAAGAAGGGACGGATTTGTAATATATTCAAAATCTCCATAGACTTATTTATTTCAAATATCATGACTAATTATAGCGGCTATAAGATAAGAACGTGTAATTTAAAGAATAAAAAACATTATAATGTAAAACAAATTGGGTAACAAGTTACAGTATAAACTTTTTTGGTAGCTATATTCAGTTCTCAAAATCTCACTAATTTGAGTATGCGTCAACTTCGGAACGGGTACATGTCTAATTTACGATGATTATTTCAAAAAATTTGAGTAGATTTGAATATTTTAAGAGTATTCCGTCATAATGTCTTACCCTGTCTCTTCAAATATATATTACATATTAGAAAAAAATATTTATTGAAATGCCTGTTACCCTCGGGGTTTACAAATTCAAGAAAGGCGAATGCATACATTACTCATTTGGTTTCTTGGAGTGAGTTTTTTACGGGCCAAAAATATTAAATTCGTTACCGGACAAACCTATCTAGATGGGTTTCACAAGCGCTTTGGTAACACTTTAGGTCATTCTATAAAAAATTAAATTTTTAGCGTTTTTTCCGGTTTGATAATTCACAGGTTTAATAATAATTAATCTAATCGATCACTAATTCGGTTCTCATTTGATCTGGATCCACCATCACATCAATCAATATTTCTTTGTGAAACAATCAATCTTAGTTTCAGTTATAGATTTTATACCCTCTAATTATATACCTATGAAAAAGCAGTACTCTCAACTATGGTGTATGAAACTATTTTTACATTTTTTTACATATATATTGATTTGTCATATAGTACTTTCAAATATATTATTTTACAGTTTACAAACTAAAATAAACTAACATTTTCAAAACAAAACAAACTAACACTTTCAAAATAAAAACTATATACAAACATATTTTATATAATTTTTTGTTTGACACGTACATAATATATTTTAAATTTTATAGCAAATTTAGTTTATGAAATCAACCCCACACGTACGTGCGGATCTGAATCTAGTTCGTTATAAAAAATCATGGTTTATACTTTATAATATTCGCCAAGAAATCATAAACCAAACTCGCTATATTTTTCTTCAATTTCTTATATGTGTGAAGTGGTGAACTAATGTTTAATATATATAATCTTCTTTAAGGCTCTTTAGTCCCTAAAATTGAATCTAAAACTTTTTCACTACCATCAACTTGACACCTTTAAAACCGATAATTTAAAATGTTCCAAAATTTACCCAGATTATTCAGTTTGGTTACAAGTGGCAGCTCAATTAGTCCATGTAAATTTTGGTACATTTTTTTTAATATGGGAACTGTTACTTATATCTTTTCTCCTTGCCTAGCCGATATAAGATTGTCCCAAGGTACCAGGAAGCAATAATGGAATCAAAAACAAAATGCTATTGCCTCTTATATATAATTTGGTCACTTTTTTTTTTTGTCAGATAACTTAGTCACTAAAATAGTGAAATAGAACATGATGAACAATTTCAGAGCTCATATAATTCTGAAAGCCAGACTTATGTTTTCATAAAAATCCAAATTACTAATAACATAATCGCCAACCAAAGCTTATAAATCACATACAGGGCTACACATGGAAATTATTGAACACTTGTGCATCGATTCTAATTTAAATCCTTTTTTGTGTGTGGTTATCACGTCTAATTGTGATTAAAAATTGTACTGTACACTTAAATCTTTTTACAGCAATGAATCTGATGAAACACACACACTTAATTGAGTACTAGGTTCGGACCCGCACGTACGTGCGGGGTTGTTTTTAAAAACTAAGTTTGCGATCTAGTTTGTAATATATTATATTTTAAGCGTAGTTTTATGAATATTATCAACATTCATAATCCAAACTCGTCGATTTGTTTCTAATTCGGTGTAGAGAAAAAATGATCTGATTGTTTTTAAAAAAGTAGTAAGAGAAAGTGATATGTTTAAAGTTTAAATCCGTCTCTTCCCTTCCTGTGGACTATCAAAACGTCTCGTCCCAAACTGGAACTAACCGAAAACCCATCCCAGACCAAAACTAACAGAAAATCTGTTCGAGATCGGAACCAACAAAAAACATGTCCGAGACCAAAATTAACAAAAAAACCTGTCCCGTGAACTATCACACCAGATAAAATCCATCAAAAGATTAATTAAAACTTATCAAATCGGATGATTTAAATTTTGTGGCTGGACAAATCTATCTCGTTAGGCTTGCCTTATAATAGTTTTGATATTTTTTACCGTAGAAAAGCCGTTCCGCACATACATGCAGGGTTAATTTAAAAAAAAAATCATTTGTAATCAGATTTGCAATATATAATATATATATATACGGATTATTTTTGCAAACCTATTTTTAGTAGGATTGGACATTTGGGTAACCCGTTCAGGTTGGGGTATTACCCCATCAGGTTTGGTTAAACGGGTTTAGAAAAATAGAACTTATGGAATATTTTTTGATATATAGATTCAGTTTAGTTCGGGTACTATCGGCTTGGGCCCACACGTATCTGCGGGGTTTTTTTTTTGATATATTTTTTTTCCCAAACTACATATTTAATAATAAAGCTTTTTGTAATTTTATGATTATTATAGGATTGTTTTTTCATTTTAGTTTTAAAATCGAAGAACTAACGGATCATAAGAATACGAAAGAATATTGATGGGCCTGTATGGTTTTACTGTAATGGGCCGTAGTATTGATGAAAAGTTGAAAAAAGGGAAGAAAAAAAAATGAAACGTCAAACAAAGTACGGGTCATCTTCTCCACTCCTCATCGATTCTTCTTTCCACCGAATCTGAATCGATATACCCATATATTTTTAAAATCCATATACTTCTTCGATAGATTTGTCTTTAGTATTTGATTGTCTGAACGGGTAAGTCAACAGTTAGATCTGGTTTTTCATTTTCGTCTAACAGTTGAATTTTTTATTTGTTTGAGACCTAATTGTTGTCTTTCGTTTTTACAAATTTTCGCTATGGGTTTCTTTAAAATTAAATCGGGTATGATGCATTTTCATCATCAATTTAATCTAATTTTCCTACAGACTTTCGTTAACATGAAATTTGTTGTTTACGAAGATTTTAGTTTCCCTTTTTGTAAAAAAGTGGCTTTGTAAACAGTGTTGTTGTGACTTCCTCAAAGAGGTCAAGCGATTTATCTACTGCAAACCGCGGAATACACCGCGACAATAAGTGCCGTTGATTGTTTTCGATCGTTCTGGAACTGGTAATTTAATCATTGGATCTATTTCTCGATTTTAACTTAACAGTTTAATTTGTTATTTGATTCGTAAACTAATTGATGTCATTCCTTTCAATATAGACTTGCAGTAGATTTTGTGAAATGTAAATCAGGTATAAGTCTTGTTCATCTTTTAGTTCTAAGTTTGATACATATTCTATTTCATATAATATTCTGAAATTCCATTGTCGACTTGTCACTTATTGTTTTTAAATGTGGGTGTTATTGATTTAAAATAGACATATAAGGGAGTTTTTAATAAGGTTTGGTGTAGTTTACGACTTCTAGGATTGATTACTGAAAACATAAATGATTGCTTTTTCTGTGATTTGCTATCCTTGTCCAAAGGAACACTTTAGCATGTTGTTGATATCACTCTACACACAGCCATGCACATCACTGACCTGAGCCATGTGAGATGAAACCGGAGAAAAGTAAGTTTATTGGAAACTGGGGAGACAAATTATCAAAGTCGGCCTTATAGAAAGGTTTTACATTTCGTCCTTATAGCAGTGGACACAAATGTTTTTTAAAAAAAAAAGTTCTCACCTTTAAAAGCTGATATCCTTCCAGGAGAAAGGATTTGATAATTGGGTGAGTCATGGTTCTCTGCGTGATCCAAGTAAGTTTCTAATTTCTTGAGAAATTATATGAAAAACTGAACTATTTGGAACCTGATTATTGATACCAATAGAATTCCTTGTGAATTTCGTGTTTGAGAGTTGATACATGGTGTAGGCTTTCGACGTATTCTTCATCCTGTGTTTCATATAATGACATTAGTGACATTAGTTTCATATTATGATAAACAGTGCTTAAGAATAAAGAGAATTAAGATTATATAACTTTGGGATGAAAGTGAAATCAGAGAATAAGAATTAGAATCAGCCAGTTAGGGAAAATTAATTTCTTCTATTCCCAATCATCTAAACCAATATAGTATTCTTAAGAATTGTAAAATTCTTTTTAGCCCTTTTTGGAACATGTGTTTTTGAATTTGTATTTTGTTTTTCAACTACAAAATTTTTAGAGGTACACAGTAGAAAACTTGCTAATGTTCTACATATGAAAAAATCAGTAAGTTATAAATAATACATTCGTAGACACTTACACGTTCATATCTAGTATGCTTTGTGAATTGCTACCATGATTGGAGGATCTTGTAAATGGGATCTGTTTATAATAGAAGAAAACTATCAGAATGCTAAACAATGAAAACTTTAAAAAGAGTAGTTCAAAAACGATCATGAACAGCTCACATGTATTTCTTGAGCCATGCATGGGTTTTTGAACCACGTTAAAATGTAGGCAAACACAAAGCAAATTCATACTAATAAGAGACTTTTACAATTAGACAAATAGAAAGAAAATGTAAGCATCCTATGAATCTACTTTATGAGTTGTTTGTTATTATAGATTTGATGTGTTTGGTTGTGTCTGACGTCTTGGATGGTTTTTATAGTAGTAGTGGAGGTGATTTCTTGCCATGATAGCATATAAACATCCTCGAATATTCTATGAAATCTATTCAGTTAATGTCTTCCCAAAACGGTAAGATTTTGTTGCTTTGAAAATTATTTCGGTTTGATATGGTATTATAGAGGTCGTTTCGGGATATCATTATTCATTGCAATCTTTTTAAAAAGATTTAAATGAATCACAACATTATGGAGATGATTGATACTCCTTCGATTTGTTAGTTTTGAAAAGGAGCAAGTTTCGGGTTATTTATGATTGATAGATTGATTTGTTCCTATAAATGGTATTCTCGAATATTCTGATTATTTGGAGGTTTAAATATCGAACAGTATTAATATGGTAGGTAGTTAATATCCGTAATACACGATCCCTTATTCTTGGTTGTGTTTTTACTCACAGGTTGATGTGAAAGCTGTTTGGATACACTTGCTAGATGTATAGGATCCGAATAGAGTAATGGCCAAACACTTAGATCCACGTCTTTTTTATCAAGTTGATTACCTTGTTGCCCTTAAATTTTTTTTTTATCTTCTTCTTTTCTTTGACCGTAAGGGCAATATGTGGAATTTTTTGTAAAAGTTTTTTTTTTTTTTTTTTTTTTCTTTTGTACTCCCCAATTAATAGTATAGATACTTAAAAAACTAAATAAAATTGAAACTACAGTAAAAAAATTTAAAGATTGCTTACTTTTGGAAAAATCTCATAAAAGACCATCTAAGTGGCAATGACTTCCAGTTTAAACCTCCAAACTATAAACTTGAGAGAGCATTATATTCAAAAAAAAAAATGTTGGGTTGACAATAAAAAACCTTCAAACTATTATACTTCCA
The DNA here is from genome assembly GCA_023657505.1 of Camelina hispida. Lineage (NCBI taxonomy): Eukaryota > Viridiplantae > Streptophyta > Magnoliopsida > Brassicales > Brassicaceae > Camelina > Camelina hispida. Next base: position 6,101,682 of record CP094636.1, on the reverse strand, counting down.
ACTAAAACCACCAATGTCAAATTTATTAAATCAAACATTCAGTGTGGCATTCATGTTTGTGGATCCATATTTATCATCAAAACAGTTAACATCATTAATGGAATAGTTCACCCCGTCAACTGAACAATAATTTCGTTAATAGCATCCTAAAATTTGGTGATTAAAATGTTCCAAATTTGAAAGTTGGGGATTTTTATAACATTTATATTAGAAAAATAATAATAATAATCTATCATTTATATAACACGGAGAAAAGCCGAAACATTACCATTTATTTTTTGTTTAGATGTTTAATACCTCGTCTTTTTTATTGAAATAAAATTATCTCGTTTATTTAAATTTTTCTAAAATGTATTAATTTATGAGAGGTGAACCTTTTTGTTCACCTCCTCTTTTTCAACTTTTTTCAACCAATCATAATCTTGTATACATTATTTCATTTAAAAAAAGGAGGTAAACTTCCTAAGTATTCTCATAAGTTAACAGCCGTTTATATGGGTGACAAAATTGTTTAACAGTATCAAATTTTTAGCTCACGTTTTTAAATTTATGTATATTTTTTTTTTTGTCCATGAGAATATTACACTTTCTCCATGAGGATTATTGTACTGCAAATACTTAATGATTAAAAAATTAGATGTTACAATAAGAAAAAATTTGTTTTTGTCCACTGGTAACAATGTTTAATATTGAACCATCAGGCCCGGGGTTCGATTCTCAAACAAACCCCCGTTTTTATTTATATCCTAATATCTAGTGATCTCATACTACCTAGCAATCTACCCCAATCGATGAATAGAAGCCACATCAGCGCAAAAAGATCGAGATTTGATGTCATTATCAAAGAATGGTGCCACATGCAAAATGATGGTCGAGAAAGACACAGAAAGGACTGAAAATAATTAAAACGCGAAAGATGAATATAAGCTTCTTTGCTCAGTTCGCTAATGCCATTTGGCATATAAGGAGTATAAAGAAACATGCTTAATTGGAACATGAAGACACTTCTTCTAAGTTTTGCCATTTGATGCAAATTATGCCATTCGTTAAGAGCTATGACATGTGTACGCCCAGAAGAAAGATCTTGTGCCACACGCAGTGCTGCGTTTTACGCCAGCGCCACATGTCCAGACATGCAAGGACAAGAGGAACATTTGTGCAGAACAAATTGACACAGAAGTTCCAGAATCAAATGGCTTTAAATACAGCCTTAAGGTTCATTTGCGATTTCTTTTCCCATAAAAAACATAAACAAATTCTTTCTAAAGATTGATCGTTAAAGAAGACAAAGGGCTTGTTCGTTTGGTTGCCGCAGGTACCTGCGGCTGCGGCAGACGCAGGTATAGTTGTTCGTTTGCTTGCCGCAGGTACCTGCGTCATGACGCTGCGGCAAACGCTGCGACCTGCGTCTAACATTTTTAAACGTTGTTTCAATTCAGCGGTTAAAAACGTAAACGCAGCCGCTGCCGCTGCCGCTGCCGCAGCCGCCAGCGTCAACCAAACGAACAAGCCCAAAGTCAAAAAAATTTGGTCGCTAAGGCTCGAGAATTGATGCTAAAGGTCGAGAGAGGAGTCGCCGTCTATTCCGCCGGGAAGAAGAATCCAATTACACAATCAATCTGCTGCCTAAATCATTTGTGAGTTTGTTGTAGTGTGGGATGCTCGAGGGCTCTTGTACGCGTCTATTGCTTGTTGCATTTAGGTAGGATTCTTATTAGATTCTAGTTTAATTACATAAAATTGACGCTATGATCACCATGCATGCTTAAAAATCAATTAGATAGGAATCCTAAGTTTACTTGATGAATTTTGTAGCAATACTTGCTTGCATAAAACCGGATAGAAATATTTGCATGCATAATTAAATTGATGGAAAAATATTCTAAGTTTATTTGATGAATATAGTTTACTTGATGAATTAATTTACAATAATTTTGCATAAAAATTGACTTGCATGCATATAGAACAATCTAAGTTGCTTAATTTTTTTTCTTGTTCATTGTTTGCTTAATTTATTGCTTGATTTTGCTTGCATGTTATTGCTTCATTTCTTGCTTGAAACTGTTTTCATGTTAGAAGTACTTAATTCTTTGCGTTAAATTATAACTCTTTGAATTGTTGTACTTATTTTAGCTAGTATCATAAATTTTTTTACTTTTGAATTCATAGCTAAAATAGAGTACTCAATCTTCTGTTTCAATTGTGGTGTGTGGATGTCTAGTGAGCCTAATCCCAAGTGGTTTATCACAATATAGACAATTCGATGCGTATCTAGCTACTAGTCCGACCGCTGTATGACAATGCGGCCTTTGTGGCTTATGTTGGTTACCTTTATGGTTTCAACATGGGAATTTATTTTTGTTGTGGAACGGAACAAATTATCGACGGGCCCATAGGATGTGAAATGTCTAGGTCTATCGAGTCTTTTCTCGATTTATCTAACTTTTATTGCTTGTCGCTTGTTTATTTGCTTCCACCATATTTATGCTCGTGCAATTTTGTTTACTTAATGCTTGTTGGAGTAGTTGAGATGGGAAAATATAATGCATGTTAGGAAGGGGTACCTAGCTCACTGAGTAATCATACATTAGTCATAATAATATATGTTTTGCATGAAACCTAGGGTGAATCTAGAGCACGGAGCAAAAACTAGGGTGCCGAATAAGAAATTATATATTTTTTTTTGTAAAAACTATAATTTATTATGTATTCTTCGAAAAGGATCGAACTAAATATTGCTTTGATAACTTATTTGCAGGTAATAATTTACTATAAGTAGTAAATATTATTTTGGGGAAATTATGACAAGTGAATTTGATACTTGGTCTTGTCCGGGCCAACACAATGCACCAGCCCATAAAGGTTGCAAAGTCTAAGCAGTCTCGGTCGCGGGTGGAATTTTGTCGAAGGAGGACTGGTTGGGAAGCGGCAACTTCCATCCCTCGACTGGACCACCTCGATGCAGTTCCCATTATAGTATCTCATGGCTGTCTGTTGGCTTGTCCGGTCATAGGATGGTTCGGGGGCATTACAATGTTATTATGCTCTTTAATTAAATGCTATTAGAAAGACTTGGGTAGAGTTTGATTCAGACATTAGAGCTATAAGTACCTTCTAGAGTATTTATGAATTTAGGTTTTTCACATCAACACAATAATTTTTTTTTCGTCAACCAAACATTAATTCAAAAACAACTCCATTGGTGGCCTAAAACGGAGGATAAAAGTCTACAAAAACAGTTTCAGAGATACATCACGAGGATTTTGTCGTTATAACTCTTTACAAATGTTTTACATTATTTTACATCATTTAAGGCAGCTTTGTTCTCTTCTAGAGCTGAGTATTGAGGATTCCCATCAAACCATATTATACAGTGCCGGTGAAGTCATGTCTCACGGGCGTCGGGACCCCAACCTTCCCTTTGGCTTCTCTCATAATTTTCCTCTCGTCTCAAGTCCTTTTCGTCTCTTTTCTCAAATTTTTAGAACTCTTTCACTCTTTCATGCTTAGTCATTCTATAGTGACAGAAGGTGGAAGAGAAGTCCGACGACCCTGTTCCAGATCCAAGCTCTGCTCACAACATTGTTGAATCAATCCTCTCCATCAAAACTATCCCTTGGCCTCAGATCCGGTTTATTTCAAAACTTTGGTGAAACTCCCCTAACGACCATATATAGCATGTATATGCGACTCCAGTCCTTCCTGATGACGGATGAGTCACCTATGAACCTTTGCTCGCCCTGCCATAGTCACCGCACCGACATCCTTCCCTACCAAACTGAGGAGAATCTAGGGTTTCAGCGGTTAGACGTCTACCCAAATTTGGGCCTAATGTCTAAATCTCGGCCCATCTCAAAATACTTTGGCCAAATCTCAATTTGCCTTTGGTACAAGTCTGTTGCTCCCTTTTTCTTGTCAAAACCAATCTTTTGCTACATCGATTCTTTGCCTTAGGTGGTCGAAGACTCCACTTGAAATGGGAATTGATTTTATGAGACTGGTTTTGGCACTATCATTTGAAAAGTCTGTCACCATCTTCATATCTTGCCAACCTTTGCAAAAGCATAACCTCGCTGACCTCTAATCGACACCTTACTCTGGGGATTAGCTCATCTCTGCGCAAGTTTAATCTATATTATTCTCTAGCAACCTTAATCTCTGTAATACATTTTACTCTTGTTTAGGCTTATTGATTCCATTCTTGAAGAGTATTGGTATTTCTAGGATGGATTGATGGATCTTATTGTCGAAGTCAGCTGAAAACGATATGGAGAAACGACATTATGACCATAACTCGAAGGAACGTTGGTAACCGTTTTCTCCTAAACCCAACTGCTAACACTTCCATATGTCGTGTTTTATCTCATACACCTTTGGATGTCAACCTCCAACAAAAGCCTTTAGCTTCAGCGGTAATCCCTATTGCTCCCAAGTTCCTGAATTTCCATGGATTTTTAACCATACCTTGCTCGCCTTGAACACCTTACCAACGTCATTTAGTCTTTGTTTGTGAAGCGACCTAACCCGTTTTTTAAAAAATAATAAATAATAAATATATAAAATAATAATAATAATAATAATAATAATAAATAAACTACAACTAGTGGTCCTATACCCACTAGCCACCTAACCACAATCACAATCAACAGCGGAAATAACCAATATCAATATCCAATAAATAACCAATAATAATCCAATAATTATAACATAAAAAAATCCAAAGTTCAACCAAACAGGAATCATAGAACCAGCAAGCTAGCAATATTTCTAATGACCCAACTCTAGCAGCCTAGCAATGCCAGACAACAACCAATCGAGTCCCTAGAACATTCTCCTCTTCATTGCCTTGATTCCACGATCACACTTTGTGTTGAGAATCGCAGACTCCGATTCACCTCTGTAGTGAACCGCATACCGCGACTCTGCCCCTACTCCTCTTTTACTTCATAGATCAGTTTGCATAACATACACATAGCACAGAGATTTAACGAGTTACCCTCATGCAGAGGGTACATCTCATGTGGGAACCTCCTCCCACAAACATCCACTATCAATCAACCAAGGTTTACACAAGTGATTCATATACAAGATTAGAGAACTAACAACGACAAAGAAACCTGAAGAAGAAAACATGTCTATCTTTTCTTCTTCCCCTCTCTTTGTCTCTGGTTCAGATCTCCTCTCCATGTATAATCCTGAAACACCTCCAGAACCCCAAATAAGCAGCTCCAACTTCTTCTCTCATTAGAGTGTCCTGAAGACACCTTAAACCTAGACAAGGTTGTGTCCGACTCTCAGCTCTTCGACCCCAGCCAAGCTTCTGCTCCTTTATCATGGTTCTGCGCACAGCTTCAAGCTCTATGTACGACGCCCTGTGCATGCTTTCTGCACTGCGCCCTACATCTCTGCATCTGCCCTGTAGAGCGTTGTGCCCTACAACCGCCACCAAGGTACCACCAGCTTCTTCTGTGCGTGCTCTGCGGCTTTCTTCAGAATGTCGTGTATCCTTCCTCAACCCTAGCTTCTCTTATATAGTGTAACCCTAGAGCTTATGTCGGTTTAGTCCTACAGGCCACACAACCCGGATCTTGTATGGGCTTCACATCAATATAGGTCCAGTTCATGGTTCAGACCAAATAAGCCCATATGAAGCAAACATTTAAAACAAACTCCACCTTTTGCTTCATTTGGTCTAACTCACAAAATCCCCTTTGTGTTGATTCTTTCCTAAGAAGAAAAACAAAACTTTCCTTCTCTGTAGAACCTGCAACTTCTGATGATCCTTATCTTCACCCACCTTAGGAATTTTCAACTCCATCTTCAGAAAATTCAAGAGATTCGCGACTCTCCTTCAAGCTTCCTTCTCCTGATGACTGTAATCCCACTTGTAGACGAACTCTGACAACTGAACCGACATCCTTGAAGAAACCTTTACCGACCTTGTTTCTTGATAATCAATATAGAACACAACCAACATTGACTGTTCTTTTGTGTCCTCCAATGTCATCATCTGACATTGCTCTGAAATTCCCAGCGCCTATCGAATCCTTAGACTGTCTCTTGATTGTCACTATATTCAAACTTTCAGAAATTTTAGTCTGCGAAGCCATACAGCTTCTCCCTTGTTCTTGACAACTTCTCTGAATTGCTTACGGTGCTATTCAGCTGTCCTAACAAGTTCGTGTAACTCCTTACACGAATCATCTTCTTCAACCTCGTTTCTCCTGGTCTTAGAAACACTTATGAAGACCTTTACTTTATTCCCTTGTTCCTCACAACAGCTCCACCTAGAACCAGAACTTCTGATTCACCCGCAGGTAGCACCTGACTTGCTTGTGAAACTTTGATCTAGAACCTTAAGTATAGTAAAGCCTGAGATATAATCTCTCAGCACAAACCATCACAACCTTTTCCGTGGCTTCTGATAAGTACCACAGACATGTTATCATGATTGTATATCATCTGTATCGGTCTGCAACCTGATTCACTTAGTCGACGTTTGATTCCTCTCATGTGCACTGAGCTTGAACCAAACTTCTTTGAATCCCATGTAGAACACATGAATCACACATGCTTCAAACTTGATACAATCCCTGATTCATCCTGTAAAACAATCTTAACCCAATGCATTACTCCTGAGATTGAGTTTACATCACATCTGTTTAACAAACTGACTTATGAACCCAGCTTGTACGATCTAACAATACAAACTCTTGCTCAACCTCATGTTAAAACGGATGTCCAACCAACAGCTTTTGATCCTCTGCTAGTCTCCTTGTAACAGACTTTAGTGCTTCACTCTAGAATCTCTGAAGCCACACCTACTGTAAACTTACCTCTGCAAGAGTTCTTCACTTTTGCAGACCTTACCAAAAAGAACCTTGGTACCATCATCATACATTTTCTCACCATTCTTCAATACTACCTTGACATGTCTTTACCATTGATGAATCCTCACTTAACCTTCATGTAAGTGAATTCCTTGAAAAACTTAATGATCCTACTAAACCTACTAGTCTTCAACTAGTCTTGTCTACCATAACATGCATCTTTAACCACCAGAGATCCACTTGAATCTTTCCCTTATACTCACATGCTTCCTTATTAAGTGTTAACAAACACTTAAACTTCATGCAAGTGATACCTTCAGAAGATTCATCCACCAGATCATCTCTGTAGATGCATACAGATGAACCAGAACTTTTCTATTTATGATTTTCTTCTCAATGCAAAACCTAACCCCATTCACCTTGCGCCAGCATTGTAGATTCTTGCACTTACATGAAAAATCTTGCACAGTCCTGCAACGCCTACAAAATTCCTCTAGAGATTTTAGGTCACCTTATAGAGCAAACTCCACTTTGACAAAGAAATTCTCACTGACTGCAACTTCGACTCTTGGTAGTTTTCTGCATTTCCATTCACTGTAAACCTACCTTGATTGTAGTCCTTTCAAATCTCTTACAACCTGATCCATTCTTGAGACTTAACAATTCACCCAACACCTCTCAAATCTGACCACTTCAACATAAATTGCCTGGTCCATCTTCATACTCATCTGAATCTTCGATACAACTTGCTGACCTAACAACCCTCTTACACAGATTCACCTCTGAAGGCGTCCCTTAGTAAATATGTGACTCCTATAGTTGTACCTTCAACCAATTTCTGAACCCACCACACAGACCTTCACCAACCGAAAATTGACATTTCAATAGTTAAAGACGTGTACATCCTTGTGTTCTCCCAGTGTCAAGATTCCTAAACTGAAACAGCTTTGAGTATTTAGAAGCTTCAAAACAGAACATCACAAGTACCTTGTGATGGCAGCGGAAAACTGAATTCCTGATTTGACAAGTTTAAGCCTTTTGGATGATGTTTTGATTCACCTTTCACAGCCATGAACTTGAATCAAACACTACAAATAACTCCACCTTAAACCAACCCCATAATTGATTTAACCTTCGATCAAGAACCCCTTCAAGATCATGAGTCTTCTACAACAGTCTCTGGATCCTTCTTGTATGCTTACAACGCCATACCGGAGTCTGTGAATTCCTAAACCTGAGTTCTGATACCACTTGTTGAGAATCGCAAACTCTGATTCACCTCTGTAGTGAACCGCATACCGCGACTCTGCCCCTACTCCTCTTCTACTTCACAGATCAGTTTGCATAACATAAACATAACACAGAGATTTAACGAGTTCCCCTCATGCAGACGGTACATCTCATGTGGGAACCTCCTCCCACAAACATCCACTATCAATCAACCAATGTTTACACAAGTTTTTCATATACAAGCTTAGAGAACTAACAACTACAAAGAAACATGAAGAAGAAAACATGTCTAGCTTTTCTTCTTCCCCTCTCTTTGTCTCTGGTTCAAATCTCCTCTCCATGTATAATCCTGAAACACTTCCAGAACCCCAAATAAGTACCTCCACCTTCGTCTCTAATCAGAGTGTCCTGAAGACACCTTAAACCTAGACAAGGTTATGTCCGACTCTCAGCCCTTCGACCCAGCCAAGCTTTTGCTCCTTTATCATGGTTCTGCGCACAGCTTCAAGCTCTATGTACGACGCCCTGCGCATGTTCTCTGAACTGCGCCCTGCATCTCCGCATCTGCCCTGCAGAGCGTTGTGTCCTACAACCGCCACCAAGGTACCACCAGCTTCTTATGTGCGTGCTCTGCGGCTTTCTTCAGCATGTCGTGTATCCTTCCTCAACCCTAGCTTCCCTTATATAGTGAAACCCTAGAGCTTATGTCGGTTTAGTCATGCTGGCCACACAACCTGGATCCTGTATGGGCTTCACATCAATATAGGTCTAGTTCATGGTTCAGACCAAATAAGTCCATATGAAGCATTTACAACACTTTGCCTTTACCTGCACCAAAAACACAAATTGCAATGCATGATTATTTTATAAAAACTCAGTAAGGCAATCCTCCCATCTACTGTGCTATACACACAAGCAATAGAGACATCTCAAACCATCAACCAACAATAAACAATTAACGATAAAAAACGAGGACTCTGCATCGACCGACACCAGTTGGGGGTTGCGTCGACCGACGCAAGATCTGCATCGACCGATGCAAGGTTAACTTGCATAAACCAATGCTCCCATTGCATTGACCGACGCATGCTCAACATAGCACAAAAACCCTAGATTTTACGCGCCGTCCTCGCATTTGCATCGACTGATGCAATTCCGAGAATCGATTTCCACCAAAGCTTTTCGCCAGATCTTTGTTCCTACTACCACAAAACTCGATCCCAAGCCGCAAGAAAGCTTCTACCGTCCCAAATATCAATCTAACAAGCCTAACTACACATCACAAGCAAATCAGAGAGATCTCCAGCTTAGATAAGTCATGGTCATGCACTTACCTTTGCCAAGACAATTCTGAACCACAAATAAGCAAGAAAGCACTTCCAGGAAGCTCCTACAACGGTCCAAGCTACAGATCTCTACATTAGCAGCCTCAAACTCCCAAAATCTCACCAAGAACACTTAGAACTCTTTTCCTCTCTTCTTTTCTCTCAAAACGGCCAAACTCATCGAATGAGACAAAAACTCGAGTTAAGGGTTTTTCTAACCCAAAACACAGCGTTTAACTTAAAATCATCCGCAGAAAACCAACCTTGCATCAACCGATGCAATCCCTAAACCAGGATTTTGGTTCGCGGATGTTACAATTCTCCCCCACCAACATAGATTCGTCCTCAAATCTCGAACAACCATCAGTCAAGGACTCCTGTGCAACCGTCTCCACGACCTGCACTCCTCCAACCGATCTACAAAAGGTCACCTCTAGGCGATAGACTCACGCCCTAGGCATTATTTGCTCTCGACTTTTGGACTTTCCTTTACTCATAGGCCTAATCCTTGAGTTGTTATTGGCTCCTCATCAGGCCTAAGCCTGCATGCCATAATGTTGGCTCTTCATCGGGCCTAAGCCCGCATGCCATAATATATAAGGAAAAAATCCAATATTCGTCTCTCGGGTTGCCACCCTACAGCGCGTCCCCGGATCGTCATTTGAAGTCGATATACCAAACATACTCCCAAGTTAAGTCACATAATATGGTAGTACTAGGAGAACAAAAGTCCCCCAAGAGTCGCGAGTAAACAATTCTGAACACATATGAGTCCTAACCCTATCCATGTTTCCTTCCTATGACTCGCGTAAAACATCACAATGTCCTACCAACCACATATCCTTATACTGGAATACCTCATGTCCACACAAGGATCATATATATGCCACAAGGTCCGCCACAATGGCCAAACAAAAGTCCTAAACAGGACCGCCACCAAGGCCAAACAAATTATCCTAAACAGGACCACCACAAAGGCCAAACAAATGTCCTCAACGGGACCACCACCAAGGCCAAACAAATGTCCTAAACAGGACTGCCACCAAGACCACTCGTCCGAAGGACCGTCACAAAGACCATACATCCCGAAGGATCGCCTTAACAGGCACAAAGGCCACACCATCGGCTAAACAACCTGCCACAAAGGCCACACAACTAGCTAAACAGCCCGCCACAAAGGCCACACAACTGGCTAAACAGCCCACCACAAAGGCCACACAATATCTCAAAAGACCGGCACAATGACTCAAAAGGCCGCCACTAAGGCCACAAAAGTCCCTCCAAGGCTCTCCACTAATAAAATAGACAAATTCTAACTCACATAAAACTTTCCATTTTTAACACTTTCCACTTTTGAAAACTTCCCACTTTTGGAAACCTCTATTTCAGAAACCTTTCCTCCAAAACCCCGCTTTACGGGAATTTCTTACTCCGAACACCACCTCATATTGTTACTTAGTCGCACAACCAACCACCCCTAAGCGACCAAGTAAACAAGAGAGATGGGCTGGAATATTCCATTCCCGCTCCATCCAAGGATTACAGATGTGACCAGGATAGACAAGCTCAAGTTGCGGCTTGCTTCTCATACCACTTCTTAAACCTTGCCTTCATCCTCGCCTCAGGCTCCCAAGTCTGCTCCTCAACACCATCACAGTCCCAAAGGACTTTCATCAAAGGAATCTTCTTCTTCCGAAGTTCCTTGATCCTCCTCCCGAGAACCCTCACTGGTCTGGCCTCCACAGTCATGTTAGGCTGAAGATCCTCAGGAATCTTAGCCAACAACTAATCATCCTCACCGAGACACTTCCGCAACATAGAATTAAGGAAAATCTTTTGGAACGCACGCATAACCTCAGGCAACTCCAGCCTATATGCTACCGGTCCCCCTGCTAATCACTTTGAACGGACCCATAAACCTTGGACTCAACTTAGTCTCTGTCAATGACCTGTTCGAACCCCGCAACATGGCCATCTTGAGGTATACTCTGTCTCCTACCTGAAACTCAAGATCTCTAATCCTCCTATCAGCATAACTCCTCTGCCTATCCTGAGCCTCCTTCATGCTCAGCTTGAGAACCCTAATTTTCTCTGAGGTCTCCTGAACAAAATCCGCCCCAAACATGCTCCTCTCCCCCACCTGAGTCTAGCATAACGGTGTACGTCATGGTGTAATACCCCGTACTAAACCTAAAAATATATGGGAAGGACGCGAACAAGACTTTTCGACCAACGAGGGAAATAAACAAAAGGAGTGGGAGATTGGTTAAAAACCAAAGGAACAACGATGTTTGAAGCTCATTAGAAGGAATCCACAGCACTTGTCCCGACATATTATTACTCAGAAAAATAATCTGATTACGTCTTTCGCAGTAAGATAGCCGAACGACCTAGCCGAGAAGACATTGTTGAAGAAGAGAATTTCAAAGAAAGACTAGAGTCAATCAGTAGCCAGGAGGACTAGCATCAAAAAGCTCTGCAAAGATTATTTAAGGACCAACGTTAAGTTCAACAGGAGCCGATAGCCGTTTAGCGAGAGACGCATTTTCTGGTTATTAGTCCAGCGACAAAGAATCAGTTTGGAAGGAAGAAGTGAAGCATTCAGTGGGCTAAGGCATATGATTAAATCAGAAAAGAAGCTTGAAAGGTTTTAGCCGAGAAGAATCAGTCAGTTTTCAGATTTCCAGAGAATTGACCCAGAAGCTACTCAGAAGAGTGATAAGGAGCAGAATTAGAACTTTGTGCTAAGGACAAGCATGAAATAAGATAAGAGGACCTTGAAGAAGTTGAGAATGCTATAGCAAGAAGTAGAAAATCAAGTTGAAGCTTAGAATAATTTTCTTTTAGAAAATCAAGTCGCCAGAGACTCTTTTAGCCGGTCACCGAAAGGAAAAGTGATATGGTTAATTTTATTTGAGCTTGAAGATTTTAGTGAAGCTAAAGGAAGATAAAATAGGGAATTTTATCTTGAAAATCAGAGTTTTCTTGGAGGAATTATTTTTAGGGCAATGGCACATAAAACTGGTCGAAACATGATATTTCTGCAGTTTCCGAAGAGGATGTTCTAGGACTTCATGCCACACACAATTGACTAATTCACATAATAAATCAAATCATGCAAATCCTAAACATCTACAACACAAAGCCTAGTGAACCCAAACCTAAAACCGTAAGGGCTCTGATACCAAACTGAAACGACCTCACCCGTTTAAAAAAAAAATAATAAATATATAAATAATAATAATAAATAAACTACAGCTAGTGGTCCCATATCCACTAGTCACCTAACCACAATCACAATCAACAGCGGAAATAATATCTAAAATCCAATAAATAACCTTTAATAATCCAATAATTATAACATAAACAATATCCAAAGTTCAACCAAACAGGAATCATAGAACCAGCAACCTAGCAATGTTTCTAATGATCCAACTCTATCAACCCAAGCAATGTCAGACAACAACCAATCGAGTCCCTAGAACATCCTCCTCTTCATTGCCTTGATTGCACAATCACACTTTTCCTTTACCTGCACCATAAACACAAATTGCAATGCATGAGTATTTTATAAACACTCAGTAAGGTAATCCTCCCATCTACTGGGCTATACACACAAGCAATAGAGACATCTCTAACCATCAACCAACAATCAACAATTAACAATAACAAACCAGGACTCTGCATCGACCGACACCGAGTATGCATCGACCGATACCAGTTGGGGGTTACGTCGACCGACGCAAGATCTGCATCGACCGATGCAAGGTTAACTTGCATCGACCGATGCTCCCATTGTATTGACCGACGCATGCTCGACATAGCACAAAAACCCTAGATTTTACATGCCGTCCTCGCATTTACATCGACCCACGCACAAAGTGCATCGACTGATGCAATGTCGAGCATGGTTTTCCCCGAAGCTTCTCACCGGATCTTCGTTCCTACAACCACAAAACTCGATACCAAGTTGCAAGAAAGCTTCCTAACGTCTCAAATATCAATCTAACAAGCCTAACAATACATCACAAGCAAATCAGAGAGATCTCCAGCTTAGATAAGCCATGGTCATGCAATTACCTTTGCCAAGACGATTCTGAACCTCAACTAAGCAAGAAAACACTTCCAAGAAGCTCCTACAACGATCCCAGCTACAGATCTCTACAGGAACAGCCTCAAACTCCCTAAATCTCACCAAGAACACTTAGAACTCTTTTCCTCTCTTCTTTTCTCTCAAAACGGCTAAACTCGTCGAATGAGATAAAAACTTGAGTTAAGGGTTTTCCTAACCCAAAACGCAGCGTTTAACTGAAACATGTTATTTTGTGGTGGTGAGATGGTGAATGTGTGTGAATGAGTGTGTGCAATGGAATGGTGGTGGGTGTTTCAATTCCCCTTATGCAGTTGCAGTATAAGAGGTGTCAATCCAGTCTGAGTGCTTGTGAACAATCAAGATATGCATATGAATCTAAGTTAAGCCAAATATGATGATGATTGTCTGTCACTAACAATCCTATGATGATAATGATGAAAAGCAGAAAGTAAACTACAAGAACTAGGAACTAAATGCAAATATAACTGAATGATTATGATCTAGAAACAGAAACAGAAAATGTAAATACTAGAATGGAACTAATGCAAGGCAAGTAATGAACTAGATGCTAAGTGAATGCAATGAAAATGCAACAGAATGAAACAAGAATGAAACAAGACAAACACAAAACATAAACAAGCAATGGGGAACAGCTGATCAGCACTCGACCGAGTGTAGGTCGAGTGGGTGGTCGAGTTGGGTAAAAACGTGAAAACAGAGCAATGCAAGAAAAACAGAGCAATATTAAATCAGATCAAACAACAAGCAAACGATGATATTTAAACTAGAAATTCTATAAACAAAGAAGGTTCCTGAGGATGGATTCATGGGATAAACTAATCATTGTGGTGATCTAACTTAATCAACAAATCTCAAGCAAAGCTATGAGCTGACCTCTAGACATACTAATCTAAGACAAGTCTCTCCCACTCTCATGGTCAAGAGACAATCAAACCTATGCAATCCTAGACTTGCTCTCACAATGAAAAGAATCTACACAAGCAGGCATTAAGCAATACATCTCAAACCAAACAAGACTCCTAATCTCTTAGCAAGCCTAATGGTAAGCTCTAGATCTAGCCTTATCTATGCTTTCTAAACATTGGTGTGATGCTAAAAGCTTAAGATCAGATCCTACCCTCTCGATATAGAATCAGCATTAAGAACATCTAGCCTAGAAGAGATCTGCAACAAACAAGCTTCGATCAAAGAAACATCACAAGATCAATCTATCCTAACCCATCCTCAAGATCCTAAGAAGACTACTCACAAGACATGATCAAACAAATCATAAACCCGAAATCAATGAAACTTGCATGATTAGAAAGATAAGAATGAGATCTACAACTTTAAAGAAGGAATCAAACTTAAATTCTTAAAACCCAGAAAGTTATTCAACAACCAAGTTTCAAGGAATCTCCTTTTTCTCAAGAACAAAATCCAAAAATATAAGAAAAGGCAAAAGGAATATTCTTCCTAAAAAGGTAAAAACTAGGTTTCTGAAAAGCTGACTAAAAATCTAGAATAAAACTTGGTTCAGGTGGCTGCAGTACAAGTCCTTATATAGTGGGTGAGGTGGAAGCCCTAAAAATAGGAAAAGTCAAAGTGGTCCACGATCGGTCAACTCGACCAGTGCTCGGTCGAGTGACTGGTCGAGCTGGCTTCCCTGGTGCATCTCCACTCGGTCGAGTCCATCTCCCACTCGGTCGAGTGCTTGGTCGAGCTGGACTCCGGGTCTTGGTTCTTCAGCCTTTAACTTCCTTGTTTCCTCCTTATGACAGCTTCACATCTCTTCTCCTTTGCTTCCATGCTCCTTAAGCTCCAAAATCACCTGTTTATGCATGAAAAGATGCAAATGCAATGCAACTACACTCTAATGCAAGATTGGTCCTAAAGCTACACAATAAGGGTGAAAATGGATAGAAAAAGATGCAAAAGATGTGAATAAACTAAGGGAAAACATGGTAAAATATATGAACATCAACACCCCAAACTTAGTCTTTGCTTGCCCTCAAGCAAATAAACAAGACATAAGAAGGTAAGTGAGGTTTAAAAATGGGATCTCAGCTCCTAAAGCTTGCAAATAGACCATCTAGAATCAATGTCCAAGTTACTAGTACTATGATGCAAGTTGAATGAGCTGGAAATAAAGACTTTAGACAAACATTTCACAACCTTTATTGACTTGAACCTTAGATATCCACATGCATTCAAATCAACCATTTCCTTTAACATTCATTAATCAAGAACATGAATCAATTCTATGCAATGCTTAAACTCATTTGGCTTGGCAATAAAGGGTTTTGAGACAATGATGGTCTCTTTTTAGAGTGGGGTTTGTCAAATTCAAGGTTCTCTCATAAAAATGGATTGAGCTTTAGAAGAATGCTAAAGGTAAGAACACCTAGACACATACAAGAATAAAACCTTGTCTACCCAAAGGTACCCAAAGTGTTTATTCCTAACAATCTAAACCCAAATGATCCTAATGCTACCCTTTAACTTCTTCTTTCTCTTTAACCCTTTTCTTTTTGGTTTTCAAGTCTTAGGAGAGGTTTCTTATTTGATCTTTCTAGTGGGATGGGGATTCTTATTGATTGCTATGGTTCTCTTTTCTTCTTATTCTTAAGACACTTAAGCTTTTGCTAAACTGCTCTTTGCTTTCTTTTCTTTTTCCTTTAACTAGAACCATCTTAGATAACATTCTCTTACTTCCCATCCTTTCACTAGACATTAACTTTCACTTAAACACATCTCTCTCCTAAAGACTCTACCCTTTTTCTTTCTCTTTTCTTTCTTTTCTTTTTATAACAGCCAAGTCCCAAACCCAACAAGCAAATCACCTAGTCCTATCTAGTTTGAAAAATGCAAACTAGAACTACACAAGGTTTTACTCTTGTCAGTTCAAACCTAACACTTTCTACCAAGCTCAATCCCAAAAAGGCCTCACACACACAAAAATAAACATGGCTTGAAAGAAAGGTTTGGTTAAGGGGTAGGGGAAACTGATCTAAAAGTGAAATCAGCTACTTGGATCAACAAGAGTGGTAAAAAGGAAAAAGATGATCCAAATATGTATATGGTATCCATGAGTTTAAAGCAATGCATACATTGATAATTAAAAGTCAATATTATGTTCTTATAAATAGGAAATGGAATCAAATCACAACATGCTTCAACTTAGACCAGCAACAATGCAAGAATTCCATGCTTGGTTCAATCTTATGCTTCCTACTACTCAACTAGCATCAAAGTACTAATAACTTGGGCATTGATCCTAGTCTAGTGAATTAAGCAAACTAACAAGGAAATTCTCATCATAGATCCCTAATGCAAATATTATACAATTCTACATGAAACATGCTAAATAAGATCCTAATATGCAATGCAAACTACATGAACACTCTTTTTTTATAAAGATTTTTTTCAAAATTTTTCAAATTTTTATGGTTTTTCTATGCCTTAGATGCTAATGCAAGTGCTAACATGATAATGATAAAAATTTGAAATAAGAACTATCTAGAACCCTCCCCCAAACTTAAATCACACAGTCCCTGTGTGTAAAAGCTGTGAGAAGACTCTAGACTATAAACAAAACACAACACAAAATTCAATATGAAATGCTATGGTATAAACAAGGGAAGGTGATGATGGTACCTTAGGGATTGTGGAAGAAGTTGTCCACATCCATCTGCATGCTATCATAGGAGTAGCTGGGATCAGGCTGGTGGCTTGGAGAAGGGCTTTGGGGCAGCTCGACTATGCCAATCGAGTGGGACTCGGTCGAGTGCTGGTCCGAGTGGGGTGGTCGAGCTGGGTTGCGAACCTCCCAATCTTGAGTCTGGAACTGCTGGTACTGATGGTAGAGTGCTGGATCCATATAGTATTGGGGTGGGAGGGGTGGGTAAGAAGGATAACCTGGATAAGCAGCTGGAGGTGGGAAGCCATAGGGTGCTCGGGCTGGTGCTCGACCGAGTGCATTGGAGGTGCTCGGTCGAGTGGTTGCTCGAGTGACCCGGTCGAGTGCCTCGGAAAGTGTTGTTCTCGGGTACTTGAGCTCCTCTTCCTCGATTTGGCTCGTACATGGAAGTCCTAGCTGGTTCCACAGATTTGTAACCCTTGAAAGTGCTCTAGTTGAGCTGCTTCTTCTCAAAGGGCTTGAATGTTGGCTAGGAGATGAGTTTCCACTCTTCAGCTCAGCAATCTCCTTCTTCAAGCCTTTGATGGTCTTAGCCATGTTGGTCACCTTCTTCGAGCTTATCAAACCTCTTCCCATTCCATTTGTTCCATCTTTGCAAGAGGGTCAGCCTCTTTGCATTCTCCCTCACTCCTCTACTATCTCTTGGGTTTGGCTCATAGTCTTCAAAGTAGAATTGTTGCTCTCCATCAGCTACTTGTTCATTTTCAGCTTCCTCAACCCTTTGTTGAATCACTCCATCAAACCAATACTCCTCAGTTGGCCAAAAATCAATGTTGGCTCCTTCGAATGTTGGTTAGCTCTTGGTTAGGCAAAATGACCTGCTTTTCCCAAGTGTTGGAAGCTCAAAGTTGAATATATGGTTGCCTTGGTGCATCTCTTTGGCTAGGATGAGGGTGGAGGCAAGGTAGCTTGAGTCTATCCATCTTGGTAAGGCTTTTTCTCCTCTTAGTTGGATGTTGGCAGCTTGAAGGATTGGAGTGATGATGCCTCCAATGGTGAGTGCTCCTCTTGAACCCTTGTTCTCAAGCTTTCCTACCCAACTCCTCAACCGTATCATGTGATCTATCAAAACCATTCCAAGATCTGTCTCAACAGTCTACCAAGGATGATGGTTCCATTCCTTGCTTGAAGAAGAACTCCATTAAGGGCCAAATCAATCATCTTCAGCTCCCTTCATTGATGTTTCCAGTCTCCTTTCTTGCAAAGAAAGTATTAGCAAGAGCCTTGTGGAAATACCTTAGGACTGGGCTCCTAATCCTTGAACTCTTGGAGTTGGAGGATGAGTAATACTTGTTGTCCCCAATGGTCTCCCATACAGCATACAACTCCTCTCTTGGTACCATCAAACTCCTATGGCTCCCAACCTCAAATCCAAACACCTCAGCTAGCTTCTTCAAGGTAAGTTCATGCTGCCTCCCTCTAATGGTGAAGGAGATGTGACCAGCTCCATGCTCAGCAGTCTTTCTTAGTTGTTGGTGCAGCTTGACAGTGGCTAGGAACTCACAGCTTTCCTCTCTATAGCCTTCCAAGCAAAGCTCCATGAACTTGGTGAGGTTGCTCTTCTCAAAAGGCATGCCACATCTTCATCAATACCCAACTTCTCCATGGTCTCCTTGTGAGGATATCTTGTTCCTAGGAACTCCATTCTCATAAAAGCATCATATAGCTGCTTTTTGATAGCCCACAAGATTCAGCCTCTCCATCATCCCTTAATTCTTCTTCCTCACTCATCTCTTCACTTTCACTCTTCTTCTTCTTGCTCCACTTCAACTGCTGGCCTCTTCCCTTTGTTTCGTACCCCTTATCATCTCATCAATAGTGGGCTCCCTTTCTTCCTCACTCTCAGTCCTCTCAGGATCCTCCACAATTGGCTTTTTCCGAGACTCGGCACATGGCTCGACCGACTGCTCGACCCAGCACTCGGTCGAGTGGTCGATCGAGTGGTCCGTCGAGTGGCTCTCCTAGCTTCCCCTCTTGGTTCAAGATCAGCATCACGACGTTCTGGGAGCTTGCAGCGGATTTGTGGGACTTCTTGGTGATCTTAGAAGACATTTTCAAAAAGAAACTGAAGGGAAATAAACTCAAAGCTCAAAGTTAATAGGTTAGTGACCCAAAACTTGAAAGAACAAAGCTAGAGCAAGAGATGAACTTTGAGAGAGATTTGAAGCTAAAATTTAAAAGTTTTGAGCAAATGAGCAAGTGTGAGAAGTTAGGATCAAGCTAGAGCTATTTAAAGAAGCCTAGGAGACAAGAAAACAAGGTTGGAGCGTCCTTACATTTCAAATTTGAAATGGGAATCTTTGACTTGCTTTTTGGCTCCCACTCGACCCCACCACTCGACCAGCACGTGGTCGAGCTCCTTGACCAAATTCAAAATTTTGAAAATTTTCTCCTTGTTCTTCCCCCCACTTGATCATTCTAGAAGATTGGGAATAAGTTGGGCCTCAATTGGTATCCAGCTCGGCCGAGTACCTCTTGTTTTGTGGTCGAGTGGGCCTGCGAACCTTCTTCTCTTTGGCCACATCTCTCCTTACCCAACTATATCATCACTTAAAAGCCTGTCCAACAAAATCATAAAACAAAACACATCAAACTACTAA
This sequence comes from Camelina hispida, assembly GCA_023657505.1. Taxonomy (NCBI): domain Eukaryota; kingdom Viridiplantae; phylum Streptophyta; class Magnoliopsida; order Brassicales; family Brassicaceae; genus Camelina; species Camelina hispida. The sequence continues at coordinate 6,081,904 of CP094636.1, read as the reverse complement.
GAAAATTAAACCATATGTACAAGGGATACCTTAGGGACTTCCTCCCTAGTGAGCTTGTTTAAAGTCACTAAGCTTGACTTTGGTTCCCTTCTTAACTTTGGTTTAGATACCAAGGAGGTGATGAAATCCTCCCCGGAACCTCCTGATCAGTGTGAAGTTGATCCTCAATCACCTCACTCTTAACACTCAACCCATATTTCTTCTTAAACTTGAGCCTAGGCCTTGCCTTCCTCAAAGACTTCTTGGTCAGCTTGACTTGAAGATCCTTAACCATACTAGTCAACTCCTGAACTGACCTCTTAAGCTTCTCAACAATCTCCTCTTGAGGTGGGAACTCAGCCTTTGGGGTTGCCTTATCACTTAAGCTTCCTTGACCTCCCTTGTCTTTGATAGTGAAGGGCTGGTCATCAATGGTAGGAAGGTTAGTAGGATTGTGGATATTGAACTTCATAACCACATCTTCAGCTATGTTTAAGGTCACAAGACCCTCCTTCACATCAATGACTGCTCCTACAGTAGCCAAGAATGGCCTCCCTAGAAAGATTGGATCCTCAGGCTCCTTATCCATTTCTATCACCACAAAGTCAGTGTGAATCCTTGCTTTCCCTATCTTAAGTGGGACATTCTCCAATCTGCCTACTACCTCTCTATTTGTCCCATCAGCTAAAAGCACATGGAGGTTGGTAGATTTGAAATCAGTCCTTCCAAGCTTTTGGGCTATGGAGTAAGGCATGACACTTGTTGAAGCTCCCAAATCACAAAGACACTGGTTGTAGTGAAGGTAGCTGATAGTGCAAGGTAGGTAGAAAGGTCCTGGATCACTGAGCTTTACTGGAATGATCACTCCTCCAAGGTTCTCAAGATCTTTCTCATCTTGAGCTTCAGCCCTCTTACTAGACAAATCAAGCAAAAGTTTTTGTAGAGAGGATAAGGCTTATATTGTTCCAAGGCAGGTCCTCTCTCTCTTCTTGGTAGCTATTATGATCTCGAATGGCTGACACTTGTTCCTCTTTCTCAACCAAAGCTTCTTCTTTCAAAACCCTCTCTTCCTCTTGTTGCTTAGCCAACAATGCCTTTTCTCAATTATTTCCCTTAACTCCTTGATCTTCGTGCTTTGAAACGCCCGGGAATGGTAGAGGAGGCTTGTAAGCAGGAGGAATGTACTTAGCAGGCTTGACAGCTTCCAATTGCTCAGCTCGATCGACCACTCGAGCATGCACTCGATCGAGTGTGTGGTCGAGCTGCTGGTCGAGTTCTCCTGCTAGTTCTGTTTACTTGCACAGATGTCACTGGGGCTTCAAGGCTGGTGAATTCCCCCAAACTTGGACTTCACCGTCCTCGGTGACTTCTTCCTCGTGAATTAAGATGGCCTTGGCTGTGAACTCCCTTGGATTTTGAACAGCTTTGCCAGGGAGTTGGCTGGGTTTTGGAGCTGAAGAAGAGGCTATGTTGCTCTCCATATACTTGACTCTAGAGTTAAGACCTTCAAACTTCATGTTCAGGTCATTGTACTTTGAAGTAAGCCTTTGGTTCAGTTCAGCAAACTGCTTAGCCTCCTCAATCTTCCTTGTGTTTGACCAATCAACAGTTGCTGTATCATAGCTCTAAGGTCTTGTTCTGGCCTTGGTTAGTCGAAACCCCGGTGGGGGACACAATTGGGGCTGGAACACTTGTTGTTGTTGTTTGGGAATATAGCTTTGGAACCCTTGAGGCTGTTGAGGCTGTTGAGGAGGGTAGACTTGATCTTGTGGATTAGCCACATTGGTGCTTCTATAAGAGAGGTTGTTGTTCTTGAAACCACCTTGATTGTAACCTTTGAATCCATCTTGGTTCTGCATGTAGCACAACTCAGCAAACTCTGTCTCCCCCTCTTGAACTGGAGCTTCTTCTTCACCAATGAAGTGAACTGACTTGGACTGGCTGAGAAGGATCTTATCAAGCTTCTCATTGACCATCTTCAAATCTCTCTTGTACTTGTCCTCTTGATCAGCTGAGGAACTCCTTATGGTCCTATCATAGTCTTCATTATAATTGCCATCTGATTGAGCAAGATTCTCCACTAACTCCCAGCCTTCATCTACATGTTTGTTGAGGAAGTTTCCATTGGAGGCTGTATCAAGGAGCATCCTGAACTTGGGAAGGACTCCTCTATAAAGTGTACTCAACAATGACTCCATACTGAATCCATGATGAGGGCACTGAGTTTGATAGCCCTTGAACCTTTCCCAAGCTTCACAAAAGCTCTCATTGTTCCTTTGAGCAAATCCAGAGATCTCATTTCTCAATCTAGCAGTCCTAGCATTGGAGAAGAATTTGGCCAAGAAAGCCTTCTTACACTGGTCCCAAGTAGTGATAGCACCAGTTGGCAAAGTCTTTTCCCACAAATGAGCCTTGTCCCCAAGAGAGAAAGGAACAACCTCAGTTTGAAACCATCTTCACTTACTCCATTTATCTTTGTGAGGCCACAAATCTGTCAAACTCATCAAGATGATCTAAAGGGTCCTCCATAGGCAATCCATGAAATTTATTGGCCTGAATCATTGAAATCAAACCACTCTTGATCTCAAAGTTGTTGTTGGCAACTGTTGGTGGAACAATGCCAGCTCTTTGGTTATGAGTGTTAGGTGCATCTCCAGCACCAATATGTCTTGGTCTCTACTTGATCCCGATGATCCATGGCTACTGGAACCTCTTGTTGTTGCTGAACAACCCTCTTCTTCTTGGATCCCACACCCTTGGTCAACTTGTTGATGCTGTCACTATGCTTAACAAGAGTATCCTTTCCTTTGGACCTTGTGTGCATCAACTTTCACAAGCGATTTTTCCGAGCAAGCGACGAGCACAGGCTCTGAAGGAAGGTATGGCAACTGGAAAAGAGACGAACAGAGATCCGGGTCTGGCTCGATCAAGTGCTCGAGCACTACTCGGTCGAGTCGTGGTCGAGTGACTGGTCGAGTGGTACCTGAAATGGAACTTCAACCCCAAACACAAGATTCAAGTGCAGAAACTTCACAAGTGTATAAAAGGAACTTAATCTTAGACTAATATGGATCCTAAATGTCACAAATACTAACTCAAACAGGCAACGGCGCCAAATTGAAACATGTTATTTGTGTGTGAGATAGTGAATGTGTGTGAATGAGTGTGTGCAATGGAATGGTGGTGGGTGTTTCAATTCCCCTTATGCAGTTGCAGTATAAGAGGTGTCAATCCAGTCGAGTGCTTGTGAACAATCAAGATATGCATATGAATCTAAGTTAAGCCAAATATGATGATGATTGTCATCACTAACAATCCTATGATGATAATGATGAAAAGCAGAAAGTAAACTACAAGAACTAGGAACTAAATGCAAATATAACTGAATGATTATGATCTAGAAACAGAAACAGAAAATGTAAATACTAGAATGGAACTAATGCAAGGCAAGTAATGAACTAGATGCTAAGTGAATGCAATGAAAATGCAACAATGAAAATGCAACAGGAATGAAACAAGAATGAAACAAGACAAACACAAAACATAAACAAGCAATCTGGGGAACAGCTCGATCAGCACTCGACCGAGTGTAGGTCGAGTGGGTGGTCGAGTTGGGTAAAAACGTGAAAACGAGCAATGCAAGAAAAACGAGCAATATTAAATCAGATCAAACAACAAGCAAACGATGATATTTAAACTAGAAATTCTATAAACAAAGAAGGTTCCCGAGGATGGATTCATGGGATAAACTAATCATTGTGGTGATCTAACTTAATCAACAAATCTCAAGCAAAGCTATGCTGACCTCTAGACATACTAATCTAAGACAAGTCTCTCCCACTCTCATGGTCAAGAGACAATCAAACCTATGCAATCCTAGACTTGCTCTCACAATGAAAAGAATCTACACAAGCGGGCATTAAGCAATACATCTCAAACCAAACAAGACTCCTAATCTCTTAGCAAGCCTAATGGTAAGCTCTAGATCTAGCCTTATCTATGCTTTCTAAACATTGGTGTGATGCTAAAAAGCTTAAGATCAGATCCTACCCTCTCGATATAGAATCAGCATTAAGAACATCTAGCCTAGAAGAGATCTACAACAAACAAGCTTGATCAAATCGAAACACCACAAGATCAATCTATCCTAACCCATCCTCAAGATCCTAAGAAGACTACTCACAAGACATGATCAAACAAATCATAAACCCGAAATCAATGAAACTTGCATGATTAGAAAGATAAGAATGAGATCTACAACTTTAAAGAAGGAATCAAACTTAAATTCTTAAAACCCAGAAAGTTATTCAACAACCAAGTTTCAAGGAATCTCCTTTTCTCAAGAACAAAATCCAAAAATATAAGAAAAGGCAAAAGGAATATTCTTCCTAAAAAGGTAAAAACTAGGTTTCGAAAAGCTGACTAAAAATCTAGAATAAAACTTGGTTCGGTGGCTGCAGTACAAGTCCTTATATAGTGGGTGAGGTGGAAGCCCTAAAAATAGGAAAAGTCAAAGTGGTCCACGAATCGGTCAACTCGACCAGTGCTCGGTCGAGTGACTGGTCGAGCTGGCTTCCCTGGTGCATCTCCACTCGGTCGAGTCCATCTCCCACTCGGTCGAGTGCTTGGTCGAGCTGGACTCCGGGTCTTGGTTCTTCAGCCTTTAACTTCCTTGTTTCCTCCTTATGACAGCTTCACATCTCTTCTCCTTTGCTTCCATGCTCCTTAAGCTCCAAAATCACCTGTTTATACATGAAAAGATGCAAATGCAATGCAACTACACTCTAATGCAAGATTGGTCCTAAAGCTACACAATAAGGGTGAAAATGGATAGAAAAAGATGCAAAAGATGTGAATAAACTAAGGGAAAACATGGTAAAATATATGAACATCATTAACTTAAACTCGTCTGCACAAAATCAACCTTGCATCAACCAATGCACATAGTGTATCGACCGATGCAATCCCTAAACTGGGGTTTCGGTTCGCGGATGTTACAGTTTGACAATAACCAACTTGTCTACCATTGATATACTCGTGTAAGACCCTTCGACAAAGCTTGATCTCACATGTAGAATATAGCTTTATAGCATTTGTTTCAAAGCTCTCTTGGACTTCTTGTTGATCTGTTTTATCTATCTTTGTATGGCATTGGAGGAAGGCCTCTTTTGATTATGTTTAAAACTCTGGATCTTTGAATCCCTCCATATGTACTTGACTTTATGATTGAATGAAATCAAGTGTTTGGAAAAAAACTTGTTTTACATCATTCATGTTGGACATGGCTTTCCTTTGACAATAGCAAAGTTTCAATTGGCGAATTTAAGTAAGCAGAATTTCAACTTTTATTTAAGTTAGAAAAAATACCTTTGATCTCAAATTTGTGTTATGCCAAATTGTTTTAGAAATCGCTAATTAAGCGCTAGTCGGGCGGTTGGGATGGGCCTTGTGCCTAACGAGAAAATTGGAGATTAAACGGAGATTAATCGGGGACTAGTTTTAGGATTATTTTATTAAACTAATAATAAAATAAACATATATAGTATTGAATATTTGTATAATGCTGTTTATGTTAATATGAAAAATATCAAATAAAATACAAAACTATAGTATTGTCTTAAAAAATATGGTAAACACATAAAACAAAAATTTTGTGATTTTCATTACAAGTTTATACAGTAATTATTGTAAAATATCACAAACTCTTATTTTAAATGTCTAAATAACAAAAAAAAAAACTGATTTATGTTTTGACTTCATAAATAATCAATATACAGAAAATTAAGCGGGAAGTAATCATATTAGACGGGTGATAATCAAATTAGACAAGCATAATTAGATAATCTATGCTAGGCGGGAATTAGTCATCAATCGAGATGAAGAGGGTGGGGATTTTTAAAACTGGACCATATAATAAATTGAGACAAGACTAACACTTAAATTATACGATTGAGATATTTCTATATTTTAAACCGAAAAAGTCCAAAATTTGTGTGTCCATCATATACAAAATTATTATGGATACAATATCATGCATTATAAGTTATATAAATAGTATCTTAAGTGGTATATATAAGATATTAGTCACTCCACTCATAGCCAATTGGTTTTAGGTTAAAACTCCATAATCTTATATGGTATCAAAATCCGGTTTGTAGATGCTCAACCCAATTCACAATCGGCACGATTCAATAGTTAGCCCGATGATTCATTCCCGAATATAAAAAAATTTATGTCTACAAGAATCATTATCTTGAGAAGGAGTATTAGAGATACAATATTTCACATTTGAAGTGCTATATATAAAATATGAGTCCCTCCACTCATAACCATAGTCAGATAGAAATTATTTGATAAGTCCAACGATTGAGATTTACTACAACAATGATCACATGAAAATGAAGTCATAAACTTTGTCTCCGAGTGAGATAATGTGTAGAGGTTAAAAGAATGTTTTAGAAATAATGGTGATATGTAAGTCTGCCCCGTGACAAAGGTACCAAAAACTCACACAAATAGTTGGCTAAATTTAATTTGCCATTATATAAATGGAAGGATTAGATAAACTAGTTTAATGTGTACACATTTTCACTTGCAAACTAGATTTTTTTTTTCTAACAAACATATATTATCGTTTAGAGAAAGAGTAACATACAAAGAAGATATGATAGCTTAAAAGACTACATAGGAGGACATTCCTCAAAGTTTAAACCAACAAAGCAGCAAAGTTAGATAAGAACATATGATATTAAGAGCTTGAGAGCTATGTACCAAGACCTAGCTAGCTTTTTGGAACCAGTGAGGTCAAGGCATATTAAAGCTGCTTCCATGAGCAAGTCAGAGGAAGGGGAAATGGGCAAATGGTCACTGTCTTGATTCGATGACTAGGTGGAGTTGAAACGGTCAAAGCTGAAGTTCTAACCGGAATGGGAGGGACTACTCTAGGTAGAGATTTGCCAGATTATCAAGCAAGGTTGAGAATGCTTTGAACACCGGTCACCACAAAGGAAGTTGCAATTCTGAAGTTGGGAGAAAGTTACTTAAAGAGGTTGCAGTAACCACTACTTCTTGGAGCAGAGGTCATAATGCCACTATTCTTCAAGTTTGGCTGAGGGAACATAAAAAAGTTGATGAATTGCAAAGACAAGATATACACTCACTTGCAATGTAGGTAATATATTGCAAAAAAGCTGCATTGTCTATGAATCGAACCTAAAATAAAATGGCATTTGCGTACTTTGCACAATTCTATTTGAGAAAACACAAGTTTCAGTTCAAAATCAATTTAGTAATTGATGGATTAATCAGCTATATATTTTGTATACTATCATTTTAGTTTTAAGATATATATTAGTATTTAAGGAACATGGATATATTTATTAAAAATTGGTTTCTAAGTCAAAAAAAATTATGATTCTAAAATAAGAGACTAAGATGATTGAGCCAAAGACCATCATCTTAAAACTATGAGTTTGCAAACGTATAGTCACGCTTTTGCCACAGAAAATCGTGACTAACATAAGCTGGTCACGATTAACTGATTAACATAATCGTGAGTTCGTGACTAAAGTATAAAAGAAAAATGTGGCTATTTAGTGATAATTTCATGGCTACGTATATATCAGTGGCAAATTTTGATAATTAGTGGCATTTTCGTGGCTATTCCGCTGAATTATCCCATCAGACGTACTGGATGGAAATTTAACAATATGTCGCTATATTGTATTGTTAATTCTCATAAATTAAAATTTGAGGAAAAAATTAATCTAATTGATATATTTAGATAGATATACTAGGTCAGCTGGTAGCATAGTATCTTGCTCTTTTGATCACATGATTCTTTAAGGATAAAAGCGGAAACAATAGGCTGATACTTAACTTTAATAATATGAATGAACAAATTGATTTGCTATGGATACATCAAAACAAGTAGAAGCAACATTTATTCAATTAGCAACTGAAAATAGGAGAATTCAAAGAATCTTAATCAATGAAAAACATCGGAAAACGATAAAACATTATAACCAATCAAAGGGTGGATACGGGATAGAGAATCAATTAAGCACATACAAATCCAGAAGGGACCTTCCTGTCACACACATTGAGAAGAAGGCTAAGAGAGATAGGAACATTAAGATTAATGCCTAAAACCTTAGCCTTTAGGGCGGTGCAGAGACAAGCTGCAGCCTCAAGATCAACCAAACCGTCGAGGAGGGAGCAGCAAGGCTTGACTGGTGGTGTGCCCAACTCGATTTTGAGAAGATTCTTGAGGACATTTGCGCAAACACCGAGCTTGAGAGTGTCCCTTGGGCAGCTTCCGGTGGAGGAGTGGCTCGGAGTAGGCTTTGGCTTAGGCTTGGGTTTAGGGCCTGGACTGCAGCCACCACCACATGCGGTGGTCAACGTGAAGAAGAGGATGTTAAATGTGAGGAAAATGACAAGGAAGGCTGAGATTTTTGAAGCCATCTCTCGAAATATGTATTTCTATTTTAAGTAAGATGTTTTAAAGAAAGAAGTGTTGCTAAAGAGAGTGCTGAAGATAAATAAAGAGATTGATGATGTATTTATATTAGGGGTCTAGGGTTGCTGTTAATTAAAGCTGTCATTACTATTTAATTTTGAGAAATTATGTACATTTAAGTAACAGCAGTCAATGGATCTTTGTTTTATTAAGTGGTAAAGATATAAACTCCTATTTCATTTCAATCATGGGGGTACGTGGGTGGTGGTTGTATAATTTCGCATCAAATGAATTGGCGTAAAAATATTTTATAGATTTTGTACAATTTGTAATGAAAATTGAACATGGTTACCAAAACAAGAGTTAAATAAGAATCGATGCATATGTGTTCAATAACTTACTCATAAGTCCCTGTGTAGGCATACATGTGATTTAGCTGGCGATTTTGTTTGAAGATTAGTAATTTGGAACTTTCGGACCACAAAAAGTCTGGCTTTCACAATTTTATTGGCTTTATCCTTCTCGTTTGGATTATAAAAACTTGTATCCATAATTGTTCTATATCATTAACATTTTAAAACTTTCAACAATTTAAGGTGAAATATCATATTCCCTCTGGTTTTTATTACTTATCATTCTAGAGAGATTTTTTTTTGTTTTGTTTTAGATTACTTGTCATTTTCATTTTCTAATGTAACTTTTACAATAAAGTTCAAAATATAACCCTATTAAACTAAGACAATAAATAAAATAATAAATTATTTGTGAGGTTAAACTTGTTAATTTACACAGTTTCTTAATTTGCGTGAAATTCTTTAAAATGACAAATAAATAAAACTGGAGGGAGTATTCAACATTTAAAAATCAGTTGACAGTTAATTTATTCGGCAACCAGTATATAAATGACACTTCAAATCTTTTGTAGTATAACAAATATTTTAAATTATCGATTCTTTTTATAGGGTTGTTCATTATATTTTGTAATTTATAAATTAAATTTATTTTTGATTATGCTACTATGTTATCATATTTTTTAATTAAATGCTATTAGAAACACTTGGTAGCTAGTTCGATTCAGACAAAGCTATAAGTACCGTACAGAGTTTTATGTGATATTGAAAATTTCCCTTAAAATAACAGTATTTCCATTTATATAACTTTTTCACTTTGAAACAAATATATATAACAGTGTTTTGAATTATTATATTTTTGTTTATCACATCATCATGAAAGTCTTAATCTTATTCGTGAATTTAGGTTTGAATTTGGATGTTAGACGAAAGTCACAAATCCATTTTGAAAACATACATAGAAAATATGAATATATTGTAGCTATGTTGGGCAACGGAACCCATCGGGAAGGGTTCGTCCACAAGCGTCAAGGGCCAAGTTAAGGTGAATAGGAGTGTCGATGGTGATGCCAAGAATGCTAAGCTTAAGTGCAGTGCAAAAGCAAAGCGCAACATCAAGATCAATTAGACCAAAGAGAATAGAGCAACAAGGTCTCATAACCGGTGCACCGAGATTCAAGTTGATGAGGTTGAGAACATTTGCGCATGTTGAAAGTTTTAGAGCGTCTCTTGGGCAAGTGTTGTCTGCGAAAACCGGGGTAACGAGGTTGAGGAAGAGAATATTGCTCACAAGGAATAAAGCAAGGGTAGTTGAGGTCTTTGGAGCCATTGTCATCCCGATCTTGTGTTTCCGATCTTTTTTACATGTTATATGTGTGTTTGTTATTACTTTGAGTTATGTAGCATATATAGATATGAATGTGAGATTGATGGTATATATAGTGTTTGAAATGTTCGTTTGCATGGTTGATTATATATAAAGTGATTTAGATGTTTCTTAGGGTTCTTCTCCTCTCTCGAATTCGAATTCGGTCTAAGAAATCCTAGAATGCAGGGACATGATAAATCTAATCTAATTAGGTTTTCTTGTTTGTTTTTGTTTATTCTGCTAACAGATAAAGTTCATATATCGATGTTGACCCAACATGTGGTATTCTTTTACATTAATAGAGAATAGACAATGAAAATGTTTGTTATGATCAGTGGTTCTGTACGGATATGTGTATTTTCTTGGTTTAGAGCCACAAGCTCAGCGTATACTCAGTGTTTTATTTAAATTCGGATTATAACACTGGTGATACTAGTACAATGAATCTACTTGGTTATAAGTTCCGGTGTTGAGTCTTTTTAGTTAGGTTAAGTACTAATTCTGTTATTTAATTAAAATCTTATTAATTTTATAATTTTCTTTACATATTATGATTACCATTCATTCTAACAATTTATTTCTCTATTCAATTCTCTTTGGTCATTCATTTCTAGTGGTCTTCTAATATATATAGTCAAGCCACGATATGGTAAAGAAAGATTGAACAGTACAATTGGTAAAATTACAAACAAAGAAGGTATAAACCATTTACCAATTGAGTGCTTTCATCATAAATTTGAGTCATGACCTTCCTCATTGCCACTCTTCCTCTAACATTTCCATGAACCCTTTCTTCTTGTTTCCTCTCACTGTTGTTGTTGTTGGCATCGAGTTGAAATGAATATCTTCATCTTGAATTGATGCTTCTTCAAATCTTGTCCATAGCTCTTTCTTCAGAGTACTCTCACCCGCTCTTGTCCTGTTTTTCGTCATTACACTCTCTGGTTCTTTAAACACTGGAGTATTCTCAACCACCATTGACATGCTTCCCTCTAAGGAAACAGTTGAGAAAGTAAACAACATCAACGATATGGAGTAATGAGTAATCATAAAGAAATGAACAAAAGCATCAACTTTTTTTTTACCTGTAGTGTGTTTTGCTTCTTGATTAATGTTTGGACAATCAAATGACGATACCATTCCGGTAACACCAGTTTCATCAATTGGTTTCTTCTCATTCACAGGCTTCACAAAAACACATGTTTTAGGAGGAGAAAACCACCAAACCGGAGAGGATTCAAGATCTGTTTTTCTTGTTATTGGAGCATGTTGTATTCCCAAAAGCTCTGGATATTTCGAAAAGAGATCCTCTACATTATCACAACCAGAGGATCCAGAGCTTTGTGAACCATTACAAGTGCTAGCTCCCAGTTCAGAGCAAAGGGATTTACAAGCACCTTGCTTTCCCGGTGGAGAAGATTCAAGAACCGGTCTAAACAGTGTACAAGTTTTTGGAGGCGACATCTTCAAGCAAGGGGTCATTAGAAGCTCGGACTGAATTTTTCTCCTGAGCACTGGTGAAGAGTTACCAAGTCCTGCAGTTTTCTTCAACTCACCTCCTAAAGCATCATCATCACTCGTTTCTTTAGAAGCTTGAAACGATTGATTTGCAGCAGCAGCAGCAGTTGGGAAAATCCTTTTAGCCGTAAGCTTTGACGCATTCTGATGTTTAAGGAATTCAGATTTCCCTAACGGCAATGGTGTCAAAAGAAAGAGTTGTCTACCCTTGTCAGCGTTATGATCACCACCACGCCAATGAACAAGAGGAGAAGGAGAGACTAAAGGCTCAAACAGAGTAGGCTCAGGACTCTCAACATCAAACAAATCTTCTTCATTACTTGATCTCACACTGCTAGTGCTCATCAAAAGCTGTTCCTCCTCATCCTTTGCAAGCAATTCAGAATCGGATATCACTTCTTGTAATCGAGGAAACCATGGCTGCATAATCAAAAAGGAAAAGATTACATAAAGTTCTAAAACAAATGGTTAAAACACAAAAAGGAATGGTACCTTTAGTGTGGATAGCATATCAGACAAGACAGATCTGAAAGATTCAACTTCTCTTGTCCCTTGTTTGGTCACAGTCTTACTACTACGCTTCATGGTTTGTACAACAAGCTCATCAATCTAAAAAATTCCAGAAAACTCAATTAGCCAATAACTCATACTACAGAGAGTATACATCATAACATTATGAAAACATCAATGTAGCAAAAGGACCTGATGGAGAAGAGATGTAATATCAGAATGTACAAGGAAGAGTTGATCCAACTCATAATCATAACAACCATCACCTCCATGTTTTTCTTCTGTATGATTCATTTCACTAACTGCAAAAAGTAAACACTCAGAAAAACAAAACAAAATTGAAATTTCCTAAAATTTTTCTCTATGTTTTATACATGTTCCTCTAACAACATCAACTCATCTGGTTTATATAAAGGTTCGATTTCACTACGAAATGTTCGATTTTGTACAAAGAAAACTAGATCTGGAGAATCGCAATACAAAAACAAAGTATTGCGAATTTGGTTTAGTATCTAAACATGACACTCTTCTTCGATTTTTCTTTCCTAGATTGCGAAGAGCCAGTGAGAAAGAGAGTTTCATAATTCGATTAACGATTGGGAAAACAAACCAATTTCGAAATTGGAATTGAAACGACAGAGAAGCTTTATCGAAGTAAGGCGGAGAGAGAGAGAGAGAGAGAGAGAGAGAGAGAGAGAAAGGGACGATTCGAGATGTGGAGCAAACCTGTATAAGTTTCCGGTAGACGGAGATAGAGCTCGGCGTTAGGGTTTCTAGAAGAAGGCGAAGGCGGGATTTTGTATTTTTTTTCGAAATTTGGGGGTTTGAAGTTTGAAGAAGAAGATGACAAATTGAGAGAGAGCGTTGAGTACAGGAGTGACAGAGAAAGAGAGAGGAATAAAAGAAATCAAATTCTGTCTTTTTTCTTAGTATTCCATTATCCATAAAATGGGCCGAATATAGTATGGGCTACAGTTGGCAGCCCAATAAGTTTACTAAGCTTTTCATGTCCAACAGTCAAGATCATCACCGTTTAGACGAGGATTTGTGACATTTTCATTGTCATTGGCTGATGTTACTATTTTAACCTTCAAACTCTACCGATTTATGCCAAATTACCCAAGCGTCCAATTTGATCGTATTACAGTCCATTTCGTTTGGTGTGGCTCGGCTTTGCGATTACCCATTACACAGTTTAGAAAAGTTCTATTTAGTTTAATTTTATCTTTTACTTAAAAAAAGATATAGAGCAATCTTGTAGAATAAAATATAATACATAACATAACCTTTTACTATATTTTGAAGTTTTTTTTAAGTTTCATATATTTCTACAAATCGAAGTATAGTTTTGGACTCTTCTTAGCAAAGATTTCGATTTGATATATTATTTATAATTTTTTTGCCAAACTAAGAGTAATGACGATGATTAATATACATATTACTTTTGATTTCATAATATTAATATGTAGTTTTTCTTTAAGATGAAAAATTACTAAAAAAGAATTAACGATTTAGTGAGATATGAAAAAAATAACACCTCCAATGAAGTATGATATATATACTAGATGAGGATCCGCCCGATATGCGGGTTTTAAGTTTTATAAATTAAATCAAAATTTTAAAAATATATATTAAAATTTGTTGTTAGTTATTTATAAATTTTACTTTTGTTATAATACACTGATTTATATCCATTTACAAATCTTTTATATATGTTACTATTAAAACTGTATTTTTTTACACCTAGAAAATGTCTATATGAATACATAAAACCAACTATTTTACTTTTATTTCTGCATAGTTTTTTAATTACTAAAATTATTGGCTCAAAAAACATTTTGAATAAAAAGTATATTACATAATATACTAATCAATGATATATCATCAAAATAATGTATGACCACCGTGGAGAAAACCTCAGCTCTGCCCTCATCCTTTATGGAGAGAACCTTGCGTGCAACCTCCTCCACCATGGAGAGAACCTTGGCTACGCCTTCCTCCCTTGGGGAGATAACCTTGTGTCCAACATTCCTCCACCATAGAGAGAAACCGGCTTTGTCGTCCTTTTATGTGGAGAGAACATGTTCAGGTCTTTTTGCTATCTCAAAATGGCTTGCTCCGACAACCAATGAAAGTAAAAACTTTTTTCTAACGTTACAAAATCTTTTGATGGTAACTAATGTTAAATTTTCTAATGTATTTGTGATAGTAACTATGCAGAAGTGAAAGTAAATTAGTTGGATTAATGTGTTTATATATTACATAATATAGTAATCAGTGATGTATCATCACAATAATGTATGACCACTATAGAGAAAATCTCGGCTCCGCCCTCATCCCTTATGGAGAGAACATTGCGTCCAACCAGCTCCACCATGGAGAGAACCTTGGCTCCGCCTTCCTCCCTTGGGAGATAACCTTGCGTCCAGCCTCCTCCACCTCCCTCTCTTAGGGAGATAACCTTCTGTCCAATCTTCTCCACCATAGATACAACCTCGGCTCTGCCCTCCTCCTGTGTGGAGAGAAAATGTTCACGTCTTTTACTATCTCAAAATGGCTAGCTCCGACAACCATTGAAAGTAAAAACATTTTTCTAACGTCACAATATGTTTTGATAGTAACTACTTTTAAATTTCCCAATGTATTCGTGGAAATGCCTTTGACACACCATGATGTAGTCTTTGTCTCTGTAACGCCTAAACCGCCACCTTGCTTAGTGAGTCCATGTCCACTTTAGTCCATGGCCCACCTTCATAAGTGGGCCCTACATCGATTCTCGGCATTTGGACCCACCATTATTTGATGGCAAGTTTGTTACGTCTGAGAGGCTTTAAAAACTTGTTTATCGACCCTACAAATCAACAAACGATATTTTCCTGTGTTTTGTCCTCACTTGCACATTTCCGACAATCACTTCCAGGAAGGTCACCCATCATGAAGTTCTCTCAGGACCCTTGGCCAAAAAAATAAGTGCATTTTGGTGACATATGTGGTCATATCAATTCTTTCAAACCTTTCCGCAAACCAGGGTATCAGAGTCTTTGAGATCCTATGGATTTATCAACAACGATTTATGTTTTTCCAATCTATCTCTCTATGTTTGTTGTAAGCTTGTGTTTGATTAACTTATTTTATCCATCCATTAGGTTCATGAGCTTCTTACTCGTTATCTCCATTTGGGATTGAGTGAAAATAATGGTAACAATTATGTTTGCAAAAAAAAGAAGGGTTTATGACCAACCAATCAAGGTTGAGAAATTAGAAGAAAATTAATTTGGCATAATTAAAGAAACAATAAAAAATTATAAACATGGTAATATATCCCAAATAATTCAAAAATGAAAATATTAATTAAATAAAACAATCTAAAAATACTAAAAGAAATTTTAAAATACAGTATAATCAAAAGAAGACGCATATATTAATCCTTTTTCAGGTCACTATATTATTCTTACCTATTCCCAACTGGAAAAGGAGAAAGTATGAGAAATTTGGTTTAAAAACATAAGAAAAATTTACCTTTCTATTTAAAAAAGTTTCCCAATTAAACAAAGTTGAAAGCAATGTTTTTGAATAAATTATTTAAATATGAGATGATCTATGTTTATATAGAAGTGAGTATTTACAAAATTTAGAATTAATAATTAACTGTATATTTACAAAATTTAGAATTAATAATTAACTGTATATTTTCTTTAATCACTTTTAATTTTCTATATTTTTTTTGTAGAACTTATAACTTAAAAATTAAAATAAGTAAATAATATTATAATTTCGAATTTTATAATTATTTTTTTTTAAATTACAATTCTGTAAGTTTTGATAATTATCTTTTTGTATTATTAATATTTTTTAAAACAAAATATTTTATTTTTGTTGTAATCAAATTACTCTTATTAAATATTTACTTTTACACATGTCAAAATCTGAGATTGATAACTTGACACATGTCAAAATCTTATTAATGACTAAATTTCAAAACCCAACTTTATATAATAAGATATTAATGGTGTCACTATTTTTAAATAATACTTTTTTCACTCTACGTACTTCTTGTTGGGATACAAAACCAAATCCCACATCTGAAGTTTAAAGATATTATAATTAATATATAAAGGGTTAGGATCAATCTACTAATTGCCAATTGGTTTTTAGTTAGAATTCCAAGATAAGCCTAAATTTAATATAGTATCAGAGCCCAAGGTTAAAATTCGGATGGACCTAGAAAAGTGGATACGGACATGCCTATTGTCAACCCGAGTAATTAATGGGGACCCAAGAAAGGGTTTATTATCAGTCCAAGTGGGATTGGTTCGAGATAGAGTTATCATCTCGAGGAGACGTGTTCATATCCCACATGTGGTCCTTGGTTTGAAGGGGAGATTGTTGAGATACAAAACCAAATCCCACATCTGAAGTTTAAAGAGATTATAATTAATATATAAAGGGTTAGGGTCAATCTACTAATTACCAATTGGTTTTTAGTTAGAAGCTCCGGATAAACCCAAATTCAATACTTCTATTTCTTACAAATAATTTATCCACCGATTTGTATATAAATATTTCCCAACCTAACAAGTTGTCGTGTGACAAAAAAAAAAAAGTTGTCGTAGATTAAAAATGATTAATTATAAAACTTTACACTTTACTAGTATAATTTTAACAGAACAAATCAAGAAGCCCCGTTGGAAGCTGTACACTCACACTTCGTTCCAAACTCTTTACTTCAGATCGCCAGCTAAAATAATCTAGGGGCAAGGAAGTTTCACATGGTCGGTACATACATATTCTTGACCATTTTGGTTTTACATATATATATCATTATTATAACTTTAAGTCGCATCTGAATATATAGTCGCACTAATACAATCGTATTACTCATTTGATTCTCTACTCAAACTACTCCACTTACCCTATAAATACCGACTCATACGCCCTCGATATCTTCACCAATCTCAAGCATAAACAACACTCCGATCTTCATTCAAGGCTAAGCAAAATGGCTTTTAGAAACTCACTCGCCATTTTCCTTGCCCTGAACATCCTCTTCTTCGCCTTAACCGAAGCCGCCCGCTCCGGTTGTCCACCATCTTCTTCTAACAAACCGAAGCCAACCCCAAGCAGCGCTCCTGCCATCGAGACATGCCCAAAAGATGCTTTGAAGCTCGGTGTTTGTGTTCAGGCGCTCAACCTGGTGAATGTGACATTAGGTGCTCCTCCGGTTAAGCCGTGTTGCAGCCTCATTGACGGTTTGGTTGATCTTGAAGCAGCAGTGTGTCTTTGTACCGCGCTTAAAGCCAGCATTCTCGGCATCAACATTAACCTTCCAATCAACCTCAGCTTGCTCCTCAATGTTTGCAGCAGAAAGGCTCCACGTGGCTTCCAATGCCCTTAATTAAAATTTTCTTAATCCGGAATTTCTTGGGCATGCATGTAATGTGCTCAAACGTTAAATTGTATTCCTTTGTTTTTTTTTTTTTTTTGTGTGTTTCTGTTTATTTGATTTGGTGCATGAGAAAGAGGAAGATCCTCATCAACAAATATGGGTTTGTTTTGTTGTATTTTATTTCATTTGTCTTGATAATAAAATAATGCTTTTGAATTTTAGTGTTACGAACTATGTTTGCTCCATTGTTAATCAAAATAATGTAGGGGGAAATAACTTTAATCTAATCCGTGAGTGTTGGATTTGTTCATGCACACGTGCATTTAGGATTATCCACAGTAATTGAACTGTACTGATATTAAGAGGGGAATATACATACAAGCACTAATCAGGGATTATTTAATTCTGCATCAGAAAGCCATGCATGGTCTACAGTGTTTATAGCAACTAGCAACACGTACACGCGAGGAATGAGCTATATATAATTTCTTTCTTTCTGATCTTCGAATTCCATTTTTTCTTAGTTTTTAAAATTATTTTTCTTTCACATTTGAATTCTGACCCGTTGAGAACTAAGAATTATTTATTTCACCTTAAATTCCTGACCTGATGAGAATTCAAATGAACACCAATACTCTATTGAATATCTGAACTTACGTTGTGGGCGAGTTTGGGTTAATTATGATTTGCAAACGAATATTATGAAGTGCGAAGCATGTTTTTTTGGTAACAAGTAACATCCTCTGAAAACCTAAGCATCATAATTTATTTTGTACTATCGTTTATGTTAATCAAATCGTTGCACATCCCATAAATTTCGGGTCAACTTTCATTCAGAAAGAAAAATATAAAGAAAAAGTTCCAATCGTTTTAACTTGATGATTGTTTTTGATCATTGATTTTCTAGGTTTTATATTGTACAGAAATATGTTCTTAAATCCTTTTTGTAAGATATCTATAATATTGACTATAGTTTTTACTTATCTTCTATTAACCGAAAGTCATATGGAAACGTATATGTTAATCTTCTATAATCATATGGTAACATGCATAAACATAAAATAACTTTGCCTTTTGATTGGACTTTCTTAACTTCGCCTTTTGATAGGATTTTCTTAAGAGACAAGAATACGATAATCACCATGCATTCACCACAACATATTCCTTGGTTTAAACTATTTGAACCATACCAACTTTTTCATTTTTCACTTCTTTTAGAAATACTATGTAGTTAACTAAAAAGAAATTCATTATTAGAAGAAAAAAGAATATAATTGGCCAATCAATTGATCAGTTTATTAAAAAAGAATAATATGGCATGATGATTATCATATTGTTACTAGCCCGTCGAAGGAATAACTACATTCTCCATCTCTCCTATAAGCTGTAGCTAGCTACTACCCGTGAACCACATTTTGGCATGTAATTCGACCGTATTTTATAATCCAAATATGATAAGATAGACACCACTATACACGAAACAATAAGTTATTTATTCAGCAAAAGGACAAAATAGTAGGATCTCGCACATACATCTCATTCAATATAGAAACATATTATATCCGGAAGAGAAATAACAACGATGGTTTTTTCGTTATTACAACTTAATATTGAATATATTTTGATTATAATTCTTGCAACAATCCATATTGGGCATGGCTGTCCTACCGTAATTGCAACTTTCGCGTATATAAACTATATTACATGGAAACAGAAATGAATATAAAAAATTAAAAATTTCAAAAACTAACGAAAACTATTTTTTATGAAATTAGAACATAGATACGTTTTAGAAATGTATATTCAAGAAATCTATGAAATTGTAAAAAGATTTCTTAGGTTTATTGATTACGCTTAAAACGATTTATACACACCAAGTACAATTAACTTAGGTTACATTCACAATATCAACAACATGAGTATAATTGGAAGCCTAATATGGCCTAATATCCCTTCCAAGATAGAATGTGGAGATTACAAATACTCATATTTCCAAGAAAGGCTCAAATTCTTTCTTCCCCAATGCCTTTGTCATAATGTCTGCAAGTTGTGAAGTAGTATGCACATGTATAGGAGTGATGACACCACGCAAAATCTCATCGCGGATAAAGTGACAATCATTCTCGATATGTTTCGTTTAACATGAAAAACAGGGTTCTTAGCCAAACAAATAGCCGAAAGGCTATCAGAATAGAGAACCGTGGGAGCTGAGCAATCAATGTTGAGAGCCGGTAACAACCCTCGCAGCCATAATATCTCCGACACTGTGTCAGCCATGACACGATATTCCACTTCTGCAGAGGAACTAGAGACGACATCATGCTTCTTAGTCTTCCATGAAATCGGAGAGTCACCCAATTGAATAAGCCAGCCCGTAAAAGAACGCCTAGTGACAGGACACAAACTGTAGTCTGAATCACACCAACCTGTTAGAACAACGGCGTATTGGCTTTAAGAAGAATCCCTTGATCCGAGCTGTTTTTCAAGTAGCACAAAACACAAAGGGCCGCAGTCCAGTGTTCCTCTTTCTTTTGACTCATAAATTGCGACAAAATGTGAATCGCATATGACAATTCCGGCCGAGTAACACTGAGATAAATCAATTGGCCCACAAGACTACGATAACAAGTGGAATAAGCAAAAAAATTTCCTTTGGCCAATGCAAGTTTGTGGTTTTCCTCCATAGGAAAATTGACCGTTTTAACACCAAGACAACCAGCTGATGTAAGAATGTCAAGCATGTATTTGCGCTGACATAGGTAAAAGCCAGTCCAATTCCATGCCACTTTGATCCCAAGAAAGTAACGAAGCGGACCAAGATTCTTCATGTGAAAAAAATCACTCATATAATGTTTGAACTTGTCAACAATGGTGAGAGTACTGTCCGAAATAATCAGATCATCTACATACACAAGCACATGAAGCGAGGACACAGAATCTAAAAAAGTAAACAAGGAGTAGTCCAAATATTCTGAATAAACCCGTGTTCTTTTAAAACATACGCAAATTTCTCAAACCAACAGCGAGGTGCCTGTTTTAAACAATACAATTGATGTGTGTGGAATTTCACTTCAAATATTTTACCTGAAAAGACCACACGACGACTGAAAGTGCACAGTTAATCAATGTAGTATTTTAGGATCGATCCCACAGAGAGTAATAGCTAACACAAATTGAATTATAAGAGAAAGAACTATGGCTAAGACTAAATAAGAGATTGGAGTTTTGGTTTTTCCTAATATCTATTGAAAATAAAGAAAGCGGTTTAAAACTATAAGACTAAGGCGTTGGGCGTTTTGGGAGTCATCTCAGGGTTTTCATGGTTCTAAGCAATATTAAGTGTAAGATCTAACAAGTAAATACTAATTTCTGTCTAGGTTCTCAACTACGAAACACTAATGAACCAACAAGCTATTTTCATAGAATGAAAGTCTAAAGTCTTCATACTCCGTTACTCAAATTTCGTAGGCAACGACGCATGTCAACCAGCTAGTTAAACAAGTTTGATACATTCACCAAACTCCGCAACTCAACTTACGCAGCTTACGACGCGAGATTTCGTTATAACACTAGTTCGGAGAAGTAGGATAACACAGTTAACGCTCCCGTTCTCTAGATCAATATTTGGTTATGAATCCAAGCACATGCATTAAAATAAAGATGTCCCAAAAGAATTCTAATATAAAACCGAAAATAAGATCTAACAACCTAATTGAAGTGAACCATGAATTCCCCTTGAATCACCCAATAAAACCCAACAAATAAAACTACTCGCTCATGCAAAGAAACGATATTGATATTTTAAAGTATAGCATCAAAAACAAATCAAATAACAAAAAGGGGTTCAAAGGAAACTTCTCTATTTGTCACAAAAGTTAAATTGTCTCCCAAAAGCAATGAAAGTATAAAAGAACTAGTAGGAGTAGAGAGAGATAGAGATGTGGCGGATCTTCAAGCTTCAAGAGGGGTGGCGAGCAAGAGAGAGCTTCTCTGGTCGTGGCTAGGGCAGCTCCAAAAGCTGTAGAAGATGCACACCTCAAAATCCTAGGTCTTAAGAGTATTTATACGGTTTTGTCTAGGGTTAGGGTTTGTAAGGACATGAACATCTTTTTTTCTTGAATGCAGGACAAGGGCGGCGAAAGAGGTTTCTAGACCGTGGAGGAGGCTTGGACTGGGCCGCAGTGATGTTCGCTGTTCAGGCCTTGAATAGAATCCCATCGGCTGGATGCTTCTCCTTACGTCGGTTTGTAACACGTCTCGCTAAATCGAGCATAATGTTTGGATGGCTGGATGGATTTACTTGATTCCACTTTGCGGAGAAAGATGACTCTTCCAGCTTTCCATAACATGAAGAACGATATAATTTATGTTCTAGAAGTTCTTCAAAATTGGCCCGTACTGAAGAGCTCTGAATCTTTCCTAAAACGTATTTTCTTTGTCTTTTGGTCTAAATTGCTATAAAACCTGTAAAACCTTCTTAAAACCTGAAATACTTGATAATAAACTTTTTATACCTGAAATCTCATCAAACTCTTCCTAAATGCATATGAAAACTATAGCTAATATGAATAAAATAATGATGTTATCAACAATGATTTGTGGAGCCGACAAACTTGAGTCTTATCGTCCGTGTGGAACCCTAGAGGAAACTGCATATACACCTCCTCATCGAGATCACCATGCAAAAAGCATTATGAACATCCATTTGATGAACCTCCCAGTTGTTCGATGCAGATTGTTGCAGAAACGTCCGAAGTGTCACCATCTTAGCCACATGCGCAAAATACTCATTGAATTTGACTTCCTCCTTTTGATGATTCCCATAAAAACCCAACCGAGCTTTGTGTATCTCTAATGTGCCATCAGAATTATATTTGAGTTTGAACACCCATTTACATCCCAATGCCTTCCCATGCGGAAAAGTGCCAACAGTCCATGTACCACGATCCTCGAGTGCAACAATCTCATCCTGAACAACATTTCTCCAATTTTCATCAAGGACAGCTTCATTGTATGTCTTGGGTTTATGACAGGAAATAATCGCCAAAAGAAACGCTTGATAAGGCTCTGAAAAGCGTGAGGTAGAGGGAAACTGATCAATGGGATAAGGGGTGACCGACAGATACAATTGATAAAGGAGAGTAGTTATGTAATCTGCTAGCTTAACCGGAGGCTTCTTCTTTTGAAAACCATGACCAAGCTGTTCAGAATCGGATACGGGCAACGAAGAGATAGGTAAAGCCGAAGTAGCTGGCAAAGAATAGAATGAAGCAGAAGACGTGTCGGGTGATGGAGGTGTTAACAAAGGGGGTGGTGATGGTGTGACCACCGATGGCAGAGCAAATAAATCAGTAGAGATCGCATCCAAGAATGTAGAAGAAGAGTTAGATGGAGCATCCTCTGTTCTTGGAACTGATGCCGACAGAGGAGACACAACCAAAAGCAGCGGGAGAACAGTATCAGGCGCATTGGTTACCGCAATGAAATCATCATCATCGGAGACAAAAAATTCCACGACATGAGAAGATGATGGAGGTTGAAGCGTGTCTCACCCAAGAGTCGAAGTAGTAAATCAACCATCAGGAAGCTTGATGAGAACCGGAGGCATATCCGGAACCTCACGTAAAAAATCCAAGGACCCTGTTGTGTGACTAGATGCACCGGTATCAATAATCCAAGACTCAAAAAAACCACCTACCATTGAGCTTATCGGTGGAGGTAGATTACCGTTCAGCAAGAAGTTGGACTAGCGACTTCCATTGGTGATCGTTAAGACTAGTAAGACCCACGCGATCAGCACCGGAAAGGGCAGTGGTATGCATTGCTGAACCAAGTGGACGAGAGACTATTGTAGCGTTAGCTTGTCCCGAGAAATGTCATTCGTGAGGACGAGATGTGTGAACCGGAGCTGTAGTTTTCAACTGACCACCATTCGTTTCCGATGAAATCTTAGTCTTTGGCTTGTCTACCCACCAAGTTGGATAGCCGATATTGGAAAAGCAGTTATCATCGAAATGACCAATCTTTCCACAAATTTTGCATGTGTGAATCTGATACTCCATTGGAGATGGCGACGAGCGAGCTTGTGTTTGAACCGCAAAATTAACGGCATCAGCCCGTTCATTATGAAAATGGCTCGCCAACTTGGAATCCGCCTCTTGCAGCAACACATTATATGCCTCTTCTAAAGATGGCAAAGGGACACAAGAGATAAGAGAGGACTTCATTGTTGCATAAACAGATTCATCAAGACCCATCAACAGCTGATGCAGCTTATCCTCTTCTCTCTCCTTTTGAACGTCTTCCATTGTTTTGGCCTGTTGGTAATCACCCAAAATCTTCCACAGGCCGGACAATTTTCCATAGTACTCATCGCGAGAAATAACTTGTTGCCGACACATAGCAAATTCAGTCTTCAATCGCGGAACATGTTTCCCGTTCTTCACAACATAATGTTTTTGTATATGCGTCCAAAGTTGGTATGAATCATTGAGATGAGACATCGAATCCGAGATTTTATCAGCAGTGGTTAGCTTCATCCATGAGACCACCAAAGCATTATTTGCAATCCAATCTTCATAATTTTCTGAATTCGTTCCTGGGTTGGGGATGGATCCATCTGCATAACCAAATTTTTTGAGATGTAACAGACAATCACATGTTTCTTGCCCATGCATCATAATTCGGACCAAGCAGTAAAGGTTTGGAGATGACGATGCCATGATTATCACCCTAAGAAATATCATAGGGAGAAATCGTTTTTCTTCTGGATTCGGTGACAGCTGGTAGCGATGATTGAACTCATCGAAATTGCAGAAGACGGTGATGAAGACATAATGAAAGAAAAATATTGTTAAATAGAATTTGAACAAACGAGGCAAAGTGAAAGAAGGAAAAGAAAGAGAATCGAACAAAAAAAACAAAAAGAAGCCAAGATCTTTGCTCTGATACTATGTTAAGAAACCTATGAGGTTGTAAAAAGTTTTCTTAGGTTTATTGATTACACCTAAAATGGCTTATATACACCAATTACAATTAACCTAGGTTACATTCACTATATTAACAACATAATTATAACCGGAAGCCCAATATGGCCCAACTATATATATATATATATATATATATATATATATATATATATTTCCTAAATTACCAAACATCAAACCATATTAAAGAAAAAAATGTTCAATAGAACAAGTAAATCTAAAACTTTAGATATTACATAGTTTAAATAAAAGAAAAAGATTTTAAAACACTAAAATCCACAACCATGGGTTTTTAAATATCATATATTCTTCTATGTGTATCTTAAATTAAATTAGTTAGGTTTTTTTATGTACACAAGTATATACTATACAAATCATATATCAAAATATTTTTAAATTATTTTTATTAAGATTTTCCCACGCGTTCCCAAAACGGAAATGTGAGTTTTTCTCGTGGTTTCAAATAAAAAAATTAGTGTTTGCAAAAAGAATTAGTGTTTGCAAAAAAACTAGTGCTTGTAAACATCTTTACGTGTTTGCAAGAGTTTTTGTTTATGAATATTTTGGAAATAGAAAACGGACCTCAAAGCGAGTTTTGAAACGGCCTTACCCCTACCTTTCTTAATTTACTTCACATCTTCTACCGGTCGTGTATCCACCCTGATTTGATGGCGGGTACGCTACATTTGGAAGGTTTTAAAGGCTTTTATATCGACCCTACAAACTTTTCATCAGTTATACGATGTCGCCAATCACTTTTTGGAAAGTCACCTATTTTGAAATTGTTGCAATTCAAGTACGCTTAATTGTGGAATTTTTCCGGAATGATTTACCAAAAAGATAAGTGCACTTTGGCGATATAAATAAAAAAATCAATTTTTAAAATTTTTCTGCATTCATCCCCATAATTCCTGAAATCAAGGTGTTACAATTTGCATTTAACCTACATATAATTTTTGATGAATTTGGATTTTTTTTTTGTTCAGAACTATCAAATTGACCTTTTGATCTCAAATTTGTGTTTAACCTTCTGATAAAGTGGGGAAAGTCTACATTAGAGATATTTCTATATTTTAACCCAAACAAAAAATCCAAACTAGTCTATCTGTTACACGTAATGATTTGATAGGTCGTCCCACCATTTCAGATTACCAAACGATTATCACATGAAGATGAAGTCATAAACTTTGTCTTTGTGTAAGATTATGTGTAGACTAAATGTTGTTTTAGAAATAATGGTGATATAAATCTACCCCGTGACATAGAGATTTGTTGAAGGATAAGATATGTTCACATGGACAGCGTGAAGGAATAAAGAACAATAATTCCATTTTACTCTTTAGATGTGCTAAGTATATTGGCCGAGGGTGCCCAACACACACTTGCAATATACGTAATCTATATTAATATTTTTGAAGTACATTTTGTGTTATACCCTTTAAGTTTTGCTTATTTAAATTTTTATTTTTATTTATAACATTAACTCCTAAAACAATTCCATAAATAACATTGCAGAGAAATTCAAATACTAAACTTTCTTAAATCGACCAACATTTGTTACATTTATTGCCATAAAATTTTAACAATATCTATACATTCTGATTTTTCCAAAAAAAGTTCTACCCATTAAAGTTTTAATCCCATAAAATCACCAAAACTATCTTTAGAGATTTTGTTTGTATAGATTTTTTATATAATTTTTTGCTTTACATATTTTGATTATAAAATGTAGATTTAGTCATCTACATTACTTGATTTGAGGTACTTAGGGGTTGATTCCTCAGATTTCTCATATTATAATAAATAAAACTAAATAATTATCTCGTGGAGTTTCTATAAATTGAAGTACATTTGGTGTCCTTTAAGTTATATTTATTTACAAAGTTGATCCTTAAAAAATTGCACATACAAACAGAATTAATTAGATTACTAAAGTGTCTCTACAAATTTGGTTTATAATTTCCTAAAACAATTTATATATTAAGAAATTTATTACACTTAATAACATATGCCAAAAATATCTATACAATATTTTCTTCTTTTAAAAACTCTAATATTCAGTAATAACTATATTGTTTCATATGAACAATTAAAAATTTAATGGTTATTAATATGCTGATAAAAAAATGCAAAAATAATTATTTCATGGGTTAAATCTAATAAATTAGAGTATTTATAATAGAAATTAATATGCAGTATACTGCATAATAACTTTTATGGATATAATTCTTTCCCGGGTTAAATCTAAATAACTTTAAACTTATGGATTAAATTTAAAAACACTAAAAAATTTAAAATATAATAATGTAAGAATAATTCTTTCACGGGTTAAATCTAAAAAGCAGTAAAAAATTCTATTTTTATAACCATAAGAAATTCGATACGGTACAAATGTAACATTAGTATAAATAAAATTATATAACTGTCGCGTGTCTACGGTATACAACTGATCAAATTTTATAATTAACAATTAAAATATAATTATACAATCTTAATCACTAAACATAAGAAACAAAATTAACAAACAAATACAATTTTTAAAAATTTAATGTTTTGTTGTAAAATATTGTCCCGCGATATACCACTGATTAAAATCTAGTATATTTGATTAATTATAACTTGGTCCTATACTAATAACTCGGAAGTGTATAGCTCAACTGGTAAAAATCTCATGCAAAAGTTTAAAGGTTGTTAGTTCGAATGACTTTTGGAATTAGATCATATAATATGTTCTCGTTCTCAGTATAATAAAAATAATACATATATGTAACTAAAGAAAACAAAATAGAGTGATAGATAATAAGCGTAAATTATTAAAGGTTGGCCTTAGTGTAAAGGGATGTTTGGAAATTCAGCATAAAACCTCAATATTATAATAATAATAATAATAATAATAATAAATCACGAGGGGGTGGGCTAGTGGTTCTAGTGTTAGTGGAAGAGTCGTCTTGTTGGTCTAGGCCAGAGATTGATTCTCTCCAAGCGTAAGAATTGCTCAGCTTTATCCTTTAGTCACATGGGTATGGGCCTATTGTTTACGGCCCATTTGCATAACCGGGGGGAACCTTACCCATGTAATGCCCTTCCCCTAATAAGATTAGTCTCAGATTACTCCATAGATCTGGAGATTTACTCTCTGAATTAAATAATAATAATATGGTAATAATTAGAAGTATTTATGTATTCTAGTTAGAAAATTGCTCATGTTTTGAAATAGCCACTTGATATATGTCTAAGGCTTTAGATGGTAATTTATCTCATAAATTGCTTCAAAACAATTAAGTTTTTTTTTTTTTTTTTTAACGAAAAAAAAGAGAAGGTACTTCAAGCAAGTCGTGTCATTTGGGTATTGATATTTGGATATATAAAATTATAAGGGTGATAATAAGGGTGATAACCAATTTATGAGACTTTGCACAATTAATTTCTGAAATAAAAACAATATATTTCATTATACTTTTAATAATCGTGATTCGTGAAGGCCCATGCCACCAACTAAGTTGTTAATTATAATTAGAACGATATATACGTATACTCTTAGAGATTACCAGCTAACAATGATGAGTTGATGACAAGTACGTTGTCCTTAATAATCAAACTACTAGATTAGGACCCGTGCTACAGCACGGATTGAATCCTTTTATTTATATTATAATTTTAGAATAAAATATGATTTTGAAGATCACGATTAATGCTAGATTAAGATTTTAAAAACTTTTAAAATCAATCACATAAATTATATTTAACTTTTAAAATCAATCATATAAATTATATTTTATTCTAAAATTATAATATAAATAAAAGGAATTTCAACTCTTGCTCTAGCACGGTCCTAATCTAGCATTAAGGTTTAATTTTTAATTTTTGAATACGATCCCGAAGATCACGATTAATCTTGTTAAATTAGCGAGATTTGATTCCTTTTTTATGATTAAGAGTAAATTTTTATCCCTTTAGTAACTTTTTTATTGATGTGGTTTATCAATAAAATCAGTTGAAAATAAATTGGTAATATTGCGATTCTAGATATTTGGAACTATATACGTGATCTTCCGAAAATAAAGTTTGGAATATCCATGAACTATCAATTTGGAATAATCCATTTAAGATTTTCTGTTACAATTAAGGTTTTATTTGTTACAATTAATATATGGATTAATTTATAATATATGTATAACCTATTTGTAATCATTTATTAAAATTATAAAGTCTACCAAAATAATGTTGTGTACTTCCGTTTTATTATAAAGGGGATATCTGTAAAAAGATATTAGTCAACTAATCCACTATTAAAGACAAATTATCAATTAAACCTTCACATTTCTCTCCTAATGAAAACACTATAAATACCCACTAAACACTTAACATTTCTCTCCACCAATCTCAAACAACTTAAACTCACTACTACTTCTTGAGTCTTTTCACCTCCACAAACAAATGGCTCCAAGAACCTCCCTTGCACTTTTCCTTTCCCTCAACCTCCTCTTCTTCACTCTCACCTCTGCGACCACCCCAAGCACAGGGTCTTGTCCTAAAGATTCTCTACAGCTCGGTGTTTGCGCCAATGTGCTCAAGCTAGTTGACTTAACATTGGGAAACCCACCTGTAAAGCCATGCTGCTCTCTCATCCAAGGCTTGGCTGACCTTGAGGCTGCAGCCTGCCTCTGCACTTTGCTCAAGGTTAACATTCTTGGAATCAACATTAACCTTCCCATCAATCTCAGCGTACTCCTCAATGTTTGCGGTAGAAAAGCTCCAACGAACTTCCAGTGCACCTAAGTTGAATACTTTTGAAGTCTTGGAACCTACTTACTTAAATTCTTGTTTTCTTTAAGGTGATTATTATTATTAATTTTTTTTTTTGTATTTTTCTTGAACTGTTTGAAATAAACGTATGTTCTCATGCAATAATGGATAATCGGTTTGTCTGTGACCGTGTTATCGGCAAATATGTACTCTTTAAACGTATTGTCTTTCGAACTCGATAAATAAATCCACTTCTTACCTTTTTTTTTTTTTTGGGCAAAAATTTCACTTCTTACTTTAATTAAATTTTGACATAGCAAATTTAAGAGCCCCAATATTGGAAACTGTATACTTCACACTTCGTTCCAAACTCGTTCCTTCAGATCGCCTGCTAGGGCTTACCACATGGTCAGTACACATACATATTATTGATAATTTTGCTTTTACATACATATATCATACTTAGAAGTTATAACCCTAAGTACTCAATCTAATACACGTACGTACTCTGAACTCTAAAACATGCTTAATAGAAGTTATTTAGCAAAATGCTGACCGTTTCAGTTGGTATCTTCGAATCACTATTGCATCTGTGGATCAATTATTCGTAAAACTCCTGCAATCGCATTCATTTTCAAATGCTAAGTCAGTCGTTCTATTGGAATATATATTTACATATTTATGTTATATTGTAATATACTCTAAGATAGTTTAGGAAGTTATATATCTTGGTCCCCAAGTCTAGTATATTCGAGTCTGTATTTGTATATATACGGGATGTAATTGTTCAAGATCAATAACACAAACATTCTGAATACCTAGCAATCTCAAGCTTAACATGGTATCAGAGCCAAACTCCTAAATCTAGTTTCTCTCGTTTTTGTCTCAGTTTGTTTCTCTGTTTCTGTTTTTTTTTTTGGTTTTCAAAGATCTGTTTCTTTTCTCTCGTTTCTCTTCTGTTTCGTTTGGTTTATTCTGAAATCGATCACGATGGCAGAAGAAAAAACAATTGTTTCAAAGGCCTCTGACTCTACCATAGTCACGCCTTATACTCTGTCCTCTGCAGATAATCCCGGGTCTATGATATCTTCCGTCATGTTGACAGGAGATAACTATTCTAAGTGGGCTACAGAGATGTTTAATGCTCTGCGAGCCAAGAGGAAGATTGGTTTTGTCGATGGCACAATCACTAAACCACGTGAGAGTGGTTCTGATTTGGAGTCATGGACAAGTGTGAATTCGATGGTTGTTGGCTGGTTACGTACATCAATCACTCCGCGTGTGAGATCTACGGTGTCGTTTATTGAAGATGCATCTGATTTGTGGGAAAACTTGAAGAACCGATTCTCAGTTGGGAACAAGGTTCGAATTCACCAGATTGTATCTCAGTTAGCTTCTTGTAGACAAGAAGGACAATCCGTGATGGACTACTATGGTCGACTTGTGAACTTGTGGGATGAACTGCAACGGTATCGTCAACTTCCCGCTTGTACTTGTGGTGCTGCTGCTAAAATTGCGAAGGACAGAGAAGATGAGAAAGTTCATCAGTTTGTTATGGGGCTTGATGAGTCTCGTTTTGGGAATGTCATATCTCAGATCGTTGATGCTGATCCACTACCAGATTTGGCACAAGCTTATTCCAAGGCTATTCGTGAGGAGCAGAGACTTACAGCAAAGAAAAAGGAGCAACAGTATGATGCTGTGGGGTTTACTACTCGACGAGACTCATTGCAACAAGAGCCGTCTTCTATGATTATTGGTGGAAACGAATTAGGTGAAGCTTCGAGTCTTGCAACTCGCTCTGTTTTTCCTCCCGGTAACAACAAGAATAGGGAACGTAACCTCCTCTGTTCTCACTGTGGTCGATCTGGTCATGAAAAAGATTTCTGTTGGGAGATAGTTGGATATCCAGAGTGGTGGTCGGATCGTAACAAAGGTGGTCGTGGTTCTGGTCGGGGAGGTCGCGGAGCTGGTAGGAATAATTTTCCTGGTCGTGGTCGTGGGTATGCAACAGTGGCGCATGCAACAAGTTCTCATGCTTCGTCATACCCAAGTTTTACTCAAGAGCAGTGGCAAGCAATAAGCAAGATGGCATCGGAGAAATCCATCTCTGGTTCGGACAAACTCTCCGGTAAGTTATTTTCCGGAAAGATACATGAAGAACTCATTCTTGATACCGGAGCATCACACCATATGACCGGAAACCTTAAGTTGCTTGTCGATGTTACGTCAACTCCGGTGTGCTCCGTTGGTTTTGCCGATGGCAGTAAAACAATTTCGAAAAGCATGGGGGTCTTCCATGTTTCAGATCGACTTACTCTTCATAATGTTTTATATGTTCCGAACCTCAATTGTTCACTGATTTCTGTCTCGAAGTTGCTAAAACAGATTGGTGGTATTGCATTGTTTACTGATACTTTGTGTGTTGTGCAGGACCGTTTTTCGAAGACTCTGATTGGAGCCGGGGAAGAACGTGATGGGGTTTATTTTGTTACGGATGTGAATGCTGTACGTGTAAACAAGGTGGAAGCAAGGTGTGATTCTACATTGTGGCATCGTCGGCTCGGGCATCCTGCGTTTTCAGTTTTATCTACATTACCTTTAAGTTCTGGTGTTTTGAATTTGACTAGTTCTGGTCCTTGTGACGTTTGTTTTAGAGCTAAGCAGACAAGAGAAATTTTTTCTGATAGTTATAATAAAGCAAAGGAATGTTTTTCGTTGATTCATGTTGATGTTTGGGGGCCGTATCGAGTTTCGGCTTCTTATGGAGCTGTATATTTTTTGACTATCGTTGATGATTTTTCTAGAGCGGTGTGGACACATCTCTTGCTAGAAAAATCAGAAGTTCGTCATGTTATTGAAAATTTTTGTGCCTACACTGAACGACAGTTTAATAAACCTGTCCGTATGGTTCGGAGTGACAACGGTACGGAGTTTTTGTGTCTTACGAAGTTTTTTTAAGAGCAAAGGTATTGTTCATCAAACATCCTGTGTGGCTACTCCACAACAGAATGGACGGGTAGAACGAAAGCATCGCCACATTTTGAATGTTGCTCGGTCTCTTCTTTTTCAAGCTAGTCTCCCGGTCTCGTTTTGGGGAGAAGCAATTCTGGCAGCCACATATCTCATTAACCGTACTCCTACGAAGGTCCTTCATAACAGAACTCCGTATGAGCTTCTTTATGGGGAGAAACCTTCTTACGATCATATCAAAGTGTTTGGAGCATCCTGTTATACTCATCGGCGTGATCGTGATAAAGACAAATTCGGAGAGCGGAGTCGCAAATGTATATTTGTGGGCTATCCTTTTGGTAAGAAAGGCTGGAAGGTTTATGATCTTGACACCAACGAATTTTTTGTCTCCCGTGATGTGATTTTTCAAGAAGATCAGTTTCCTTTTGCTGTACGAACTGGTGATCCTCCATCATCGCATTTAAATGTCACTAGTGATGTGCTAGATGAAGATTGGTTCATTCATCTTGGTCCTGCGCATGACGACAGGGGGAGTCAAGATGTCACTAATGACTCACCTGTGGTGAGTGAGATTATTTCGGTGCCTTCTAATGCTGCTTCTCCCACTCGTGAATCTCTTGTGTCTGTGCATGAAGATATAAGTGCGTCAACGTCTGCGGTACCTGACCACACTGTTCCTACTGATAATGTTGTTGTCTCATCTACCGGTGATGATGAGCTAGGCCGAGGACAGCGCCAAAAGTTTAAGTCTGTTCGTTTGCATGATTATGTCACCTATTCGGCTTGTTGTCTTCCCGAACCCCATCACGACTCACCCGACTTCGTATCAGGCTCTTCATCTACGGTCCAAGGTACGCATACTCCTTATCCTCTAACAAACTATATCTCAGATGAAAATTTTTCTCCTGCCCATCGTGTGTTTTTGGCAGCAGTTATGGATGGTGTTGAACCGACGTCGTTTAAACAAGCCATGCAAGATCCTCGTTGGACTAATGCTTGTGGCACTGAGATTTCAGCTATGGAAGACAGTGGTACGTGGAGCATTGTCGATTTACCTCCGGGAAAAGTTGCTATCGACAATAAGTGGGTGTTCAAAATTAAATATAATGCCGATGGTTCTTTAGAACGTTATAAGGCTAGATTGGTTGCTTGTGGTAATCGTCAAGTAGAAGGTGAAGATTATAATGAAACATTTGCTCCAGTTGTGAAGATGACTACTGTTCGTAGTTTACTCCGTCTAGTTGGTGCTAAAAATTGGGAGGCTCATCAAATGGATGTACACAATGCGTTTTTACATGGTGATCTCAATGAAGAGGTTTATATGAAGCTACCAGTGGGTTTTCGTCATTATGCTCCAAATAAAGTTTGTCGTCTTCATAAGTCCTTGTACGGACTTAAGCAAGCTCCGCGCTGCTGGTTTGCTAAGCTTACTACTGCGTTGATAAGGTTTGGTTTTGTTGAGTCGTATGAGGATTATTCTCTTTTTATATACTCCAAGAATGGTGTTGAGATTCGGGTTCTTATCTATGTTGATGATTTGCTGGTTTGTGGAAATCATTCTCACATGCTTAAGCGTTTTAAAGAGTATTTGGGTCGTTGTTTTCACATGAAAGATTTGGGTAAGGCAAAATATTTTCTTGGGATTGAGATTGCTCGGAGTTCTGAGGGTATCTATTTATCTCAACGAAAATATGTTCTCGACATTGTGACCGAAGTTGGTCTTCTTGGCTGTCAGCCCTCACCAATACCAATGGAAGAGAATCATAACTTGGGTTTGAGCAAGAGTGATTTTCTTCCCAATCCAGAGGTGTATAGACGTTTGGTAGGCCGTCTTATTTATCTTCTTACTACGCGACCAGAACTGTCATTCTCTGTTCAGCTTCTTTCCCAGTTCATGAAGGCTCCGCGGGTTGATCATTTGGAAGCTGCGCTCCGTGTTGTGAGATATTTAAAGGGTACTCCGGGTCAAGGCATACTCTTGAGTTCTGATCCGGATTTAACTCTTACGGCGTATTGTGACTCTGACTATAACTCTTGTCCTCTTTCACGACGGTCGTTAAGTGGTTTTGTCATGTTTTTAGGTGGTTCACCTATTTCTTGGAAAACAAAGAAGCAAGACAAGGTGTCTCACTCATCTGCGGAAGCCGAGTATCGTTCCATGAGAAATGCATTGACGGAAATTTTATGGCTTCAAAAACTGTTTGTCGATTTGGGTTGTCCTCAGTCTCAGCCGGTTCGTTTGTTTTGTGATAGTGAGGCTGCTATACATATATCGTCTAATCCGGTGTTTCATGAGCGTACTAAACATATTGAGTCTGATTGTCATGCTGTTCGAGATGCAGTTCAGGATGGTACACTACAAATGGTTCATGTCGGTACTCACGATCAGATTGCTGATATTTTCACTAAGGCTCTAGGACGTGTTCCTTTTGAGAGACTATCATCCAAGTTGGGCATTTGTGATCTTCATGCTCCAACTTGAGGGGGAGTATTGGAATATATATTTACATATTTATGTTATATTGTAATATACTCTAAGATAGTTTAGGAAGTTATATATCTTGGTCCTCAAGTCTAGTATATTCGAGTCTGTATTTGTATATATACGGGATGTAATTGTTCAAGATCAATAACACAAACATTCTGAATACCTAGCAATCTCAAGCTTAACACGTTCAAAACACTATAAACACTTGCAATTGTAACCGTTCACTTGTACAAATTTCTGCATCAACTGCATTTAAACAGTCAAGCCTTTAAAGACAGACCTCACAATGACCTCATCGTACTAAACCTAAAAGCTGGTTAATCACAAACGAAACTACATAAGAGTACTTAACTAATATAAATGTTTTTTTAACCAAGAATATAAATATTTTATGTGAACTATATATATCTATATTTAATATTTATACTTATTTTTGGCTTTATAAGTTTCATAATCAAAATCTTTTCGTAATAAGTAAAAAATTGATCATTATTTTCATATAATATTTTTAGTAGTCATTTGTTTTTCTATGTGGAATTTTCAACGCAAGGTGATTCTTCTAAATATATTCTCGATAGAAGTATAAAATTAATTTTCGTTCAGTCGGTAAGATCAGTTTCAGGCCATGAAGATTTCACGTCGAACCGATTGGAGTAATGTTGGGTTAGGAAAATTCCTATATAATAAAATGGCAGTACACAACTTTTCTTGGTAGACTATATAATTTTTATAAGTTGGTTACAAAATAGGTTATATATTAATTATAGGTTAGTTACAAAAAAAAGTTTATAGATTAATTGGTCAATCCGTGAACTATATGAATACATTTAAAATATTAAGAATTATCTTAAAGAGAATATTCCAATGATTTATACAATTTCCAAAATAAAATCTTTAGTATTCCATGTATTGTTACAAAATATATACTTTTAGGCATAAAAATATACTGTTAGACGTAAAAATGAACAAAATCTTGGCAATTTATCACACTTAATCGTGATTTTCCGAGATTTTATTGTGCAGTTGAAAATAAAATTTTACCTAAGCACGGATCATACTTAAAAACTTTCACCAAACATGTTCAAAAATTAAAATAAAAACAAACAACAAACATAACTATTTCTCATACATAAAATTACAAAATTAACAATATAAAACTTACAAATAGGTGTTTCTTTTAAACCATCATATTTAGGATATGATTTTATTGCATAATGTTTTACCCAAAAAAACATTAAAAAACAATCATATAAATAATAATTTATTTTAAAATTATAATATAAATAAAAATGATTTTAATCCGTGCTCTAGCACGGATCCTAATCTAGTGTTTTTTTAAAGAGAGATTCTCAAAAATAGCACCAAAATAAGTTTTTTTTTCCAAACTTAGCACACCATCTCTAAAATTTCAAAACCAACACCAATTAACATTTCAAAATTAATTTCTAAATTCAAAATACTAAACCTTATTTCTCAAAACTATGTCCTAAATGTGAAATTGAGAACCCAAACTTAAAAAACAAATTCTAAGTCTGGATTTAAATTACTTCCTTCTTTGTTCTTTCTTTTTGATCTTCGAATTTATTTTTTTCTTAGATTTTAAATTATTTTCTTTCACTTTTGAATTCTGACCTGTTGAGAACTTAAGAATCGTTTTCTTTCATTTTAAATTTCTGACCAGACGAGAATTCGAAAGAACACGCTACAAGAAAAGAGCCTATTTCCAAAATCAATCCTACGTTCTTTCTTTGATCTTCAAATCAATATTTTCTTAGGGGGGTGTATTCAACTTGACATTTGAGCTGATTTGTATAAAAGTTACAAATCCTATGTTATTCAATCATGGATTTTTAAAAGTCTCATGAAATCCATTGTTATTGAACTGATGATTTAAAAATCTATTTTAAAATCCACTGTTATTCAAAACAGTTTGTGGATTTGAATTTTAATAAATTTTAGGGATTATGGAGGATTTGAGAGGATTTGTTTAGTTAAAAATACAGAAATTCAAATCTCATGGTTTTAGGTGGGATTTGAAATAATTTTACCATAAATCATATCAACTTCCCTAAAATCTATCAAAATTCCAAATTTTCTAAATCCTATAGAATTCCCCAAAATCATTGTTTCAATACACCCCTTAATTTCAATTTTTTTTTTTTTTTTTTTTTTTTTTTTTTTTTTTAAGATTCTAACCCGATGAGAACTAGCTACAAACATCACTTTCTTTCATTGTGTCTG
Source organism: Camelina hispida (assembly GCA_023657505.1). NCBI lineage: Eukaryota > Viridiplantae > Streptophyta > Magnoliopsida > Brassicales > Brassicaceae > Camelina > Camelina hispida. The sequence continues at coordinate 6,044,897 of CP094636.1, read as the reverse complement.
TGAATTTAATTAAGTTGTGGCTAGTTTCGATTATGATCTGTGAACGAATATTATGAAGTGCGGTTCATGTTTTTTTGGTAACAAATAGTATCATATGAAAACCTAGGCATCATAATTTATATTGTACTGTCGATCGTTTATGTGAATCAAATCTTTGCACATCCATTAATATCGGGTCAACTTTCAAAAAGAAAAATATTCAACTTCGTTTTCACTTGATTATTCTATCTGATCATTGATTATATGCCATTATTACAGAAAGATTTACTACACGTTTACTTATTTTCTATTAACGGAAAGATTTCAGATGGAAACATAACTTAATCTCCTGGTGACATAAAAATTGTTATGTTCAGTAAAATTTAACTTCGCCTTAATCAACAAGAAGATGATCATCAGCCAGAGGAAGCCGTGGGTCGCCGGTGTATGGTTCTCTTACGCCACGCCTAAGTTCTCATTTATGGTCTGGGTAGCCACGCTTAACCGCCTGACCACTGGGGACCGCATGCAGCACTGAAACACACGGATAGATACCTCTTGTTCTTTATGCCTGCCACACAAGAATCCCGCAACCATCTGTTCTTCACCTGTCCTTACTCGACAGAAGTTTGGACAGGCCTCACCTCCAAGTTACTCGTGCATCAGTTCTCCATAGACTGGGAAACCAACATGTCTCTCCTCGTGGATACCTCTTTGGGGACTACTACTCTGTTTTTGTTACGTTATGCATTCCAGGCTTCAATTCAATCTCTTTGGAAAGAGCGGAACAACCGCAAACACGGGGAGGCACCGCTGCAATCCACTGTGCTCATCAAACGCCTTGATCGACAGGTCCGGAACATGTTGCTTTCAATTCAAGCCACATGGAACTTCATTAGCTGTATGGAGCGATGGTTAGCCTCGCGTTGAGGAGACAGCCATGACCACACCATCTTCTATTTTGTAGACTAAAGCTGTAGTTTAAGTCACAAAAACCTTCAACAATATGATGCAATTGATGTAACAAAGTATTTTTCGTATAAATTTTACATTTTATTCAAAAATATATATATTATTACTAGCACATCAACTTTAAACTTATTAAACCATATCAACTTCTTTCATTTTTCACGTCTTTTAGAAATACTATCTAGTTAATCAAAGAGGAATTCATTATAAAAATTAAGATAATAAGAATATAATCTACCAATCAATTTTTAAATAACTAGATAGGGGCCCGCACGATGTGCGGGTTTAAAAATTGTTTGAAATAATAAATCCTAAATCTAAAACAAATTTTCAAAAATATATAAAGAAATTTTTTTTCTAAAGTAAATATATAAATAATTTTAGAGAATAATTGTGGTTACCTTCATACATTTATTTATATTTCTATATTTTTAATATATTTTAACAATATTATAATAATTTAAAGCTAAATTATATCCCACTAAAACTTTTGCCAAATATTCATCATTACAAATATTATTACTGTCAAATTTCAAAAATGTTTCACAACTTATTCACAAAATATTTTACATGCAACAAATTCATCAAAGCAACATCTAATAAGTAACCACATACAATTTTACTCTATGTTTTACCATTAAAAATATGTTATTACACCCAAAATTATTTTATTGTTAAAGTATGCTCTTTATCACCACCTATAAAATGTCGTCTAAACAAATTAAACAAATTTTATGTTGCTTTACTTTCATTTTATTTTGTCACATAATTTCTTTAACCATGAAGTTTTTTTTACTCCAAATATATTGGATGAACAACTGATGAAAATTATCTACTCAATTACAATGATTATATGACTAACCCAATAAAAATTGAGAAATTGAAAGAAATTTAATATAATATTATAAAAATAAAAATTTGAAAATTATAATCATGATGGTATATATATAAGTCTTAGATAATTCAGATATACAAAATAGAAACTTTATATACAATCCAAAACATGACATATGTCATAATCACGTTAAGGATCAACAACCTATTTACTCTTCAGAAGTATCCAATTGTACCAAAACAACTTAAAATTATAACCTCGTCTCAAATATTCTCGAATCATAAATTTTCAACTTATTTTTACCCGAATCAAAAGTAGGGTGACGATATCCTCGAGAGGGGGATAATTTATTAATTATTCTCAACTTATTCTTTTCACATAATTTATTAATAATAATATACATGCATATTGAATTACTTTTTTTGTTTATACATATCAAAATCTTATTGAGAAAACACGTATAACATAAGTAGCTTACAATGGAAAATATATTAGTTTTGTTAATTTTCCTTTTTGATTTAGAATGTTTTTTTAGATAAACATGTAAATTTTGTTTAGATTTAATGTTATTTTTTAATTAGCTGTTTTGAAAAATATTAATTTTTGACACGTGTCAACATTTCATCAGTATACTTGACATGTGGCTAATTTGAAAACTCAACTTTATATAATAAAAATATTAGTTCAAGCTTTTTTCTTAAGAATGCCAATCGGTTTTCCATGATTTTCGTTTTCTACGCATGTGCCTTCACAAATCTTGTTGCAGTACTCAGTGTCCGAAATTGGCTAACTATAGAAACATAATTTCTTTTTTTTTTGTGCAAACAACAACATAAAATTTAATGTGCTAGGTTATATAGTATAATTATACGACCAAATATGGATGACACATAGTATATTTATTTTAGCATGTAATGGTTGAGAATCTTTGTATATTAATTTATTACCATGTAGTATATTAATTTACCATAGTATATTTAATTTACCATATAGTTTATTAATTTATAGCGAGTATTAATTTATAGAGGTTCTACTGTAACAGTGAAATTTTGATATGGATGACACATAGTATATTTATTTTAGTTGTTTTGTTTTTGATATGATAAGATTACAATTATATTATGTTTTGTTTTACCAAGCTTGAAAACTGTGATTTTTGATCGTTAAAATTGACATATATCACGATCTGATGAGTTACTAACTTTGATCTCTAATCGTAAAAATTTACACGTGTCATAATCTGGTGAGTATTTAACTTTGATCTCTGATCGTTAAAATTAACACGTGTCACAATCTGGTGAGATACTACCTTTTTAAAATTGACATGTGTCACGATCTGATGAATTATTAACTTTGATCTCTGATCGTTGAAATTGACACATGTCATGATATGGTGAGTTTTTAACTTTGATCTCTGATCGTTAAAATTAACACGTATCACGATCTGGTGAGTTACTAACTTTGAGAACCAAGATTTATATAATAAGATTATATGGCATGATGATTATCATATTGTTACTAGCTAGCCTGTTGAAGGGAATAACTAAATTCTCGATCTCTCCAGCAGCTACTACCCGTGAACCACATTTTGGCATGTTCGACCATATTTAATAATTGAAGATGATAAAATACACCAAACTTGTTATTTATTCAGCAAAGGGATAAAAATAGTATCCCACGTACATCTCATTCAATATAGAAACATATTATTCGAAAGAGATATAACAACGATGATTTTGTTGTTATAACACCTTAATATTGAATCTATTTGGAATGATTTGATAAGTCCAACCAAAAAAGTCCAAACTAGTCCATCTGTCCATCCTGTAACCTCTATTATACGGAATGATTTGATAAGTCCAACCATTTGAGATTACTAAAACAATTATCACATGAAAATGAACGTCATAAACTTTGTCTTCGAGTGAGATTATGTGTAGCGACTAAATGATGGTTCAGAAATAATGGTTATATAAGTCTGGCCCGTGACAAAGGGATTTGTTGAAGGATAAGATATGTTCACATGGACAAGCGTGAAGGAATAAAGAACAATTCCATTTTAGTCTTTAGATGTTCTTGAGTATATTGCCCGATTGAGGGTGCCAAAAACTCACACAAATAGTTGTCTAAATTTAATTTACGACTTTATTAATAATAGAAACGAACGTTTAATATGTTCAAGTTATCTAGTTATGAAAAAGAAAACTAGATGCATTTTTTTTATAACTTGGTGCTATACTGATAGCTCTGAATAATTGTTCTTTACAAACATAATATATAAGATAAGTAAAACGGGATGTATATATGGAAGTTGCACATAACCTCTTGGTTAGTGGAAGTTCCCTTGGACCAAGGGTTTATTATTGCTTTTACATCAAGAATTCTCGGGTTTGACACCCATATAATGCGATTTATTAATTTGTCTTTCAGAGACAAGTTTACATAAAATCTCCAATGATGTACAATTAGAGTCGTACGCCATGATTCTACATATATAGGAGAAAAAAGCATTGTCTATCAAAGAAATAAGTCTAATATGTGGTGAATCTAATAGGATCAGAGAGAATTCAGTAGTAGAATCTTCTATGTAACAAGTCTCATAATTTGCATTACATAATAAATTAAAATGATAAAAAAATATCTTTGTTAAAAAAAAAAAAAAAAACCAAATCGCCATGGCCCAGTGGAAAAGTCTTGGGTTCGAGTCGCCTTGCCCACCTAGCCGTGGTTTAAATTTGGACTATTTTTGAATGTGTATCAGAATGCAAAACCTTGTAGGGTTAGTCTTCTGGCCTAAAAAATTGTTAGTATATATATATATATATATATATATATATATATATTAGTACTAACAATAATTATAATTGAAATGTGTATGTATTCTAATTAGAAAAATGCACATGATTTGAAATAGTAAGCAACAATATGTAATATGTATAAGGTAGTTCAAGCAAGATGACAAGTTTGGGATTTGATTATGCTTCAAAAGAATAAAGTTTTTTTTACAAGTCGTATAATTTCTTTATCAAAGAGGGTACCTATATCCATATTCAGATGTATTAGATTACAAGGGTGATACCCAGTTTATGAGACTTTTTGCACAATTAATTTCTAAAATAAAATTAATATATTTATGTAGACTTTTGATAATCGTGAAGGCTCGTACATATATTGATATAATTCGTAATTTTGTGGGACTTGCCTAGTTAATTAGTTTAGACTTTAGAGGATCGACATCAACCACCGAATTTTTTTTATGGATATATAATTTCTTACCACCAACTACGTTGTTAATTAAAATTAGAACCATGCATACACATAGAGATTACCAGCTAATTTGAACAATGATGACAATTAAGTGTTCTTTAGTAATCAGATCATACCTATAAAATAGATAGTCATTTATTTCCTAATAAAGACAAATTATTAATGAAGTCTTTTTTTTTTTGGACAAACATTATTAATTAAGTCTTCACATTTCTTTTCTAAAGAAAAAGCCTATAAATACCAACTAAACACTTACATCTTTCTCTACCAATCTCAAAGAAACTTAAACGCACTACTACTTCTTGAGCCTTTTCAACTCCACAAACAAATGGCTCCAAGAACCTCCCTTGCACTCTTCCTTTCTCTCAACCTCCTCTTTTACACTTACACCTCTGCAACATGTTCCAAGTGCCTCCCCACCCCAACTACGCCAACCACCCCAAGCACAGGGACTTGTCCTAGTGATTCCCTACAGCTCGGTGTTTGCGCCAATGTGCTCAAGCTAGTGGACCTAACATTGGGAAACCCACCTGTAAAGCCATGCTGCTCTCTCATCCAAGGCTTGGCTGACCTTGAGGCTGCAGTCTGCCTCTGCACTTTGCTCAAGGTTAACATTCTTGGAATCAACCTTAACCTTCCCATCGATCTCAGCGTACTCCTCAATGTTTGCGGTAGAAAAGCTCCAACGAATTTCCAGTGCGCGTAAGTTTAAATACTTATAACGTACCTATAAAATAAATGAATCATACACTTTATGAATTGTGAAACCTATTGTCTTATCTTTTTGTTTTATTTTACGGTGATTTTTTTATCTTTTTGTATTGTTTAAAATGAACGTACGTTCTCATGAAAAAATGGAGAACGGGTTTACGTGTTTGTAATCGGAAAGTTTGTACTCCTTTTCTTCTCTGTTCTCATGAAATAATGGAGAACGGGCATACGTGTTTGTAATCTTTGTAACTATGTCATTCGAATATGATTAATAATTTAATTTTAAAATAAAAATTAAAAATCCCTATTGGAAACTATACACTTGACATTGCGTTCCAAACGCTTTACTTCAGATCGCCAGCTAAAATACCCTAGGCGCTAGGGCTAACCACATGGTCCGCACACATACATATTCTTGATCATTTTGGTTTGTACATACATATATCCTTATTATAACCCTAAGTTGTATTGAATTAGTAGAACTACTATACTGTAATACAGTCTTATTACTCATTTGCTTCCTTACTCAAACCAGCCCACTTATCATATTAATACTAACCAATACACTCTCAATATCTTCTTCATCAATCTCAAGCATAAACAACACTGCAATATTATTAGGGTTATATGATGGGCATAGTATGTTGGGCTTTTAGCGTGTTATTTACATCAATAACGGTTTGTGTAAACCCTATATACACATATATAAATAAGGTTGTCACCTAAATCAATAAGATCAAGTCAAGTTGGGTGTTCAAGACCTTCACACTCCAATGTGAGGGGAAGTATTAGGGTTATATCATGGGCTTAGTATGTTGGGCCTTTAGCGTGTTATTTACGTCAATGACAGTTTGTGTAAACCCTAAATAAACATGTATAAATAAGATTGTCACCTAAATCAATAAGATCAAGTCAGTTCAATACCTAATTCTACAAATATAATTTCAAGGCTAAGAAAAATGGCTCTTTAGAAACTCTCTTGCCATTTACCTTGCCTTCAATATCCTCTTCTTTTCCCTAACCAAAGCCACCCCCTCCCGTTGTCCACCATCGTCTTCTTACAACCCAAATAGCCAATCTCAAGCGCTTCCGCCATCGAGACATGCCCAAAAGATTCTTTGGAAGCTCGGCGTTTACGTTAGCTGTAACATCCGTGAACCGGAATCCCGGTTTGGGGGTTGCATCGGTCGATGCAGATGGTGCATCGGTCGATGCATGTTCAATTCTGTGCGTTTTGACTTAAGTCAAACGCTGCGTTTTGGGTTAAGGAAAACCCTTAGATGCGAGTTTTGTCTCATTCATGGTTGTGTGGCCGTTTTGGAGAAAAGAGAAGGAGAGAAAAGTTGATCTTGAGTGTTCTTGAGAAATCTGGAGATTTGAGGCTGTGCCTGGAGAGATCTGTAGCTGGGATCGTGGTAGGAGTTTCCTAGAAGCGTTTTCTTCCTTGTGTTAGGTTCAGATTCGTCTTGGCAAAGGTAAGTGCAGGACCATTGCTTATCTAAGCTAGAGAACCCTTTAATCTGTTTGTTTTGTGTGGTTAGACGTGTTAGATTGTTGTTATGGACGTTAGGAAGCTTTCTTGTGGCTTGGGATCGAGTTTTGTGATTACAGGAACGAAGATCCGGCGAGAAGCTTTGGGGAAAACACGATGCTCGGCATTGCATCGGTCGATGCATAGCTTGCGTTGGTCGATGCAAGTGCGAGGACGGCGCGTAAAACTCTAGGGTTTTCGTGTGATGTCAAGCATGCGTCGGTTGATGTAGATTGGGTATCGGTCAATGCAAGTTACACTTGCATCGGTTGATGCAGCTTCTGTGTCGGTCGATGCAATCCCTTGGTGTGTGGATCGATGCATGTTTGCGTTGGTCGATGCATTGTCCTGGTTTGTCGATCGTTGTTTATTGCTTGTTGTTTGATGGTTAAAGATAATTTATTGCTTGTGTGTGTAGCCCAGTAGATGGGAGGATTGCCTTACTGAGTGTTTATAAAATACTCATGCATTGCAATATGTGTTTGTGGTGCAGGTAAAGGCAAAGTGTGATCATGGAATCAAGGCTATGAAGAGGAGAATGTTCTAGGGACTCGGTTTTATGTTTGTCTGGCATTGCTAGGTTGCTAGAGTTGGGTCATTGGAACATTGCTAGGTTGCTGGTTCTATGATTCCTGTTGTTTTGGATATTGATTATGTTGGAATATGGTTATATTTTATTATTGGATTATGATTGGATATTGGTTGATTATTTCCGCTGTTGAATGTGTTTGTGGTTAGGTGGCTAGTGGGTATGGGACCACTAGTTATAGTTTATTTTATTAAATTATATTTATTATTTATTATTTAAAAAAAAAAGAGGGTCGGTCGTTTCATTTTGGTATCAGAGCCCTTACGGTTCTAGGTTTGGGTTCACTAGGTTTCTGTTGTGATGTTTGGGATTGCATGTCTTGATTGATTATGTGAGTTAGTCAATTGTGTGTGGCATGGAGTCCTAGAACATCCTATGCGAGCCAACTGTGTGATTCCACAGTGGGTTTATATTTCTGTGTTAAATAGTAATTGTTTGCTTAGCCTTCTGTTCATGGTAGTGCAGATGGTTAGAGGTGATGTTGTGGCTGGTAGAGGTCGTGGTCGATGACGCGGACGTGGTCGTGGACGCGGACGTGGTCATGGTAGGGGCAGAGTCCCAGTGGTTAGTGAGACCGAGGACCAGAGTGTGACAGCAGAGGGTATTGGCGAGTCGCAGGGTGTTCCGGGAGATTCAGTGAGTGTGGCCGGAGGGGGCGGTGTTGATGCTCCAGTGGCCGGAGGTTCTCGGGTTCCGGGTGTGGGAGTCCCAGCGGGTGGAGTCCCTGGTACTGACTTTGCGGCTATGCTAGCACAGGTGTTAGAGCGGTTACCACCAGTGGTACCGGCTCAGGCTCAGTTAGTGCCACCAGTGGTGGCGGAGGAGCGGCAGCCAGTGGTTGCGGATGTGGGAGCACATAGACGTTATTTGTCTATGCTCAAGGAGATGAAGGATCTGTTCACTGAGAGGTTTTCGGGTGGTACAGATCCTACCGGTGCAGATGCGTGGAGGACGAGTGTGGAATGTAACTTCCATATTCTGAGATGTCCTGAGGAGTTTTGGGTGGACATAGGGGTCTACTATTTGAGTGGTGATGCTGAGTTGTGGTGGAGATCAGTGGCTGCTAGGAGAGTGCAGCGGGAGATGACTTGGGCTGACTTCGTCTTGGAGTTCAACCGCAAGTATTTTCCTAGAGAGGCATTGGACCGGTTGGAGGTGCAGTTCCTTCAGTTGTCTCAGGGGACACGGTCAGTGCGGGAGCTGGACTTGGAGTTCAGCCGACTTCTTTGTTATGGGGGTCTGGCTTTGGAGTCTGAGGAGGCTCAGATCAGGAGGTTTTTGAGGGCTCTACGTGATGAGTTGAGAGTTCACTGTAGAGGGCGGAGTTATGCTACGCGTGCAGAGCTGGTTGAGACTGCAACAGAGATTGAGGAGGATATCCGGGCACAGTCAGGGGCGGTAGCTCCAGCAGTTCAGCCTAGTAAGGCTCAACAGCAGGGTGGTTCCAGCAGGGGCGGTAGGCATGCTCAGGGAACCAAGAGCAAGTGGGAGGCTACGCAGAAGCCGAGTGGTGCGGGTTGCTTCGGTTGTGGGAGCAAGGATCACAGGGTTGCTAGTTGTCCCAAGAGGAGTGTTCCGACGACAGGACCTCGGGTATGTTATCATTGTAGGGAGACAGGGCACATCAGGCCTTTTTGTCCCAAGTTGCAGCCGGCAGCAGTGGCAACGTTGCAGCAAGTGCAGCCTGGAGGTCAGCAGGTGGCACAAATTGAGCAGGCGCCACGTGCTTACACGACAGTAGAGACTGGTGGAACCAGTGCCGGGGCAATCACAGGTATAATTTCTGGTACTTAAACTTTGTGAATTTTAGTAGGTTCAGATTGTATATGTTTCCTGTGATAAAGTGTTAGGTTCTCAACACATGAGGTTTGTGTAGGGACCTTGTTGGTGGGTGGGTTTAAGTCCCATGTTATGTTTGATTTTGGAGCTTGTCATAGCTTTATTACTCCGGAGTGTGCAGAGTGTGCGGGGATCAGCGGGGATCTTGGAGAACTGCAGGAGTTGTCATGGTTGTGGGAGGTGAGTTCCTGAGAGTGATTGGACGAGCTAGAGGAATTGATATTCAGATCGTAGGAGAGTTGTGGCCAGCGGATTTGCTTATCAGTCCAGTGGAGTTATATGATGTTATTCTCGGGATGGATTGGTTGCATCGGCATAGGGTGCATTTGGATTGCCGCCGGGGTAGAGTGGAGTTTGAGCGTTCAGGAGGGAAGTTGGTTTTTCAGGGTATTAGACCAACTTCGGGAAGGGCCGTGAGGCTTATCTGGTTACTATATCTATGCCAGAGTCAGTGGGGAAGGCTACGGTCAGCGGTATTCCAGTAGTGGAGGAGTTTGAGGATGTGTTTCAGTCTTTGCAGGGATTACCACCATCTCGGTCGGATCCTTTTACCATTGAACTGGAACCGGGGATGACACCGTTGTCCAACGCTCCTTACAGAATGGCTCCAGCAGAGATGGCAGAGCTGAAGAAGCAGCTAGAGGATTTGCTGAGTAAGGAATTCATCCGTCCTAGTGTATCACCGTGGGGAGCGCCGGTGTTGTTTGTGAAGAAGAAGGATGGAAGTTTCAGGTTGTGTATTAATTATCGGGGTTTGAACCGGGTTACTGTGAAGAACAAGTACCCTCTTCCTAGGATCGATGAGTTGTTGGATCAGTTGAGGGGTGCTACTTGGTTCTCTAAGGTGGACCTAGCATCGGGTTATCATCAGATACCAATAGATGAGGCAGATGTGAGGAAGAGTGCTTTCAGGACGAGGTATGGGCACTATGAGTTTGTGGTGATGCCTTTCGGGCTGACTAACGCGCCAGCAGCGTTTATGAGATTGATGAACAACGTGTTTCAGGAGTTTCTAGATGTGTCTGTCATCATTTTCATCGACGATATCCTGGTTTATTCGAAGAGTCCTGAGGAGCATGCAGTGCGTTTGAGAGCAGTTATGGAGAAGCTGCAGGAGCAGAAGTTGTTTGCTAAGTTGAGCAAGTGCAGTTTATGGCAGCGTGAGATGGGCTTTCTGGGTCACATTGTTTCTGCTGAGGGGGTTTCAGTAGATCCAGAGAAGATTCAGGCTATCAGGGATTGGCCTAGACCGCAAAATGCCACAGAGATCAGAAGTTTTCTTGGATTGGCAGGTTACTACAGGAGATTTGTGCAGGGGTTTGCAAGCAGAGCACGTCCTATGACTAAGTTGACAGGGAAGGATGTTCCTTTTGTCTGGTCAGAAGAGTGTGAGGAAGGCTTTGCAAGCCTGAAGGTGATGTTGACTACTGCGCCAGTGTTGGCTTTGCCTGAGCAGGGAGAATCCTATGTGGTTTATACAGATGCATCTAGAGTTGGTTTGGGGTGTGTTCTGATGCAGCATGGGAAGGTGATTGCCTATGCTTCGTGGCAGTTGCGGGTGCATGAAGGCAACTATCCTACTAATGATTTGGAGATGGGTGCTATAGTTTTTGCCCTGAAGATTTGGAGATCTTATCTTTATGGTGCAAAGGTACAGGTGTTCACAGATCATAAGAGCCTGAAGTATATATTCACTCAGCCTGAGTTGAATTTGAGACAGAGGCGGTGGATGGAGCTTGTGGCAGATTATGATTTGGAGATAGCCTATCATCCTGGTAAGGCTAACACGGTTGCAGATGCTTTGAGTCGGAAGAGGGTGGCTTCGGCTCAGGAGCAGGAGATGGAATCTCTGGTAGGGGAGATCAGTGCTTTGAGCTTATGTGCTGTTTCACAGGAACCGTTGGGTTTGGAAGCATTAGATAGAGTAGATCTTCTGAGTAGGGTGCGGTTGGCTCAGGAGAAGGATTTGGGGCTGGTGAATGCCTCTAAGGATGTGGATTCAGAATATCAGGTGTTAGATAATGGTACTATCCTGGTGCACGGTCGGGTTTGTGTGCCCAAGGATGAGGAGTTGAGGCAGGAGATTCTGAGAGAGGCTCATGCGAGCAAGTTGTCCATTCATCCAGGAGCGACTAAGATGTATCGTGACCTCAAGAGGTACTATCATTGGGTCATGATGAAGAAGGACGTGGCTAGTTGGGTTTCGAGGTGTGATGTGTGTCAGCTAGTGAAAGCTGAGCATCAGGTTCCTGGCGGTTTACTGAAGAGTTTACCCATTCCTGAGTGGAAGTGGGATATGACCACCATGGATTTTGTGGTAGGATTGCCAGTGTCACGGACCTTTGATGCTATTTGGGTCATTGTCGACCGGTTGACTAAGTCAGCACATTTTCTGGCCATTATGAAGACTGATGGAGCAGCGGTCTTGGCTAAGAAGTATGTGAGGGAGATAGTCAGATTGCATGGGGTGCTAGTGAGCATTGTGTCTGATAGAGATTCTAAGTTCACTTCGGTGTTCTGGAAGGTATTTCAGGCAGAGATGGGCACTACGGTGCATATGAGTACAACTTATCATCCCCAGACAGATGGGCAGTCTGAGAGGACGATCCAGACGCTGGAGGATTTGCTGAGGATGTGGGTGGCCATTGGGCAGATCACCTGAACCTGGTAGAGTTTGCTTACAACAACAGTTATCAGGCGAGTATTAAGATGGCTCCTTATGAGGCTTTGTATGGGAGACCATGTCGTACACCATTATGCTGGACTCAGGTGGGGGAGAGGAGCATGTTTGGTGCTAGTTTTGTTCAGGAGACCTCAGAGAAGATTCAGGTTCTCAAGCTGAACATGAAGGAGGCTCAGGATAGGCAGAGGAGTTATGCGGATAGGAGGAGGAGAGATCTTGAGTTTCAGGTAGGAGACAGAGTGTACCTCAAGATGGCCATGTTGCGGGGTCCGAACAGGTCATTGTCAGAGACTAAGTTGAGTCAAAGGTATATGGGTCCATTCAGAGTGATTGAGCGGGTTGGACCAGTAGCATATAGATTGAAGTTACCTGAGGTGATGCGTGCATTCCATAAGGTTTTCCATGTGTCTATGTTGCGGAAGTGTCTCCGTGAGGGTGAGCAGGTGTTGGCTAAGATTCCAAAGGATCTTCAGCCTAACATGACTTTGGAGGCGGGACCAGTGAGGGTTCTCGAGAGGAGAATCAAGGAACTTCGGAATAAGAAGATTCCTTTGATGAGAGTCTTGTGGGACTGTGATGGTATTGAGGAGCAGACTTGGGAGCCTGAGGCAAAGATGAAGGCAAGGTTCAATAAGTGGTATGAGAAGCAAGCCGCGACTTGAGCTTGTTTAGCCGGGTCCCATCTGTAATCCGTGGCTGGAGCTGGAATGGAGTATTCCAGCCCAGCTCTCTTGTTACTCGGTCGCTTGGGGTGGTTGGTTGTGAGACTCAGTAACAAGATGAGGTGGTGTTCGGGGTACAAAGTTTCCGTGAGGCGGGGTTTTGGAGGAAAGTTTTCCTGAAATAGAAGTTTCCAAAAGTGGAAAGTTTCCAAAAATGGAAAGTGCTAAATATAGAAAGTTTTACGGGAGTTAGAATTTGTCCATTTTAGCGGTGGGGAGCCTTGGAGAGGCTTGTGTGTGGCCTTAGTGGCGGACTTTTGAGTCAGTGTGCCCGTGTGTGGCGGTCTTTTTAGACATTGTGTGGTCTTTGTGATGGGCTTTTTAGCCAGAGTGTCTTTGTGACGGTCCTCTTTAGGATATTTGTTTGGCCTTGGTGGCGGTCCTATTTAGGACATTTGTTTGGCCTTTGTGGCGGGCTGTTTAGCCAGAGTGTCTTTGTGACGGTCCTTCGGGACAGATGATCTTTGTGACGGTCCTTCGGGACAGATGGTCTTTGTGACGGGCTTTTTAGCCAGAGTGTCTTTGTGACGGTCCTCTTTAGGACATTTGTTTGGCCTTAGTGGCGGTCCTCTTTAGGATATTTGTTTGGCCTTGGTGGCTGTCCTGTTTAGGACATTTGTTTGGCCTTGGTGGCGGTCCTCTTTAGGACATTTCGTTTGGCCTTGGTGGCGGTCCTCTTTAGGACATTTTGTTTGGCCTTAGTGGCGGCCATTGTGGCATGTATATGATCCTTTTGCGGTCATGAGGTATTCCAGTGAGGGGATATGTGGTTGGTAGGACATTGAGATGTTTTACGCGAGCCACGGGAAGGGAACCTGGATAGGGATAGAACTCAGACGTGTTCAGAATCGTTTGCTCGTGACTCTTGGGACTTTGGTTCTCCTAGTACTGCCATATTAGGAGACTTTGTGACTTTGGAGTATGGTTGGTATATCGACTTCGGACGACGGTCCGGAGGCGCGCTGTAGGGTGACGACCCGAGAGACGAGTTTGGATTTTTCTTTATATATTATGGCATGCGGGTTTATGCCCGATGAGGAGCCAACATTGGCATGCAGACTTAGGTCTGATGAGGAGCCAATGAAAACTCAAGGTTTAGGCCTATGAGAAAAAGGAAAGTCCAAAAGTTGAGAGCAAATGATGCCTGGAGCGTGAGTCTATCGCCTAGAGGTGACCTTCTGTAGATCAGTTGGAGGAGTGCAGGCCGTGGAGACGGTTGCACGGGAGTCCTTGGCTGATGGTTGTTCGAGATTCGAGGACGAATCTAGTTTGGTGGGGGAGAATTGTAATATCTGTGAACCGGAATCCCGTTTTGGGAGTTGCATCGGTCGATGCAGATGGTGCATCGGTCGATGCATGTTCAATTCTGTGCGTTTTGAGTTAAGTCAAACGCTGCGTTTTGGGTTAAGGAAAACCCTTAGATGCGAGTTTTGTCTCATTCGTGGTTGTGTGGCCGTTTTTGAGAAAAGAGAAAGAGAGAAAAGTTGTTCTTGAGTGTTCTTGAGAATTCTGGAGATTTGAGGCTGTTCCTGGAGATATCTGTAGCTGGGATCGTGGTAGTAGTTTCCTAGAAGCGTTTTCTTCCTTGTGTTAGGTTCAGATTCGTCTTGGCAAAGGTAAGTGCAGGACCATGGCTTATCTAAGCTAGAGAACCCTATAATCTGTTTGTTTTGTGTGGTTAGACGTGTTAGATTGTTGTTATGGACGTTAGGAAGCTTGCTTGTGGCTTGGGATCGAGTTTTGTGTTTACAGGAACGAAGATCCGACGAGAAGCTTCAGGGAAAACACGATGCTCGGCATTACATCGGTCGATGCATAGCTTGCGTCGGTCGATGCAAGTGCGAGGACGGCGCGTAAAACTCTAGGGTTTTGGTGTGATGTCGAGCATGCGTCGGTCGATGCAGATTGGGTATCGGTCGATGCAGCTTCTGTGTCGGTCGATGCAATCCCTTGGTGTGTTGATCGATGCATGTTTGCGTCGGTTGATGCACTGTCCTGGTTTGTCGATCGTTGTTTATTGCTTGTTGTTTGATGGTTAAAGATACTTTATTCTTGTGTGTATAGCCCAGTAGATGGGAGGATTGCCTTATTGAGTGTTTATAAAATACTCATGCATTGCAATATGTGTTTGTGGTGCAGGTAAAGGCAAAATGTGATCGTGGAATCAAGGCAATGAAGAGGAGGATGTTCTAGGGACTCGGTTTTATGTTTGTCTGGCATTGCTAGGTTGCTAGAGTTGGGTCATTGGAACATTGCTAGGTTGTTGGTTCTATGATTCCTGTTGTTTTGGATATTGATTATGTTGGAATATGGTTATATTTTATTATTGGATTATGATTGGATATGGGTTAGTTATTTCCGCTGTTGAATGTGTTTGTGATTAGGTGACTAGTTAGTATGAAACCACTAGTTACAGTTTTATTTTATTACATTATATTTATTATTTATTATTCTTTTTAAAAAGAGGGTCGGTCGTTTTATTAGCGGACTTAACTTGTTGATTGTGACATTGTGCTCCTCCGTTTACGCCATGTTGCTGCCTTATTGACTGGTGGACCCAGAAGTTAACGGTGTGGTTGACATTTGGATTGATTAATTTCTTCATCAAAAAGCTATGCATGGTACACTGTCTATAGCAATTAGGTACAGGGGTTATAGAATAGTGAAAAAGGCTATCTGTGTATAATATTACGGAAGTAAACAACTTTTTTTAGACTATATAATATTTATAGATTAGTTACAGCATAGATTATAAATTAAATATAGGTTGGTTACAAAAAAAAGTTAGAGATTAATTGGTCAATCCATGGACTATATATATACTTACCAATATTCCAAAAAAATCTTCTTAAAGAGAATATCCCGATGATTTATACAGTTTACAAAAATATAATCTTTATTATTACATATATTGTTACACCTTATATACTGTTAAGCTTAAAAATATAATGTTAGGTGTAAAAAGGAATAAAATCTTGGCAAATAATCACAATTAATCGTGATTTCCAAGATATTATTCGGAATAGATAAGGAAACTTTTATAGAAAATCAATTATAGGTAACTTTTAAAATATAAGAAAATCTCTCAACCTAATTAAAACAAAAATATGTGATTTTTCTTTCACTTTTATTTGATTTTATATTTAAATTATTTTGAATTGTTATATAATATATTTAGTCCATAAATTTGTAATTTAAGTTTTTTTAAATGAACATATATTGCTTAACTTATGAATAAAAAATATATAAAATATTCCACATCGCCTAAAAAAACTATGCAAAGATTCAAAGTCATATTATAAAAAATAGACCAAAATGATTCCGAATAATGAACATTAAAAAAAGTTAATTAAATAAATATTGTAACATAAAAATTAATATAGGGTATAATGTAGGTTAAGTCATAGAATTAACAATAAAAATACAATGTATAATTTTTTGTATTAAATAACTTAGCCCGTGGTATACCGCGGATCAAAATCTAGATCTACTAGAATAGATCTTACAATATAGATGTTATTTCCGTAAGTTATATTCAGCATATGATTTCTTGCCTTAATGTTTCATCCAGAAAGAGAAGAAAACTTTTAAAACAAATAAAACAATCATATATATGATGTTTTAAATAAAAATCATATACATAAAAGTAAGGTTTCACTCTCTTCTTATTGGTCCATTTAGCATTTAATTTTTTAAATAATAATATTTATGTATAATTAAATAAAAATGTAGCAAATGTACATTAATCTATACTATAAATAGACACTTAACTACTAAATTATAACTGAAAGTACATTAATTATAAATTGACTATTTTCCATTCATTTTCATTCAAACACATAAATTATAATTTTAACTTCTTTAATTAATTTATTTTAGAAATGTAACTTTCATCCCTTGAAATACTATAAATAATCATTCTCACATCATCACCCACCATAACTCAAATTTTGAATATTTCTTTGTTTTGTTTATGTTCTTGCATGAGTTCCAAAATCATGGTAAGAGTGTGCTTATATTGTTAGATTTATCTTATGTTTTTGTTCAATTTTTTTAATGTATTTCTTCCTTCCTTCTTTGTCTTCTTATTATTTTTAATTTTCAATCACATATGTATAATAAAAATTTGGTAACTGTAAAAACAATTATCTATGCAGATTCAACAATACTAATTTCTATCAAAGCCTAATGGGGGAATCAAACTAAAGAAATCATCTTCATTCATGTATATATATATATATATATATTAAAGTATGCAATGTTTCAACAAAAGAAACTATTATAATAGAATTATTAAATCAAAATTTTTAACTCTCTCTTACCTCCAAAAAATTTGAAAACATTTTTTTGTATACTCATCATTATATTTAGTTCTTGTGATCCAAAATATATTTATATAAAGATCATTATAATGTTTATTAAATTCAAAATTTGTAATTTAATGATTTTCTATATAAAAATAATTTGTTATTCCATTTCCAAAATTTTACTACAAAAAGGAAATCATTAGAATTTAACCTAGCAATATAGCTTAAATTAAGGTGAATATAAAAGAGATTAAAAATTAAATTAATCTTTGAGATTTCTTTTATTTCATTTCATATGATATAATAAGGTTTCACTCTCTTCTTATTGGTACATTTAGCATTTAATTTCAAAAAAATAATATTTATTTTTAATTAAATAAAAATGTAAAAATATACATTAATTTATATTATATACTTTAAATCTACACCTTACTACTAAATTGTAACTGAAATTACATTAATTATGAATTAACTATTTTCCATTCATTTTCATTCAAACATACTATAAATTATAATTATAACTCTTCTAATAAAATTGTGATTATATATTTTGTTAGATTTATCTTATATTTCATATGATTGTATAGGAAATATATTTAATTAGAACTTAAAAAATAATTTTGGAATTTGATTATTAAATGTTTTAGGTAAATTTTGAATATCATTGTAAATTTTTATTTTATAATTAAAAATATTTTTAAATAAGTGGTATATTTTAATATTATATGATTTGAATAAATAAAGTGTATTATTGACATTAAGGTAATTTCTTTGTTATATATGTATTTTTAGGGAAAATTTCAATAATACATCTTTTTCAATACCACTTTCCAGAAAATATCATTTTAAAAACTTTATTAAAATAATATTCTCAGAAAATTCTCATAGTTTTATGATTATTACATAAACTAAAATAAATTAACATAACTAATACAACAACCTGCGCATATGCGCGGGATTTTACCTAGTTACAAAATAAACAAAAGCAATTTCTACTCGTGCTCTAGCACAGATCTAATTCTAGTAGACTGTATTATAGAATAAGCTACGAACTCTGAACTCCAAAACTTGGTTAATAGAAAATATCCTCACAATAAGATCGACGGACTAAACCCAAGAGTAAGTTTAGTTTAGAATATTAATGTTTTATATGTGAACTATGTATATCTGTTTATCTCGACTGCATTTTACTATAACATAAATTTTGTTATAGTTCAGTAGGACCCATTTTAAGTTGTGAAAAAAGTTCACACTTAGGGTCCGAATGGTGATCACGGTTTTGGTTGTGTGGGGAAAGCGATTTTGGAGTGCGGTACGGTTCAACTGCGGTACGTGCGGTTTGCGGGACAAGTGCGGTTTATACAAAATAAGCGGTACAGAATGATATTTGATTGGTGAAAAAACTATTTGCGGTTCAGTATTAATTGTGTAAATGGTAAAAAAAGGAAAAGCGGTGCGGATTACATATATTATAAATAAATTTATTAATAATTAGTATGTTTGTATATTATTGTATGTTATGAATTAATAATAAAAATAATTGTATTTATAAACCTTAAATACTATAGTCGATCAAAAAGTAATTTTTTTTTGACATATTGATAAAAAGTTCAACTATATAAAGATACTATTTTTTAAAAAAAATTATCGATTACTTTGATTTTCCCATAACATATTTGCAATAGTATCTCTTATTTGCGTCATAGCTTCTCCATCTGCTATCTCTGTTGCATCCATGTCACCTATATTATGTTCAAAATTTTGGTTGTTGTTCGTCTCGGTCATTACATCTGCGAATTCTGCATCCGAGAAATTTGAAATCCTGATGAAATTATTTAGACCCACTATAGCCATTACCACTCTTTTCTGAATTTGAACATTATATCTTGAAAATTAGAAAGTATTTATATCTAAGAAAAATTATATGAAAAAAATTATTTGACAAAAAGTTACTAAATTAAGAAACATATTTTTATAGCATGTTTTAACAAATTTAATATACCTAAATATCATATGTTTCCTCAATATTTATCTAATAATAGTGAAGTTAAAATAAAATATTATTTTTACATTATATAACAATGAATCATCTAAGAGGAAAGAGAAGAGAATATATAGCCTAGAAGTATATAAGTAGGAGAAAAAACAACAGCTATATACTATTTTTAATAATAATCAAAGTAATAAAATATGTACCCACTGCGTTTTTCCTCCGACCGCTGGGTAATAACAGGTTTGAATTGTTATTGCGGTCCAAGGCATTTTGCCTTCTCAAAAACCGCACCCGCCTCTCATTTTTTTATTATTGGCAAAACCACACATTTATAATAATAGTTGTGATTGGTGAATGATATGCGTTATTCATAATTCTTTTCTCAATTCCGCAAATAACACGGACTAGGTAGTAACCCGTGCTATAGCACGGGCAAAATATTTTATTATTTTAAATATCTAATTTAAGTTTGGTTTTAATTTGAATTATTACACGTATATACTATATAACCTAGAAGAACGGGAAACACGTCCCTGTCCCGTTTTATCATGTCCCGTTCCATCTCCTATCTTCCCATATCTATCATAATTTTTTGTCTTATTGTAACGCTCCGATCATCACCTTAGTGGGCCCACTCATGTCCATTCCCGATCCATAGGCCCACCTTGCTTAGTGGGCCCACATCCATTCTTGGCAAGTGGGTTCATCCATATCCGACAGTGGATTTTTTACATCCAGGAGGTTTTAAAGATTTATTTACCATCCCTACAAATCACCACATGATCTTTCAATGTGTTTTGTCTCCATTTGCACAGTTCCGACAATCACTTTCCGGATGGTCACTCATCCTGAAACTACTCCAGCTCAAACATGCTTAACTCTAGAGTTCTCTCAGGACCTTTGACCGAAAAGAAAACTGCACTTTGGTGACATAGGTGACCAAATAAATTTTTTTAAACCTCTCCGCAAACCGGGATGTCACAATTGTGATCGTTCTCTTTTACATAATTACTTGGTAGACAATATTTTTAATAGAGATTGGGTAAGAAATTTAGATGGGATACCCATATTCTTCTTGAATATATATATATATATATATATATATATATATATATTTTTTATAGAATTAGTTTTTACTATCCAAAAAAATACGATTTTAACAAACTATCTAACAGTTTTAAAAAATACTAAAATATTGAAGTTACCCGTTCCAAAGTGGAGAATTACTTCACGAAATATATAAAGTCTCCATTTGAATATTTTTAACCAAAATTTCAAAATATCCATCTCATATTAGTTCTTTATATGTCACATAGTGAATTTTTTTAAGAAAATTGTTTAAGTGCAATCTTTTCTATTATACGAATTACCCATTTCCATTGCATATCCATTATTTCTCATTGTAATACCTTAAATTCCCCAGACTTAATCATAATTTCATTTACATAATACATCAAATTTTTTAGTTTTATAAGTTTTTTGTTTAATGGCACAAAAAAAAAAAGGTTTTTCTTATTTTTTTGCTCTTTAGTCGTGGAGTTTAAAAAAAAAAGTTTTTCTTTATTAGGTGATTACAATAATGATTTCTCATGAAATGTAATTTATTGCATATTGTCTTTTCAACAAAGACAGTGATGATGAATCAAAAAGTTTTTAATCATGGACTGATGATTGTGGAAAAATAAGAGACTTATTTGTCATTTTTTTTGGTCATCAGATATAACCAAAAATAGTTTGAGAATCGAAAGTAACCAAGAACAATAATAAACACCAACAACATTATTCATCAACATGCACTTGATCATGAAACCAAGATGGCCCACCAAGTGCTAAATATGACTAAGATCTACCATTTCTCGTGACACTATTCGCGATAACAATCGTTACTTTATTCGCCGGAACAGCCACCTTATTCTCATATTTATTTATGGTTTTGTTTTTTTCTTCTTTCAAATTTTCGACAAACATTAATAACATGATGTCGTAGTTTTTTTTTAATTTAAATCTTTCATATAAATTAATTTAGTATTAAATTTTCTCATATAAATTTTAAATTTGAAAAAATGAGTTAGAATCTTATTATTTTAAATATATAAAACTATTTGTACAATATTGATAATAAATCTAAATATTGGATTTCAATTTGGTTTTAGTTTCAATTATTGTTCATATAAATCCAAACATATCTACTTTGTAATAGGAAACATTTCCCGTCCCGTTCCATCCCATCCCGTCCCATCCTGTCCTGTCTTGTCTTTCTCTCTTTATCCATCATAATTTTTTTGTCCTATGATCGTTCTCTTTCAATAAATACTCATTAAGCATTGTTTGTTAATATGTATTCATTAAGAAATTTAGACATGATACTCGAATTCTCCATTGTATATTTAATTTTTAGTTAGGTAGTAAAATTATCTAAAAACAAATTATAATTCTGAAAACATCTAATTATTTTGATTAGAACTATATTAGCTGTAGAATTACGGGAAGTAACATCAAAATTAAGATCCCAATACAATAAAAGAAAAACCCGCGCTACAGCACGGGACAAAATATTTTTATAAATGTTATTTTTCATGTAAATTAAAAAAAAAAAACTAGTAAAATATTGAAACGACCGACCTTTTTTTTTTTTTAATAAATAATAAATAATATTAATAATATAAACTACAACTAGTGGTCCCATACCCACTAGCCCCCTAACCACAATCACAATCAACAGCGGAAAACAATACCAATAAATAACCAATAATAATATAACCAATAACATCAACAATATCCAGTATTAATTCAAATCCTAACCAATGTTCCCAAACAACATAATCCAAATAACCAGCAATCCTAGCAATGCTCTAAGACTCAACTCTAGCAACCTAACAATGCCAGATAAAACAATCAACCGAGTCCCTAGAACATCCTCCTCTTCATTGCCTGGATTCCACGATCACACTTTGCCTTTACCTGCACCACAAACACATATTGCAATGCATGAGTATTTTACAAACACTCAGTAAGGCAATCCTCCCATCTACTGGGCTATACACACAAGCAAAAGAGACATCTCTAACCATCAAACAACATCCAACAATCAACAATAACAAACCAGGACTCTGCATCGACCGATACCAACATGCATCGACCGACACCAGTTTGGAGGTTGCGTCGACCGACGCAAGATCTGCGTCGACCGATGCAAGGTTAACTTGCATCGACCGATGCAAGATATGCATCGACCGATGCATGCTCGACATAACACGAAAACCCTAGAGTTTACGCGCCGTCCTCGCATCTGCATCGACCGATGCACAAGGTGCATCGACCGATGCAATGCCGAGCATCGTTTTCCTCCGAAGCTTCTCGCCGGATCTTCGTTCCTGCAACCACGAAACTCGATCCCAAGCCACAAGAAATCTTCCAAACGTCCCCAATAACAATCTAACCAGCCTAGCAACACATAACAAGCAAATCAGAGAGATCTCTAGCTTAGATAAGCCATGGTCATGCACTTACCTGTGCCAAGACGAATCTGAACCACAAACAAGCAAGAAAAACGCTTCCTAGAAGCTCCTACAACGATCCCAGCTACAGATCTCTACAAGAACGCACCAAATCTCCAAGAAACTCTCAAGGATTCTTTCTCTCTTTCGTTCTCTCCCAAAACGGCCCAACTCGCCGAATGAGACCAAAGTCGACTTAAGGGTTTCCCTAACCCAAAACGCAGCGTTTGACTTAAGTCAAAACGCAGAGAAACAACCTTGCATCGACCGATGCACAACTTGCATCGACCGATGCAGATCCTAAACCGGGATTTTGGTTCACGGATGTTACAATTCTCCCCACCAAACTGGATTCGTCCTCGAATCCCGAACAACCATCAGTCAAGGATCCCCGTGCAACCGTCTCCACGGCCCGCGCTCCTCCGACCGATCTACGAAGGTCACCTCTAGGCGATAGACTCACGCTCCAGGCGTCATTTGCTCTTGACTTTTTGGACTTTCCTTTACTCGTAGGCCTAAACCTTGAGTTTCATTGGCTCCTCATCAGGCCTAAGTCTGCATGCCAATGTTGGCTCCTCATCAGACCGAAGCCTGCATGCCATAATATATAAGGAGAAGCCCAAACTCGTCTCTCGGGTTGCCACCCTACAGCGCCCCCGGATCGTCATCCGAAGTCGATATACCAACCATATTCCCAAGCCACAAAGTCTCAGAATATGGCAGTACTAGGAGAACCTAAGTCCTCCAAGAGTCGCGAGCAAACGATTCTAAACACGTCTGAGTCCTATCCCTATCCAGGTTTCCTTCCCGTGACTCGCGTAAAAGCATCTCAATGTTCTACCAGCCACATATTCCCTCACTGGAATACCATATGACCGCACAAGGATCATATACACGCCACAAGGGCCGCCACAAGGGCCAACAAAATGTCCTCACGAGGACCGCCACCAAGGCCAAACAAATGTCCTAAAAAGGACCGCCACCAAGGCCACTCGTCCCGAAGGACCGTCACGAAGACAATCTGTCCCGAAGGACCGTCACGAAGACCATCTGTCCCAAAGGACCGTCACAAAGACCATCTGTCCCGAAGGACCGTCACAAAGACCATCTGTCCCGAAGGACCGTCACAAAGACCATCTGTCCCGAAGGACCGTCACAAAGACCATCTGTCCCGAAGGACCGTCACAAAGACCATCTGTCCCGAAGGACCGTCACAAAGACCATCTGTCCCGAAGGACCATCACAAAGACACTCTGGCTAAACAGCCCGCCACAAAGGCCAACAAACGGCTAAAAGCCCACCACAAAACCACACAATTGGCTAAAAGCCCGCCACAAAGGCCACACAATGTCTAACAAGACCGCCACACACAGGCACTCTGACCCGAAGGTCCGCCACAAAGGCACAGAAGCCTCTCCCAGGCTTCCCACCGCAAAAATGGACAAATTCTCTTTCCTGTGGGAACTTGGTGACAACTTGTCCTGTGGGAAGGTTGTTAAAGGGTGAGGACCAGGGTTCGAGGAACGCCTGGCGCACCAATAACCTACTGGTGGATTGGGATATCCACAGTGATGGGTTAGGATCGATGCCCTGCAGGGCCAGCTTGGAGTCTGTTGGGACAGCTAGCGGGGGGGCTAGCAGGGTCCACAGACGGTCCGTTGGGGCAGCTAGCGGGTTGGCTAGTGGGGTCCACGGGACGGGTTGTTACAAATATATCCTATCATGTCCTGTCCCCTCATGTCCCAACCCATCTCAAATCGTTCCGTCTCATCTGTTTCATATCGTCTCGTTTTATCCAGTCTCGTCTCGTCCCGTATCCATCAGATTTTTTTGTATGATGTTCTTTCTCTTTTAAATAACTACTCGGTAGACAATTTTACTAAACAATTTGGGTAAGAAATTGGGATAGCAGAGTTCTCCATTGAATATTTTTTTATTTAGTTAGTTGAAATTATCCAAATTTATAATTTTCAAAAAGATAATTGTTTTCAAAATTAGCAAAATTTTCAAAGTGCCCATTCCAAAGTGGTTAATTACCTGTCACATAGTCAATCCTTACCTAAATTAGTGAAAACTTGACAATTGAATTTATTTATCTATATTTTCTGATTTGTACTTTTATCTAAAATTTATGTCTCTCTTTTTCTAAAAAAATTGATCAAAATATTGTTTTTTATTATTCGTATTACCCGTTTTAGTTTACTTATACTATTTCAGTATTTGTGCTTAATTAGTAAATTAAATTACTTAAAAACACTGATAAAACATATATTTAGTCAAATAATTAACATTTTTAGGTTGTAAAACTTTAATTGTCTAATATTAATATTTTCCATAAAAATTAGGTTGCCATTCTTTTTAGGTGTTTTGTTAATATTTTGGTGTATATGTAGAATTCTCCAACCTGTACCGAAAATAAATATGATCATCATCTTCACCAGCTGGAAAATATACATTTTTTGCAATCCATCCATAATAATCAAGCACAAACCGTGTTTGTTAAAAATGTTAAAGTAATTTTGTTACGTGGTGTTAAATCTCGTCCCGTCACATCGCTTTCCTTCCCGTCCTGATCCATCCTGTTAGATATTTTATGTCCCATAATCATTTCTTTTTAAATAATTACTGATATAATAAATTATGACTAAAAAAATTAGACAAAATACATGTATTCTCCATTTGAATGTTTAATCTATATAGTTACAATTCCATTTGGGCTGAAATTTTTGTTTTTAAATATGTTTTAGAAGAATTTTATTTTAAATTGTGAAAATTTTCTACACCAGTATCCCTACTTAATTACATTTCCATAATTTTCGTTTTGTTTTAGTTACAAAAATATTTAATATATGGCAAAAATGTAATCCATACATTTAAGCATAATAAATCACGTTATATGAGAAATAATTGTATCAATTAATACTTGCATAATCATTAATGTACTTTCCAGTTTCCATGATATTAATAGCATATTTTCTAATCCAACTTTTGATTCAATTTTAGTTAAAATTGTATATTATTTTTTTAATATCATTAGATACAGTTTCTTGTAAAATACAGTTTCTTGGTGAGAAATTCTGCTTGGCTCTCATCTTCCATCTCATTAGATACAGTTTCTTGTAAAATAAAATCAGCACAATAAACTTTCATAATATTGTACTTAACTTTTTTGTGTTTACTATCCCCACATGTCTTTGTTATCAATATCACCATCTCTTTCTTATAACTTTTTAGTGTTTCAACAACATCAAACTCATGCAATAACTCCTTCTCATCCTCATTTACACCAGGATCAAGTTCTAGTTCTACAACACCATCTTCCCTGTCAGGCTTAGCTTTGGCCTCTCCGTGAACATCAATCTCACCTTCTTCTACTTCAGACTCCACCCCACCATCGTCATCAGCCTTTCAACCACATTTACACTGGTGTAGAAAATTTATTTTATACAAAAACCTAGAAACAATAAATCATGTAACAGCTTCCAGCTTTCATATTCTATTTGAAACTAAGAAAACCAAGCTGAATTAGGTTTGATAATATATGCTGGTACTACTCCGCTTTTGAAGAGAAGAAGAGCCTTTGAGCACATAATCACCTTTGTACGTATAACACAAACATCAGTGGCGGATTCAGAAATATAATTTAGAGAGGTCAAAATATAACTAAAAAATTTATAATTTAAAAGAAATTAAAAAACTAAAAATATATTTTTGTTTTATTAAAAAAACTACAAATTAGGTTTAATATTTATAGAGTGAAGCAAATAAAAAGACTATAAACTATGAGAAAAATATTGTCAAAACACAAAATAGTAGAAAATATGATAAAAACTGAAGGGAATAACACAAATTTCTAATTTTAAAGGGATCAAAAGAGAAAAAGTATAAATAATATTGTAAAACTTAAAGGGCTATAAGATAAATTTAGAATTTTAGGGGGGTCAGCTGACCCCCTTTAATCCTTACTAGATCCGCCCTTGACAAACATTATTCTCATTATTGGTCGAATGTTGTATACGTTTCGGTTGGTTGGTTTGAGTTTTTGGGAAGTCTATTGAGGAGGTTGGAGTTCCACTGGTTCTTTATTCTGTTGTCTGTTCAGCCTGGAAGCCTCCCCAGCTATCAATGACCATCTGCATTAATTAATTATCATGTCAGGTAACAAATAATTTTATTACAAAAAGAAAACTTGTTGTGTGTTTGTTGAAATACTGTTTCGAAATAGATTATGGAGACGGATTATGAGTTCTTTCTCAGATGAGGTGCTTCCGCGCTTTATCCCGGTCTCAAATAGTTCTTCCACCGAAGTCTACAACTTTTGTTAAACTCTTGAGCCCTGTTATGTTTGCAGAAGACTATTACTGTACGTCGAAGATGTACCATGTACACATAAAGATGGATAAATAGAGAGATTCGTACCAGCTTGGTTTGGGAGTAGAGCTGTCAAATGGTCCGTCCATGGACCATTTGGGCGAGTCCATCTGGACATTATTTTGCATGGGCCAAAGTTGGACAGTCCCAAATGGACAATGGTCCAAAAAGTGTCCATGCCCATTAGGACCATTTCCAAATGGTCATGACCATGGACAGCCCATTTTTCTTTCTATTGTTATTCACTTATAAAATCTAAGTTTTATTTTTGTTAGTTTCTTCTATAAAATCTAAATTATATTTTTTTTTTATTATTCAATATTCACTTATAAAATCTGAGATTTATTTTTGTTATTTTCTTTTATAAAATCTGAATTTATTTTGTTGTTATTCACTTATAAATTCTGAGTTTTATTTTTGTTATTTTCTTTTATAAAATCTAAATTTTTTTTGTTGTTTCTTTTCTAAAATCTGATTTCTTTTTGTTATTTCTGTTATAAAATTATGAGTTTGGTGGAAAAATTACGTAATTACACATCTTCTCTTCAAAACCAAAATTAGAGAATCCACATTTTTTGCCTAAACCGTAAAACTGCATTTTCCCGCCAAAATCGTAAAATTACGTTTTCCCGTCAAAACCGTAAAATTACGTTTTCCCGCCAAAACCGTAAAATTGTGTTTTCTCGCTAAAATCCGTAAAATTGCGTTTTCTCGCCAAAACCGTAAAATTACGTTTTCCCGCCAAAACCGTAAAATTGTGTTTTCCCGCCAAATCCGTAAAATTATGTTTTCCCGCCAAAACCGTATGTTTTCCCGCCAAAACCGTAAAATTGTGTTTTCTCTCCAAAATCCGTAAAATTGTGTTTTTCCGTCAAATCCGTAAAATTACGTTTTTCTGCCAAATCCGTAAATTACGTTTTCCTGCCAAAATCGTAAAATTATGTTTTCCCGTCAAATCCGTAAAATTACGTCAAATAAAATATAATAATTGAAAATTATTTAGTTGTAAATGGATTTTCTCATAAAAATATCTTTAAAATAAAAACATGTTAATTTTGGTAGGTGGGCAAGCCCATTGTCCATCTGGTTAAGACCATATGGTCCATGGACAAAAATGGTCTAATGCCCAAATAGACCATTTATTTTTTGGTCCGCCCATGGTCCGCCCATATGTATATGGACATGGGCGTGTCCATGGGCGGCCCGCCCATTTGACAGCTATATTTGGGAGAGTGCTCCACTTGCCTTCACCAGGAGTGGTTATGTATTCTCTTAGGATCTTCTCTTCATGATCAGTCCAAGCTCCTCTGTTTAACTCCGCTCTCTTCAGAGTATTAGTTGCTCTCTTTCTCATTCTCTCATGGTTGTGATGGCTACAAATTGTCTTTAGTTTAGTGTTGTGAACAGAAACTGTTTTTGTGTTTAGCTGAGTAATTTTTATAGGGGAGTTGTTGCAATGTCCCTACGGCAATCGCTTTACAACTAATCTCTGCTAATTTATTCGCAATCCATCAGTGTAACAAACCAAACCAAACCTGCAAAATTAATTAATCAAAACTTGCAACTTAGATTAGCCAAAACGTAAGAACCATCTTTTCTTGCTTTATATATCTCTGTTTTTCAAATCCAAAATTACTTAAGGATGCATAAATCTTTCTATCAGTTTTATGAATGTAGGTATTATAATGTAAAAATGTTGACCAAACGTTTTCTCATCAAATCCGATACTAATGAATGAAACATTTTAACTGATTACCAAACCTATCGACATGTATAAGAAATCGGTTTGCTGCAAATTGAGAGGAGAAAGACAAAATCTAAATAGCATGTGTCAATTAACTTAGCACAAACTTACGATCAAAGATAAACTAAGCGATTTGCAGAAAAAAAAAATTGAGATAGAATCAAGATCAAAGAACTAATTTTGCCCTAAACAATGAGTGGAAGTCAAAAGAGATCTTATATCTCTATCATTGAACGAAATAAAAAGAAGCAATTAGGGAGAGAGAGAGAGATAAGGGACGATACCAGAACGGCTGCGTTCGCCATGTTTATGTCTCTCCTCTATGGCTCTATCGGTTCGCCTGCGTTCTCCATGTTCTCTTCTCTTTCGAAAGAAAAAAAAAAAACAAAAAACAAACACAATAAAGAGAAAAGAAGATCCGCGTGTTTTAACCGGGTAGGTTTACTAATACAACCTTTTAAAAAAAAAATGGATAGAGTGATGAACGGTTATGATTAAAAGAATCTCAAAATCTATGGCCAAAAGTTTTAAATTGTTAATTAATGAAAAAGATCCGACCCGGGAGATGGATCCGCGCGTTTATCCGGACGAAGAGATGAGTAAAAAGATAATTTTACCCTTTTTCCAAATGAATAAAATAGTCTTAAAACCAATGGCATTGTATTGTAAATTCTAACAAAACTAAGGTTTTTTCAGTCAATGTTTTACGATTAATAGTAGAGATTTCGAAACATGGATTTCGAAACATGTTTTTCAAAAAGTTACTTTATACACCAATGACCAATCACAGCAATATGAGTAATTCGCGTTTTTTGTAAAAAAAAAAAAAAAAAAACTGGGTGCGGTTTTCTTGGTTGAATATTACTCATGGACCGCACTTATTTCTTCAGTTACCTCATATCCAGCGTTTTTTGAAATAACGCAAATACAAACAGCATAATAATTTTTTAATAGTATTTAACTTCATCTCTCTTTCTATCTCTATCAATGCCTTGCTCGATCGAACACGTCGTTGCACATTACAGTGCTTTTGTAGACCAGTCAAGCTACGAGAGCAAACAAAAGAAACTTAACAAACACATATTTTAATAATTCCACAATAATTCTTTTTATTTTATAATATTTTTTATGATTGAATTTTTAATTTATTTAAAAATACATAAATATATATATATAATTAAATTTTAACTTAAGTAAATTTCATATTTAAAGTTAATAAATGATATATTAAAATTATTTGTTCAATAATCCTAAATTTTTAATTTTTATCTAAACTAATATTCTTAATATATTAAAATATGTATCCGTACTACAATTTCTTTCACCAATCAAACTTTATTTTGCACCACTTATTATGTAAAAACGCGCTTGTCCCGCAAATTTATTTTTCCCGCACGAACCGCAGTTGAACCGTATCGCACTGTTAAATCGTTTGTCCCGCACAACCAAATCCGCCCTTAATCAATCAATACTATTCAATAGTGAGTAAATTGAATGATTATATATGTCCTTATACATTACACTGGGGAGTATTCAAACTAATATTTTAAGTGATTTGTAAAAGATTTACAAGTCATATGTTATTCAATCAAATATTTAAAAAACTCTAGTGAAATCCAAGATTATTGAACTAATGATTTAAAAATTTACTTAGAATTCATTGCTATTAAAAACCGTTTGAGGATGTGATTTGGATGATTTTAAAGGAATTTGAAAGAATTTTCTTAGCTAAAAATACATAAATCAAAATCACATGATTTTAGGTGAGATTTGGAAGGAGTTTATAATAAATCATATCAATTTCTGTAAAATTATCTAAATCATGTAAAAATTCAGAAAAACTCAAATCACTTAAAATACTAATTTGAATACACCACCCTAGGTTTCGTCTCTGTAAACTTATTAAACTCCGTAGAGAATTCTATTAATGACGCAGGCCTTATATACGTACAAGAGGAGTAGCCTCCAAGTAATATAGTTACAGATTTGACATTATCGACATAAAGGAAATATTCTATATATTCCTATTCTAACACCTTCCCTCAGTCGGAGCAGGAGGTGGCCGGATGTTCAGACTGGAACGAAAGTCGCAAAATATGGTCGTGGGAAGTCCCTTAGTGAAGATGTCGGCGTATTGGAGAGACGACGGAACATGAAAGACTTTGACCTGACCAAGAGCCACCTTTTCTCGAACAAAATGTATATCAATTTTGATATGTTTGGTGCGTTAATGTTGTACAAGATTAGATGACATGTAAACCGCACTAACATTATCACAAAAAACAAGGGAGGCTTTGGAGAGAGGACGACGTAACTCAAGAAAAAGAGTACGTATCCAAGTAACTTCGGCGACCACATTCGCAACACCTCTATATTCTGCCTCAGCACTAGAGCGTGACACTGTATGCTGACGTTTTGATGATCAAGAGATGAGATTATCACCCATGAATACACAAAACCCAGAGGTTGATCGGCGAGTTGTAGGACACCCAGCCCAATCCGCATCAGTATAGGCGATAAGATCGGTTGAGGATGATACATAGAGCTGGAGACCATGCTGGATAGTACCCTTAACATATCGAAGAATGCGTTTAAGGGCATTGAAATGAGGAACTTGCGGATCATGCATGTACAAACAGACTTGGTGGACAACATAGGATATGTCAGGACGAGTGATAATGAGATATTGTAATGTCCCAGAAAGACTACGATACAAGCTAGGATCATCAACCCCATCACCAACCGCTTCAGCTAGCTTTGACTGCGTATCGACCGGTGTGAGGCATGGTTTGCAATTCGTCATCTTAGCGCGGCGAAGATTATCAGCAGCATAGTTCTGTTGTTGAAGAAACAAACCAGAGGAGTTATGAGTAAAAGCGATACCGAGAAAGTGATGTAGTCGACCAAGATCAGTCATAGCAAACTCGCTGCTAAGGGCCTTGATGATGGATTGTACGAGTGACGGAGAGGAGGCAGTAAGCATAATGTCGTCAACATACAAAAGGAGATAAAATCACACCCACGAGCCATGACATTATTGACATTAGCCTCCAAGTAATATAGTTACAGATTTAACATTATCGACATAAAGGAAATATTCTATATATTCCTATTCTAACAGTCTCAACAAAACAAGAATTAGTATAACGTCCATATTTGTTTCTTAATTTATCTTTGATTCAACTTTTCTTTTAAGAGTTTTGAATCTTTTTCTTTCTTTTCAATCTTGGACTGGATTAGTTCGCTGATTTTTTATTTTTCTATTATTCATTTTATAATTTTGACCCAGTCTAAAATTATTATTATTATTTTTTTTTAATTCTGACCCAACGATAATCGAAAAGGCACCAATATATATGTATATTTTGAATACAAGTATAGCGAGTTTGGGTTATGTGATTTGTTAACGAATATTATGATGTGTGAACCATGTTTATTTGGTATATTATTGGTTATGTGGATCAAGTATATGCACATCCCATAAACCAAAAGTTCAACTTTGTTATAAACCACTTAAGGATGGACTCCATAACCAAGCCTATACACGATCCATAGGCTGTCCAAGAGACTTGAAGACCATCGGTCAAGACAAGAAGGCGCATCAGCAATTAGCCTTAGCTTATGTCGGTTTAAGTGTTTTGTGTTTTCTATTGTGATAAGGCATAGACTTTACTATATATATATATATATATATATATATATATATATATATATATGTAACCTCTATCAATTCTATGGAATAAGAATAAGAGATTCTACACTTTGAACTCTCTAATTTACAACACGTTATCAGCACGATTGCTCTAGAGATCCAGCTGAGTAATACCCTATAAACTCTAAACCGCCGCCTCTCCTCTTTTGTTCTTCCCAAACCCTACTTCCCATACTAGCTCACTATCAACCCCTGTTCGTGACTAGTTCTTGTTCGAGATCAGTTTAAGCAGCCTGTGCTCGTGATCAAAGTTCTATCCAAAAGTAGTTCGAGGTTCGTGGTCTTGTACGTGAGCGGTTCAGTTTCTGTTCGTGAGAAGGGAGCCGTTCGTGATCCTGTTCGTGATCGGTTCGTTGTCTAGTACCAGATCGAGGTTCGTGGTTCGTGATCAAGGGAAAATCTGAGGTCTTTAGCTCCCAGATCAAAACCGGTCAACCCCTATTGGTGTTAAGGTAATATCGAATCTATTTGACACATATAATCGAACATGATCTTTAAACTATTGAACCCTAAACATGCATGTACACAACTAACAAAACTTGAGATCTCTAAATCCTAAAACTTGAAAAAACGGATTGTATAATGTTTAGGTTGTTAGATTTCTTGTGAATTGAATCAACTATATCATGATTAAAATTTGGTTGATTGATATTGCATGGTTGTTTATTGTGTTGCATGCATCTTGAGTATTAAAATCCGATCATGTTAAGGGTGTTTAGAGAATAGATCATCGCATAAATTGACTCTGCATATTTCAACTGCTTGAATCCTAAAATTGAATTGGATAGACTTATTTTTAGGACTGTAAAATTCGAAACTTACATAGAAAAATATTGGATCAATTATAACATAAACTGTTCTTGTAAAATTTTGGATGCATGAACCATAAAACTCGAACACATAGGCTTGTTCTAGCATTGTTAAAACATAGATTAGGATAACTTCTAAATTAATTCAAGTAGTTATCCAAAAGCCTAGAACAATATTTACTAAAATCCTAACTGGAAAAGGAAAACTTAAGAAAAGGAAATTCTATCTAGTAAAAGGAAATTGTTGCATGCTAGTTTCTATCTAGGTTTGTTTGTTTTTCATGCATACCAAAGCCAAAAATAATGAGTAAAAGGCAAGGCATGTTTCGGTCTCAAAAACCGCATGGCCTAAGGCATGTTTCGGTCTCAAATACCGCATGACCTAAGTATAATATTTATTGCATGGATCGGTCTCTAATTACCGCATGCTAATGGTCGGTTGTCTATTTCTGTGTTATGCAGATGGCAAGACTCAACAACTGAGACTATGCTGCCTTGAATGCCTTCTGGAGACAATTACTTGCAATGGGCATTGGACACTAAGATCATGCTGAAATCAAAGGATTTGTTTGAATGCATTGAAGGAGATTTTGACTGTTCTGACAAACAAAAGTACAAGGTCATTATGCATATGTGCCATCACCTTGCTGAGAGTCTCAAGAATCAGTACCTCACCATAGAAGATCCTCTTGGCCTTTGGACAAAGCTTAAGCGCAGATACGGACACCAACAGACGGTGCTCCTACCAAAGGCTGAGTTTGATTGGAAAAACCTAAGGATCCAGGACTACAAATCCGTGGATGAGTATAACTCAGAGCTTTTTAGGATTGTCTCACTCCTGAGGTTGTGTGGTACTGAGGTGACCGAGAAAGAGCTGCTTGAGAAGACATTGTCTACTTTTAGGACTCACAACATACTACTTCAGCAACAGTATCGTGAAAAGGGTTTTGACACCTATAGGGACCTAATCTCGTGTTTGCTGCTAGCTGAGAAGAACAATGAGCTGTTGATTATGAATAGTGCTATGAGACCTCCTGGTACATCCCCATTACCAGAAGCACACAAGGTAGATATGGCAAAGCAAAATCCTAAAGAGCCTAAGGAGCCTAAAGAGTCCAAGGAGACCAACTACGTCCACAGAGAAAGACACTATGGCCGTGGCCGTGGTGGCAGAGGATGTGGTGGTCGTGGACTATACCAATCTAGCTGTTTTGATGGTTATGGCCGTGGAGGCCGTGGCCGTGGTGGTAGGGGCCGTGGGTCCTTTAAACCACAATCCAAGACTAAATCAGTTTCTCACCGATGTGGTATGTCTAACCATTGGGCCAAGAATTGCAGAACACCCAAGCATCTTATTGATGCATATCAAGAGATTTTGAAGAAGAACCCATAAGCCAACTATGTGCATCTCGATGGTGAAGGTGACTTCGACCATGAGAATGATGATTCACTAGCATATGAGAATTCCAATTGCCTTAAGGATGATGACTAAATTTCTGTTTTTTGCTTTGGTTTAATTTCTATGCTTTTATGCTTTAATTTCGGTTTATGTATTGGATAATAATTTTGGTTTAAATTCAAGGATTTTATTTTATATAATCGATTGTCTTATTAAATTTAAACACAAATTATTGTCCTATATAGAAATGGCTGAGGACATGAGTGTACTAGTGGTGGACAGTGGATCCAGCCACACAATATTGAAGGACAAGAGATATTTCATAAACCTCATAATGAAAAGTGCCAATGTTAGTACAATTGCGAGTATAGCAAGCTTAATAGAAGGCTACGGCCAAGCTCACATATTGAACTAAGTGATGCCTTGTACTCATGTTGAATGGTTATCATGTTGAAACAAAGGGTGTAGGAAACAAAGAATTTCTATACATTACTGAAATCGTGAATGGGCATAAGAAGGTCCTAGAGACTATACCTGCACTAGCCACTGGTTTATACCATGCTAAGATTAATATGATAGAAGCTAACTTGGCAAAGAATTCAATGAACAGTTCACTTTATGGCATGACCGGCTTGACCATCCGGGTTCGAACATGATGCATAAATTGATTAAGAATTCGAATGGGCACACTCTTAAAGAGAGAAAATGTATCCCTAAACATCTCACATGTGTAGCATGTGCACAAGGGAAACTTATCATAAGACCATCACCAGTAAAAATCACTAAAGAGACTTTAAACTTTCTTGAAAGGATACAAGGTGACATATGTGGACCAATGCACCCACCTTGTGGGTCGTTTAGATATTTTATGGTTATGATCGGTGCATCAACCAGATGGTCACACGTTTGCTTGTTATCCACGAGAAACCTAGCCTTTGCTAGGATGTTGGCTCAAATTATAAGGCTAAGAGCACACTTTCCAGATTTTCCACTTAAGACTATACGTCTAGAAAATGCTGGTGAATTTACATCCCAAGCGTTTAATGATTACTGTATGTCCATGGGGGTGAGTGTGGAACATCCTGTGGCACATGTCCATACACAAAATGCTTTGGCAGAATCTTTCATTTAACGAATACAATTGATAGCTCGGCCATTGCTAATGAGGTCGAAGCTCCCTGTGTCGGCTTGGGGACACGCAGTCTTACATGCAGCACAACTTATACGCATCAGGCCATCTAGTGAACACAAATATTCTCCATCCCAACTATTAACGGGTCATGAGCCAGACATATCCCATCTCAAAACATTCGGGTGTGCTGTTTATGTACCTATTGCTCCACCACAGAGAACTTAGATGGGACCTCAAAGGAGGATGGGAATATATGTTGGATATGAGTCTCCCACTATTATAAAGTATCTTGAGCCGACCACAAGAGATTTATTTAAGGCCAGATACGCGGACTGTCACTTTGTTGTGTCCGAATTCCCTATGTTAGGTGGTGAGACTAGTAAGCTGGTTAAAGAATTAATATGGAATCAAACATCCTTAAATTGGCAAGATCCTCGAACTCTAGCATGTGATGCAGAGGTTCAAAAGATTATTCACTTACAGAAGCTAGCTAATCAATTGCCAGATTCCTTTGCTGACCCAAAGAGAGTAACAAAATCGTACATACCAGCTTGTAATGCACCAGTACGTATTGATGTTCAAAAGGAACAAAATAATCAAGTTGCTACAGAGTCTAAGCCACGTTTGAAACGAGGTAGACCATTAGGTTCCAAAGATAAGAACCCTCGGAAGTCTAAAGGTGCAAGACAGACCGAGGTTAAGGAAATTACAGAAAATACAGACATAGCCGCGGCAAATCCTAGGGTACCAAATGAGGTTTGGGACGCTGAACCTCAAAGTCCTGAAGGTATTGATAATAATGAGATCTCAATCAATTATATCATGTCTGGAATTCAATGGAACCGTAAGGATGTCGACATCAATTAAATATTTGCATACAAGGTAGCACTTGAGATAAATGAGGATCATGAACCCACGCCTATCTTAGAGTGCACTCAAAGTAAAGATTGGTTAAAATGGAAAGGAGCCATTGACGTGGAGTTAAACTCTTTAAAGAAGAGAAGTGTGTTTGGTCCAATTATAAGGACAACACCTAATATAAAGCCAGTTGGACATAAATGGGTCTTTGTAAGGAAGAGAAATGAGAGCAATAAAATCGTGAGATATAAGGCACATCTTGTAGCACAAGGATTCTCTCAAAGACCACGAATAGACTATGAGGAGACATACTCCCCTGTGATGGAT
This sequence comes from Camelina hispida, assembly GCA_023657505.1. NCBI lineage: Eukaryota > Viridiplantae > Streptophyta > Magnoliopsida > Brassicales > Brassicaceae > Camelina > Camelina hispida. The sequence continues at coordinate 6,007,623 of CP094636.1, read as the reverse complement.
GCAACAACATTTAGGTACTTAATAAGTCTGGCTATAAGAGAAAAACTGGATTTGCGGCTAATGGATGTTGTAACTGCATACTTATATGGTCCACTGGATAATGAAATTTATATGAGACTACCAGAGGGTATCACTACAAGAAAAACTGCATATAGACACAAATTTTTTTGTAGCTATGTCCATATATTTATGGCTATTAGGCCAATATCCACAAAAAGCCACAAAGGTTTTTTGTGTCTTTGAGCTCGTAGCTATCTGATGTTTGTGTCTATCCGCGGACAAATTGTTAGGAACTAGCCACAAAATATTTTGAGGCAGTTAGACACGAGTTAGCCACAATCATATTTGTATCTATTATAGCCACAAATTGCAATAGAAAAATGTTATAGCTATAGCTTTGTAGCTATTTAAAATTTTGTGGCTTTTCATGGGTTATATTTGACACTAATAATCACAAATAGAATTGTGGCTATCTTATAAATTAATTTGATTTAAAAAAAAAAATAACTAAATTAAAACATAAAATACAAAAACAAAAATAGAACGGTTCATCTCAGAATAGAACGGTTCTATTCCATCTCAGAATAGAACGGTTCTTAGCACAGCCACCACCAAAGAACCAAAAGCCATCACATAAACCGGTGGCACTAGAACTCCGCCGGATAATGGCTGTGACACCTCTTTAAATTTCTCACCATCTTCTTCGCTCCTTCTCCCTCTTCATGGTCTTGAATCTTTATGTCTTGTTTCTCAAATTCAGATCTCAAAGAGTTGGCAGATTCCAAGACCCACAATCCTTCCGCCACCATCTCCAACACTTCCCATAAATCATCACCGCATCATCACCAATTCACAGATTTTCATATGTGACGACATCTCACATGAAGATCCAAAGCCAGATCTGTTAATTAAGAATAAAAATTGTTATTTGTTAAACTAAGATCTAAAATAAAATAAAAATCTATAGACAAGAGATATATACAAAGAAATTAGATCTGGTTACCGATAACACAGATCTGTAAACAACCATAAAAAACAACAACAAAAAATATTAACCTTGGTGTCCTCTTCTTCTTTGTCTCACTCTCATTAGTTTTCTCCGAGTTCCAATTCTCCATAACTTTGACAGAATCTAAATCCTGGCCTCCAAAACCAGTAAAAACTAGACGACACTAACATGACAAAACTTGATCAGATCATAAAGGAGAAGAAGTATGATTCACTAGTTGGGGGAAAGAAAGAGAAACGAAGGGTAGGTGGCTGTAAAATGAGAAGAAGATAGATGTATAAGTAGAAAAAGGTAAATAAATGATCTAGGGTTTTAAAATTGATATTATAGCCACAAACATTTTATGGCCATTCGTGGCTATGTTTAAAAAAAGCTAGAAATTTCGACTTTCCGTTAGCCACAAATGAATTCAGTACAATATGGCTTTTTAAATAAACTTAAAATTCTTAAATGATTTAATGTAATTTTAACTGATTTTTAATATTAGTTATATTTTGGTTTGGTGGTTTATGATTTATAGTATAGGGTTTAGAATTTATGTTTTAGGAAATTAAAATTTGGACTTAAGATTTTAATATATATAGTATTAAATACTTTGTTTAAATTGTTGTTCATACATAAAAAATAATACATATCATATTGAAAAAATCCTGCAAATATCACCATATAACTATTACACTGATATTAGGTTTGTTGTTTATTATTTTGAGTTTTGGATTTGAATTTGAGGTTTAATGTTTGGATTTTAAATTTAATTTAAGGTTTACAAACTATGAGAAAAACAAAACATAAAAAGTCACAAATTAACCACAAAATAATTACAAATATCTTGAAACACAATGTATCAATAATTAGCCACAGTAAAATTGTGGCAAAGATTGTTGCTAAGTAGCCACATACTTGTTTCTAGCTAGTTTGTGGCAAATTAACCACAATTAGCCATAAAATATTGTTTGTGGCTAAATTGCCACAAATTACCATAATTTAGCTACGAATTGGCCACAACATTTTTTTGTGTCTGCTTTGTGGCTAATATATGATAGCTATAAAAGGTTTGTGGCTGATTTGTGGCTTTGAAGAGTTTTTCTTGTAGTGTATTGAGCTCAAAGATAAGAGTGGTTCTCGAGAACAGTACAGCATTAACTGAACAAATCCCTTTATGGATTGAAACAGAATGGTCGAATGTGGTATAACCGATTAAGTGAGTATTTAATTAAGGAATGCTATAGGAATGACCTGATCAGTCCATGTATTTTTATTAAGAAGTTTGCAAACAACGGGTTTGTTATTATAGCAGTGTATATTGATGATTTAAACATACTTGGAATCCCTGGTGAAATCGCCCAAACAGTATAGTATTTAAAGACAGAAATTGAAATGAAAGACCTAGGTAAAACTAAGTTCTGTTTGGGGCTGCAACTTGAGTACATAAATAATGGAATCCTTGTGCATCAAATGGCATATACAGAAAAGGTACTCAAGAGGTTTAATATGGACCAGGCTAACCCATTGACCAGCCCAATGGTTGTGAGAAGCCTTGACTTGGATAAAGATCCTTTTGGTCCAAAGAAGGACAATGAAGAAGTCTTGGTCCTGAAGTGCCATACCTCAGTGCTGTAGGAGCTTTAATGTTCTTGGCTAGCCACACTAGACCAGACATATGTTTTGCCGTTAATCTCCTAGCAAGATTTAGTTCTTGTTCGACCAAAAAGCACTGGAACGGTAATAAACATGTTTTGCGTTACCTACAAGGAACGACAGACTTTGGTTTATTTTATACTAACTATAACAAAAAAGGTTTAGTTGGTTTTGCTGATGCAGGTTACTTATCGGATCCACATAACTCAAGGTCTCAAACCGGCTATGTGTTTACACACGGTGGTACAACGATCTCATGGCGTTCTATGAAGCAAAGTACTGTGCCCACATCATCAAATCATGCAGAGATCTTAGCAATTCATGAAGCCAGCCGTGAGTGTGTTTGGTTGAGGTCTATGACTCAACATATTCGGACTGATAGTGGCATGGACGACGATAAGGAGGCAACAGTTATATACGAAGACAATACGGCCTGCATCGCACAGCTCAAAGAAGGTTACATCAAGGGAGATCGGACGAAGCACATATTACCGAAGTTCTTCTTCACACATGAACTATAAAAGGCCGGAGAAGTTCAAGTGGTACAAGTTCAATCATGCGACAACTCAGCCGATCTCTTCACCAAGGCATTACCGACAACAACATTCAAGAAGCTCATGCACCAGATTGGAATACGGAGACTTAAGGACTTCAGGGATGCTTAGAACAGGGGGAGCAATGTGTGCTGTACTCTTTTTCCTTCACCATGATTTTGTCCCACATGGTTTTCCTGGTAAGGTTTTAATGAGGCAGCAACCCCCAAGCGTATTGCATCGATCCCTTAGCATCGGCATGGTTATGTCATCCAAGGGGGAGTGTTATAAACCATTTAAGGATGGAATCCATAACCAAGCCTATACACGGTCCATAGGCTGTTCAAGACAAGAAGACCCATCGGCCATTAGCCATAACTTATGTCAGTTTAAGTGTTTTGTATTTCCTATTGTGATAAGACCTAAATTTTACTATATATATGTAACCTCTATCAATTTTATGGAATAAGAATAAGAGATTCTACACTTTGAACTCTCTAATTTACAACAAACTATCAAAAAAAAAATACACAAAAAGCTCAACTTCGTTTTCACATGTTGATTACTTTTGATCATTGATTTATCGTTATGCATTATTATGTATGTAACCGTTCAGAAATATGTTATTTTTATCCTTTTTGTATGATATTCTACAAAATTTACTACACTTCTTACTTATTTACTATTAATCGAAAAATTCAGATGGAAACAAATTCTAATATTTTTTCTTTTGCTAGGAACTTTTTAAGAACTAACTTTGCCTTAATCAACGTAAAATACGATGATCACCACAGTATAATACTTGGTTAAAACTTTAAACTATTGAACTATATATATATATACAGTAGAACCTCTATAAATTAATACTCTTTAAATTAATACTCGCTATAAATTAATAAATTTTTCCGGTCCCGAGTTGGGCCGGTGTAAAAAATGACACATTTCAATAAAATAATAAGATAATAAATTTTTGGAAATCCTATATGAAAATATAGTCCCATCAATATCATAAATTAATAATCAAATAAACTAAATATATATATATACATATATATCTAAGAAAATCTAGTCAGATATGATTATATTATTGTTTCACTATCTAAGAAAATCTAGTGAAAATATGACTCTATTGACTATTGTTGTTTGCATACTCTTGAATTTGCATTTTTGTTAGAGCTCATCTTTAATTTTTTTACTGTTATCTTTTCAAATCGCATAAAAAAATTATGAATATTCATAGATGCGCTAATTGTTTCTTTAGTAACTGGTTTTAAAGATACTGTAATATCTTCTTCGACTTCATCATTACTATGAAGGATAGAAACTCTAAACTTCTAACATTTATCATTTTTACTTAGATAATCTAGTAAACAGTTGACATTCATCCCATTACGATAACTAAGATTATAAATTAAAAAAATCTTTAAAAATGTGAATGATAACAAAAGTATCTTATTTTGTAATATAAAATTTTCAAAATTATGAAAATAAAAAATTTTCTTCATAAATTAATAAGATAAATTAATAATTATTAATTTATCGATAAATTAAAACCTCTATAAATTAATAAAATTTCATGGTCCCGACCTTATTAATTTATAGAGGTTTTACTGTATATCAATTTCTTTCACTTTTCACTTCTTTTTAGAAATACTATGTAGTTAATTAATTAAAGAGAAAATTTACTATTAAAAAGGAATATAATTGATCAATTTTATAGTAAAGAATGTCAGAATGATTTGGTATGATGATTATCATATTGTTACTGGTCTGAAGGAATAAATAAATTCTCGATCTCTCCTACAGCTAGTACCCGTGAACTATATTTTGGCATGTTCGACCTTATTTTATGACCGGAATATAATAAAATAAATACCACTTGTACACGAAACTTTGTTATTAGATATGGAAAAGGATAAAAGTAGTATGATCTCGAAAATATATATATATCTCATTCAATATTAGATAATAGAAACATTTAACCCGAAAGAGAAATAACAACGATGATTTTTGTAGTTATAACACCTTAATAAAGATTTTATTTGCATCCTACTATATTAATTGGGAAGTACAAATATGAAACTAACCTTAAATGTGTAATAAATTACATTCAATTGCTATTAAAAAAACTTAATTAAAATTAATAAATTAATTAAATAAATATAATTAGTTAAAAACGAAAATTACATTAAATAAAATAAATTGTAGAAAAGTAAAAAAAGAATCTATTAGAATCAAAACTAATCGGTATAAAAAAAAATTAACAGCTAAGATTTTAAAAATCTAATCAAATAAAATTTACAACTACAAATTTATCCTACTATATTAATTGGGAAGTATAAATATGAACTAACCTTAAAATGTGTAAAAATTACATTCAGTTGCCATTAAAAATTACATTCAATTAGTTAAATAAATAAAATTAATTAAAAAATAAAAATCGGGGACACATCCAATAAAAAAAATTGTATAAAAGTAAAAAAAAAAATCTATTAGAATCAAAACTAATTCATACTTTAAAACAATTAACAGGTAAGATTTTAAAAAACAAATCAAATAAAATTTACAGCTACAAACTTTATTAAAAAAATTTCCACCACAAGTTAAAATTATTACAGACAAAAAAAGTAGCCACAGAAAAAAAAAACAATGAATGTTGTTTTCAAAGAGACTTTTTAGAACTTTTACTAGCTATATGTAGTTGTTTTTTTTTACATTTTAGTAAGGATTGTGTTTAGTTGACAAAGTTTTAAACAATTTTATTCATTACATACAAATGTTTTATTGACAGGTTTTCAATAAAAAATTTTAGAATACAAAAATTATAATATAAGCAAACCAAATTTTTAATCACAAACTATTATAAATAACATAATAATAAAATAAATTATTATAATTTTTTATTAAAAAATGTTCAACCCGCGGTTCTCCGCGGGTTAGTACCTAGTATACTTTTAAAAAAATATATATATATATATATTATTCATATTGGAGTGGATAAGATTGACCGCATAAGTATTACTAAATTTTCAGTTACTCGAATTGGGGTTTTCTGTCAATCTTGTAACCCCTGTTATACGGAATGATGTGATAAGTAATAAGCCTTAAGTCTAAGTCTAACCATTTGAGATTTACTAAACAATTATCACATGAAAATGAAGTCATAAACTTTGTATTTGTTTGAGATTATGAGTAGAATAAATGATGCTTCAGAAATAAAGAACAATCATTCCGTTTTACTCTTTAGATGTGCTTAGTTACTTATATTGGCCATTTTAGTCTGACTTTAATTTGCCTCTTTTAAAGAAACTAACGTTTAATGGGTTAAAAATTGCAAGTTATGAAAAAAAAAACCTAGATACATATACTCACTTGCAATGTACTCCTTTAATGGGTAATATATTTGCTTATTACTTGTGCTATACTAATAACGATATGAATAATTGTTCTTTACTAACGTACTAATAATATAAGTACAGTCTAAAAGGTCACAATCGAGTAATAACTGAGACGGGTAATTTTTTACAAATTAATATATATCTTCGTTTTTATAATTTAATTTAATTATATCAATTAGTTTTTGATATTTTTAGCCTAAGTGGCTATTCCAAATTTGTTCTTTGAAACATATATTTGTAATGGCATTTGAATAAAATATATACCCTTATAAAAGTTATTTTTATTATGTACTTTCTAATTAATAAAGAGGGGATAAAAATTTGGCATAAAACCTCTTACATAGAAAACAGTAACCTATTAGATGATTTTACCGTGCTCTAGGAGTCATTTTTTTTTCTCTAAAATCTTTCGCTTGTCAAATTTGAAGACAACCCGTTCGGTATTTCGGCTGCAATTTCTTTTGTAAACTTTTTTTTTTTTTTGGGCTACCAACTTTAAAGATCTTTTCTAATTAATGTTTGGTTGACAAAAAATAAATAAATGAATCAATAATTGTAATATAGAAGTGTGTATGTATTCTAATTAGATATTGCACATGTTTTTGAAAGAAACAAAAAGATCTTCCTGTAACAAAAAAAAGGGTACTGCAAGCATGGTGATAAAGTATGGGATTTGATTATGCTTCAAAACAATAAAGTTTTTTCTATAAGTCACTTAATTTGGGTAGCGAAGAGGTATGGGTCCGATATATACAAAGGTCATACACAATTTATGAGGATTTGGACAATTAATTTCTAAAAAAAATTAATATATTTTTTTATATTTTGAATAATATCGTGAAGGCCTGTACATATTGATATAATTCGTAAATTTGGGAGTTGCATTGTTATTTAGTTTAGAGGATTGACTTCAACCACCAAATTTCTTTTATGGACACATAAATTCTTACCACCAACTAAGGCTATCCAAGCAGCGGCAGATCTAGGTTTCACTATACATTGCATCTGATTCTAAACAAGTAATTTAAATTCAGAGAACCCATTGAAGGAACTCCATGAAATTCATTACGATATCTTCTTTTTTTTTTTTTTTTTTTTTTTTTTTCAGAAAATTTGTTTCTCTTTTATCCGTCCCTCGCAACTTCAATAGGGAAGCTGATGGGATTGCTAATATGTCTCTTATAAACATTGTACCAAACCGTTTAATTAAGTTATAAAAGATGTTTTTGGAATGAATGTAAAATTTTATTCAACCAAAAAACCTTTTTACAATGAATGTATCACTAAATCAGTATTTTCTGGAAGAAGAAACTAGAGTGTTAGCCCCTTGAACCGAACCAAATCTGTAAGCCATCTCGAAGTTTATGTGGGTTGAGAAGCTGAACAGAGGATATCTTATTGCGCATCAAAAGATCAAGGAACTTAATTAATTATTTGATCTGGCGCCTCTTGATGTTTATGGAAGATGCTTTTGAACAAAAAAAAAGGATATATAAATTCTTAGTATATAAATTCATTTCTTACCACCAACTAAGTTGTTAACTACAACTAGAAGTCTAGAACCATATACTCTTGGAGATTACCAGCTAATTTGTACAATGATGACAATGATGTGTTATATAATAATGAAATCATATCTGTTAAAATATTAGTCAACTAATCCCCTATTAAAGAAAAATCATCAATTATACCTTCAAATTTCTATCCTAATGAAAACCCTATAAATACCCACTTAACACTTAGCATTTCTCTCCACCAATCTCAAACAAACTTAAACTCACTACTACTTGAGCTTTTTCAAATCCACAAACAAATGGCTCCAAGAACCTCCCTTGCACTCTTCATTTCCCTCAACCTTCTCTTTTTCACTTACACCACTGCGACCACCCCAAGCACAGGGTCATGTCCTCGGGATTCTCTACAGCTCGGTGTTTGTGCCAATGTGCTCAAGCTAGTGGACTTAACATTCTGAAACCCACCTTTAAAGCCATGTTGCTCTCTCATCCAAGGCTTGGTTGACCTTGAGGCTGCAGTCTGCCTCTTCACTTTGCTCAAAGTTAACATTCTTGGAATCAACATTAACCTTCCCATCGATCTCAGCGTACTCCTCAATATTTGCGGTAGAAAAGCTCCAACGAACTTCCAGTGCGCCTAAGTTGAATACTTATAAACATACCTATAAAATTGAATGAATCATACAGTTTATGAATTCTGAACTAATTATCATATCTTCTTGTTTTATTTTAAGGTGATTTTTTTTTCTTTTGTATTTTACTTGGATTGTTTAAAATGAACTTAAATTCTCATGCAATAATGGGTAAGGTGTAATCCGCAAGTTTGTACTCCTTTGCTTTATTGTTCCTCTATGTTACTGTGCCTTTAGATTTTGATTAATAAATTCACTTCTTACACTGTTCACTTGACATTGTGTTCCAAACGCTTTACTTCAATCTAAACTACCCTAGGGGCTAGGGCTAACCACATGTTCGGTACACACTTATCCTATTAATATTGACCAATACACTCTCAATATCTTCAACCGTCTCTAATATTATTTTGACACTATGCGAGATGGCTCTTAGAAACTCTCTCACCATTTTCCTTGCCTTCAACATCCTCTTCGTTGTCCACCATCGTCTTCTTACAAACCACAGCCAACACCAGGCGCTCCTGCCATCGAGACATGCCCAAATGATGCTTTGAAGCTTGCTTTTTGCGCTAACGGGCAAAACTAGTTGAATTTGAGATTAGGGGCCCCTCCGGTCAAGCCCTGCTGCAACCTCGTTGAGGGTTTGGCTAAACTAGAGTTGGGTTTGTCTTTGAACAGCGCTTAAAGCTCATTGACGGTTTGGTTGATATTTGGATTGATTAATTCTGCATGGTTTTACAGTGTTTATTGGAACTAGCAACTCTAAAACTTTGTATCTTTGATTTAATCAAAGTCAGACCTCACAATAAGATCGACGGAACCCAAGATTTGGTTAAACCTCAAACGAACAAGAGTAAGTTAATTTTAGAAGAGTTATATGAGTCACATATTTGCACATACCAAATATATCGGGTCAACTTTCAGAAAGAAAATTATATAGCAAAAGTTCAACTTCGTTAGTGACCTTACAGTGGCAGGAGGTAAGTTCAATTGTAGAAACCAACATTACACTCGGGATCAAATCCCGATTTCTACAAATGTAGGAATCTGGTTAATTTGCTGGCCAATTGTGGCCCAATGGTTGACAACAAAAAAAATTCAACTTCGTTTTCATTTATTTTATGCAAATTATTAGAGATCTGTATGTAGAGTCCTACAGAACTATGTTCTTTTATACCTTTTGTTATTAAATTAAAAAATATTTACTACACTTTTAGTTATTTTCTATTAAGCTAAGAATTCATAAGGAAACACATATTAATCTCCTATAATCATATGGTGAGATAAGAATTATTATACAGTATATGTTCATGAAGAAAGAAATTTTCCCCTTTAAATATTATTATGTTCATCAAGAGAAATTATTATTACAACCCTTCGAAAGGCTTGTAATAATATGGTAATTATTGTGAAGATGGGAATAGAATGGCTTGCCCTTTATTAGATGTACTAGATTAAGAACCGTGCTAGAGCACAGGTAGAAATTCATTTTTTTTTGAAATTCATTTCATTTATATTGTAATTTTTATATAAAATATAATTTATGTGATTGTTCTAAAAAGTTTTTTGGAAAAACATTATGCAATAAAATCATATGCTAAATATGATGGCTTGAAAAATACACCTATTTTGTAATACTTATATTGTTAATGATTCTAGATAATTACTCGTGCTATAAGATTGGTTAAATTTTATTTTATACAAAATTTTGTATATTTTATATTTTAAAATAAAATTTTAGTATGTTGTATTAGTTTATGTATGTGAAGTTATTTTAACAATGTATATTCTACATCATGACTTGAATGTCATTATAAGACATAATTTTGTAAATTTAGTTTTTTAAAAGCGAGTTATTATATTATGAGTAATTTAATATATTGTTATAGTTTTTGTTTTAATATATTTGGTTTCTTGAAATTCTTTCATATTATAATGACATATTATTGACATTGCGATAACAAATCAATTTAGAATGTTTATAGTTTCTAGCTTGTATATCAAGTTTCAAAATATATTTCAAAATAAGTTATTTAAAGTTTATTATAATATATAAAATTATAAAATTCAACAAAATACGAAATTGAGTTTCAATATTCAATTTTTGACCCGTTACACAGTAAAATTTTAGTTCAATAGATATTATTTTTAAAGAATAATATTACTAAAGCTTGAATATTTTATAGATTGAACAATTTATATTTGTTTTTAAAAATTCAGCTTTTGGTATATCTGGAAATAAATATATTTTTAATTATAATAAATAATACAATAATTTATTTGTTTCACAAAATATACTCATTTATAAAAATGAGAGGTGAAATATAATGATAATTTACAAATTAATATGTTAAGTTAGATATCAAAAGATTTTATTTGATGAATAATTTAATAAAGGAAATTAATATGGTAAGTTAGACGATATCAAATGATTTAGAATATTTTCTTTAAGTTACACCCACTATTTAACTTGTAACCAACTAATCTATTAATTAATCAATAACCTATTTGTAACCAACTTATTAAAATTATATAATTTACAAAACAATGTTGTGTACTTCTGTTTTATTATAAAGGGAATAATACAATATATTTACAAGCGTGAGAGACCTAGGTGATAACAGGATTTTTACCCAGAATATTAATTCCCTATGCAGTTATAGAACAAAGGGTTATCAATCCAAATGGTTGTTATGCTAGCAGATAGGATGCTCAGAAGCAAGCAAGTCAAGCCAAGCAATAGTAGGTTTTGTCTAACAATCCTAAAATAATAAAAGAAAATAATATAAACAAGAAACCACACGACCTAAGCACTCGATGCAAGCATTCGAGTACATGATCGGGTGGGGTGATCGAGTAAACAAGGAAGATATGAACAACTTGAGGGGTTACTCGAAGCAGGTGATCGTGTACCTGTTCGGGTAAGGGGTCGAGTGATGAATAAAAATGCAAACAATTAAAATACAATAGCTTCTAAGGATGGGGTAATCCACTCCTAAGTGATCCTGACCAATACAGATGTCTTACATGCCTCAAGAAAATATTCCCTAGACAATGAATCTCTAAAATCTTGTTAAAACACTCTTGTGATAGAAACAATCAACCTTGATTACTCCCCTACCCAACTCTCGTAGGAGAAACATGACTAAGCAGGCAATAAGAACCGATTCATTATTGTCAATAAACCCCTTACTCATCTAATCTCTTAGGCTAAGTGAGTAAATATCTAGCATTGGTTGATTCAAGCATTTCATCTACACCTCTCGGTGGTAAAACACCCTAGATCTAATCTCACCCTCTCGGTTTGTTGACAGGATTAAGAACACCAATCTAGAAAGGAATTTATAAAACATATATAATCAAACTAATACATCCTAACCAATCAAGAACACAAAATCATCTATCCCATCCCTAGAAACTTTACTACACTACTCGGAAATCATTGCAAAGGACATGAAAACAAAGATGAACAAAAATTGCACTGTATTAAAAGATAGATTAGAAGATAAAGAGTACAAGGTAGAAATCTAAAGAAATAACAAAAAGATATAAAATAAATCCTAACAAAAGTGAAAAGAAGTTTGAGTCACTCTAGATCTCTCTCAGAAGCTCTCGCTTTATGGTTTGAGGGTCTGCGCCGTGCTCGTTTGCGAGGAAGAAGAGGGGGGGGTTTATATATGGAAACCCGTTTGACCTAGCTTCCCAGTCCTGCCCGAGGGTCTACTCGATGGGGTACACAAATATAAGGTCGGGTTACTCCTCGGGTATATCTTCGGGTTGTTCTTCCTGCTCTGAGATCCTCCTCGATCGTGTTGGGGTTCGGACTATTCTTCCAGCTCGATGGCTCTTTCGGGTATATGTTCGGGTTTGTCCTTCTTTTCCCCATTTTAGGCTCGAAAGCACCTGTTTTCACCCAAAGTATGCAAATGCAAGAATGCAACACCCTAAATGGCCTAAATGCGAATTCCTACAGTTAATGACCTAAAAATGCTAAGGTAAAGGTATAAACAATGCAAAATATGGAAAAAAAATGCTAAAAACATGTCAATTAGAGAGTTATCAGACCCCCAAATTTAAATCTTGCTAGTCCTATAGCAAGGAAGTAGGAGGGTGCAGTTTAAAAACGGGGACTCATAACCTTTCTATGCTAAGCGAAGATTTCAAGCTATAGTCCTTAAAGATAGTTTAACGGTGCTAAGATCAATCAACCTACTTACAAATATTTTTCTATGCTTATTACCATGCATCGATCTAGTTCAACATCCAACTAAAAGTAAAGAGCATCTCTTTCACTTTCAATTAAGTGTTTGGCAAATTCTTGCAAATGGAAGGTGAATCAAGCTCAATCGGTTTCAAGGGTAAGGTTTTTTGGTAAGGTGGTTTCAAACAAATTCTTTGGGTGGTTTTCTCTCAAAAGAAGGAATGCTAGACAGTTGTGAAAACTATCTAAGATTGAGAATAATTTGGGCATACAAAGCTTAACTCTTGATAATCTACCCCTTTTCTCAATCACTTTTTTTTTTTCTAAAAAAAAAATTTTTAACCCCCTAGATTAAACTATCTACAACCTTAATTTTAACTTTTTTTTTTTTTTTGTAATCCGTAAGGTCTAAGCTTTAAACATCTAGCTCTCTTTCTTCTCTTTTTTTTTTTGTTTTCTTTATTTACTAAACACCTAATATGTATATATATATATATATATATATATATATATATATATATATTTTTTTTCTTTCTAGGAGACTAAAGCAAGATCTTTTTTTTTTACTTAGAGCTAATTTGAACTGAACCTTAGGGACTTGTTTTCTTTTTTTTTCTTTATTCCTCAACCCAACCCAAATGAACATGCTAACCACCTATCTTTCAAAACCGATTCTATTAGCTAGTCTAAATGATTCTAACTTGGCTAAATCAAGAGCCAGTTATTTGTCGTTCTCAATACTCTCAAGGTTTCACAACCTATAGCACAATGAAAAGGCCTCACTCAAAAATTCACAACAAGGTTTTAAAATAAGGTTTGGGTTTATGGGTAGGGAAAACAAATCGGGTTAAATGAAAATATTGGTAAAAATGGAGTGCTAACCCGAGTTTAGAGTTACCATGAGAAAGTATTCAAATTCCATAAGCAAGACAATTTAAGTTCAAATTAAGTCCAATTATATAGAGATGTTCCAATGTTCAAGCAAGTGGAGGAAGCATTCAAAAGACACAAGGTTCTAAGCAAATATTTATCATTTTTTTCCAAAGATTGATCTAGCAACAATGAATTGTGATGAAGGGCTATAGCTTCAATCCAAAAGTTTGATTTTAAAAAGGTAGTTTTAATCATTGTCCCCTAATATGCAACAATCCTATATGAAGCAAACTAGACCCAATCCTAATATGTAAATGCAACTACATGAACACTCTTTTTTTTTCTGTAAATTTTTCAATTTTTTTGGGTTTTTTTCAATGCACATAGATGCAGACTCAAATGAATAAAACTAGCATGCAAAAATATTAAATAAGAAAATAAGAAAATAGAACACAATGTTAAGTACATTCTAGGACCCTTCCCCAAACTTAAATTACACAGTCTCTGTGTAAATAAAAGTCTGAAAAAGAATCCAAGAATCACACAAAATGAAATGAAATTAAATGCAATGTTTATTTACAAAGATTGGATGAATGTGGTACCTCATGGGTTGGTGAAGAAGGAGGTTGTAGCAGCCTCCATACTCGCCAACATGTAGCCAGGGTCGTCACCGACTTCAGCAGGTGCCGAGATTTCGTCAGAGAGCTCGGTGATGTGCACGGACGACTTGCTCGGACCAGCATCCAAGGGATTGATCGGGTACGGCATCGCGTAACTCATCGGGTAGGGCATTGGGTAGTTTGACGGGTATGGTGGAAGACGTCCGGAGTGATCACCCGTATAGCCACTCGCAGGGTGCATCGAATACGGCATCAGATATGGCATTTGATACGTCGGAGTGAAAGGACCTGATTTCTCACCCGAATAGGTGCTCGGTGGGTGCATCGGGTAAGGCAACGTGTACCCCATCGGGTTAGGCGTCTGAGTGGCTTCTCCGCGATCTGTCGGGTCTTGTGATATCCCCCTCTGGTTGGGGCTCGTAGGACGATGCTCTGTAAGGCTTTGGAGGTGTCAGTCCTCAAATTCCTCCTAGTAGTTCGCTTCTCCCCATCCATGTGGGTGAATATGCCGAGGCACAGCTTGCCTTGTATTGTAGCTCCTTTATCTAACCTCCCATTACCTTCACTGAGCCGGTAAGATCCTTCACCTTCCTAACCAGAAACTTGTTCATCCTCTTCAGCCATTCGATCCTCTTGTGTGCTTCCCTCACCCCAACAGGCTGCTTTTGTGAGCAGACATACTCCTCAAAGTCGTAATCCTCCGAGTTGTCTCCTTGTTCTCGCCCAGTCGGCTCTCTCTCTTCTGCTTCAGATTCCTCCTCCGGATTGTACAGCTCCTCCAGAGGCGGTGCAAAGTCGATGTTGTCCCCCAGCCGGACCTTGGTGCACACTGCATTGGGCAGGATCATTTGGGCGGCTCCGGCAGTTGGATGGATGAACTTGAAGAGCATCATGTCGTTTCATCTCTCATAGGCCAAAAATCTCGCCAGCACGAGGTAGTCGATGTCCAGCCATCTCGGGTCATGTACCACTCCTTTCAAAGGCACATCGCACGCCACCAAAATTGGTGTGACCAATCCTCCTATGGAGATCTCTCCAGCTCCTTCTCTTCTCTCAGTTTTCATCGCCCAAGACTTAAGGTAGATGAACTGATCAAGCAGCACAAAGTCCATGCTTGTAACCGCAACATCTCCCACTTGCGGTGTACCATCCCTAGCATTGTCTAGAACTCCACACAAGGCAATGTCTAGCAGCTGAAGCTCATGGTCATTTACATTCTCGGTCTCCTTTCTAGCAAAAATGGTGCAAGCAAGGGACTTGTGAAAGTACCTCAAAACAGGGCTCCTTATTTGGGCGGATTTGGAGCTTGTGGACTTGAAGCGGAGCTTGTCGCCTATTTTCAGCCATAGGGACCTCATCTCCTCTTTGTTCACCTCCATGCCTTCTTCACTCCCAGCCTTGAAACCATACAGCTTCTCCATCTCTTTGAAAGTAAGCCACTACTCCTTGTTTCGCACGGAGAAGGTGATGAACCCGATCCCCCCAACGGGTAGTAAGGTCGGGTGGTCCTCAAAGTAGTGCAACCGTAGTGTTGAGAGAAAGTGGATCGTCTCCTCTTCATAGGCTTCAAGTTGGGCTTGCATCATATGGCCTAGGCGGCACATGTCGAACAGGAACTTGACATCTCTAGCGATACCTAACTGCTTCATCGTCTCTCGGTGAGGGTAGCGGGTACCAACGAAACTCATCTTGCAGAAAACCTTGAAGAGCTTTGCCGGAGTCTCCATTTCTTTCTGCTTCAGCCTCCGCGAGGCCTGGCGTGTGCGTTCCCTCTATTCCTCCTCTCGCTCACGATTCTCCTCCTCTGTGTCTCAATTCTCTTCCTCAGCTGCTCTCTCAGCTACCTTCTCAGCCTTTTCAGAGGGTGGTCGCTTCCCTCTTGCAACCGCAGCTCGGCTCCTTAACCGCGACGTTTGGATCTCCTCCGGGTCTCCTCCACCAGCATCAGAATCGACCTCCATAG
This sequence comes from Camelina hispida, assembly GCA_023657505.1. Classification (NCBI taxonomy): domain Eukaryota; kingdom Viridiplantae; phylum Streptophyta; class Magnoliopsida; order Brassicales; family Brassicaceae; genus Camelina; species Camelina hispida. Next base: position 5,991,239 of record CP094636.1, on the reverse strand, counting down.
GGTCGCTAACAGTTCTCTCGAACGTAGACAGGTCCCTACGTCGAGGAGATCGGCGAACAACACTCGCCACCGGGCTTGGTGAGCGAATTCGGTGGTCTACACGATCGGTTGCTCGAGCACTGGATCGGGCGACGGATCGGGTTGAGCTTCGGGTTGGAGAAGCGAAACGTCCAGCCAGCGGTTGGGAATGCGGAACGTCTCCTCTTTCTTTGGATTCTCAAGGTTCGACGGTATCACCTCCGGTTCTAGCAGCGGCGGAGGTTGATCTTTTTCCCTTCCTTCGGTAGGTGTTCACCTTTGGTGCCATTATCAAAACCTTGAGAAGAAAGAAAAGCTAAACTTCGAGATTAATAGGGTTAGTTCCCGATAAATCAAAGAGCACTCAAGTTTGAGAGAGAAAGGATAAGAAGAAATAGAGTTTTTAGGGTTTAGAGAACTTATGAAGTTGTAAGGGTTAGACTTCTTAAATAGGGAAGGTTGGGTTCTTAGGCTTTCCGAGAGTGGGCTAGGGTTTGTAGAATTTGGACTCCACTCGCCACTCAAGCAGAGACACGATCAGGTGCGTCGAGTACGGCGTCGGGTTGGGCCTCAGGTTCCTCAAATTTTCCTTTTTCACTTTTTATTTTTTATTTTTTTTTATGTAATGTAAATATGCAAAAATAGAAAATAAGTTAAAACAAATAAATCAGAATTAAAAAAAAAATAAAGATACCTTTGGGACTTCCTCCCAAGTGAGCTTGTTTTAAGTCACTAAGCTTGAATCTTCATGCTCTTTAAGCATGGGATTTAGGAGGGACAGTTATGGAATCCTCTCCACTGTAGCAGGCTGATTCAATTACTTCTCCGAGTCTTCTCCAGGTTCCACAGCAAATGTGGTGTTGACTTCTTGAAGATGTTTGACTTTTCTCTGCTTTGTCTTAGTGGAAAAAGCTTGACCATCAATGGTTGACCTCTTAATTCCCTTCTTGACATCAAACTCCATCTTGAAGTGCTCCCATGCTCAATTCTGATCTTACCTTGCTTCACCTCAATCACTGCACCTACTGTTGCCAAGAATGGTCTCCCTAGGATCAGTGGATCGTCTGGTTTCTTATCCATATCAAAGATCATAAAATCAGTAGGGGCTTTCACTCTTTCAATCCTGAGTGGCAAATTTTCTAGGATCCCAATCGGATGTCTGATTGTTCTATCAGCTAGAAACAAATACAAACTACTCGGTTTAAAACTGGTGAAACCCATCTTGTTGGCAACTGACAGTGACATGATGCTGACTGAAGCTCCCAGATCGCACAAGCAATTTTTGAAAATCCGAAGTCCTATCGAGCATAGCAGAGTAAAAGAGCTAGGATCCTCCAATTATTACTTGATTCACAGCTCAGGATCTAAGCACACTCCACTCCTGAGAATCTCATACCCAATCTCCTTGACAGCTTCCTTAACCTTAATCTCCATCTGAGCTGCCTCCTTGGTGATTTCTTCTCGAAGTTCATGTGGTGGCAAAAACTTAAGAGGTGGAGCTTTACGCTTAGCCATACGCTCTGCAAGCGCCTCCAGTTGGATGTCAAGAGCAGCATTGAACATTTCCTATAGTTCCCTTTCTGCTGCTACAGGCAGTTGAAGTCGAGCTCTCATCTGAACATCTACTCGATGTATCATTCGATCACCAACATCGGGTGAGTCATCGGGTTCGATCACCAGTGCTCGATCAGTCTCTTCGGATAAAGGCTCGGGTTTATACTCAGATATGTTGTACTTGGCCTCTTTTATCCTATAGTGATCCATATCCTCCCCATCTTGAACATCACTGGCCTTTGTGAGGTAATCCTCAAAATCATCATCAAGGAAGATGGCTTGGGCAGTGGCATAGTCCTTTGGGTTCTGAACAACTTTACCTGGAAGCTGGTTGATCTTTGGACATGGTTGGTTGTTGTGGTGGCCCTCTAGCTACCTCAGCTTAGTATTGAGCGAATTGTACTTGGCGTTCAAGTCATTGTATCCAGAATCGGTCTTGTTGCTCATTTCCGTAAACCGTCTTGCAGTGTCCATAGAATGCGGAAGGCAGCGAGGCTAGAGTCCGACGACAGAACTTGATAAGTTATGGGGATTGGGTATGGAAATGGAGAGTTCAAGACTACGGAAGTAGTGAACAGACGTTTGAACTGAAGAAATGGAATCCCAAGTTTACAGTGATCAGATCATTCAGGCTTGCAAGTTTCTGTATTAAAATTGGGGGATCTTCGGTTCGGACGAAACGGGTTTGTAAATTGTCGAGTAATGAGATGGGAGGTTTAGGTACTTAGTCCGAGTAGAATAGGAATGAAAACCCTAGTGAAGTGATAGTGATAGTATAGTGATAGTGATAGTATAGTGATAGTGAAGTAGACTATCCGGAAATGGTTGCATCAGTGATCGATGGACCGGGCCGAGGGACGAGAGTGGATCGACTGGACGATGGGCCGATGGCTGGCCTAATGGACTCGAAAATCTCGCGGAGATTTAAGCCGACTCACGGGTAAGGAAACCTGAGAGAAATGGAAACTCGCGGTAAATGGAAAGGTGATCGGATAAGGATAGATGCGAGAAATAAGGGAAGTTAGGGGCTGTGAGACTTATCATTCTAAGGCAACTTAGGGCGGTTCTTGGATCCTATATAAGGGACGAAAACCCTTAGAATTTCTCTAGTTTCACATAAGCATCCGAGAGCCGCCGCAAGAGAGAAAGAGAGAGTTTCATCGAAGCTTAAACCGAAAGATCCTACGTCCAAGTCGAGAGAGGAACGGTAAGTGTCCTTCCACCTTGATCCGTCGATGGTTATGGAATTATATCTCGGATATTAATGGTATCGATCTGTCCGTATAGAAGCGGGGATCAGATCCGAACATAGGAACCGAGAGTTCAACACCTTAGGTCGATACCGCAGGTGAGTGCGTGACTGTGGCCGAGTTCCATGGTTGATTCTCTCGGCCCGTGGTTTATTTAATCTTGTTGATTGCTTGTCTTGTTATGGTTATGTGTTTCTCTTGCAATATTAATCGGTGGTTGGTCTAAGCGATTTAGACAACTAACCCATGGGAATTGTTTGATTTGCGTGACTTGATTGGAATATACTCTGTGTTAGATTGAGAATGTTGAACTGAGCCTAGTGAGACGGGATGACTGCTCCACTAAGTAAACTTTGTTTACTTACGCCTCCTTTTAATGGACGAAGGAAAAGAAAGGTCCGATGATCAGGACTTTAGTGGCTGACCAGCTCGTGTGACGATGGCAAGGGAGGAGGAGGATTGTGGCTTTGGGTAGATTTATTCATAGCGTTTATCTTTATTAGTTTTGTTACTTTCATGCATGAGACAATTGTTATTTTTAAGGATGAATCGAACCTCTTATTATTAATGAATCCGTATTTTTTTTACGTTATCGCACTTGTTATACATATCCGCTGTTATGTCTCGTTAAGTAATTGAGAAGAATTACATAGGCCCTAAGAATTTTTTTTTATCGGCCAGTATGTCCGAGTATGGGTTTTTAGGGTCGGGGTCTTACATTTGGTATCAGAGCACGGTTATAGTTCTAGGACATGTTCATATAATGGGTGCATGGGTTATTGTTACTAAAAGCCATCCTTCCTTGCCAAGAACGTCTCACGGTAAGACTGGTCATGTATAGACCATAGGGTGTGATAGGCTAAGTTGGTTTGGATGCTAACTTAGAATCGGTTATGGTATTTCAGATGGCACCTAACACTCGCAACTCGGCTAATACCTCGGCTAGACCAGGAGTCAGAGGAAAAACTGAGGAAGCACCGAACACTGCCACGGTGAATGTTGGGCAAGTGGGTGCGAGGACCTGTACGGAAACCGGATAACATGGAACCCATGTGGTCGGTAAGGGTGCGATACCAACAGGGGGTACGGGTGCTAATGCGACTGTGAATGTGGGGATGGGGCAAGTATTGGAGACCTTGGTCCAGATACTGAACCAAATGACACCACTGCAGGCCGGAAACCCGCCTGTACCTAAGGTGGTGCCAGTGGTGGCAGCTCCTTCGTACTTGACTATCATGGACCACATGCTTAAATCCTACCGAGGCTGATGAATGGAGAAGTCGCCTCGAGAGGAACTTCGACTCGGTGCGTTGTCCGATGGAGCATCGGAAGGACATTGCTACCCACTACCTGTCCGGGGAAGCCCATGCGTGGTGGGCGGATATGGTGAGTCGTATGGTCAACCCAAATTGTTCGTGGGAGACTTTTCGTGGGTTGTTCCTTGCGAAGTATTTTCCGCAAGAAGCTATCGACCGTCTTGAGTCGGAATTCCTGGACTTGAGGCAAGGGAATCGGACCATGCGAGAGTATGAGACTGAGTTCAACCGGCTCAAGAGGTACGGTGGAAATGAGATGGTGGATGAGCAAGTGCAGATTCGTCGGTTCTTGCGGGGCTTGAGAGTGGATGTCCGCAACCGGTGTATGATTCGAAATTTTGGGAGTCTTGCTGAGCTGGTGGAGAAGGCGGCCATGTTGGAGGATGGACTGGTCGAGGAAGCTCAACAGCATCCTGGAGGAATCATGGTGCAGCAGGCACCGGTGGTGAAACCAGAACCGGGAACCGGGAGTAAGCAGAATGGGAGTCAGAAACCTACGGGTAAGGGCAGTGTGCGGGTGTGCCCAACTTGCCGCAAGAGACACTCGGGAAAGTGTCGACAATTGCTTGGGACTTGTTTTTCTTGCGGAGAGAAGGGTCACATGGCCAGCAACTATCCGAGGAAGGGAAGCGACACACGAGTGTGCTACCAATGTTTGCAGCCGGGTCACATTCGGCCAGACTGTCCGCAAATGGGAACGCAAGGGCAGAAACGGGCCAGCGAGGTGCTGCCGTTGCCGCCACCACCAAAACGGCCGGCGATTATGCCTAGGGTGTATTCGATCGCGGATGGGCAGGTGGAAGAGAGCACTTCACAGCAGATCAGTGGTAAGTTTTGATACTCACCTTAGTGAAATTCTTGTGTGAATGTTGTGTGTGTGTGTGCGTGTGTTTGTTTGTGTGTGGTTAGGTTCTTTACAAGTAGAATTGTGTAGGGACTTTACTCATGGGCGGTGTGGAAACTCATGTGATGTTTGACACCGGGGCTACACATTGTTTTGTTAGTCCGGATATGATTGGGAAAGGTGGTTTCCAGAAGGAACCCGGAGATCATTGTGGTTTAGTACATGCAGCGGTCGGTCAAGTGATGTTTACGTACGGAGTGGTGCGTAACATCTCGGTCATGGTATGCGGTATGGATATGCCGGCTGACTTAGGCCCCGATTGGTAACGGCTGTTACTTATGGCTGTAGATGCTTTGACTGTAAAAACTTTAACTGTTAAAATTTGATTGGTAACAAATACTTTTAAAACTGAAGCTGTTACTTTTATTATTGAAATATATTTAAATGATGATATTGAAAATAAAATGAATTATTATTAAAATGAATCTTAAAAGAAGGGGAAAAAAATAAGAATAATTAATGTGTAAAAATAATTTATGGAAAATTTATATATAAACTTTTAGAGAGCTTTTAAGTACAATGGGGGAGAAAAAAATAAAGTTTCATATTATTTTAATTTTAAAGTCTGGTTTTGACGCTTTAAAATTTTTGAGAAAACAAGGAAGGAAAAGAATAAGTGACTTACAAAACTTAAAAAAAAATTAAAGTAAAAAAAGTATGATTGGTAAATAAATGACTTTCAAAGCATTAATTTTTTTTTAAGTATTAAAAGTCTTGTACCAATTAGGCCTTTAGTCATATGCCGAGTGAAGGCACACGATGTGATATTGGGCATGGACTGGCTAAGCAAACACCAAGCTCACTTGGACTGCTACCGCGGGCGAGTATTATTTGAGACTGCTAAGGGAATGGTAGCATATCAGGACATCAGGCCATTGCCGGGAAACCTATTGGTCTCGGTGACGCAGGCCGAACAGTTAATCAGTAATGGGTGCGAAGCGTACTTGGCTTCGATCATGATAGAGGAAGTAGGCACAGGTACAGGACTACAAGAGATACCAGTGGTACGGGAGTATGAGAGCGTGTTTGGACCTTTGTTCGGGTTACCACCATCACGGTCAGATCCGTTCACTATCGAGTTGGAACCTGGTACGGCTCCGATATCGAAAGCTCCGTATCGCATGGCACCGGCGGAGATGGCCGAGTTAAAGAAACAGTTGGGAGAACTGATGGAGAAGGGATTCGTGACACCGAGTGACTCACCATGGGGAGCAACAGTACTCTTTGTAAAGAAGAAGGACAATACCTTTCGACTTTACGTCGACTACCGAGGATTGAACAAGGTGACGGTGAAGAATCGGGACCCATTACCGAGGATCGACGAATTGTTAGATCAACTTCGAGGAGCCACATATTTCTCGAAGATTGATTTGGCTTCGGGATATCACCAAATTCCTATAGAAGAGTCCGACATTCGGAAGACAGCTTTCAGGACAAGGTACGGCCATTACGAGTTTGTGGTCATGCCGTTTGGGTTAACCAACGCCCCTGCAGCATTCATGAAGCTCATGAACAATGTGTTCCGAGAGTACCTGGACGAGTTTGTGATTGTGTTCATAGACGACATTTTGGTTTACTCGAAGAGCAAAGAGGAGCATGCCACGCATTTGAGGAAAGTGCTGGAAAGGTTAAAGGAGCAGAAGCTTTTCGCTAAACTGAGCAAGTGCAGCTTTTGGAAGCGAGAGATTGGTTTCTTAGGACATGTAGTATCAGACAAGGGAGTGTCCGTAGATTAGGAAAATATTCGGTCCATAGCGGAGTGGCCTAGACCGCGGAACGTCTCGGAAATTAGAAGCTTCCTAGGACTGGCCGGATACTATCGACGATTTGTGAAAGGACCCGCAAGCATGGGACAGCCGCTGACCAAGCTAACGGGAAGGACGAACCGTATGTATTGTCGGCTGAATGTGAGAAGAGTTTCTCAAGACTTAAGGATATGCTGACTAGTGCACCGGTGTTGGCACTACCGGAACCGGATGAGCCGTATGTGGTGTACACGGACGCGTCTGGTCGAGGATTGGGGTGTGTACTTATGCAGAATGGGAAGGTAATAGCTTATGCTTCTAGACAATTGAGGAAGCATGAAGCGAACTACCCAACCCATGATTTGGAGATGGCGGCCGTAGTATTTGCACTCAAGATTTGGAGATCCTACTTGTATGGTGGTAAGGTGCAAATATACACGGACCACAAGAGCTTACAATACATCTTTACTCAGTCGGAACTTAATCTGCGACAGTGGAGATGGATGGAACTAGTCGCGGACTACGACTTGGAGTTCAGTTACCATCCGGGTAAAGCCAACCTAGTGGCGGACGCCTTGAGTAGAAGGGGGTCAGCCATTAGTGCTGAGAGAGAAGTGCAGAACTTGGTTGGTATGATCAGAACCCTACGGTTGAATGCATTGACAGAACAGTCAGAACCGTTAGGCCTTGGAGCCGAAAACCAAGCAAACTTGCTAACGAGGGTACGGATAGCACATGAGAAGGATGCAGAGCTGGTACGGTTGTCCAAGGTGGACGGAACCGAGTATGAGACCGCGAATAACAATACTATTTTGGTTAAGGGGAGAGTGGGTGTTCCTTCGGATAAGGATTTACGTACTGAGATCCTTAGGGAGGCGCATCAGTCTCAATTAGCGATCCACCCTGGATCCACCAAAATGTACCAAGACTTGAAGAGGTACTACCATTGGTCGGGCATGAAGAGAGAAATGGCAGAATGGGTCGCAGCTTGTCCGACATGTCAGAGAGTTAAGCAGAGAATCAGGTCCCGGGCGGTTTGTTGCAAAGCTTACAGATACCCTAGTGGATGTGGGACATGATAACCATGGACTTTGTCATGAGCCTGCCGCCGTGTCACAAAAAGGACGCCATATGGGTGGTCGTGGATCGACTGACCAAATCGGCTCATTTCTTGGCCATCAACAAGAAGGATGGGGCCGAGAAATTGGCCGAGCATAGTGTCAGATAGAGACTCGAAGTTTACCTCAGGATTATGGAAGGCCTTACAAAAGCGTTTTGGGACGCGAATGGATATGAGTACGGCCAACCATCCGCAAATGGATGGACAGTCCAAGCGCACAATACGGACGCTCGAGGATCTTTTGCGAGCAAGTGTTCTGGATTGGGGAGATAATTGGGTAAGGCATCTACCATTGGCGGAGTTCGCCTACAACAACAGCTTCCACGCTAGTATAGGCATGTCACCGTACGTGGCTTTATACGGACGAACTTGCAGAACACCTTGTGCAGGACAAAAGTAGGGGAACAGAGTGTGTATGGTCGAGTTTTCGTGGACGAGACCACCGAGAAGATTAAGATCTTGAAGCTGAAAATGAAGGAGACCGAGATAGACATAAAAGTTATGCGGACAAGCGCGGAAGAGAGTTGGAATTTCAGGTTGGGGATATGGTTTATCTCAAAACCGTGACTTATAAGGGTAAGGGTCACATAGCGTTGAACACTAATTTGACACCTCGATACATGGGTTGTATCGAATCCTGGAAAGGATTGGTCCGATGGCTTACAAGTTGGAGTTACCTCCGGCTATGTCAGCTTTTCATCCAGTGTTTCATGTGTCGATGCTAAGGAAGTGCATCACGGGACGGGAGAATGTGATCTCCGAACCCCCAACCGACCTTCAAGTAAATATGACCATCATCGGTTTGCCAGTTCGGATAACTGGTACGAAGATGAGAGGCCCGCATAAGAAGAAGAAGACAAAGTTGATTCAAGTCGTATGGGATTGTGAAGGAATAGAAGAAACAACTTGGGAACCAGAAGAAGTTATGAAGGTGAACTTCAAGAAGTGGTTCGATAAGAGAGAGATTCCTCGTAAGGAAACCAGAGATTCGAGGACGAATCAATCCTAAGTAGGGGAGAAATGTAACGACCCGGAACCTTGGTAACAGAATTACCGAGAGTTGCCTGGGAATCATTGCCGAGAAAGACCGAGACAGTATCGAGAGTTACCGAGAACTAGAGCCGAGAGATACCGATACTTAGTATCGAGGAATACCGGTAATCAGTACCGAGGAATGCCGATACTTAGTATCGAGGAATACCGGTAATCAGTACCGAGGAATGCTGATACTTGGTATCGAGGATTGCCGAGAGTTGCCGATACTTGGTATCGAGGATTGCCGATAGAATGCGGAAGGCAGCGACGGTAGAGTCCGACGACATAACCCGATAAGTTATGGGGATTGGATATGGAAATGGAGAGTTCGAGACTATTGAAGTAGTGAACAGACGTTTGAACTGAAGAAATGGAATCCCATGTATACAGTGATCAGATCATTCAGGCTTGCAAGTTTCTAGATGAAAATTGGGGGATCTTCGGTTCGGACAAACAGGTTTGTAAATTGTCGAGTAATGAGATGGGAGGTTTCAGTACTTAGTCCGAGAGACATTTCGAGTAGAATAGGAATGAAAACCCTAGTGAAGTGATAGTGATAGTATAGTGATAGTGATAGTATAGTGATAGTGAAGTGATAGTGATAGTGAAGTAGACTATCCGGAAATGGTTGCATCGGTGATCAATGGACCCGGCCGATGGATGGCCTAAAGGACTCCGAAATCTCGCGAAGATTTAAGCCAACTCACGGGTAAGGAAACCCGAGAGAAATGGAAAGTCGCGGTAAATGGAAAGGTGATCGGATAAGGATAGATGCGAGAAATAAGGGAAGTTAGGGGAGGTGAGACTTATCGTTTTAAGGCAACTTAGGGCGGTTCGTGGATCCTATATAAGGGACGAAAACCCTTAGAATTTCTCTAGTTTTGCATAAGCATCCGAGAGCCGCCGCAAGAGAGAAAGAGAGAGTTCCATCGAAGCTTAAACCGAAAGATCCTACGTCAAAGTCGAGAGAGGAACGGTAAGTGTCCTCCACCTTGATCCATCGATGGTTATGGAATTATATCTTGTATATTAATGGTATCGATCTGTCCGTGTAGAAGTGGAGATCAGATCCAAGCATAGGAACCGAGAGTTCAACACCTTAGGTCGATACCGAAGGTGAGTGCGTGACAGTGGCCGAGTTCCATGGTTGATTCTCTCGACCCGTGGTTTATTTAATCTTGTTTATTGCTTGTCTTGTTATGGTTATGTGTTTATATTGCAATATGAATCGGTGGTTGGTCTAAGCGATTAGACAACTAACCCATGGGAATTGTTTGAATTGCGTGACTTGATTGGAATATACCCTGTGTTAGATTGAGATCGTTGAACTGAGCCTAGTGAGACGGGATGACCGCTCCACTAAGTAAACTTTGTTTACTTACGCCTCCTTTTAATGGATGCAGGAAAGAAAGGTCCGATGATTGGGACTTTAGTGGCTGACCAGCTCGTGTGACGAAGGCAAGGGAGGAGGAGGATGGTGGCTTTGGGTAGATTTATTCATAGCGTTTATCTTTATTAGTTTTGTTACTTTCATGCATGAGAAAATTGTTATTTTTAAGGATAAATCGAACCTCTTGTTATTAATGAATCCGTATTTTTTTAAGTTATCGCACTTGTTATACATATCCGTTGTTATGTCTCGTTAAGTAATTGAGAAGAATTACATAGGCCCTAAGAAAAATTTTTATCGGCCAGTATGTCCGAGTATGGGTTTTTAGGGTCGGGGTCTTACACATAGCCTTGATTGTATTGGACAAAAGGCTTCTGCTGGACCTGGTTCCCTTGAATTGCTGATGGGTAGATCTGGTCTTGAGGGTTGACAGCATTCGGGTTACGGTATGACATATTCGGATTTGGCTTGTATTTTTGTACCCTTTGTTGTAACCTCCTTGGTTGTTGATGTAGTTCACATCCTCAATATTCTCCCCATCTTGTTGTGAAAACTGCTCTTCTTCTGATATTGCATGAACATGCTGTTGCTGGCTGAGTAGCTTATCGAGCTTGTCATTGAGGGCTTTCATGTCCCTCTTATACTTGGCATCTTACTCTCCGGTAGATCGCACAGTGCGATCATACTCCTCATTACAATGCCCATCAAATTGAGCCAAGTTCTCCACTAATCCCAACCTTCATCAACATCCTTGTTGAGGAAGTTACCATTGCTTGCGGTGTCCAGCAACATCCGTATCTTGGGGACCACTCCTCTGTAAAGTGTGCTTAGCAATGAAGCATTGCTGAAGCCATGATGAGGACATCTGGTAGTGTATCCCTTGAAACGTTCCCAAGATTCACTTAACGTCTCATTGTTCTTCTGAACAAAGCCGAAAATGTCATTTTGCAGCCTTGTTGTTCTGGAGTTGGAGAAGAATTTAGCCAGAAATGCCTTCTTGCACGCTTCCCAAGTGGTGATGGACTCCTTGGGGAGTGATTTCTCCCAGATGTGTGCTTTGTATCCCAAAGAGAATGGGAACAGTCGGAGTTTGAATCCATCCTCACTAACTCCATTTATCTTGGTGAGGCTACAGAGCCTATCAAATTCATCCAGATGATCCAATGGGTCCTCCATTGGCAATCCATGAAACTTGTTGTTTTGTATCATTTGGATGAGACTACTCTTGATCTCAAAACTGTTGTTCTGGACAGCAGGTGGCACATTGCCATTTCTTTGAGTATGAGTAGATGGAGCATCCCCTGCTCCTATGTTGGTCCTTGCTTGAGGAGCTGGTGGCCCGTTCATTGTCTTCTCAATTGTTTCTGGTTGCGGTTGTTGAACTTGTTGTTTTTGGATTAACCTTGGTCTGTTGATGTTGTTGATGAAAGGACTCAAGTTTTGGCTACCCTTGGATCGCGTTTGCATGCACAGGTAGGTGACCGAGTGAGTACACGAAGGTCAACCCGATCCAGGTGATCGAGTGACGGGTCGGGTGGGTGCTCGGGTTGTACCTGAGATTCACAACAAACAAAAATGAAAGCAAACAAGTCAGATGCCGAACCAATATAGATAGAAGAACTTGATATAGCAAGTGCTGAAATCCTAAACGTAGCAAAATAAATTCAACCAAATGGCAACGACGCCAAATTGATAACATGATTTTCACCCAGGGTATCAATTCCCTATGCAGTTGTAGTACAAAGGGTTATCAATCCAAATGGTTGTTATGCTAGCAGATAGGATGCAATCATAAGGAAGCAAGTGGAGCCAAGCAATACTGGGTTGTGTCTAACAATCCTAAAATAATAAAAGAAAAGAATATAAACAAGAAGCCACACGACCTAAGCACTCGATGCAAGCATTCGAGAACAGGATCGGGTGGGGTGATTGAGTAAACAAGGAAGGTTTGTACAACTCGAGGAGTTACTCGAAGCAGGTGATCGTATACCTGTTCGGGTAAGGGGTCGAGTGATGAATAAAAATGCAAACAATTAAAATACAAAAGCCTCTAAGGATGGGGTAATCAACTCCTAAGTGATCCTGACCAATACAGATGTCTTGCATGCCTCAAACAAATATTCCCTAGACAATGAATCTCTAAAATCTTGGTAAAACACTCTCGTGGTAGAAACAATCAACCTTGATCACTCCCCTACCCAACTCTCGTTGAAGAAACATGACCAAGCAGGCAATAAGAACCGACTCATTATTGTCAATAAACCCCTTACTCATCCAATCTCTTAGGCTAAGTGAGTAAATCTCTAGCATTGGTTGATTCAAGCATTTCATCTACACCTCTCGGTGGTAAAACACCCTAGATCTAATCCCACCCTCTCGGTTTGTTGACAGCATTAAGAACACCAATCTAGAAGGGAATTTATAAAACATATACAATCAAACTAAGACATCCTAACCTATCAAGAACACAAAATCATCTATCCCATCTCTAGAAACTTTACTACACTACTCGGAAATCATTGCAAAGGACGTAGAAACAAAGATGAACGAAAATTGCATTGTATTAAAAGATAGAGTAGAAGATAAAGAGTACAAGGTAGAAATCTAAAGAAATAACAAAAAGATATAAAATAAATCCTAACAAAAGTGAAAAAAAATTTGAGTCGCTCTAGATCTCTCTCAGAAGCTCTCGCTCTCTGGTTTGAGGGTCTGCGGCGTACTCGTTTGCAAGGAAGAAGAGGGAGGGGGTTTATATATGGAAACCCCTTTGACCTAGCTTCCCAGTCCAGCCCGAGGGTCTATTCGATGGGGTGCACGAAGATGAGGTCGGGTTACTCCTCGGGTAGATCTTCGGGTTGTTCTTCCTGCTCTTGGATCCTCCTCGATTGTGTTGGGGTTCGGACTGTTCATCCAGCTCGATGGCTCCTTCGGGTATATGTTTGAGTTTGCCCTTGTTTTTCCCCATTTTAGGCTCTAAAGCACCTGTTTTCATCCAAAGTATGCAAATGCATGAATGCAACACCCTAGATGGCCTCAATGCGAATTCCTACAGTTAATGACCTAAAATGCTAAGGTAAGGGTACAAACAATGCAAAATATGGACAAAAAAAGATGCTAAAAACTTGTAAATTAGAGAGTTATCACTAGGTATTAGACAAATAAGGAAAACTTAAGACAATACAAAGATTTACAAATCTACCCCTCAATACTCCCCCTCAAGTTGGCACATGTAAATCGCATATGCCCAACTTGCGACAAAGGTACTCGAACGCTTGGGAGCCAAGAGCCTTAGTAAAAATATATGCGAACTGTTGAGTGGTATGAACTTGTTTTTATCAAACCATTCTGGATCTCGTCGCGTATGTAATGACAATCACGTTCAATGTGTTTGGTACGCTCGTGGAAGACAGGATTTGCGGCAATGTGGAGATCTGCCTGGTTGTCAGAATGTAATCAAATGGAGTCGGTCAACGAGTCACCAAATTCAGATAGAAGACTGGAAACCCATTTGAGCTCCGAGGTGGTGAAAGACATCATCCACATGTGAAAACATGTGAAGACATTGTCCACAACGAGAAAACCTTGCTACTTCAATGCTCAAGAAATACTTAAGTGGACCCAAATCTTTCTTGTGAAAACAGTGGCTCAAATACTTCTTAAAACAGACAACTTCTTCTTCAGCGTTATCCCCGATGAGTAAATCGTCCAGATAAACAATCACGTAAAGACACATTTTTCCCCGATTCAAAGCAAAGAGAGAATAATCCGAATAGGAATGTACAAACCCATACATGAGCAGTGTGTGTGTGAGCTTAGAGAACCAACATCGCAGAGCCTGTTAACCATACAAAGATTTCTTCAACTTTGAAACCGGTGGCAGTTTCATGTAGAACTCTTCTTCCAAATCACCATGGGGAAACGCATTAAGCACATCCATTTGATGTACGACCCAATTTTTCACTGCCGCTACCTTGAGAAACATTCAAACAGTGGTTAATTTAACAACCAGCGCAAAATTCTCCTGATAATCCTTCCCCTATTTTTGACGATTACCCATCACTACTAAGCGGGCTTTATGTCGTTCAGTCGTACCATCCGAATTATATTTAAGCTTAAACACAAATCAACAGCCAATAGCTACTTTCCCGTCGGGTACATCAACAATATCCCACATGTGGAGTTTCTCCAAAGCATTTACTTCAAACTTTACCGCATCACTACATGCTTGAAGCTTAATAGCCTCACTGTAAGACTTAGGTTCATATCCAGCAGTAATTGCTGCAAGAAAAGCAGCATGGTGTGAAGAAAAACAGTCACAAGTAACGTAGTGAGCAATAGGGTAGGTGACCGTACCTTTGGTCAAAGATGTGTGTCAGGCGGTCGAGTGTGATGGGGCTTGTTCATGCGACAAAATCTTTCAATCTCTTCGACAAATGTTTTTGCCGATGTCCACGACCCAATTATTCGTGGGCAACAGGATGTTCTTGTGCAACAACTGGTAAAATGGGCTGAACATGCAGGTCTAGTTTGGGAGTCCTTCCACGCTCAACGATACTCCCCCTGTCTTCTACTATTGGTGTCTTTGTATCGTTAGAGATAATATTCATGAAACCATCATCATGATACACCGCAAGATCTTGTTGCAACACCCCTTGGTCACTATCATCGGACTTGGACTGTGCAAATGGGAATACCGTCTCGTGAAAGTGCACATCCCGAGATACAAAGAACTCGTGCGTGTCCAAGTCGTACACCATCCACCTTTTTTCCATAGGGATAGCCCAGAAACACACATTTTCGACTTCGCTCCCCAAATTTATGATTGTCACGAGAGATCTTACGGGCATAACCCAAGCAGCCAAAAACTTTCAAACTATCAATTGATGGAGCCTATCGATACAAGATTTCACCTTCTAGCAATTGTGTGGGTGTCTGGTTGATCAAATGACACGCCGCAAGAACGCATTCTCGCCAAAATTTCACCGGTAAATCTGCTTGAAACATTAACAAACAAGCGACATTGAGAATGTGTCTATGCTTGCGCCCCACGCGAGCGTTGTGTTGCAGAGTATACACACACGAGGTTTGATGCAAGATCCCTTCTTGCTCAAAATAGCATCTCATACAAGTGCATTTCGTTTCATTATCAGATCGTACAACACGGACCTTCTTGTCAAACTGCCAAGAAATCATGGTGCAAAATTTTGGCAAACATTCGGACTCTTCACTCTTTTCAAGCAACAAATAAACCCAAGCTGCTCACGAATGATCATTTACTATAGTAAGAAAATATACCGCTCCTGAGGTTGACGGAGCACGATATGCTCCCCAAACATCACAATGAATTAAATAAAAAAACTGGCCACTTTATTATTACTTTCTGAAAAAGAATCCCAAGTTTGTTTTGCTCGATAACAAATATCACATCATTCGTCTCTCACATCGGATTTAGGAAATCAAAAGCACTAGATAAATAAGATAAAACTCGTTCAGAAGGATGCCCCAAACACCGATGCCACAAAGCACGTTGATCACTGCTTGTCACTTTGTTTGCTTGACAACCAACAATGCCTCTGAACTTGTAGACCCCATCACCCTCTTCACCCGCACCAATCATCTTCGAAGTACGGTCCTGCAAAAGACAAAGATCTTCAGTAAAAGTGGCTGAACCCTTAGTTGTTTTAAGTATGTTTGCCACAGAAATTAGTGAACACGTCAAATCCGGAAAAAACAAACGCTATTCAGCGAGACATCTCCACCTAAACACATGCGTCCCTGTTTCTCAGCCAACACACGTTCTCCATCAGGAAGACGAATGGAGCAAGGTGGTATAGCAGTAACGTCACTCAATAAATCTAGATTTGAAGTCATATGGTGCGAGGCACCGGTATCAAAGATCATATCCGTCTTACCAAAAAGTTTCGAAGATGATTCCCCAGGTTTCTGTTTGGTAAGCAAACCAACCAATGCACTCCACTATTCATCACTTAGGTGAGGTAGAGAAGCCCGATCAAATCCTCCTTCACGCTGAGGTGCCGCAGCCGAGTGTGCAATATGGTGAGCTTGGGCTGAGTTCACAGAACCAACAGTGTCATGTGATGTCTGAGCCACGTTTGCTCTAGCGAAACTCGAACCTCATCCCCGACCAGTGCTGCCAACCTGATAACTCTCTAATTTACATTTTTTTAGCGTCCTTTCTTGTCCATATTTTGCATTGTTTATTGATGTGTGTGGTTTTTGATGTAGTACTTTTCTATCAATTAAATTATCAATCCACAATTTGCATTAACCAACACACCAAGAATACACAAAATGCTTAATCTATTCTTAATCAAGTAAAAGTTCTTTTGTCTCCAACTTAACTAACAAAATGATTGAAAGAAATGAAACAAGACAAAGCAATCTCAAGCAAATAGAACACAACTAGCAATAATACTGATAATCAAGAATTAACAAGAGAACCTTGGGCAAGGTAATTGACTTGGGAGATATCTAATCAATCCTAGATGTCTAAGCAACAATCAAGAACAATCCTATGGCTAAGAACACTTATGCAAATCAATCCATTTCCATGATAGAGATTCCTATGCTAATCAAGTGATAATCAACAATTTCCAAAGGTAATCACAAGGCAAGCATGCATTAATATCAAGTCTAAATACCACTAAGCACCCTAAGCATCAATTTCCATTGGCTAGGTATGCAAAGCTCTTGAATAGTTTGGTTCAGGAATTTCATCAAACACCTTGTGGGCATGGAAATCCTAAAGTCTATATTCAAGCTTTGTCAAGGCTATCTAGCATTATTATCACTAATCAAGATAGGAAATACAAAAAATAAAGCCCTAGACATCAAAGATCAATCATCTATCTCCCTAATCTACCAAGCCCAAAGTCCTAAAAGATCTACTCACTCATCATCATGATCACACAAAGGAAAGAGTTTGATCTTTGTGAAATCATAATAAAATACTGTAGATTAGGAGATTAGAAAGAAGAAATTGCTATTAAAAACTTAGAAGTACTCAATCCTTCAACAAACCAAGAGTAAACAAGCTTAAGAACCCTAAGTGGCTGCTAAACAAAAGATAAGATAAGAGATAGGTCTCCTTAATAGGTTTAGAGTATTTATAGGAAAGTAGAAGAGAACCTAGGTCAACCCAAAACAAACTGGGTCAAACCCGGTTCAAAAATAAAACAAGTGAGGAGATGGCTCCAGCGGCCATGGTTTGGCCAAGTGGTGTGGCCGTGTGTCTTCACTCGGTCTTGGTTTGGCTGCGTGGTGTGGCCGCGTGTGTCTTCGCACCCCCAACACTTAAAACCCATCGGTCATGGCTTGGCCGAGTGGTGTGGCCGCGTGTCTTCATTCGGTCTTTGTTTGGCCGCGTGGTGTGGCCGTGTGTGTCTTCGCACCCTCAACCACTTAAAATCCATCGGTCATGGCTTGGCCGAGTGGTGTAGCCGCGTGCCTTCACTTGGTCTTGGTTTGGCCGCGTTGTGTGACCGTGTGTGTCTTCGCGCCAGAATGACCTACATCCACTAAAACTGCCATAACTATTGCATAGTAGCTCGGATTTGCTTGGCATAACCTCCATTGGAAAGATAACTCAAATGACTATACTTTGATGAAGATAGTGGAAGCTAAATCTCAATGCAAGATCTTCATCCGAGTCGATCTTTGAGACGCTTTTGACCGGTTCTGAATCTTCCATCCGAGAAATTGAGCCGGGCAAGCTTTGGCCGATTGAGATGGACGATTGGGACGATCGGGCATACTTTGGCTGATGGTGGTGGCCGCTGATGATGGCGCTCCAGTGCATCTCTTCTTCACTTCACTCTTCTTTGCTTCTTTGCATCAAAACAAGTCTAAATGCTCCAAATGTGTTGAGATTACTCCAAGAACCTGAGAGATAACATACTAGATGCAAATGCTCCTAAAACAACCTAGAATGACCAGATTATGCAACAAACTTATGCAAATACAAGGCTTAAAACCCAACAAAAACACAACTGCTGAAAGTGCACAGCTAATCGGTAGTAGTATTTAAGGATCGATCCCACAGAGAGAGAGTTGTTGTTCGACCGAATCAAACGGAAGTAAGTAAGGCTAGGACTCAATAAAAAGAGGGTTTTGGTTGTCACGGTTGTAGCAAGAAAGTAAACGAAAATAAAAGTGCAAGTAAATAAATGAAACAAGCGTTGGGCTTCAAGGGGAATCGCAGGGGTTCAATGATCTATCTATCTAGGAAAGTTTAGGGTTAGTTTGTTTATCTAAACCTCGGACTACAAAACACTAATAAACTGTTAACTTAAATTTCTCAAGCTAACTGTCTAAGATCACTACACCCCGTAACTCAACTATCGCAAGCTACGATGCATAGATCAAAGCATTTAAAACAGGTTCGACTAATATCCGTGGAATTTCATAGGTAAGGGGTATGTGCTTCCTATGTCTCCCCACACATCTAAGCTAGGTCAAGCACACATGCAAGCTTTTGGCAAAGCACACACACTTTAGATCATAGTTTGTTCATGAGGCTAACTTAAAGCATTAAGCAAAGACTTAGAATTAAAGCATAGAATAAACAGAAATTAAATCTAACAAACCCTAAAAATTGCCACCTAAACTAAGATCATCTCCCCCTTTGATTTATCCCTTTAAACCCAACTAGAAAACTACTCTAGCATGTTTAAAGGAATCATCAAAGCAAGGTTTAAACAATTCATAATCATAAAAGAATACATAGATAAAAGGATTTTAGATATTACTTCAATGGTTGTCAAACAAAGTTGTAAGGATCTTCTCCCTTAGAAACAAAGTACAAGCAAATAGAATAGAAAGAGTTTGGTGAACTTCAGAGCTTCAAGAGATGGACGAGAGAGGGCTGCTGTTGGTGGCTGTTCTTCTGGTCGTGATCTTTTTGGAGGCAGGTGAAGGCACACTCTAAACCCTAGGGCTTAGAAGAGTATTATTTATAGGGTTCTGTCTAGGTTTAGGGTTTTGTAAGGGTAGAAACGTCTTCTCTTGATAAGAGCATGGCAAGGGCGGCGTAGGAAACTTCTAGAACGGTGGTGAAGACTTGGACTGGGCCGCCGTGGTGGTCGGTGGTCAGGCCTTCAAATTAAAGCCCATGGGCTTGATGGTTCTTCTTAGGTCGGTTTAAGGTACGTCTCGGTAACTCGGGTATAACTTGCGGACGATTGGATGGATCGACTTGATTCCACTTCGAGGAGAAAGATGACTCTCTCAACTTTCCATAGACTCCAAGTACGTCGAAATGTGAGTTCTGGAAGTTCTTCAAACGTTGCTCGTACTGTTCTTCTGGTCGTGATCTCTTTAGAGGCAGGTGAAGGCACACTCTAAACCCTAGGGCTTAGAAGAGTATTTATAGGGTTCTGTCTAGGTTTAGGGTTTTGTAAGGGTAGAAACGTTTTCTCTTGATAAGTGCATGGCAAGCGTGGCGTAGGAAGCTTCTAGAACGGTGGTGAAGACTTGGACTACGCCGCCATGGTGGTCGGTGGTCAGGCCTTCAAATTAAAGCCCATGGGCTTGATGGTTCTTCTTAGGTCGGTTTAAGGTACGTCTCGGTAACTCCGCATAACTTGCGGATGATTGTATGGATCGACTTGATTCCACTTCGAGGAGAAAGATGACTCTCTCAGCTTTCCATAGACTTTAAGTACGTCGAAATGTGAGTTCTGGAAGTTCTTCAAACGTTGCTCATACTATAAAGCTCTGAATCTTTCCTAAAACGTATTTTCCTTGCCTTTTGGTCCTTTTTGCTACAAAACCTGTAAAACCTTCTTGAAACCTAAAATACTTGATAATAGACATTAAAGCCTTGAAATCATATCAAACTCATCCTAAATGCATACTAAAACTATAGCTAAAATGGGTAAAATAATGATGTTATCAACTCCCCCAGACTTAGTCTTTGCTTGTCCTCAAGTAAATAATAAAACTAAATAATGGAAAAGAGGTTTTGAAAATAATGAGAATTCACTTATCTTTGGCGATATTTTCTTTGCACTCTTCATTTCCTTGACATTATGAACTTTCATTTGTTATCCACCATGAGAGTCATCAACTCTCCTTGATCCCACAATTCTTAGAGTTTCCTGAATCTCCATTGTCATCTCTTTACATAAATTAAGCAATAAAAAGTGAAATCTTACCAAGGGAAAATCGATCAATGGCTTGCAGACTCTCTTCAAGCCAAGACTTTATTCATATGATTCATTTCCTCTCCCTTTTCTCACTTTTTTTTTTTAAATCAAAGATGTAGGCGAATACCGGGGTCATCGGTAATTTACTTACCCCTCGCTTCCAAGCTTTGTGTGACCATTTGAATCAAGAGTAGAATAATGAGGTCACAGGTAATTTACCTACCTCTCTAAACTTATCAAAATAATCTCATCTTTTATTCTCTTTTTTTTTTTTCTCTTTTTTTTTAGTATTGAAGGGAAGAGAGAGGGGAACATACTTTTTGAAGAAGTGCAATGTCTTGTGTGGCTTGAATGTAGAGATCTAGTCCAATGTATACCAATTCTCTAGGCTTGAAAATTAAGTCCGGTTTAGGTCCTATAAAAATTAGAGACAACGTTAGATTATCTGAATATCCATCGAATAGGGACTTGGGGGATTGTTGAGTCGGCTCACAGTCTTTCCAAACTTTGGTTCTGTTGTCAAGTATAATCAAGAGTCATAAGAGTGTTAATCCAAATCAAATAAACCATTAGAATAAGATCATAATCCCTTACTAGTTTTGACTCAATAAAAAAAAAAAAATGTGACTCGATAAAATGTCAAAATTATTGATGTAAAAAGTGGAAAAAGGTTCCAAGTCAACAAAATAGAAAGTAGCATTAGTATAGGATGAACATCCTTCCCCCCCCCCCCCCAGACTTAAGTCAGACTGTCCTCGGTGGGAAAAAAGAAAGAGTTGAGGATTAAAAATCATAAGGAAAAGTGTAGGGTTTAAGAACAATGTCACCTTGATGAAATGTGTTTGTGTCGACCCTAGACGTTTTATGGTTGCCCAAAAATTGTCTAGAGTTCGGCTGTGGAATGAAAGTGTGGTGACTAACCGTTTGTAACTTCCTTTGGTTGCTTGACATCGAGTATGAACTAGGCTAAGTTCATTCGAATTGTGTTTGATATATCTCTAAATGCATCCTCCTTGAAACCAAAACCTAAAACCATCAATAATAATGATAAAATAAAAATAACAAATGCATACCTAAGTAAAAGAATGGTGATGGTAGGTGGTGAGGATTGTTGGTTCGGAGTTGTCTCGCGGTACAAGGATAAACGGTCGCGGACATAGCAGCTGGTACGGTGGTGCGGTATGCGGTACATGGTGAAGGACATGGCATCGGCTATGCCTGGTATGGCTAGTGGGGACTCTCGGCATCAATCACATGAGGGTTGTGATGATCCGTCGCCTTCGGCTTGCATCAGTCACGTTGAAGGTGGTCGGTCAGTAGGTGGTGCTTGCCATTAGTCATGGTGTGTTGCAAATCCATGAACCTTAATCTTCCTTCTTTTTTTGTTTTGCTTTTTTGTTTTCTATTTTTTTGTGTTTTTTTTTATAAACCTGAAACTAAAATGCAAAAATATCAATAGTAAAAGAAAATAAATCCTAAAAATAAAAACTTACTAGACATGGGTTGCCTCCCAAGAAGCGCACTTGTTTAACGCCGTTGGCTCGACTTTGGTTGCTTTCTCAAGCAGGGTTAGGAGAGTGAGTTGTCCTTAGACAAGCTCTCTTGGTTGGTTCTCCATTGTAGGCATCAGGTGGCTCTCTTGTATAGTCTTCTTCCCTACACCTTCGATTAGGTGGGTTGAATGGTTTAGCCTCATAGAATATGTCTCCATTGATGTTGGTGAGAGTCATTCTTCGGTTAGGCCAGTCCATGACGTCTCCGGCTGTGGCTAGGAATGCTCCTCCAATGATAAGTGGTGTAAACCTTCCTTTCTCAGCATTGATGACTTGAAAATCGGTTGGAACATTGCAGATTCCAACTATCACATGAATGTCTTGCACCATTCCTTTGGGTATTGTGAATGAGGAGTTGGCGAGTACTATGTGTATGTCCGAGGGTTGTAAGTGTCTCAAGCCAATCTTCCTTGCAGCATCGGTTGACATGTTGTTGATACATGAACCGGAATCACATAATGCATCTTCAAATTTAACTCCATTGATAGAACAAGTTATGAGGAATCGGCCAGGGCTCTCCACTTTGTGTAGTGTGTTGAACGGCCGTGGATAGTGTAAGTCTTGTTCATAGAGCTCTTTCATCGCCTTCCTTGACTCACAACTCTCAAGAAAGAATCGGTCAATATGATAAATAGAACAAGCTTTTGCGAAAGTGGTACCTTGGGGAAGTCTCCCAACTGCTCGGTTGAAATCGCCTAGATCTCTTAGGCTTATCATGCGTGGGTACCAGCGGTTGTTTAAGAGGGTGAGACCACGTGGTATATGTTGAAACTGTGTTCCCTGGAATGGCTCATCTTCTTCCTCACAAATCTCCCCTTCTTCAAGTTCTTGCAAAGGTTGGACTCCTTTGAAGGTTGTGATGGTGTTACAAGCAACATGGGGTGTTGATTATTCTTCTCCTAGATGTGAGATGTGGTGTGGTGGTGAGGCTTCAAGAGTTGTTACAGCAAAACAATCCTTGGTAGGGATCGAAACTTCTTCTCCTTGAGAAATCTCTTGCAAATCGGGTGTAGGGTTCTTGGTCTCCATCGGAACTTGTGGCTTATCTCTCAAAAAATATTTTTGATGTTCTTTGGTGGCTTGAGAAGCTTCCTTCACGTCGAGATGTTGTGGAGGATGAATAAGGTTACCTTGTATTTTGTTCTCCACGAAATCTTCTTGTCTTGAAGTAAAAGAAAATTTTCCTTTTCCTAAAAGGAATTTAGAATGTTTTCCTTTTTCATCAAGAATTTCCTTTTTTCTTCCTTCTTCTCCATCGATAGGGTTTTCTTCTTGGATGTGTCCAGCAACACGTGAGGTTAGATCCTCAATCTTATCAGCAAGGTAATGGTTCTTCCCTTTTAGTTCAAATTCATTCTCCTTAAGCAACTTGTGGCTTTCCTTAGATTTTTCTTCAAAATAAGCATCTCCTTCATCGGTTTGGTAGTACTCTTCTCTAGTCCAGTCCTTGAACTTGTTAGGATCGGTTGGATCATTATGTGAGGTTCCATGTTCCTCTTCAGCATCAGCAGGTTGATATAGTTGATCATCACTCCAGCTGTTGCACTCACCGGATTTGTTAAGCAGGGTTTCTACTTTCCACTCTAGGCGGCTCTCGATGGTGTCGATGGTGTAACCTAAATTGATAAGATTCGTACTATGATCTTGTAAATCCTCAAAGTTGTTTAAAACTTGATTGTTGACGGCATTGATTGATTCCTCCAAGCGTGTAACGTCCTTGGTGATAGTTTCTAGTTTATCTCCAAACTCAATGCTCATCTTATCCAGCTTAGCATTAAAAACTTTATCAGCCTCATCTTGACTTGATAATAGTTCATCCATCATCTTCATGAGCTTGTCTTCATTGTAAGAACTCCTTGAAGTGATTGGTTTTCGATTGTCATAGAAAAAGTTTTCATTGACATTGACTTGCATGACTTCTTGCGGATCAAGGTGTTGATCGGTTGCGAAGCATGGCACGTCCGTGTGGTACGGCGTGTAGGAATGGTCAGCTTGGCAGTAAGCTAGTCCCATAGGTGCTCGGCCTTGAGGTGGTCGAGTGAAAGCACTGCGACAAGGTCGCCTAAGTGTTGGTACAATGCTTGGTCGAGAGAGACCAATGTGTGAACCTTGCAAGGAATGGGCTTGCGGACCGGATGGGTCTCTCCGTCCGTGCCTCGGCAATGTGACATGATCTGTGCGATTGTGAGATTCTCAAAATCTCCTGGGAGAGCTTTGAGGTTCATCCTCAAGGTCTCCTGAAACAATGAAAAACAAAAGGAAAAATTCTGCAACAAGGTGTCCTAGACGTTACTCTAGTTCCTAGACGTTACTCTAGTTCCTAGACTCTTGTAAACAACAATCTCGCCCCGGAAACAGCGCCAAAAAGCTTTGATGTGTGTGGTTTTTCACTTCAAATCTTTTATCTTAAAAGACCACACAACTGCTGAAAGTGCACAGCTAATCGGTAGTAGTATTTAAGGATCGATCCCACCAAGAGAGAGTTGTTGTTCGACCGAATCCAACGGAAGTAAGTAAGGCTAGGACTCAATAAAAAGGGGGTTTTGGTTGTCACGGTTGTAGCAAGCAAGTAAATGAAAATAAAAGTGCAAGTAAATAAATGAAACAAGCGATGGGCTTCAAGGGGAGTCACAGGGGTTCAATAATCTATCTAGGAAAGTTTAGGGCTGGTTTGTTTATCTAAAACTCGGACTACGAAACACTAATAAACCGTTAACTTAAAGTTCTCAAGCTAACCGTCTAAGATCAGTACACCTCGTAACTCAACTGTCGCAGGCTACGACGCATAGATCAAAGCATTTAAAACAGGTTCGACTAACATCCGTGGAATTCCATAGGTAAGGGGTATGTGCTTCCTATGTCTCCCCACACATCTAAGCTAGGTCAAGCACACATGCAAGCTTTTGGCAAAGCACACACACTTTAGATCATAGTTAGTTCATGGGGCTAACTTAAAGCATTAAGCAAAGACTTAAAATTAAAGCATAGAATAAACAGAATTTAAAATAAACAAACCCTAAAAATTGCCACCTAAACTAAGATAATCTCCCCCCTTTGATTTATCCCTTTAAACCCAACTAGAAAACTACTCTAGCATGTTTAAAGGAATCATCAACGCAAGGTTTAAACAATTCATAAACATAAAAGAATAAAAAGAGAAAAGGATTTTAGATATTACTTCAATGGTTGTCAAACAAAGTTGTAAGGATCTTCTCCCTTAGAAACAAAGTACAAGCAAATAGAATAGAAAGAGTTTGGTGAACTTCAGAGATTCAAGAGATGGACGAGAGAGGGCTGCTGTTCGTGGCTGTTCTTCTGGTCGTGATCTCTTTAGAGGCAGGTGAAGGCACACTCTAAACCCTAGGGCTTAGAAGAGTATTTATAGGGTTCTGTCTAGGTTTAGGGTTTTGTAAGGGTAGAAACGTTTTCTCTTGATAAGTGCATGGCAAGCGTGGCGTAGGAAGCTTCTAGAACGGTGGTGAAGACTTGGACTGCGCCGCCATGGTGGTCGGTGGTCAGGCCTTCAAATTAAAGCCCATGGGCTTGATGGTTCTTCTTAGGTCGGTTTAAGGTACGTCTCGGTAACTCCGCATAAATTGCGGATGATTGTATGGATCGACTTGATTCCACTTCGAGGAGAAAGATGACTCTCTCAGCTTTCCATAGACTCCAAGTACGTCGAAATGTGAGTTCTGGAAGTTCTTCAAACGTTTCTCATACTATAAAGCTCTGAATCTTTCCTAAAACGTATTTTCCTTGCCTTTTGGTCCTTTTATCTACAAAACCTGTATAACCTTCTTAAAACCTAAAATACTTGATAATACACATTAAAGCCTTGAAATCATATCAAACCCATCCTAAATGCATACTAAAATTATAGCTAAAATGGGTAAAATAATGATGTTATCATTTATACCCTTACCTTAGCATTTTTAGGTCATTAACTGTAGGTCATTACCTTATAATTTACGTTTTTAAGTCTTTTCTCTCCTTAGTATTTTCATCTACCCGATGCCTAACCCGATGAGTTACGCGATGCCGTACTCGATCAACCCCTCGGATGCTGGTTCGAGCAAGTCGTCTATGCACATCACCGAGCTCTCTGACGAGCGAATCCCGACACCTTCAGAAGCCGGTGACGACCCTGGCTACACGTTGGCAAGTATGGAGGCTGCTACAACCTCCTTCTTCACCAACCCATGAGGTACCATATTCATCCAACCTTTGTAAATAACATTGCATTTAGTTTCATTTCATTTTGTGTGATTCTTGGATTCTTTTTCAGACTTTTATTTACACAGAGACTGTGTAATTTAAGTTTGGGGGAGGGTCCTAGAATGTATTTAACATTGTGTTATATTTTCTTATTTTCTTATTTCAAATTTTTGCATGCTAGTTTTATTCATTTGAGTCTGTATCTATGTGCATTGAAAAAACCCAAAAAAATTGAAAATTTTACAAAAAAAAAAAAAAAAAAAAGAGTGTTCATGTAGTTGCATTTACATATTAGGATTGAGTCTAGTTTGCTACGTATAGGATTTTTGCATATTCATCTTAGGGGACAATGATTAAAACTACCTTGTTTAAAATCAAACCTTAGGATTGAAGATATAACCCTTAATCACAGTTCATTGTTGCTATATCAATCTTTGGAAAAAAATGAAAATCTTTGCTTAGAACCTTGTGTCTTTTGAATGCTTCCTCCACTTGCTTGAACATTGGAACATCTCTATATTATTGGACTTAATTTGAACTTAAATTGTCTTGCTTATGGAATTTGAATACTTGCTCATGGTAACTCCAAACTCGGGTTAGCACTCCATTTTTACCAATCTTTTTTGTTTAACCTGATTTTTTTTCCCTACCCATAAACCCAAAACTTTCTTTAAAACCTTGTTGTGAATTGTTGAGTGAGGCCTTTTCATTGTGCTATAGGTTGTGAAACCTTGAGAGTATTGAGAACGACAAAGAACTAACTCTTGATTTAGCTAAGTTAGAATCATTTAGACTAGCTTATAGAATCGGTTTTGAAAGATAGGTGGTTAGCATGTTTATTTGGGTTGGGTTGAGGAATTAAAAAAAAAAAAGAGAAAAGAAGTCCCTAAGGTTCAGTTCAAATTAGCTCTAAGTTAAAAAAAAAAAAGATCTTGCTTTAGTCTCCTAGAAAGAAAGAAAAAAAATATATATACATATTAGGAGTTTAGCAAAGAAAGAAAAGAAGAAAAAAAAAAAAGAAAAGAAAGAGAGCTAGATGTTTAAAGCTTAGACCTTAGGGATTACACAAAAAAAAAAAAAAAAAAAAAAAAAGAAAAAAAAGAGTTAAAATCAAGGTTGTGGGTAGTTTAATTTTAGGGGGTTTAAATAAAAAAAAAAAGTGAATGAGAAAATGGTAGATTATCAAGAGTTAAGCTTTGAATACCGAAATTGTTCTCAATCTTAGATAATTTTCACAACTGTCTAGCATTCCTTCTTTTGAGAAAAGACCACCCAAAGAATTTGTTTGAAACCACTGTACCAAAAAGCCTTACCCTTGAAACCGATTAAGCTTGATTCACCATTTGCAAGAGATGTTCTTTACTTTTATTTGGAGGTTGAACTAGATCGATTCATGGTAATAAGAATAGAAAAATATTTGTAAGTATGTTGATTGATCTTAGCACCGTTAAACTATCTTTAAGGACTATAGCTTGAATCCTTCGCTTAGCATATAAAGGTTATGAGTCCCCGTTTTTAAACCGCACCCTCCTACTTCCTTGCTAAAGGACTAGCAAGATTTAAGTTTGGGGGTATGATAACTCTCTAATTTACATGTTTTTAGCATTTTTTTTTGTCCATATTTTGCATTGTTTATACACCTTAGCATTTTTAGGCATTTGGGTAACCCGTTCGGGTTCGGGTATTACCCATTCGGGTTCGGGTAAACGGGTTTAGGAAAATAGAACCCATTGGGTATTTTTAGATATATGGGTTCGGTTCGGTTTGGGTACTATCGGGTTCGGGTCGGTTCGGGTTACAAGTTTTAGAACCCGATTAGCACCCAAACTACCGGGTACCCAAAAAAAATCTTTAAAATAAATTAAATTTAAATAAATTTAGCTAAATTTTAAATTATGTGATAAATTATTTTAGTATTTTGATTATTTTTGATATTTAGATATAAAACTAAATAAAATATTCAAAATTTATAATCATAATTTTGGGTAATTTCATTATATTAATACTAAATATTATAAATATGTTTACATATTCGGGTTTGATGGGTACCCAAACGGGTACTGAGTATTACCCGACCCTAACCCGAACCCACGGGTATTGAAAAATAGAACCCAATAGGGTTTTAAGGCAAACCCGAACCCAACCCGAACCCGGTTTTTCGGGTCGGGTTCCGGATTGGGTATTCGGGTACGGTTTTTATGCCCAGCCCTAGACTGTAGGAATTCGCATTTAGGCCATTTATGGTGTTGCATTCTTGCATTTGCATACTTTGGATGAAAACAGGTGCTTTAGAGCCTAAAATGGGAAAAACAAGGACAAACCCGAAAATATACCCGAAGGAGCCTTCGAGCTGGAAGAACAGTCTGAACCCCAATCCGATCAAGAAGGATTCAAGAGAAGGAAGAACAACCCGAAGATCTACCCGAGGAGTAACCCGACCTCATCTTCGTGCACCCCATCAAGTAGACCCTCGGGCAGGACTAGGAAGCTAGGTCAAAGGGGTTTCCATATATAAACCCCCCCCCCCTCTTCTTCCTCGCAAACGAACACGCCGCAGATCCTCAAACCAGAGAGTTAGAGCTTCTGAGAGAGATCTAGAGCGCCTCAAACTTCTTTTCACTTTTGTTAGGATTTATTTTATATCTTTTTGTTATTTCTTGAGATTTCTACCTTGTACTCTTTATCTTCTACTCTATCTTTTAATACAATGCAATTTTCGTTCATCTTTGTTTCTATGTCTTTTGCAATGATTTCCGAGTAGTGTAGTAAAGTTTCTTGGGATGGGATAGATGATTTTGTGTTCTTGATCAGTTAGGATGTCTTAGTTTGATTGTATATGTTTTATAAATTCCCTTCTAGATTGGTGTTCTTAATGCTCTCAACAAACCGAGAGGGTGAAATTAGATCTAGGGTGTTTTACCACCGAGAGGTGTAGCTGAAATGCTTGAATCAACCAATGCTAGAGATTTACTCACATAGCCGAAGAGATTGGATGAGTAAGGGGTTTATTGACAATAATGAGTCGGTTCTTATTACCTGCTTGGTCATGTTTCTCCAACGAGAGTTGGGTAGGGGAGTGATCAAGGTTGATTGTTTCTACCACGAGAGTGTTTTACCAAGATTTTAGAGATTCATTGTCTAGGGAATATTTGCTTGAGACATGTAAGACATCTGTATTGGTCAGGATCACTTAGGATTCGATTACCCCATCCTTGAAGCTTTCGTATTTTAATTTTTTGCATTTTTATTCATCACTCGATCCCTTACCCGAACAATTACACGATCACCTGCTTATAGTAACCCCTCGAGTTGTTCATACCTTCCTTGTTTACTCGATCACCCCACCCGATCTTGTACTCGAATGCTCGCATCGAGTGCTTAGGTCGTGTGGTCTCTTGTTTATAATCTTCTGTTTTATTATTTGAGGATTGTTAGACAAAACCACTATTGCTTGGCTTCACTTGCTTGCTTCTGATTGCATCCTATCTGCTAGCATAACAACCATATGGATTGATAACCCTTTGTACTACAACTGCATAGGGAATTGATACTCTGGGTGAAAATCTTGTTATCACAACCATTCCTCCACCGCGACCAAAACGACCACGGCCTCCTCCTCTACTCACACCACCTCAACCATCCCCAAAGTTTCTTCCAAGTTCACCCCACCACCCTGGGTATCCTTTGATCTGAAAACAAACTCCAATTTCATGTCCATATTTGCCACAATGAGTGCAAGTGGTGTCTTTTTCTCGATATTGAAACACCCCAGGCCTCCCTTGGTTTGCAGCTTGAACCACAAAACCAACAGGTTCAGCTCATTCTTCCTTGTCACGAGTAATACTTTGTTGTCTTTCGTCTCTCACCATCCGTTGATACATTTGACACAATTTCAACATTGGCTCCATGATGGTCAAAGTAGAACGAATTCCACCAAATCGCACATCATCTAAACTGTAACAACCCGTCCCGTATACCCCACTAGCCTCACTGCTAGCCGCTCCAACGGACCCCATGCTGGCCCTGCAGGACATCGTTCCTAACCCATCACTGTGGATATCCCAATCCACAAGTAGGTTATTCGTGCGCCAGGCATTCCTCGAACCCTGTTCCCCACCTTTTAACAACCTTCCCACAGGACAAGTTGTCACCAATTGATCTGTAGGTCAATTGGTGACAGTTTGTCCTGTGGGAAGGTTGTTAATGGGTGGGGACTAGGGTTCAAGGAACGTCTGGCGCACCAATAACCTACTGGTGAATGTGGACTTCCACAGTGATGGGTTAAGATCGATGCCCTGCAGGGTCAGCTTGGGGTCCGTTGGAACGGCTAACAGTGGGCTAGCAGAGTCCACGGACGGTCCGTTGGGCAGCTAGCGGTGGGCTAGTGGGGTTTGCAGGACGGGTTGTCACATAAACCCATCAAAAACTGATGAGTACATTCCTCATCTCTATCTTGTTCCAGCTGAGCTGCGAGTTCCCCGCATGAACATGATCTCAAAGGCTTATAAACAGCCAATTCATCCCACATCTTCTTATATTTCCCAAATTATATCATCACACTATCTCTTTTTTTGCTTGCAGTTAGCCAAATCTGACTTCAACTCATGCACCCTTGGTCCATTCCCAACCGATAACTGCAGCTTCAAATCCTCCCACAATATGTCTGCATCATCCACCATCAAAATTTTCGTTCTCAACGTTGGCTCTACGGTGTTCATAAGCAACGCCACAATTATTGAATTAATAACCTCCCACTGTTCGATCTCATCCGCCATTGATGGTTTCGCCAAGGATCCATCAATGAAACCCAACTTTCGCTTGGTCTGCAAGGCATTCCGCACATGCTTAGACCAATCTTCGTAGTTATCTCCTTTCAATTGTACAGCCGCTGTACTTGCATGCATCCATCCATCGGCGAGGATGCCGGAGTCTCTTGCACCTTCACGATCTCTTTACCCTTTCCTTCATTCATAGATGTCATGATATCATGTGAAGATGGGAATATAACGGCTTGTCCTTTATTATTATCTATACTAGTATTTTTGCAGCAGGTTTTGCTCAAAAATATTTTTAAGAAAGTTTTTACATTGAATGCTATTTAATGCTTATATTCATATCCAAACAAGTTTAGTTAATTTTCTCTAATATCCTTATAACCAAACAGAATTAAAATATTTTTTAATATCCATATATATAATATACTATAATTAATATAGATATTTAAAAGATTTATTCCAGATTAAAAAAAATATATTCTCATATCATCTCTTTTTGATTTTAAATTGTAAATGTAGTAAATCATCATATAATACATAAAGTTAATAAAAAGGTGTATTTTTCCTGCATATATTGTGATTTGAATTTTTTAAAACAAACATGTATTACTCAATTAATATAAAAAGTGAATGTTCAACCTACATATATAGTAAATTTACTGTATATAGTAAATTATAAATTTTTAAGAAGTTTATAATTTATAACTGATATATTTAATCTTAATAAAAAGTTTAAAATTAGAAATATTTAAACATATTAAATTTTCAAATTACACAAACGGGTTATATGACATAACAAGATTGAATTGATAATACAAAAATAAACTATCAGTAATATGATACTTCTATACGGGTTAAATCCTCATTTCAATGTTTTAACAACACTAATATAAAATATGTCGAATCAAACTGATTTAATTAAGATTGTAGTAAACAAAAATTATTGTGCTGTATACCAAAATTTATATATTAAATTACTAAAATTAACAAAAGAATATATTGGCATAATTAATATTAAAATAGTATATTAACAAAAAAAATTAAAAAACTTACCCCGCTGTATACAGCGGTCATAATCTAGTTAGATGTATAATATAGTATATATATATATATATATATACAAGCGTGAGAGACCTAGGTATTAGACAAATAAGGAAAACCTAAGACAATAAATTATTTACAAATCCACCCCTTAATAATTATCATGCCAAATCATTTTCGTTACTATAAAGTTAATCAATTGATTGGTTAATTATATTCTTTTCATTAATTTAATCCAAGTAATATATATTGTTGATGAAAGCAAAGTTAACTCTTAAAATATATTAGCGAAAGAAAAAGATTTTAATTATATGTTTCCATCTGAAGTTCTCGGTTAATAAAATAGTAAATAAACAAAAAGTGTAGTAAATATTATACAACATCTTACAAAAAGGATTAAAAACATATTTCTGTACGTTGACAAAAAATAAACATATTTCTGTACAGGTAATATCTTCACCAATCTCAAGCATAAACAACAGTACAACACATATATATTCTTTCAAGGGTAAGAAAGATGGCTCTTAACTAGAAAATCTCTCACTATTTTCCTTGCCTTGAACATCGTCTTCCTTGCCTAAACCGAAGCCGCCCGCTCCGGTTGTCCACCATGGTCTACAAACCGAAGCAAACCCCCAACCGATTCTGCGATAGGGACATACATGCCCAAAAGATGCTTTGAAACTCGGTGTTGGTTTTAAGGCGCTTAACCTTGTGAATGTGACATTAGGTTCTCCTCCTGTTAAGCCGTAAATGTTGTAGCCTCGCTGTTGGTTTGGTTGATCTTGAAGCTGCGATTAGCTTTGCATTAACAGTAACCTTCTAATCAACCATACCCTTTCCTTAGCTTGCTCCTCAACGTTTGCAGCAGAAAGGCTCCACGTGACTTCCAATGCCCTTTAATCCTGAATTTATGGACTTAATTAGAAAAATTGACACTTTTTCCATAGAATAATTGGTAAAGTAGGCACTTTATAAAATATATTTGTAAATAGAAAAACCCTATTGTTCCCTTTATAACACTCTACGCCTAGTGCCTTCTCCTCACGTTGGTCGATGGTCGTCGCCATCATAGAGATGAAAGGAGAGAGAGAAGCTCGATGGTGGTAAGAGGAAGAGTGGGGATGAGTTCGGTTTTGGGTGAGAAAAAGAGCTAAAGCGTGGGTCGAGAAAGGAGAGAGGGGCGAGCTGTGTTGGCGTGTGATGAAGAGGGGATAGAGCCTGGACCGTCGTTGCGTACAGCTTGTGCCGTCGCGTGTAGCTTCTCCTCTGGAGAGCAAATCGGTGTTGTCGAGAAGGTATCGGCTACTCCTTAACTCTTGTGTTGCTGTTGTATTTCAATTCAGTGTTGTTGTTTTGTGGATGTACGTGTTGTTATCGGAAGAGAGACGGTGAGAAAAGAGAAAGTGGTGATTTGTGTGGAGAGGAGAGAGAGAACGTGTTGTGTGTTGGATAAGCCGTGTTGTGTGTTGGACCACCAGTGGTTCTGTACAGTTATCCCATGGCTGTGTGAGGCTTCTTTGGTGGTGGGAGAACAGAGCTGAAGAGGAGAAAGAAAGTGAAAGAAGGTTGGAGATAAAGGCAGTGTGGAGGAGCCGACATTGGAGGCTCTCCGGCGCCAGATCCGACATTATTTCGGAAAGGTGATTTATTGGAGGATCTCCAACAAGCCAAGAGTGCATAGCAATTGATGGATTGTTATTCGGAGTTAAATTGAAGGAATTATGGTCGTTACTTCCTGGACAAGTAATTACTGGAAAGGTAAATGGTGCAATTTATGCCAAGTATGGAACATATGTGCGTTTCCGAGTTCCGGTTTTGCGAGGATGATTCCCATCATACCAGAGGGAATCAACTAACGACTTAGGAGTCTATGGAAAGGTCTCTTTGTCAATAAATTATAGCCGCTAACGGAGCTTGATTTGGGGATATACTCAGGAAGTTATGGACGTTTCTTTCTGGTCCAGTAATTGCAGATCTAGAAGCCTTGAAACAGTTCGCGTTGGCCTCTTCGAGGCAACGTTTGGGGGCTCTAAACTTGTCCGATTGTCACGAAATTTGGTACAGAGCTGCATGATACTACTGTCTATGTAATGAACGGTGGGATTGCGTTTTTAACGGTTTTTATTGGCGTGTTGATATGGAGGTTTTCTATAGTTTGAACGGTTGCAAATTTTATTGTTGGATGAGCCAACAAGCTCGATTTGAGCTGGGATCTTGCACGAGTTTTCATGGCTTATGGTGTTAGGTCATGGGGGTTCTTGAACCAAGTTAGAGCTCTTGAGTGCGGATTTTAAGCTAAGATGGTGAATCGGAGAGTTTATCCCAAAAGTGTTTCCATGGCTGGACGAAATAAAGTATTCCAGTTCACCTCTCTTTTTACCGGGTCGCTAAGGATAGTTGGTTGTGCGACACAGTAACTAGATGAGGTGGTGATTTGGATACATGGTTAAGTGAAAATTGTTTTGGAATGAGGACGAATGTATTCAAATGTCTTGTTCGATTGGATATCGTAGAAGTTTTATGCGATGTAATTAGACTATATGAATGTAAGGTGCTTGTGGAGCTTAAGTATGTGTTTATGATTGTGAGTGGTAGCTGCGAAGTATGAGTAATTTGAATATTTTTGTAAGCAGCGGTTGACACCTGTTTTTAGAATTTTAAAGTGCTAAATTTAAAAAGAAAATTTATTTGATGTTATTTGAGAGAATTTTCTTAATTTAAATGGACAATGAATCATTAGTTTTTTGACCCAATACCTCAAAATCAGGTTCCACACACACAAAATTTCATTGGAAGATAAATATGACAATTGAAAATTTTCTTTTTTTGTCATATGCAATCTCTTATTTCCTCTAAAACTAGTACCAAAAATAAAACTCTTTTTTTATGACACATGGTTATGAATATATTGATTTTTTTATTTGTTTTTGTCTTATATTCTCTCACAAACTCTCTATATCACAAAAGCTAAAAATTCCATATTCTTCAAACTTCTAACAAAAACTGCTTAACTTTTCCAATTATCTCTGAAAAGGTATCTAATACACTAATGGACTTGTGTAATCAGTGCCGTGCTTACTTGATATAAAATAGGGCAACAGCCCTAGGCCACATCTTCAATCATATATTTTAAAGCCACATTTGACAACTAATTTTTTAGATTTATTCAGTTAATTTCAATTTTTGTGTGTTTTAATTACAAATTTGAACTTTATCATCATTATCATTAATGTTTTTGTTGTCATCTTTTATACTTCTTAGTATTTGATTCAAAAATTCAGCAAAAATTTATTTGAACACAGATTGTACATGATATATTGTGAGTTAAGTTTTCTAAAAATAATTAAAAATTTTACATTATAATATTTTGCTATAGGTCTCTCAAATCATTGGCACGGCACTGCGTGTAATCTATTTATTTGGTCATGATAATAAAGTAATGCTTTTGTTTCAGTATTACTAACTATATTTGTATGTTTGGTTCGTTTTAATCAAAATGATATAGAGGTTATAGTCCTTATTTAGATTAAAATGATATAGAATAAACAATCTGGTCCGTGAGTATTGGATTTCTAAATGCACACGAACCAGGATTGTAAATTCTGCATCATAGTGAAAGGAGGTTATAGTCCTTATTTAGAGTGTGCAACGTACTCTGAAATCTTGAAACTTGCTTAATATGGCATTCTTTTTTTTACAAATATGCAACCAATTTCCGTTCTTTGATTAAGATGGCAGACTATAAACCCATGAGCCGGTCAAAACGAGCAAGAGTAAATTAATAAAAGTAACTAATTTTAAAATATAAATGTTTTATATATGAACTATATATAGTTGTCGTGAGTTTGGATTACGATTGTTATATTTACATATATTATTAAGTCTCATCTCAACGTTTTTTAAAAAATATTTGAAATTTATTACGTTTATTTTCAAACTACCTGACTCGATTAACTTGCTAAGAATTCAAAAATAAAAGTTACTAGCTCTTAATTATAGCATAACGTAATTTGATTTATATAATAACTTTTGATTTTTGTTTCAGCATATGTAATCATTTTATTTCTTTGATTTTGGTATACGATTTTCGCTTTCGTTTTTATATTCAGAACCGATGAGAGCTAAAGACTAATTTTCTTTCTTCTCTAATTTCTGACTCAATGGAATTCAATAACACCAATACTCTATTGTTTTTTGGCAACATGGAAAACACTTAGCATGTTTGTCCAAAAACAAAACAAAAAAAAAGGAAAACACTAAGCATCAGAATTTATTTGGTATACTATTGGTTATGTCATATGTGAATCAAATCTTTGCACACATCCCATACATATCGGGTCAACTTTTAAAAAGAAAAATATACAGCTAGTTCAACTTCGTTTTCACTTGATTATTAGTTTTGATAATTGATTTTGTGCCATTACTATCTGTTTACAGAAATATATTCCTTTATTCCTTTTGTAAGAAATACCTAATATCTACTACACCTTATACTAGCCTGTCGAAGAAATTCTCGATCTCTCCACGAGTCTATCTGTCTAAACAAGCTACTCATTGAAAAATAGCCTTGACAGAATTAACAAAAAAGGTACTTCAAACAAGATGATAGATATTACGCTTCAGAATAATTACAATGGTACGTTATATGTAATTCATGGTGGAAATTTGAAAATATCTCTTTTCCAGTGTCATTTTAAAGAAATGTCTTCTCTTAAAAAAATTATAAAAAATGCCAGTAAAAATATAATATTTATCGAACTATGTTTGTATAATCTTATACACAAATTACTTTTATTAGTGCACCAAAAAAATGTATTACTCAAAAATTCTCCAATTTTTATGGCATTCTCAAAATTTGTTGTCCAAAAAGATATTATTGATTATATTTTTAATAGACGTGAAGGCCAGTACATATGTTGATATAATTTGTAACTCTGGGAGTTGTCTTTAACCACCACATTTTTGTTATTGATAAATAATTTCTTATATAAAATAATAAAATCCAGATACTCTTAGAGATTACGAGCTAATTAGTACAATGAAAATAAATGTTCTTTAATAATCAAATCATATCTACAAAAATAATAGTCAACTAATTCCCTATTAAAAACAAATTATCAATTAATACTTCAAATTTCTGTCCTAATGAAAAAAACACTATAAATACCCACTAAACACTTAACATTTCTCTCCACTAATCTCAAACAATCGTAAACTCACTACTACATCTTCAGCATTTTTAACCCCACAATCAAATGGCTCCAAGAACCTACCTTGCTCTCTTCCTTTCTCTCAACCTCCTCTTCTTCACTTACACCTCTGCGGCTTGTCCTAGAGATTCCCTACAGCTCGGTGTTTGTGCCAATGTTCTCAAGCTAGTGGACATAACAGTGGGAAACCCACCTGTAACGCCATGCTGCTCTCTCATCCAAGGCGTGGCTGACCTTGAGGCTGCAGCCTGCCTTTGCACTTTGGTCAAGGCTAACGTACTTGGAATCAACCTTAACCTTCCCATCGATCTCACCGTACTCCTCAATGTTTGCGGTAGAACAGCTCCAACGAACTTCCAGTGCGTGTAAGTTGAATACTTATAGCATACCTATAAAATGAATGAGTCATACATTTTGATGTATTGTGGAACCAATTGTCTTATCTTCTTATTTTGGTTTAAGATGAATTTCTTTTTTTTTGGGTAATTTTCTCGGATTGTTTAAAACGAACGTACGTTCTCATGAAATAAAGTTTGTACTTCTTTGCTTCATTGATCCTCCATCTCTTCATTGTAACTTTGTCTTTATTTCGAATTTAATTAATGGATTTTGTCGACGTTTCCTATATGGCTATCTTAACAAACCAAGGTGACATTATAATACTATATCACTACAAAACATGTGTCTATTAGTATTCGTTGTAAACATTAAGACATTTTATATCTGACAATTGCTGATAAAAACGAAAAATTATCCAAAGACAACATATTTCTGCAAAATTGGATAAACCAAACATATTTCTGTGTTGTAATCGGCAAGTACGTACTCCTTTGCTTTATCGTTCCTCCATCCATCTCAGACAAAAAAAAAAAAAAAAAAAACCTTTTATTTACCTGAAACTTGTTATTTACATAGAGCAGAAAACAAACAGCAGTCACTACAAGACAATGAGTTGTGTCTCTTTCGGATGAAACCACACAAACCAAAACGTCACAACCGAAATATTGCAACTCCGAAACTCAATTACCGACCATGACATTGCGTTTCAAATGCTTTACTTTAGATCGCCTTATGTGCTAGGGCTAACACATGGTCAGTAGACACTTATCCTATTAATATTGATCCAATACCTTAAAATTAGGTCCCACACACAAAATTTCATTGGACGATACATATAATAAATTGGATTTTCTTTTTGTCATATTCAATATCTCATTTGTTTTAAATCTAGGATCACAATAAAACTTTCTCTTTATGACCTATGGTCATGAATATATTGGTCTTTCTATTTTTTTTTTTTTCTTATACTATCTCTCCCAAACTCTCCATCTCATAAAAGATAAAAAGTGCGTATTCTTCAAATTTCTAACAAAACTGCTTACTTTTCTAATACTCGTGTAATCTATTTATTCTGTCATGATAATAAAGTAATGCTTTTGTTTCAGTATTACTAATTATATTTGTATGTATGGTTCGTTTTAATCAAAATGATGTAGAGCAAAATAACTTCTTAATCTGGTCCGTGAGTATTGGATTTCTACATGCACATGAACCAGGGTTGTTAATTCTGCATCATAGTGAAAAAAGGTTATTATCCTTATTTAGAATGAGAAACTTACTCTGAACTCTGAAACTTGCTTAATATAGCTTTTTTAACAAATATGCAACCAATTTCCGTTCTTTGATTAAGTTCAGCGGACTGTAAACCCATGAGCCGGTTAAAAACGAGCAAGAGTAAATTAATAAGAGTAAACTAATTTTAAAATATAAATGTTTTATATGTGAACTATATATAGCTGTCGTGAGTTTGGATTACGATTGTTATATTTACATATATTATTAAGTTTTATCTGAACGTTTTTTTAAAAAAAAATGAATTTTTTTCAAACTATCTGACTCGATTAACTTGTTAAGAATTCAAAAAGAACAATTACTAGCTCTTAATTATAACATAACATAATTTGAATTATATAATAACTTTTATTTTTGTTTCAGCATATTTAATCATTTTATTTCTTTGATTTTGGTATACGATTTTCTCTTTCGTTTTTATATTCAGACCTGATGAGAA
Source organism: Camelina hispida (assembly GCA_023657505.1). Lineage (NCBI taxonomy): Eukaryota > Viridiplantae > Streptophyta > Magnoliopsida > Brassicales > Brassicaceae > Camelina > Camelina hispida. The sequence goes on along the minus strand of CP094636.1, from coordinate 5,951,873 downwards.
CTAAAAATTAATTTTCTTTCTTCTCTAATTTCTGACTCAATGGAGTTCAATAACACCAATACTCTATTTTCTTTTCGGCAACATGGAAAACACTAAGCATGTTTGTCTAAAAAAAACAAAAAAAAAAAACACTAAGCACCTCTTTATAATAAAGCGGAAGTACACAACATTGTTTTAATAAACTTTATAATTTTAATAAATGGTTACAAATTGGTTATGCATAGATTATAAATTAATCCATATATTAATTGTAACAAAGAAAACCTTAATTGTAACCGAAAATCTTAAACGATTATTCCAAATTGATAGTTCAGGGATATTCCAAACTTTATTTTCGAAAAATCATTTATAAGATTCCAAATATCTACAATCACAATTTATTTTCCACAGATTTTATTGATAAACCACATCAATAAAAAAAGTTATTAAATGATAAAAAGATACTCTCAATCATAAAAAAGGAATCAAATCTCGCTAATTTAACAAGATTAATCGTGATCTTTGGGATCGCATTCAGAAACTAAAAATTAAACCTTAATGCTAGATAAGGACCCGTGCTAGAGCACGGATTAAAATTCCTTTTATTTATATTATAATTTTAGAATAAAATGTAATTTATATAATTGATTTTAAAAGTTTTTAAAATCCTAACATTAATCTTGATCTTCAAAATCACATTTTATTCTAAAATTATTATATATAAATAAAAGAAATTTCAAATCGTGCTCTAGCACGGGTTCTAATCTAGTCAGAATTTATTTGGTATACTATTGGTTATGTCATATGTGAATCAAATCTTTGCACACATCCCATACATATCGGGTCAACTTTTAAAAAGAAAAATATACAGCTAGTTCAACTTCGTTTTCACTTGATTATTAGTTTTGATAATTGATTTTGTGCCATTACTATCTGTTTACAGAAATATATTCCTTTATTCCTTTTGTAAGAAATACCTAATATCTACTACACCTTATACTAGCCTGTCGAAGAAATTCTCGATCTCTCCACGAGTCTATCTGTCTAAACAAGCTACTCATTGAAAAATAGCCTTGACAGAATTAACAAAAAGGTACTTCAAACAAGATGATAGATATTACGCTTCAGAATAATTACAATGGTACGTTATATGTAATTCATGGTGGAAATTTGAAAATATCTCTTTTCCAGTGTCATTTTAAAGAAATGTCTTCTCTTAAAAAAATTATAAAAAATGCCAGTAAAAATATAATATTTATCGAACTATGTTTGTATAATCTTATACACAAATTACTTTTATTAGTGCACCAAAAAATGTATTACTCAAAAATTCTCCAATTTTTATGGCATTCTCAAAATTTGTTGTCCAAAAAGATATTATTGATTATATTTTTAATAGACGTGAAGGCCAGTACATATGTTGATATAATTTGTAACTCTGGGAGTTGTCTTTAACCACCACATTTTTGTTATTGATAAATAATTTCTTATATAAAATAATAAAATCCAGATACTCTTAGAGATTACGAGCTAATTAGTACAATGAAAATAAATGTTCTTTAATAATCAAATCATATCTACAAAAAAAAATAGTCAACTAATTCCCTATTAAAAACAAATTATCAATTAATACTTCAAATTTCTGTCCTAATGAAAAAAACACTATAAATACCCACTAAACACTTAACATTTCTCTCCACTAATCTCAAACAATCGTAAACTCACTACTACATCTTCAGCATTTTTAACCCCACAATCAAATGGCTCCAAGAACCTACCTTGCTCTCTTCCTTTCTCTCAACCTCCTCTTCTTCACTTACACCTCTGCGGCTTGTCCTAGAGATTCCCTACAGCTCGGTGTTTGTGCCAATGTTCTCAAGCTAGTGGACATAACAGTGGGAAACCCACCTGTAACGCCATGCTGCTCTCTCATCCAAGGCGTGGCTGACCTTGAGGCTGCAGCCTGCCTTTGCACTTTGGTCAAGGCTAACGTACTTGGAATCAACCTTAACCTTCCCATCGATCTCACCGTACTCCTCAATGTTTGCGGTAGAACAGCTCCAACGAACTTCCAGTGCGTGTAAGTTGAATACTTATAGCATACCTATAAAATGAATGAGTCATACATTTTGATGTATTGTGGAACCAATTGTCTTATCTTCTTATTTTGGTTTAAGATGAATTTCTTTTTTTGGGTAATTTTCTCGGATTGTTTAAAACGAACGTACGTTCTCATGAAATAAAGTTTGTACTTCTTTGCTTCATTGATCCTCCATCTCTTCATTGTAACTTTGTCTTTATTTCGAATTTAATTAATGGATTTTGTCGACGTTTCCTATATGGCTATCTTAACAAACCAAGGTGACATTATAATACTATATCACTACAAAACATGTGTCTATTAGTATTCGTTGTAAACATTAAGACATTTTATATCTGACAATTGCTGATAAAAACGAAAAATTATCCAAAGACAACATATTTCTGCAAAATTGGATAAACCAAACATATTTCTGTGTTGTAATCGGCAAGTACGTACTCCTTTGCTTTATCGTTCCTCCATCCATCTCAGACAAAAAAAAAAAAAAAGAAAACTTTTATTTACCTGAAACTTGTTATTTACATAGAGCAGAAAACAAACAGCAGTCACTACAAGACAATGAGTTGTGTCTCTTTCGGATGAAACCACACAAACCAAAACGTCACAACCGAAATATTGCAACTCCGAAACTCAATTACCGACCATGACATTGCGTTTCAAATGCTTTACTTCAAATCGCCTTATGTGCTAGGGCTAACACATGGTCAGTAGACACTTATCCTATTAATATTGATCCAATACCTTAAAATTAGGTCCCACACACAAAATTTCATTGGACGATACATATAATAAATTGGATTTTCTTTTGTCATATTCAATATCTCATTTGTTTTAAATCTAGGATCACAATAAAACTTTCTCTTTATGACCTATGGTCATGAATATATTGGTCTTTCTATTTTTTTTTTTCTTATACTATCTCTCCCAAACTCTCCATCTCATAAAAGATAAAAAGTGCGTATTCTTCAAATTTCTAACAAAACTGCTTACTTTTCTAATACTCGTGTAATCTATTTATTCTGTCATGATAATAAAGTAATGCTTTTGTTTCAGTATTACTAATTATATTTGTATGTATGGTTCGTTTTAATCAAAATGATGTAGAGCAAAATAACTTCTTAATCTGGTCCGTGAGTATTGGATTTCTACATGCACATGAACCAGGGTTGTTAATTCTGCATCATAGTGAAAAAAGGTTATTATCCTTATTTAGAATGAGAAACTTACTCTGAACTCTGAAACTTGCTTAATATAGCTTTTTTAACAAATATGCAACCAATTTCCGTTCTTTGATTAAGTTCAGCGGACTGTAAACCCATGAGCCGGTTAAAAACGAGCAAGAGTAAATTAATAAGAGTAAACTAATTTTAAAATATAAATGTTTTATATGTGAACTATATATAGCTGTCGTGAGTTTGGATTACGATTGTTATATTTACATATATTATTAAGTCTTATCTGAACGTTTTTAAAAAAAAATGAATTTTTTCAAACTATCTGACTCGATTAACTTGTTAAGAATTCAAAAAGAACAATTACTAGCTCTTAATTATAACATAACATAATTTGAATTATATAATAACTTTTATTTTTGTTTCAGCATATTTAATCATTTTATTTTTTTGATTTTGGTATACGATTTTCTCTTTCGTTTTTATATTCAGACCTGATGAGAACTAAAAATTAATTTTCTTTCTTCTCTAATTTCTGACTCAATGGAATTCAATAACACCAATACTCTATTTTCTTTTTGGCAACATGGAAAACACTAAGCATGTTTGTCTAAAAAAAACAAAAAAAAAAAACACTAAGCACCTCTTTATAATAAAGCGGAAGTACACAACATTGTTTTAATAAACTTTATAATTTTAATAAATGGTTACAAATTGGTTATGCATAGATTATAAATTAATCCATATATTAATTGTAACAAAGAAAACCTTAATTGTAACCGAAAATCTTAAACGATTATTCCAAATTGATAGTTCAGGGATATTCCAAACTTTATTTTCGAAAAATCATTTATAAGATTCCAAATATCTACAATCACAATTTATTTTCCACAGATTTTATTGATAAACCACATCAATAAAAAAAGTTATTAAATGATAAAAAGATACTCTCAATCATAAAAAAGGAATCAAATCTCGCTAATTTAACAAGATTAATCGTGATCTTTGGGATCGCATTCAGAAACTAAAAATTAAACCTTAATGCTAGATAAGGACCCGTGCTAGAGCACGGATTAAAATTCCTTTTATTTATATTATAATTTTAGAATAAAATGTAATTTATATAATTGATTTTAAAAGTTTTTAAAATCCTAACATTAATCTTGATCTTCAAAATCACATTTTATTCTAAAATTATTATATATAAATAAAAGAAATTTCAAATCGTGCTCTAGCACGGGTTCTAATCTAGTCAGAATTTATTTGGTATACTATTGGTTATGTCATATGTGAATCAAATCTTTGCACACATCCCATACATATCGGGTCAACTTTTAAAAAGAAAAATATACAGCTAGTTCAACTTCGTTTTCACTTGATTATTAGTTTTGATAATTGATTTTGTGCCATTACTATCTGTTTACAGAAATATATTCCTTTATTCCTTTTGTAAGAAATACCTAATATCTACTACACCTTATACTAGCCTGTCGAAGAAATTCTCGATCTCTCCACGAGTCTATCTGTCTAAACAAGCTACTCATTGAAAAATAGCCTTGACAGAATTAACAAAAAAGGTACTTCAAACAAGATGATAGATATTACGCTTCAGAATAATTACAATGGTACGTTATATGTAATTCATGGTGGAAATTTGAAAATATCTCTTTTCCAGTGTCATTTTAAAGAAATGTCTTCTCTTAAAAAAAATTATAAAAAATGCCAGTAAAAATATAATATTTATCGAACTATGTTTGTATAATCTTATACACAAATTACTTTTATTAGTGCACCAAAAAAATGTATTACTCAAAAATTCTCCAATTTTTATGGCATTCTCAAAATTTGTTGTCCAAAAAGATATTATTGATTATATTTTTAATAGACGTGAAGGCCAGTACATATGTTGATATAATTTGTAACTCTGGGAGTTGTCTTTAACCACCACATTTTTGTTATTGATAAATAATTTCTTATATAAAATAATAAAATCCAGATACTCTTAGAGATTACGAGCTAATTAGTACAATGAAAATAAATGTTCTTTAATAATCAAATCATATCTACAAAAAAAAATAGTCAACTAATTCCCTATTAAAAACAAATTATCAATTAATACTTCAAATTTCTGTCCTAATGAAAAAACACTATAAATACCCACTAAACACTTAACATTTCTCTCCACTAATCTCAAACAATCGTAAACTCACTACTACATCTTCAGCATTTTTAACCCCACAATCAAATGGCTCCAAGAACCTACCTTGCTCTCTTCCTTTCTCTCAACCTCCTCTTCTTCACTTACACCTCTGCGGCTTGTCCTAGAGATTCCCTACAGCTCGGTGTTTGTGCCAATGTTCTCAAGCTAGTGGACATAACAGTGGGAAACCCACCTGTAACGCCATGCTGCTCTCTCATCCAAGGCGTGGCTGACCTTGAGGCTGCAGCCTGCCTTTGCACTTTGGTCAAGGCTAACGTACTTGGAATCAACCTTAACCTTCCCATCGATCTCACCGTACTCCTCAATGTTTGCGGTAGAACAGCTCCAACGAACTTCCAGTGCGTGTAAGTTGAATACTTATAGCATACCTATAAAATGAATGAGTCATACATTTTGATGTATTGTGGAACCAATTGTCTTATCTTCTTATTTTGGTTTAAGATGAATTTCTTTTTTTGGGTAATTTTCTCGGATTGTTTAAAACGAACGTACGTTCTCATGAAATAAAGTTTGTACTTCTTTGCTTCATTGATCCTCCATCTCTTCATTGTAACTTTGTCTTTATTTCGAATTTAATTAATGGATTTTGTCGACGTTTCCTATATGGCTATCTTAACAAACCAAGGTGACATTATAATACTATATCACTACAAAACATGTGTCTATTAGTATTCGTTGTAAACATTAAGACATTTTATATCTGACAATTGCTGATAAAAACGAAAAATTATCCAAAGACAACATATTTCTGCAAAATTGGATAAACCAAACATATTTCTGTGTTGTAATCGGCAAGTACGTACTCCTTTGCTTTATCGTTCCTCCATCCATCTCAGACAAAAAAAAAAAAAGAAAACTTTTATTTACCTGAAACTTGTTATTTACATAGAGCAGAAAACAAACAGCAGTCACTACAAGACAATGAGTTGTGTCTCTTTCGGATGAAACCACACAAACCAAAACGTCACAACCGAAATATTGCAACTCCGAAACTCAATTACCGACCATGACATTGCGTTTCAAATGCTTTACTTCAGATCGCCTTATGTGCTAGGGCTAACACATGGTCAGTAGACACTTATCCTATTAATATTGATCCAATACCTTAAAATTAGGTCCCACACACAAAATTTCATTGGACGATACATATAATAAATTGGATTTTCTTTTTGTCATATTCAATATCTCATTTGTTTTAAATCTAGGATCACAATAAAACTTTCTCTTTATGACCTATGGTCATGAATATATTGGTCTTTCTATTTTTTTTTTTCTTATACTATCTCTCCCAAACTCTCCATCTCATAAAAGATAAAAAGTGCGTATTCTTCAAATTTCTAACAAAACTGCTTACTTTTCTAATACTCGTGTAATCTATTTATTCTGTCATGATAATAAAGTAATGCTTTTGTTTCAGTATTACTAATTATATTTGTATGTATGGTTCGTTTTAATCAAAATGATGTAGAGCAAAATAACTTCTTAATCTGGTCCGTGAGTATTGGATTTCTACATGCACATGAACCAGGGTTGTTAATTCTGCATCATAGTGAAAAAAGGTTATTATCCTTATTTAGAATGAGAAACTTACTCTGAACTCTGAAACTTGCTTAATATAGCTTTTTTAACAAATATGCAACCAATTTCCGTTCTTTGATTAAGTTCAGCGGACTGTAAACCCATGAGCCGGTTAAAAACGAGCAAGAGTAAATTAATAAGAGTAAACTAATTTTAAAATATAAATGTTTTATATGTGAACTATATATAGCTGTCGTGAGTTTGGATTACGATTGTTATATTTACATATATTATTAAGTCTTATCTGAACGTTTTTAAAAAAAAAATGAATTTTTTTCAAACTATCTGACTCGATTAACTTGTTAAGAATTCAAAAAGAACAATTACTAGCTCTTAATTATAACATAACATAATTTGAATTATATAATAACTTTTATTTTTGTTTCAGCATATTTAATCATTTTATTTTTTTGATTTTGGTATACGATTTTCTCTTTCGTTTTTATATTCAGACCTGATGAGAACTAAAAATTAATTTTCTTTCTTCTCTAATTTCTGACTCAATGGAATTCAATAACACCAATACTCTATTTTCTTTTTGGCAACATGGAAAACACTAAGCATGTTTGTCTAAAAAAAAAAAAAAAAAACACTAAGCACCTCTTTATAATAAAGCGGAAGTACACAACATTGTTTTAATAAACTTTATAATTTTAATAAATGGTTACAAATTGGTTATGCATAGATTATAAATTAATCCATATATTAATTGTAACAAAGAAAACCTTAATTGTAACCGAAAATCTTAAACGATTATTCCAAATTGATAGTTCAGGGATATTCCAAACTTTATTTTCGAAAAATCATTTATAAGATTCCAAATATCTACAATCACAATTTATTTTCCACAGATTTTATTGATAAACCACATCAATAAAAAAAGTTATTAAATGATAAAAAGATACTCTCAATCATAAAAAAGGAATCAAATCTCGCTAATTTAACAAGATTAATCGTGATCTTTGGGATCGCATTCAGAAACTAAAAATTAAACCTTAATGCTAGATAAGGACCCGTGCTAGAGCACGGATTAAAATTCCTTTTATTTATATTATAATTTTAGAATAAAATGTAATTTATATAATTGATTTTAAAAGTTTTTAAAATCCTAACATTAATCTTGATCTTCAAAATCGCATTTTATTCTAAAATTATTATATATAAATAAAAGAAATTTCAAACCGTGCTTTAGCACGGGTTCTAATCTAGTCAGAATTTATTTGGTATACTATTGGTTATGTCATATGTGAATCAAATCTTTGCACACATCCCATACATATCGGGTCAACTTTTAAAAAGAAAAATATACTGCCAGTTCAACTTCGTTTTCACTTGATTATTAGTTTTGATAATTGATTTTGTACCATTACTATCTGTTTCCAGCAATATATTATTTTATTCCTTTTGTAAGAAATACCTAATATCTACTACACCTTATACTAACCTGTCGAAGAAATTCTCGATCTCTCCACGAGTCTATCTGTCTAAACAAGCTACTCATTGAAAAATAGCCTGACAGAATTTTTTAAAAAGGTACTTTAAACAAGATGATAGATATTACGCTTCAGAATAATTACAAGGGTACGTGATATGTAATTCATGGGGGAAATTTTGAAAATATCTCTTCTCCAGTGTCATTTTTAGAAAATGTCTTCTCTCAAAAAAAAATTATAAAAAATGCCAGTAAAAATATAATATTTATCGAACTATGTTTGTATAATCTTATACACAAATTACTTTTATTAGTGCACCAAAAAAATGTAGTACTCAAAAATTCTCCAATTTTTATGGCATTCTCAGAATTGAAGTCTAAAAAGATATTATTGATTATATTTTTAATAGACGTGAAGGCCAGTACATATGTTGATATAATTAATTTGTAACTCTGGGAGTTGTCTTTAACCACCACATTTTTGTTATTGATAAATAATTTCTTACCATAAAATAATAAGATCCAGATACTATTAGAGATTACGAGCTAATTAGTACAATAAAAATTAAATGTTCTTTAATAATCAAATCATATCTACAAAAAAAAATAGTCAACTAATTCCCTATTAAAAACAATTTATCAATTAATACTTCAAATTTCTGTCCTAATGAAAACACTATAAATACCCACTAAACACTTAACATTTCTCTCCACCAATCTCAAACAAACGTAAACTCACTACTACATCTTCAGCCTTTTTAACCCCACAATCAAATGGCTCCAAGAACCTACCTTGCTCTCTTCCTTTCTCTCAACCTCCTCTTCTTTACTTACACCTCTGCGGCTTGTCCTAGAGATTCCCTACAGCTCGGTGTTTGTGCCAATGTTCTCAAGCTAGTGGACATAACAGTGGGAAACCCACCTGTAACGCCATGCTGCTCTCTCATCCAAGGCGTGGCTGACCTTGAGGCTGCAGCCTGCCTTTGCACTTTGGTCAAGGCTAACGTACTTGGAATCAACCTTAACCTTCCCATCGATCTCACCGTACTCCTCAATGTTTGCGGTAGAACAGCTCCAACGAACTTCCAGTGCGTGTAAGTTGAGTACTTATAGCATACCTATAAGATGAATGAATCATACATTTTGATGTATTGTGGAACCAATTGTCTTATCTTCTTATTTTGTTTTAAGATGAATTTCTTTTTTTTGGGTATTTTTCTTGGATTGTTTAAAACGAACGTACGTTCTCATGAAATAAAGTTTGTACTTCTTTGCTTCATTGATCCTCCATCTCTTCATTGTAACTTTGTCTTTAATTCGAATTTAATTAATAAAAGTATCAATCGATTTTGTCGACGTTGTCTATATGGCTATCTTAACAAACTTAGGTGACATTATAATACTATATCACTACAAAACATGTGTTTATTAGTATTCGTTGTAAGCATTAAGACATTTTACGTCTGACAATTGCTGATAAAAACGAAAAATTATCCAAAGACAACATATTTCTGCAAAATTGGATAAACCAAACATATTTCTGTGCTGTAATCGGCAAGTACGCACTCCTTTGCTTTATCGTTCCTCCATCGACCTCAGACAAAAAAAACTTTTATTTACCTGAAACTTGTTATTTACATATAGCAGAAAACAAACAGCAGTCACTGCAAGATAATGAGTTGTGTCTCTTTCGGATGAAGCCACACAAACCAAAACGTCACAACCGAAACATTGCAACTCCGAAACTCAATTACCAACCATAACATTGCGTTCCAAATGCTTTACTTCAGATCGCCTTATGTAGGGCTAACACATGGTCAGTCAGAGCCGGCCAAGGACACAAGCAAGGCAAGCACTTGCTTTCGGCCTATTATTGATTAAAACAAATTGGGACGTAAAATTTGTTAGTAAACATACATGTAGTCTGGTGGTTATGTTTAGTTAATTCTGATATTCTCCTCCTGAGTTCAAGGCCCAAAATTGATAACTTTTCATTATTATTTATTTTTCGTTTTTATTAAAAAATATCTAATAAATATTACTTTTTTAGAAAACCACAGGGAAAAAAAACTCAATTAAGGGATCATTCTTTTTTCTTCCTCTAGCCTTTTACTTTTCTTAGTTCACTATTGTCTATTTCTCTGGTTCTGAATTTTTCCATCCTTTTTGTTCTCAAATCATCTATTTTGCTTCTGAATCATATACCTATTATATAGTTCATCTGATAAATTTCGGTTTTACTAATTTGGTAAGCTTTCTTGGCAAAACTTGACTATGAAAGCTTGATGAATGAGTTCTCATGAGTTTGCAAGTAAAAATGCAAGGAGAATCATTTTCAAAGAATATAAATATATATATATATATATATATATATATATTGATCTGTGATGCTTTAAAATTTTTAGTGCTTTTGTTAAACATATCCAGTTTTATTATTTAGTTCGTTAAAAAAACAATATGTACATATGCAAAGCGGCCATTTTTTCTGCTTGCTCGTAGCCATACAAAACATAGCGCCGGCTCTGTGGTCAGTAAACATTTAACCTATTAATATTGATCCTATACCTTAAAATTAGGCCCCACACACAAAATTTCATTGGACGATACATATAATAAATTGGATTTTTTTTCTTTTTCGTTATATTCAGTATCTCATTTGTTCTAAATCTAGGATCACAATAAAACTTTCTTTTTATGACCTATGGTCATGAGTATACTGGTCTTTCTATTTTTTTCTTGTCTTATACTATCTCTCACAAACTCTCCATCTCATAAAAACTAAAAAGTGCATATTCTTCAAATTTCTAACAAAACTGCTTACTTTTCTAATACTCGTGTAATCTATTTATTCTGTCATGATAATAAAGTAATGCTTTTGTTTTAGTATTACTAATTATATTTGTATGTTTGGTTCGTTTTAATCAAAATGATGTGGAGGAAAATAACTTTTTAATCTGGTCCGTGAGTATTGGATTTCTACATGCACATGAACCAGGATTGTTAATTCTGCATCATAGTGAAAAGAGGTTATAATCCTTATTTAGAATGAGCAACGTACTCTGAACTCTGAAACTTTCCTAATATAGCTTTTTTAACAAATATAAACCTATTTTCGTTCTTTGATGAAGATCAGCGGACTGTAAACCCATGTGCCGGTTAAGACGAACAAGAGTAAATTAATAAAAGTAAGCTATTTTTAAAATATAAATGTTTTATATGTGAACTATATATAGATGTTGTGAGTTTGCATTACGATTGTTATATTTACATATATATATATATTATTAAGTCTCATCTGAACGTTTTTTAAAATAATTTTTTCGTTTATTTTCAAACTATCTGGTTCGATTAAGTTGTTAAAGTTTCAAAAAGAATAATTACTAGCTCTTAATTATAACATAGCGTAATTTGATTTATATATTAACTTTTGATTTTTGTTTCAGCATTTTTTTTTTGAATTTAATGTTAAATTATATTAAAAAAAAAATAAACGTTTTACAAAAGTTTATGTGGAAAACTTTAAAACAGTTTGATATAAATATTTCAGTAGAATCTAGCTGCAAACCAAACTTGGATGGATAGGTCTTGGCCACCAGGAAGTGTACTGAGTCTGTTTCGGATATTCTTGTCTATTAGCTTGACCAGATGCTCTGCGGTGAGAGGATGTTCTCCATGTCTTCGTCCGTTTCTTTCTCTCCAAAACAAGTAGAGGGTAGCTTGGAGAGCATAGCCCAGGATGAATTTGTGTGTCTTATCAAGAACATTATCGGTAAGAAGGGTGATAACGTCTCTCCATTGGCTTGTGTATGTGTCCGCAAGTAGCTTTTTGACTAATCCTTCCCACACCAGCTTAGAGTATGGACATTGGAAAAAGAGATGGTCTGTTGTTTCTTGCGTATGATTGCAGAGAACACAACTTGCATTAGCCTGAGGATTCCATTGCTGCAGTTTGTCGCCAGTTGCGACTCTGTTCTTTACTACCAACCAGGTGAAAAAGCATACTTTGGAGTGGCATGTGTGAGACAGATGACTTTGTAACCGGTTAGTTGAGGGCGTATAGCATGAATATGGGACCATGTATTTTTTGTTGAGAAACAGCTTCAATGACAATCGTTTTTCCCCTTCCATAAAGATATGTCACGAACTTCCGCAGAGCGATCTAGTCTCAGATTCTGTATTTTCTCCTCAATAGTAATAAACTGAGGAAACCGATGTCTCCTTCTCCTCTGCATATTCATTACCTCCTCCAGAGTACTTTGTTTTGCGATACCAAGATCGATAAAACCTCTGTCCCCAGAGTATCATGCAGATAGCCTAGTGAACTCCAGTTATCGAACCAGAAAGATGTCGATGCACCATTGTGCACTTCCACCTTAAAGAATTGCTTTGCGAGGACCCTATATTTCAGTAACTTCCGCCAAATCCAAGAGCCAGAGGTAGTGGTTTCTTTTTCAGCCCAGAAAGAACCAGTACGAATGAGAGAGCGTTTCACCCATTCAACCCAGAGAGAGCTTTGAGCTGAACAGATTTGGCAAATCAGTTTGAGCATACTAACCTTATTCGCCTCCTCGAGTGATCGTAATCCCAAACCTCCCTAACTCTTTGGTAAGCAAACCTCTGACCAAGCGACTTTAGTTTTCTTAGCGTTCAAGGAAGGTCCTGACCACAAGAAAGCTGAGCATAACCGGTCTATTTCTTGGATACAGGCTTTAGGTAGTCTAAACGCTGAGATCCAAAAATTAGTCAAGCTAAAAAGCACCGAGCTAATTAGCTGTAAACGGCCTGCAAAAGATAGCATTCTAGCTGTCCAGAAAGCTTTTCGCAAGCGAATTTTTTCAATGAGAGGGAGGTAGTCCCCTGAGGTCATCCGTGGAGGCAACAACGGCAGACCCAAATACCGAACGGGCAGAGTACCATACGCAAACGGGAACTCATGGAGGATCTCTTCTTTCTGAATCGTGGAGATGCCTGCAGTGTAAATAGTCGATTTCTCAATACTAATATGGAGACCAGAATGTAGAGCAAAATCATCAAAGACTCTCAAGAAGCCAGTGACAGACTGTTTTGAACCATCCACGAATACCATCAAGTCGTCGGCAAAACAAAGGTGGGTGAGTTTCAACTGTTTACACTTGGGGTGATATCCAAAGTCTTTGTTCGCAGCAGCCACATCAAGTTTCCGGGATAGAACATTCACGCAGATGACAAATAAATATGGACTTAGAGAGCATCCTTGTCGTAATCCTCTCATACTTCCAAAATAACCAGCAAGTTCTCCATTTACTTGGAGTGAGAAAGAAGCGGTGGTGATGCAGGTTTGTATCCAGTGAACATATTGCTCAAGGAAAGCCAGTGCTCTCAAGGTGGTGAGTAAGAAGCTCCACTGCACAGAATCAAAAGCTTTAGAGATATCTATCTTTAAAGCACAGCGGGAGAGACTGTCTCCTTATGATAGTCCTTGATAATTTCTGTTGCAAGCAGCACATTCTCCATAAGCAATTTGTCTTTAACAAAAGCTGATTGGTTAGGAGCAATGAAATTTGGTAGAATGATCTTAAGTCGATTGGCCAGAATCTTCGAAATGACTTTATAATGCACATTGCAGCAGGAAATCGGTCTGTAATCTTTCATGAGTCTCGCTTTCTTCTTCTTTGGGATGAGAGCCAGTATGGTAGAGTTGACCCCTTTGGGTAGAAAACCAGTTCTGAAAAAAGATTGTATAGCCACCACAAAATCATGTCCTAATGTCTCCCATGAAGCCTTAAAAAACTCAACAGTAAAGCCATCAGGTCCCGGAGATTTTGAGCCAGGCATTGCAAACAAAACCCTTCGAACCTCCTCCTTTGAAACTTCATGTATTAGTAATTGCTTGTCACTGTCATCACATTTGAAATCCAATACAGATTCTAGCTCCTCTTGCGACCAAGGTGTGTAATCCGCAGGCTCCATATTGAGGAACTCTTGAAAATATCTTGCAGCCTCAGTTTTGATTTGATCTTGTGTGTCTACTACCTGACCATCATCACATTGTATCTCTTTAATAATGTTGCTAGACTCACGTAGCGTAGCAGCTGTATGAAATGCTTTATTATTTTGGTCCCCAATCTTGAACCGATGTAGCTTAGCTTTCTGTTTCAAATAATGTTCTTCAATATCTGAAAGCTTTTTCCATTTTTCATACGCAGTCACCTCATCAGCAACTGTTTGTGAAGTGGGGTTAGCCATGGTTTTTGCCTACAAATCACATAACATCTTATATGCTGCCTTTGTGCGAACTGTGATTGCACCTACCATATGTTTCTCTAACAATCGCAAGCAAGGCTTAAGATCTTTCAGTTGTTTAGAAAACCTGTGCATTGTAGAAGTGGAATGAAACAGTGATGAGTGGCTTCTCCATTGCTCCTCCATTGTCGCAGAAAAATCTGGATGTGTAGTGATGACATTGATAAACTTGAAAGGTTTCTTTATCTTTGGTGCCATCGCTGAGACAAAGAATCGACACCTAAGATGGTAGGACCACCCACCCGGCTCAAAGACAGAATAGCATTGCGCAAATTTCTGAAGCCAGTGCTTATTAATAAGAACCCTGTCCAGTTTTTTGCAAATAACCTCATCTTGACGCTTATTACACCATGTAAACCTTTGTCCATGATAATGCATATCAGAGAGTTCGCAATAGGCAGCCAAATCCTGGAAATCCCTCATTCCTATTGTGCAAAGAGGGATAGAAGTGTTGAGAGAGTGATCATCACCATCGAGTATTTCATTGAAATCACAACAGAGGAGCCAAGCTTTGTCTCGAAACAGAGGAGAATCTTGATGGTGTCTTAAATCACTCCAAAGAGCTTGCCGTTCAGCAGAGAGGTTTGCAGCGTAGATGAAAGAGACAAAGAATTCCTCCATCCCTTCAATGTAAATCAAACATGTGATTAGCTGCGAAGTCCTATAAACCGGAGTAACTCGAACATTATTTCTCCAAACTATCCATAATCGCCCCAATCGGTGTTCATCATAGTTTGAGAGGAAAGACCAGCCTGGAAACACTGATCTCACCACTCTTTCAGCCCGTCGTTCCTTCACTTTTGTTTCTATTAGACAGCCAAAATTGAAATTTCTCTGTCGTAACCATTCTTTAACTACCCTTTGTTTCTCCTTCTTATTAAAACCCTGAATGTTCCAAAAGAAACCCGACATCAGAGTTGTTTGGGTGGGAGACGTGTTGCGAGAGATGTAGGGATCCTACTACTCTGTGATCCTGTGTTAGACAAAAACTTATGTACCTCCTTGGAGGCTCGAGGTAGAGAAGGCCTAATGAACAGTCCAGTCTCCTGATGTGCAGGATCAGCGACACCCACTCGATTCTGCTTTCCGTTCAGCTTAATATCAACGTGAGACGTATCATCTGGAGAACCATTATTCACTACAGAGGTAGGATTGCTAGAGTCATCCACCAATGTGTCTAAATCCTCACCTTGCTCCCCTTTATCACTGAGACAGGAAAAAGAATTCGACATAGTTGAAACCGCTTCCTTGTTTGAATCATGCTTCAGTGGACTACGAAGACCCTTAGTGGGTGTTGTCCAACCAAGCTCTGTACCAACAGCCGTATCCCTAACATCCTCAACATCCTCAACAACTTTAGTAGAGGTTGCCACTAACTCCAAACCTGGCTCGGGAGTCTCTGTTTCACCTCTCACAACATCGAGACAACAACATTGTCAACATTCGGCTTATGCACCTGTTCTGTGGGACCTTTCTCAATCCGTGATACCACCTGTTCCTTACTCATTGTGCACACTGTGTTCAAATGTCCCCATTTAGAACATAGAGAGCATCGAGCTGGCAACCAAGGGTTAACAAACTCAACAATAGTATCACCACCTTTCTCAGACTTAAAAGACATTTTATTCGGTAAGCTTTTTGTTAAATCCACTTCCACCAACACCTTTGCTTCAGTGAATGATTTGCACGACTCGGTATCCAAATGTAACTGCTTTGGGGTACCTAGCGGACTCGTGATCGCACTAAGGACCTCCCATGAAAAATATTTTGGAGGGACATTCTTCACTATAACCCAGATAGGGATAGTCTTGATCTCTTCCGGCTCCATATCCGCAATGGGACTCCATTTATATAATACCACTGGGACTCATCACAGATTCCACATAGCTCTTCTCAACACACGAGACCGTGTACGTTCATCTCGGATTCGAAATCTCACCGTAGTGTTATCCACTGCGAAGACATCGATCTTCATTGTTTAATCCCCAAGTGTCCAGATCTTGTTAACTAATGCATGGATCCCTCCAACGAAAGGAGCCTTTGCAAGGAACCTCCCCACAAGAAAATCCTCCCAAAGTGAATGAGCCTCCTCAAAAACTTATTTGGTAGCCTGACCGTAGGCATACCATCAATCTCCTCAACAGCCAGATCTACCTTTGACATGTCCCCTGGAGTTTTAACCATAGAGACCCATGATCGCTTCAGTGGAGCAACCGGAGCGGCAGGAGGAGAGTTCCCCTGCAACTCCGACTCTGCAGGAGAGTTCCTCTCTGCCCCCTTTGTCTGCAATCCTATCGATTTTGCACCCTTTTCCACCCCGAAAACCGGCGAAACTTCACCATCCTCAAGACCCTGGGACAGCGGAGAACCACCATCAGTCCGTGTATCCCCCTCCCCCGGCGGAAGAGCCCTCGGGCGGTATCAACCTTGTGCAAGAAGCAAAAAACCCTAATCGCCTTTGTAATCACCCCTAGAGCTAAACGCAACCTTCAGCATATTTAATCATTTTATTTCTTTAATTTTGGTATACGATTTTCTCTTTTGTTTTTATATTCAGACCCGATGAGAACTAAAGACTAATTTTCTTTCTTCTCTAATTTCTGACTCAATAGAATTCAATAACACCAATACTCTATTGTTTTTTTGGTAACATGGAAAACACTAAGCATGTTTGTCCAAAAACAAAACAAAAAATAAAGGAAAACACTAAGCATCAGAATTTATTTGGTATACAATTGGTTATGTCATATTTGAATCAAATCTTTGCACACATCCCATACATATCGGGTCAACTTTTAAAAAGGAAAATATACAGCTAGTTCAACTTCGTTTTCACTTGATTATTAGTTTTGATAATTGATTTTGTGCCATTACTATCTGTTTACAGAAATATATTCTTTTATTCCTTTTGTAAGAAATACCTAATATCTACTACACCTTATACTAAGGACAATACTTGGGTTCACCCCTAGGGGTGACCCTCTTCATTCACCCCATTATTATATAAGTAAATAAAAGCTGTGTACATTATTATAAAATTAAAAACTTAAACCGCCCTTCTATAAACCCAAACCGATATATAATTTCGTTCTAATTATAAAATCTAAACACTAACCATCTAATTTGTAAACGCAAACCGACATATACTTTCGTTTTAATTGTAAAATCTAAACTCTAACCATCTAATTTGTAAACCCAAACCGACATATAATTTCGTTCTAATTGTAAAATCTAAACCCTAACCATCTAATTTTTAAACCCAAACCGGCATATAATTTTGTTCTAATTGTAAAATCTAAACCCTAACCATCTAATTTGTAAACCCAAACCAAAATATAATTTCGTTCTAATTGTAAAATCTAAACCCTAACCATCTAATTTGTAAACCCAAACCGACATATAATTTTGTTCTAATTGTAAAATCTAAACCATAACCATCTAATTTGTAAACCCAAACCGGCATATAATTTTGTTCTAATTGTAAAATCTAAACCCTAACCATCTAATTTGTAAACCCAAACCAAAATATAATTTCGTTCTAATTGTAAAATCTAAACCCTAACCATCTCATTTGTAAACCCAAACCGACATATAATTTCGTTCTAATTGTAAAATCTAAACCTTAACCATCTTATTCGTAAACCCAAACCGACATATAATTTTGTTCTAATTTTAAAATCTAAACCAAGTCAATATTTAGCTTTCCTTAAATAAAAGTATACAGAATTTGTTTCCTTAATTTGTTTTGCTTTTAAATATTAGTTTTGGTTTATTTTTAAATAAAATATTAAATAGAACATTATGATTGGTTGAGAAGGGAGGGGGTGAATACAAAGGTTCACCCCTAGGGGTGAACCTAAGTATTTTTCTTATACTAACCTGTCGAAGAAATTCTTGATCTCTCCACGAGTCTATCTGTCTAAACAAGCTACTCAATGAAAATAGCCTTGATAGATATTACGCTTCAGAATAATTACAAGGGTACGTTATATTTAATTCATGGGGGAAATTTGAAGATATCTCTTTTTCAGTGTCACTTTTTAAAAATATCTTCTCTCAAAAACATTTATAAAAAATGCCAGTAAAAATATAATATTTATCGAATTATGTTTGTAATCATATACACATATTACTTTTATTAGTGCACCAAAAAAATGTATTACTCAAAAATTCTCCAATTTTTATGGCATTCTCACAATTGAAGTCTAAAAAGATATCCCCTATTTAATAAAACGGAAGTACACAACTTCAAATTTGTAGACTATATAATTTTAATAGTAGGTTATAAATGTGTTATAAAAAAAATTGTATTAATTTGTTACAATATGTTAGGTATGCACGAAAGATTTTAGAAGATAATCTTAATTCTCTTTTACACCAAAATATATTCTCCAAAATTTAATTGCTACATCACGTTGATTACAAAAACAATAAACAAAATATTCCGAATTAATTCTCCACAGGAAAAATACTGATAAGCATAAAAAAGAATCTAAGCAAATAATAACAATTAGTACCCGTGCTAGAGCACGGGTTTAAATTTCTTTTATTTATTTTACATGCTATAACATGTAATGTTAAAATTAATATTATAGCATGTTTGTTATATGTAATGTTAATATTACATATATATTAAATGTAATATGCAAATATTAAATGCTATATCAAATGTTAATCAAATGCGGTGTTTGAAGACTATTATTCCCGATGAAAATGATCATCGTGTGTATAGTATGATCCAACAATGACTAAAAAACTTGATTTTTTTCATAATATTTTATCCAAAATAAATATTAAAAAATTATATAAATTATATTTTATTATAGTAATTATAAAATAAACAAAACGAATTACAACCCGTGCTCTAGCACGGGTCATAATCTAGTTATTGATTATATTTTTAATAGACGTGAAGGCCAGTACATAAGTTGATATAATTTGTAACTCTGGGAGTTGTCTTTAACCACCACATTTTTGTTATTGATAAATAATTTCTTACCATAAAATAATAAGATCCAGATACTCTTAGAGATTACGAGCTAATTAGTATAATGAAAAATTAAATGTTCTTTAATAATTAAATCATATCTACAAAAAAAAAAAATAGTTAACTAATTCCCTATTTAAAACAAATTATCAATTAATACTTTAAATTTCTGTCCTAATGAAAACACTATAAATACCCACTAAACACTTAACATTTCTCTCCACTAATCTCAAACAAACGTAAACTCACTACTACATCTTCAGCCTTTTTAACCCCACAATCAAATGGCTCCAAAAACCTACCTTGCTCTCTTCCTTTCTCTCAACCTCCTCTTCTTCACTTACACCTCTGCGGCTTGTCCTAGAGATTCCCTACAGCTCGGTGTTTGTGCCAATGTTCTCAAGCTAGTGGACATAACAGTGGGAAACCCACCTGTAACGCCATGCTGCTCTCTCATCCAAGGCGTGGCTGACCTTGAGGCTGCAGCCTGCCTTTGCACTTTGGTCAAGGCTAACGTACTTGGAATCAACCTTAACCTTCCCATCGATCTCACCGTACTCCTCAATGTTTGCGGTAGAACAGCTCCAACGAACTTCCAGTGCGTGTAAGTTGAGTACTTATAGCATACCTATAAGATGAATGAATCATACATTTTGATGTATTGTGGAACCAATTGTGTTATCTTCTTATTTTGTTTTAAGATGAATTTCTTCTTTTTGGGTATTTTTCTTGGATTGTTTAAAACGAACATACGTTCTCATGAAATAAAGTTTGTACTTCTTTGCTTCATTGATCCTCCATCTCTTCATTGTAACTTTGTCTTTAATTCGAATTTAATTAATAAAAGTATCAATCGATTTAGTCGACGTTGTCTATATGGCTATCTTAACAAACTTAGGTGACATTATAATACTATATCACTACAAAACATGTGTTTATTAGTATTCGTTGTAAGCATTAAGACATTTTACATCTGACAATTGCTGATAAAAACGAAAAATTATCCAAAGACAACATATTTCTGCAAAATTGGATAAACCAAACATATTTCTGTGCTGTTTAACGGCAAGTACGCACTCCTTTGCTTTATCGTTCCTCCATCGACCTCAGACAAAAAAAACTTTTATTTACCTGAAACTTGTTATTTACATAGAGCAGAAAACAAACAGCAGTCACTGCAAGATAATGAGTTGTGTCTCTTTCGGATGAAGCCACACAAACCAAAACGTCACGACCGAAAACATTGCAACTCCGAAACTCAATTACCAACCATAACATTGCGTTCCAAATGCTTTAATTCAGATCGCCTTATGTAGGGCTAACACATGGTCAGTCAGAGCCGGCCAAGGACACAAGCAAGGCAAGCACTTGCTTTCGGCCTATTATTGATTAAAACAAATTCGGACGTAAAATTTGTTTGTAAACATACATGTAGTCTGGTGGTTATGTTTAGTTAATTCTGACCTTCTCCTCCTGAGTTCAAGGCCCAAAGTTGATAACTTTTCATTATTATTTATTTTTCGTTTTTATTCAAAAATATCTAATAAATATTACTTTTTTAGAAAACCATAGGAAAAAAAAACTCAATTAAGGGATCATTCTTTTTTCTTCCTCTAGTATTTTACTTGTCTTAGTTCACTATTATCTATTTCTCTGGTTCTGAATTTGCCATTCTTTTTGTTCTCAAATCATCTATTTTGCTTATGAATCATATACCTATTATAGAGTTCATCTGATAAATTTCGGTTTTACTAATTTGGTAAGCTTTCTTGGCAAAACTTGACTATGAAAGCTTGATGAATGAGTTCTCATGAGTTTGCAAGTAAAAATGCAAGGAGAATCATTTTCAAAGAATATAAATATAAATATATATATATATATATATATTGATCTGTGATGCATTAAAACTTTTAGTGCTTTTGTTAAACATATCCAGTTTTATTATTTAGTTCGTTAAAAAAACAATACGTACATATGCAAAGCGGCCATTTTTTCTGCTTGCTTGTAGCCATACAAAACATAGCGCCGGCTTTGTGGTCAGTAGACATTTATCCTATTAATATTGATTCAATACCTTAAAATTAGGCCCCACACACAAAATTTCATTGGACGATACATATAATAAATTGGAATTTTTTTCTTTTTCCTTATATTGAGTATCTCATTTGTTCTAAATCTAGGATCACAATAAAATTTCTTTTTATGACCTATGGTCATGAGTATACTGGTCTTTCTATTTTTTTCTTGTCTTATACTATCTCTCACAAACTCTCCATCTCATAAAAACTAAAAAATGCATATTCTTCAAATTTCTAACAAAACTGCTTACTTTTCTAATACTCGTGTAATCTATTTATTCTGTCATGATAATAAAGTAATGCTTTTGTTTTAGTATTACTAATTATATTTGTATGTTTGGTTCGTTTTAATCAAAATGATGTGGAGGATAATAACTTTTTAATCTGGTCCGTGAGTATTGGATTTCTACATGCACATGAACCAGGATTTTTAATTCTGCATCATAGTGAAAAGAGGTTATAATCCTTATTTAGAATGAGCAACGTACTCTGAACTCTGAAACTTTCCTAATATAGCTTTTTTAACAAATATAAACCTATTTTCGTTCTTTGATGAAGATCAGCGGACTGTAAACCCATGTGCCCGTTAAAACGAACAAGAGTAAATTAATAAAAGTAAGCTATTTTTAAAATATAAATGTTTTATATGTGAACTATATATAGATGTCGTGAGTTTGGATTACGATTGTTATATTTACATATATATATATATATTTATATTTATATTATTTACAAAAAAAAACAATCGCAAGCAAGGCTTAAGATCTTCCAGTTGTTTAGAAAATCTGTGCATTGTAGAAGTGGAATGAAACAGTGATGAGTGGCTTCTCCATTGCTCCTCCATTGTCGCAGAAAAATCTGGATGTGTTGTGGTGACATTGATAAACTTGAAAGGTTTCTTTATCTTTGGTGCCATCGCTGAGACAAAGAATCGACACCTAAGATGGTCCGAGCACCCACCCGGCTCAAAGACAGAATAGCATTGCGCAAATTTCTGAAGCCAGTGCTTATTAATAAGAACCCTGTCCAGTTTTTTGCAAATAACCTCATCTTGACGCTTATTACACCATGTAAACCTTTGTCCATGATAATGCATATCAGAGAGTTCGCAATAGGCAGCCAAATCCTGGAAATCCCTCATTCCTATTGTGCAAAAAGGGATAGA
The DNA here is from genome assembly GCA_023657505.1 of Camelina hispida. Lineage (NCBI taxonomy): Eukaryota > Viridiplantae > Streptophyta > Magnoliopsida > Brassicales > Brassicaceae > Camelina > Camelina hispida. The sequence continues at coordinate 5,928,878 of CP094636.1, read as the reverse complement.
AGTGTTGAGAGAGTGATCATCACCATCGAGTATTTCATTGAAATCTCAACAGAGGAGCCAAGCTTTGTCTCGAAACAGAGGAGAATCTTGATGGTGTCTTAAATCACTCCAAAGAGCTTGCCGTTCAGCAGAGAGGTTTGCAGCGTAGATGAAAGAGACAAAGAATTCCTCCATCCCTTCAATGTAAATCGAACATGTGATTAGCTGCGAAGTCCTATAAACCGGAGTAACTCGAACATTATTTCTCCAAACTATCCATAATCGCCCCAATCGGTGTTCATCATAGTTTGAGAGGAAAGACCAGCCTGGAAACACTGATCTCACCACTCTTTCAGCCCGTCGTTCCTTCACTTTTGTTTCTATTAGACAGCCAAAATTTAAATTTCTCTGTCGTAACCATTCTTTAACTACCCTTTGTTTCTCCTTCTTATTAAAACCCTGAATGTTCCAAAAGAAACCCGACATCAGAGTTGTTTGGGTGGGAGACGTGTTGCGAGAGATGTAGGGATCCTACTACTCTGTGATCCTGTGTTAGACAAAAACTTAGTTACCTCCTTGGAGGCTCGAGGTAGAGAAGGCCTAATGAACAGTCCAGTCTCCTGATGTGCAGGATCAGCGACACCCACTCGATTCTGCTTTCCGTTCAGCTTAATATCAACGTGAGACGTATCATCTGGAGAACCATTATTCACTACAGAGGTAGGATTGCTAGAGTCATCCACCAATGTGTCTAAATCCTCACCTTGCTCCCCTTTATCACTGAGACAGGAAAAAGAATTCGACATAGTTGAAACCGCTTCCTTGTTTGAATCATGCTTCAGTGGACTACGAAGACCCTTAGTGGGTGTTGTCCAACCAAGCTCTGTACCAACAGCCGTATCCCTAACATCCTCAACATCCTCAACAACTTTAGTAGAGGTTGCCACTAACTCCAAACCTGGCTCGGGAGTCTCTGTTTCACCTCTCACAACATCAGAGACAACAACATTGTCAACATTCGGCTTATGCACCTGTTCTGTGGGACCTTTCTCAATCCGTGATACCACCTGTTCCTTACTCATTGTGCACACTGTGTTCAAATGTCCCCATTTAGAACATAGAGAGCATCGAGCTGGCAACCAAGGGTTAACAAACTCAACAATAGTATCACCACCTTTCTCAGACTTAAAAGACATTTTATTCGGTAAGCTTTTTGTTAAATCCACTTCCACCAACACCTTTGCTTCAGTGAATGATTTGCACGACTCGGTATCCAAATGTAACTGCTTTGGGGTACCTAGCGGACTCGTGATCGCACTAAGGACCTCCCATGAAAAATATTTTGGAGGGACATTCTTCACTATAACCCAGATAGGGATAGTCTTGATCTCTTCCGGCTCCATATCCGCAATGGGACTCCATTTATATAATACCACCGGGACTCATCACAGATTCCACATAGCTCTTCTCAACACACGAGACCGTGTACGTTCATCTCGGATTCGAAATCTCACCGTAGTGTTATCCACTGCGAAGACATCGATCTTCATTGTTTAATCCCCAAGTGTCCAGATCTTGTTAACTAATGCATGGATCCCTCCAACGAAAGGAGCCTTTGCAAGGAACCTCCCCACAAGAAAATCCTCCCAAAGTGGATGAGCCTCCTCAAAAACTTATTTGGTAGCCTGACCGTAGGCATACCATCAATCTCCTCAACAGCCAGATCTACCTTTGACATGTCCCCTGGAGTTTTAACCATAGAGACCCATGATCGCTTCACTGGAGCAACCGGAGCGGCAGGAGGAGAGTTCCCCTGCAACTCCGACTCTGCAGGAGAGTTCCTCTCTGCCCCCTTTGTCTGCAATCCTATCGATTTTGCACCCTTTTCCACCCCGAAAACCGGCGAAACTTCACCATCCTCAAGACCCTGGGACAGCGGAGAACCACCATCAGTCCGTGTATCCCCCTCCCCGGCGGAAGAGCCCCGGGCGGTATCAACCTTGTGCAAGAAGCAAAAACCCTAATCGCCTTTGTAATCACCCCTAGAGCTAAACGCAACCTTCAGCATATTTAATCATTTTATTTCTTTAATTTTGGTATACGATTTTCTCTTTTGTTTTTATATTCAGACCCGATGAGAACTAAAGACTAATTTTCTTTCTTCTCTAATTTCTGACTCAATAGAATTCAATAACACCAATACTCTATTGTTTTTTTGGTAACATGGAAAACACTAAGCATGTTTGTCCAAAAACAAAACAAAAAATAAAGGAAAACACTAAGCATCAGAATTTATTTGGTATACAATTGGTTTTGTCATATTTGAATCAAATCTTTGCACACATCCCATACATATCGGGTCAACTTTTAAAAAGGAAAATATACAGCTAGTTCAACTTCGTTTTCACTTGATTATTAGTTTTGATAATTGATTTTGTGCCATTACTATCTGTTTACAGAAATATATTCTTTTATTCCTTTTGTAAGAAATACCTAATATCTACTACACCTTATACTAACCTGTCGAAGAAATTCTTGATCTCTCCACGAGTCTATCTGTCTAAACAAGCTACTCAATGAAAATAGCCTTGATAGATATTACGCTTCAGAATAATTACAAGGGTACGTTATATGTAATTCATGGGGGAAATTTGAAGATATCTCTTTTTCAGTGTCACTTTTTAAAAATATCTTCTCTCAAAAACATTTATAAAAAATGCCAGTAAAAATATAATATTTATCGAATTATCATTACAAGAAATATGCGTATTATTAGCACACGAAAAACGCTATTATATCGTTTAGATAGCGATTTCGTAAACGCTGTCTTTGCCGGTGCTATCTTAGAGGGAGCACATACAATAGCGTTTTTTCCCTATGCTATTAATTGTCTCTCTATAATAGCGTCATGTTTTCGCTATATTAAAATTATTATTAGCGTTTTCTATTTGCTATATTAAAATTAATTGTAGCGAAATATTTCTACTATGATTTTGTAAACTGTAGCAATATATTGTTGCTATAATATATTTGATTTATATATTATATATTTATATTTATATATTATATACAGCTTCTGCAAAAAATTCAATATATAAGAAAAACTTTCTAGAAGGCTCAAAATATAATACATCTCATTAACATTACATTAACCAAAGCAAGTCTTATATAATATTAACCAAAACAAGTCTTACATTACATTAACCAAAACAAGTCTAACATAACATTGATTCAAATCTTAAACTAACATCACAAATCAACAAATTCTTACAAATAACCTGAAGGACAGAGACGTTGGTGGGGGAAAGGATTGAGTGTCACTGTCTGAGAAGTTCCATCTACAGCATATTGAGTGTTGTTTTCTACCACATAATCGGATACATCCACTAGTGCAGTACTTGCTTTAGACTTATCCGGCTCAACAACATCCTCATAAGTAGACTTGGAGAGAGGTTGTTCCTCTGTGACTCCCTTGTTCACGTAGGAGATGAAAGCCTCTTGAATCTGAAAATCAACAAAGAGCTTAAACCAATGAAGGCAAAATAATACATAAGTTTAGAAGTAAAGAACATAAACTACAATGACCTGTATAACTTGAAGCAAAGCTCCTCCGTCCAGTCCTGCTCCTTCAAGAAAAGCTCCTCTGTCCTGTTCTGCATTCTTGGGAGCAGACAAAACAGTTCCAGAACCTCCTCTTACATGATTAGCTCCACTCTGTTTGAAGACTTGTACTTCTTCCATTTCTGGCATATGGAAATCAACAAAGAGCTTAAACCAAGGAAGGAAAAATAGTACAAAACTCAATCTTGGCAACTAACATTAGAACAGTCACACAACTTGATCATGCTTATTGGTTGGTTTTAGTTACTGAAAATAAGTAAAAATTCCCATGGTACGTTCACTTACACATGCTTAAAGGAGTTGAAAACTAAAAACAAGGAGAATTAAATGAGACAACACAAGTAAAATCAAACACATAAACAATGCGATATTGGTTCTTGGGAAGATGAACATTTGATAATATATAATACACCATGAAAACGCTAGAATTGAAACATAAAAGCAGAAATATATGAGACAGCAAAAGTCAGAATGATGAATGCAGACATATATGAGATAGAAATACGTGAGTTTGATGTCAGAGTTCCACAAATCAAGATCTTTTTTCTAAACAATTCAATATGCTAAACAAAACCATATCTAACTAAATGAAAAGATACATGGAGAACAAGAGTGATGCACATAGGGAGTAGGTGACAATATACTTGAGCAACAACGAGACCACTGATGTGAGCCATATCACAGAGCAAAAGAGCTCCAACCTTGTCAGCGAATCACTAGAATAGAGGCGTGTTTACCAACTTAAACTGTTTCAAACATGGAAAATACACAAACAAATTACCAACAACACACTCATGCTTTCAAAAAATGTACCAGAAACTAGATGACTTTGAACCCAAACTCTGAGAAATCACAGTTCCAGCCCAGAAATTTCCATCGGAGCAAGGACCGAACTGAACAGGTTGCTCGACGAATCCAATTAGGTTGATCCAATTCGAAATTTTTGGCTTGTACTCAATATTGCCAAAATCGTATAACTGCAGAAATCTTCAATAGAAATAAGAAATTTATGAGCTGTAAAAGAAGAGGAACTTATAAAAACCTTAGACCTTAAACTCAAATCAACCAAAATTAGAATAAAACCCTAGATCCCCTTTCATAAACTTACTCGGCGAGATTAAGCGAAAAAGACGCCTCCGCCGTGCCTTTACTCTTCTTCACACTCCTGTCACCAGATCTTCAAACGAGTGTTTGTTGTCGACAAGCTCAAAGACTTCATCACAGCTTCAATTCATTCTCTCCCTGTTGATTTGCAATGCTTATCTCTCGTCTCACTCATGGCTGCTTAGCCAAAACCTTGGCTTCTCCCTACTCTTAACCCTAGAGAGGAAGAAGAAGTGTGAAGGAGATGAGGAAGAGAAAAGAAGAAAATAAAACGATTTAGGTTTTCGTTGGTTTAGAAAAAAAAAGAGAAATGGTTTTTCTTTTTATTTTTTGACTCTAGAGCTTCTAAGTGTAATGGGGGAAGACTGATTTTTAGTCAATTTTTAGTAAGTGTTGGCGGAAATAGTGATTATTGGTTCCCGCTTACATATTTTTAGGTATAGCGTTTTAAAAGCGCTATTGTATAGACTCATTTCTAAAATTTTATCAACGATAACATTTGCGAAAACTGCGCTATGCTTTTCTGCTAAGAATACGCATATTTCTTGTAGTGTATGTTTGTAATCTTATACACAAATTACTTTTATTAGTGCACCAAAAAAATGTATTACTCAAAAATTCTCCAATTTTTATGGCATTCTCACAATTGAAGTCTAAAAAGATATCCCCTATTTAATAAAACGGAAGTACACAACTTCAAATTTGTAGACTATATAATTTTAATAGTAGGTTATAAATGTGTTATAAAAAAAATTGTATTAATTTGTTACAATATGTTAGGTATGCACGAAAGATTTTAGAAGATAATCTTAATTCTCTTTTACACCAAAATATATTCTCCAAAATTTAATTGCTACATCACGTTGATTACAAAAACAATAAACAGAATATTCCAAATTAATTCTCCACAGGAAAAATACTGATAAGCATAAAAAAAAATCTAAGCAAATAATAACAATTAGTACCCGTGCTAGAGCACGGGTTTAAATTTCTTTTATTTATATTACATGCTATAACATGTAATGTTAAAATTAATATTATAGCATGTTTGTTATATGTAATGTTAATATTACATATATATTAAATGTAATATGCAAATATTAAATGCTATATCAAATGTTAATCAAATGCGGTGTTTGAAAACTATTATTCCCGATGAAAATGATCATCATGTGTATAGTATGATCCAACAATGACTAAAAAACTTGATTTTTTTCATAATATTTTATCCAAAACAAATATTAAAAAATTATATAAATTATATTTTATTATAGTAATTATAAAATAAACAAAACGAATTACAACCCGTGCTCTAGCACGGGTCATAATCTAGTTATTGATTATATTTTTAATAGACGTGAAGGCCAGTACATAAGTTGATATAATTTGTAACTCTGGGAGTTGTCTTTAACCACCACATTTTTGTTATTGATAAATAATTTCTTACCATAAAATAATAAGATCCAGATACTCTTAGAGATTACGAGCTAATTAGTATAATGAAAAATTAAATGTTCTTTAATAATCAAATCATATCTACAAAAAAAAATAGTTAACTAAATTCCCTATTTAAAACATATTATCAATTAATACTTTAAATTTCTGTCCTAATGAAAACACTATAAATACCCACTAAACACTTAACATTTCTCTCCACCAATCTCAAACAAACGTAAACTCACTACTACATCTTCAGCCTTTTTAACCCCACAATCAAATGGCTCCAAAAACCTACCTTGCTCTCTTCCTTTCTCTCAACCTCCTCTTCTTCACTTACACCTCTGCGGCTTGTCCTAGAGATTCCCTACAGCTCGGTGTTTGTGCCAATGTTCTCAAGCTAGTGGACATAACAGTGGGAAACCCACCTGTAACGCCATGCTGCTCTCTCATCCAAGGCGTGGCTGACCTTGAGGCTGCAGCCTGCCTTTGCACTTTGGTCAAGGCTAACGTACTTGGAATCAACCTTAACCTTCCCATCGATCTCACCGTACTCCTCAATGTTTGCGGTAGAACAGCTCCAACGAACTTCCAGTGCGTGTAAGTTGAGTACTTATAGCATACCTATAAGATGAATGAATCATACATTTTGATGTATTGTGGAACCAATTGTGTTATCTTCTTATTTTGTTTTAAGATGAATTTCTTTTTTTGGGTATTTTTCTTGGATTGTTTAAAACGAACATACGTTCTCATGAAATAAAGTTTGTACTTCTTTGCTTCATTGATCCTCCATCTCTTCATTGTAACTTTGTCTTTAATTCGAATTTAATTAATAAAAGTATCAATCGATTTAGTCGACGTTGTCTATATGGCTATCTTAACAAACTTAGGTGACATTATAATACTATATCACTACAAAACATGTGTTTATTAGTATTCGTTGTAAGCATTAAGACATTTTACATCTGACAATTGCTGATAAAAACGAAAAATTATCCAAAGACAACATATTTCTGCAAAATTGGATAAACCAAACATATTTCTGTGCTGTAATCGGCAAGTACGCACTCCTTTGCTTTATCGTTCCTCCATCGACCTCAGACAAAAAAAACTTTTATTTACCTGAAACTTGTTATTTACATAGAGCAGAAAACAAACAGCAGTCACTGCAAGATAATGAGTTGTGTCTCTTTCGGATGAAGCCACACAAACCAAAACGTCACGACCGAAAACATTGCAACTCCGAAACTCAATTACCAACCATAACATTGCGTTCCAAATGCTTTACTTCAGATCGCCTTATGTAGGGCTAACACATGGTCAGTCAGAGCCGGCCAAGGACACAAGCAAGGCAAGCACTTGCTTTCGGCCTATTATTGATTAAAACAAATTCGGACGTAAAATTTGTTTGTAAACATACATGTAGTCTGGTGGTTATGTTTAGTTAATTCTGACCTTCTCCTCCTGAGTTCAAGGCCCAAAGTTGATAACTTTTCATTATTATTTATTTTTCGTTTTTATTCAAAAATATCTAATAAATATTACTTTTTTAGAAAACCATAGGAAAAAAAAACTCAATTAAGGGATCATTCTTTTTTCTTTCTCTAGTATTTTACTTGTCTTAGTTCACTATTGTCTATTTCTCTGGTTCTGAATTTGCCATTCTTTTTGTTCTCAAATCATCTATTTTGCTTATGAATCATATACCTATTATAGAGTTCATCTGATAAATTTCGGTTTTACTAATTTGGTAAGCTTTCTTGGCAAAACTTGACTATGAAAGCTTGATGAATGAGTTCTCATGAGTTTGCAAGTAAAAATGCAAGGAGAATCATTTTCAAAGAATATAAATATATATATATATATATATTGATCTGTGATGCATTAAAACTTTTAGTGCTTTTGTTAAACATATCCAGTTTTATTATTTAGTTCGTTAAAAAAACAATATGTACATATGCAAAGCGGCCATTTTTTCTGCTTGCTTGTAGCCATACAAAACATAGCGCCGGCTTTGTGGTCAGTAGACATTTATCCTATTAATATTGATCCAATACCTTAAAATTAGGCCCCACACACAAAATTTCATTGGACGATACATATAATAAAGGGGCATTCTCAAAAATACCCTTTTTTTCAATTTCCTTTTTAAAAATACCCCTCTATGTTGACCATTTTTAAAACTACCTTTCTTTATGAACAAAATGACCAAATTACCCTTTCTTTAATGACAACAAGAATGTACAGTCACCAAAATCAAAAAAAAATTTCCCGCCAAAAACGAAAAATTTTCCCGCCAAAAATGAAAAATTTTCCCGCCAAAAATGAAAAATTTTCCCGCCAAAATTTTGAAAAAATTTCCGCAAAAATATATTTTCCCGCCAAAATCAAAAAATTTTCCCGCCAAAAAAATGAAATTTATACCTTATAAAAACATTGTAAATCCTTTTAAACACCTTGTAAAACCTTTTAAAAGCGTTTACAAGGTGTTTAAAAACCTTTTAAAAGCGTTTACAAGGTGTTTAAAAACCTTTTAAAAACCTTATAAAAACATTTTAAAAGCATTTACAAGGTGTTCAAAAACCTTGTAAAAGCTTTTACAAAGTGTTTAAAAACCTTTTTAAAAACATTTTGAAAACCTTTTCAAAACCTTGTAAAAGCGTTTACGAGATATTTAAAAAACCTTTTAAGAACCTATTAAAACCTTTTAAAACTCTTTTAAAAATCTTGTAAAAGCGTTTATAAGGTGTTTATAAGGTTTTTATAAGGTTTCTTCTACCTTATAAAACCTTTTAAAAACCTTGTAAATTTTTTTTGGCGGGAAAATTTTTGTCGAAATTTTTTATCAAAATTTTTTGGACAAAAAAAATTTTGGCGGGAAAATTTTTTTGAAAATTTTTTGGCGGGAAAATATGTCGGAAATTTTTTGGCGGGAAAATTTTGTTTTTCTTTTTATTAAATAAAATATTTTTTATTTAAGGGTAAAATGGTCATTAAAAATTAAAGGAGGGCAAAAATAAAAATTGCCAGAAAAGAGGGTATTTTTGAAAAGGGGTATATCAAAAGGGGTATTTTTAACAAATTCTCTATAATAAATTGGAATTTTTTTCTTTTTCGTTATATTCAGTATCTCATTTGTTCTAAATCTAGGATCACAATAAAACTTTCTTTTTATGACCTATGGTCATGAGTATACTGGTCTTTCTATTTTTTTCTTGTCTTATACTATCTCTCACAAACTCTCCATCTCATAAAAACTAAAAAGTGCATATTCTTCAAATTTCTAACAAAACTGCTTACTTTTCTAATACTCGTGTAATCTATTTATTCTGTCATGCTAATAAAGTAATGCTTTTGTTTTAGTATTACTAATTATATTTGTATGTTTGGTTCGTTTTAATCAAAATGATGTGGAGGAAAATAACTTTTTAATCTGGTCCGTGAGTATTGGATTTCTACATGCACATGAACCAGGATTTTTAATTCTGCATCATAGTGAAAAGAGGTTATAATCCTTATTTAGAATGAGCAACGTACTCTGAACTCTGAAACTTTCCTAATATAGCTTTTTTAACAAATATAAACCTATTTTCGTTCTTTGATGAAGATCAGCGGACTGTAAACCCATGTGCCCGTTAAAACGAACAAGAGTAAATTAATAAAAGTAAGCTATTTTTAAAATATAAATGTTTTATATGTGAACTATATATAGATGTCGTGAGTTTGGATTACGATTGTTATATTTACATATATATATATATATATATTTATATTTATATTATTTACAAAAAAAAACAATCGCAAGCAAGGCTTAAGATCTTCCAGTTGTTTAGAAAACCTGTGCATTGTAGAAGTGGAATGAAACAGTGATGAGTGGCTTCTCCATTGCTCCTCCATTGTCGCAGAAAAATCTGGATGTGTAGTGGTGACATTGATAAACTTGAAAGGTTTCTTTAACTTTGGTGCCATCGCTGAGACAAAGAATCGACACCTAAGATGGTCCGAGCACCCACCCGGCTCAAAGACAGAATAGCATTGCGCAAATTTCTGAAACCAGTGCTTATTAATAAGAACCCTGTCCAGTTTTTTGCAAATAACCTCATCTTGATGCTTATTACACCATGTAAACCTTTGTCCATGATAATGCATATCAGAGAGTTCGCAATAGGCAGCCAAATCCTGGAAATCCCTCATTCCTATTGTGCAAAGAGGGATAGAAGTGTTGAGAGAGTGATCATCACCATCGAGTATTTCATTGAAATCACAACAGAGGAGCCAAGCTTTGTCTCGAAACAGAGGAGAATCTTGATGGTGTCTTAAATCACTCCAAAGAGCTTGCCGTTCAGCAGAGAGGTTTGCAGCGTAGATGAAAGAGACAAAGAATTCCTCCATCCCTTCAATGTAAATCGAACATGTGATTAGCTGCGAAGTCCTATAAACCGGAGTAACTCGAACATTATTTCTCCAAACTATCCATAATCACCCCAATCGGTGTTCATCATAGTTTGAGAGGAAAGACCAGCCTGGAAACACTGATCTCACCACTCTTTCAGCCCGTCGTTCCTTCACTTTTGTTTCTATTAGACAGCCAAAATTGAAATTTCTCTGTCGTAACCATTCTTGAACTACCCTTTGTTTCTCCTTATTATTAAAACCCCGAATGTTCCAAAAGAAACCCGACATCAGAGTTGTTTGGGTGGGAGACATGTTGCGAGAGATGTAGGGATCCTACTACTCTGTGATCCTGTGTTAGGCAAAAACTTATGTACCTCCTTGGAGGCTCGAGGTAGAGAAGGCCTAATGGACAGTCCAGTCTCCTGATGTGTAGGATCAGCGACACCCACTCGATTCTGCTTTCCGTTCAGCTTAATATCAACGTGAGACGTATTATCTGGAGAACCATTATTCACTACAGAGGTAGGATTGCTAGAGTCATCCACCAATGTGTCTAAATCCTCACCTTGCTCCCCTTTATCACTGAGACAGGAAAAAGAATTCGACATAGTTGAAACCGCTTCCTTCTTTGAATCATGCTTCAGTGGACTACGAAGACCCTTAGTGGGTGTTGTCCAACCAAGCTCCGTACCAACAGACGTATCCCTAACATCCTCAACAACTTTAGTAGAGGTTGCCACTAACTCCAAACCTGGCTCGGGAGTCTCTGTTTCACCTCTCACAACATCAGAGACAGCAGCATTGTCAACATTCGGCTTATGCACCTGTTCTGTGGGAACTTTCTCAATCCGTGATACCATCTGTTCCTTACTCATTGTGCACACTGTGTTCAAATGTCCCCATTTAGAACATAGAGAGCATCGAGCTGGCAACCAAGGGTTAACAAACTCAACAATAGTATCACCACCTTTCTCATACTTAAAAGACATTTTATTCGGTAAGCTTTTTGTTAAATTCACTTCCACCAACACCTTTGCTTCAGTGAATGATTTGCACGACTCGGTATCCAAATGTAACTGCTTTGGGGTACCTAGCGGACTCGTGATCGCACTAAGGACCTCCCATGAAAAATATTTTGGAGGGACATTCTTCACTATAACCCATATAGGGATAGTCTTGATCTCTTCCGGCTCCATATCCGCAATGGGACTCCATTTATATAAAACCACCGGGACTCATCACAGATTCCACATAGCTCTTCTCAACACACGAGACCGTGCACGTTCATCTCGGATTCGAAATCTCACCGTAGTGTTATCCACTGCGAAGACATCGATCTTCATTGTTTAATCCCCAAGTGTCCAGATCTTGTTAACTAATGCATGGATCCCTCCAACGAAAGGAGCCTTTGCAAGGAACCTCCCCACAAGAAAATCCTCCCAAAGTGGATGAGCCTCCTCAAAAACTTATTTGGTAGTCTGACCGTAGGCATACCATCAATCTCCTCAACAGCCAGATCTACCTTTGACATGTCCCCTGAAGTTTTAACCATAGAGACCCATGATCGCTTCACTGGAGCAACCGGAGCGGCAGGAGGAGAGTTCCCCTGCAACTCCGACTCTGCAGGAGAGTTTCCCTCTGCCCCCTTTGTCTGCAATCTTATCGATTTTGCACCCTTTTCCACCCCGACAACCGGCGAAACTTCACCATCCTCAAGACCCTAGGACAGCGGAGAACCACCATCAGTCCGTGTATCCCCCTCCCCCGGCGGAAGAGCCCCCGGGCGGTATCAACCTTGTGCAAGAAGCAAAAAACCCTAATCGCCTTTATAATCACCCCTAGAGCTAAACGCAACCTTCAACATATTTAATCATTTTACTTCTTTGATTTTGGTATACGATTTTCTCTTTCGTTTTTATATTCAGACCCGATGAGAACTAAAGACTAATTTTCTTTCTTCTCTAATTTCTGACTCAATGGAATTAAATAACACCAATACTCTATTGTTTTTTTTGGCAACATGGAAAACACTAAGCATATGTTTGTCCAAAAACAAAACAAAAAAGAGGAAAACACTAAGCATCATAATTTATTTGGTATACTGTTGATTATGTCATATGTGAATCAAATCTTTGCACACACCCCATAGCCATATATATCGGGTCAACTATTAAAAAGAAAAATATACAGCAAGTTCAACTTCGTTTTCACTTGATTATTAGTTTTGATAATTGATTTTGTACCATTACTATCTGTTTACAAAAATATATTCTTTTATTCCTTTTGTAAGAAATACATAATATCTACTTCACCTTATACTAGCCTGTCGAAGAAATTCTCGATCTCTCCACGAGTCTATCTGTCTAAACAAGCTACTCATAGAAAAATAGCCTGACAGAATTTTTTAAAAAGGTACTTTAAACAAGATGATAGATATTACGCTTCAAAATAATTACAAGCGTACGTGATATGTAATTCATGGGGGAAATTTTGAAAATATATCTTTTCCAGTGTCATTTAAAAAAAATGTCTTCTCTCAAAAAAATTTATAAAAAATGCCAGTAAAAATATAATATTTATCGAACTATGTTTTTGTAATCTTATACACAAATTACTTTTATTAGTGCACCAAAAAAATTTATTACTCAAATTCTCCAAATTTTATGGCATTCTCACAATTGAAGTCTATAAGGATAATATTGATTATATTTTTAATAGTCGTGAAGGCCAGTACATATGTTGATATAATTTGTAACTCTGGGAGTTTTCTTTAACCACCACATTTTTGTTATCTTATTATATAAAATTTGATGTCAAAATTACTTATTAACAATATCATGACACGTGTCAATTGTATCATTCAGATGTTGACACGTGTCAATTCTAAATTTATTAAAATTTTAAAAATAATAATGTAAAAATTCAAAATCTACCAAAAAAAGATTTTATATAAAAGTAAAATAGAGAAAAGAAAACCTAATTTTATTTAGAATTTTTAAAGAAAAAAAACCTTTGTAAGAAAATTATAAAATTTAAACAGCTTTAAAATTTAGACAAAATCATTATAAAAAATATATATATATCATAAAATTCGAAATTATAATATTGTTTACTTATTTTAATTTTAAGTTGCTAATTTTACAAGAAAAATGATTACTTTTTTATAAGATAAATAAATGATTGTGAAAATTATACAAATAATTACTGTTTTTAAAAAGTGTAAATACTCACCTTTACAAAAAAAAAAAGATTGTTGAAGTAGAAAAAAAAATTATCTCATATATTTTTCACTAATCAAATAATTTATTCAAAAAGACTATTATTGTAATATATGTAAGATATGAGTATGTAAGATTAACGTATGTGCCTTTGTAACTATAAAAATATAAAAGTAAAGAGATATGTAATAGCTTGTTAAAGGGTGGGGACCAAGGTTCGAGAAACGCCTGACGCACCAATAACCTATTGGTGGATGTGGATTTCCACAGTGATGGGTTAGGATCGATGCTCTGCAGGGCCAGCCTATGGGGGCAATTATCAGTGAGGCTAGTGGGGCCACGGACGGGTTGTCACATAAAAATCGATTTTTATTGTAACAATCTGTCCCGTGGACCCCACTAGCCTCACTGCTAGCTGCCCAAACGGACCCCAAGCTGGCCCTGCAGGGCATCGATCCTAATCCATCACTGTGGAAATCCACATCCACCAGTAGGTTATTGGTACGTCAGGCATTCCTCGAACCCTGGTCCCCACCCTTTAACAACCTTCCCACAGGACAAGTTGCCGCACCAATAACCTACTGGTGGATTTGGATTTCCACAGTGATGGGTTAGGATCGATGCCCTGCAGGGCCAGCTTGTGGTCCGTTTGGGTGGCTAGCAGTGAAGATAGTGGGCTAGCAGTGAGGCTAGTGGAGTCCACGGGACAGGTTGTTACAATGAAATTTAATTACATACATGTACCACTTGGATAAGCAGACATTAAGAGTAATTTTTGTGTATTGTTTTTCTTGTTGTGTTTAGCTTATTAATATTTTCTGCCAGTGAGATTTTTGAAAGAATTCAGGAAAGATTCCATAAAATTCAGGAAAACTTATCCGAACTTCAGGACGACCTTCATAAGCGTAGATATAGTCTATGCTTTGATTAGTTAGTCCTTGATTCATCTATTTTAGACTCTCCCTTGTTAGTTAACCTTTAGCTTCTCTCGGATTGCTTGTGAATCTTAACTTATATCAGATTCCTTTTAAGCTTCTTAAATATCTACTACTTTGATACATTATCCAGACACAACAAAAATAAGTAAACTCAATAGCTTGATTTCGTTGTATATCAAGTGTTTGTTTGCATATTTTGTTTTAATTGTTCAGAGTTAACCAGGTACGCTAGTTTTGCTTTGCTACTTAAGACACACTAAAATATTTGGGAATTTTGTCTATTTTTTACAGAATGCAAGAGTTATCTAATGTGGATGGTTTTGCGGAGATAAATTAAAGCTTAGCGGAGATGGGGTTTTACTACATCCAAATCACGTTCAAAATGCAGCACCAAATGTTCTTAATCTCAACATCAACATTTTGAAGAAGTCCCATGAACGATGTTTGCACACCAAAGACTTGGAAGATTCTAGAGCCATGGTGAAATCTATGAAATAGTGTGGTTCACCTATCATCTATATTTGTTGTTAGACATCAATGATGATTGTGAAACATTTTTATATTGTTTTGGTACTCTTTTTATGTTTATGCACTATAAGAATGTCTATTTGACAAGTTAACAGTTGTTTGAGGTAACTGTGATTGAGTTTGCTAAATGTTCTCTTTAATTCAGGAAGGATTCCACGAAGTTCATGAAAGATTTTTTGAATTTCAGGATGACCATCATAAAAATGTTTGGATTTTATGATGTACTTAAGGAAGTATAGATAATCACATAACACTAACGATTTTTTGGCTTCATAGTTTTTTCTTCCTTTGTTGTATGTTGGTGTTAGATTGCTACTAGATTATTGTTGGATATGATTAGGTGTTTTGGGTCTATGGTTGTTGATGTTGGGATGATTTTTCATGCTATTTATGGATATGATAGAACAACTAAGTAAAAACACAATGTTTTAAAAATTTAGGAAAGATTCAGTAATACTTAGGAATGACTTTTAGCAATTTAGGATGACTTTCATGAAAAATCATATCTCAAAATTTACATGAGGATTACATCTTTAAAGTGGTTTTGAATCAATCTCATAATGTTTGTATACAATTAAATGAAAGGATTCAATTATATTCAGAAATTATTCAATAATATTAGTTCATATGTTTGTCAAGTAGAATGGTTTAGGAAAGATTATATAATATTCATGAACAACTTCTTTAAATTCAGGAAGACTTTCATGAAAAACGTAAAAAAAGATTAAAAACAAAAAAACGGCCAGGTGGTGATGATTGTGAAACTAATCTTCCTCCTCCTCCCAAGAAGAAGAAGCGTACTGCTTTTTTTTTTTTTTATCATCAACATCTGATACTAAGAAGAATCAAACCAATCTCATTAAACCCATCTCTTCTTCTTTTAGTAAGAACCAAATTAAACTTTCCAAAACCTCCATGGGTAAGTCTCACAAACTTAACTCCACCAAATCTTCTGCTAACACGACTAAGACTCAATTCCGGAACAAAACCCACAAATTCCACAAAATCCTATACTTCTTTGATCAATAAATCAGTAGACCTGTCCAAATCAAGCTTATCCAAAAACAAAACCACCACAAAATCCTCTCAAGTTCCAAGCTTTCTTGACCTCTTTTAGATAATAAATCACCATTCTCAAAACCAGTGACCAAATCAAGACCAATCGAGAAATAAATCAAACCATTTCCGCTCACTACAAGAAAAGTGAGTATTAACAGCGCATCATATCCGCTATGGTAAGATTTCATAGCGCTCTTACGGATGTTGTCTATACGCCCGTTATAAAAAGTAGCAGACTTTAGATAACATTTTTTTCATACGCTATAATTTAGGTGATTTAACATAGCGCTGTTTTATATGCAATATAAAATTATATAATAACGCTTTTTGTGCAATATAAAAATTTATAATAGCATTTTTTGGTTGTTATCATTTTTAATGTAAATTACCATAATGCTAAAATAATCATAATTACGATTTAATTTTTGTTTATTAAATCAAATTTTAAAATCTGATAAACACAAATTTATAATAGAAACAAATATATGATCAATGTATTACAAAATCTGATACAAGCTTAAACCAAAGAACTACTTAACACAACACCTAAAAGAATTGAAATCACAGACTAGTATGGTTATTGAACTTGCTTACAACCTCTTGTTCCATTTCCACAAGTTGGTGACAAAAAGCTTCAAAGCCTTCTTTCTGCATCAACCGTGGAAGCTACTAATACCCATACGGTTTCGTCTCTAGAACAGTGTCTTCACTTATCTCCCTTAATAGATGTTGTTTGTCTTTCTGCTGGTGCCTTCTCTATTGCAGGATCTTCCACCTTAACAGCATCATCTTCTGATTTCGCTGTTTCTTCTGCAATTACAAAAGATGTTTCAGTACTTTAGTTCTACCTAGACCAGTTCACACTTTAATCCCACATTCTACTACACAACTAGATAGTGTTATTTCCAAAAATGGTGTTGTTCGTTCATGGGATGCGCAAAAATTAACCACTTTGGTTCAACCGGAAGAGCAGGCTCTCAATCAAAACATTCATCTTTCACAAGAGGAACAACCTGATAAACTTATTTGGAACTATACACGATCGGGAGTTTATTCAGTTAAATCCAGATACTGGCTTATCACTCATTTTCCTTTTGACCCAGGGGTAATACCTAACATACCACATGGATCGGTGGAACTCAAAAACAAAATCTGGAAACTACAACTTCTACCAAAGATCAAACAGTTTCTCTGGCGTATAGTTTCAAGAGCTATACCAACTACAACAAGATTGCGAACAAGAGGCATGCACATTGATACTTTATGTCCAAGATGTCATCAAACAGAGGAAACTATCCACCATGCATTGTTTTCGTGTCCTTTTGCTCAAATGGTCTGGACACTTTCCGCGACTTCTTCTCTAAATATCAATAATATCCCACCATCTGTAGATGATACTATCACTCAAATGATATTCTTCTCTACACGAACTAATAATATATTTGATTCTACCATGCCTTTTATTCTCCTCTGGCGTATCTGGAAAGCAAGGAACAATCATGTCTTCAATAACTTTCGTGAAAGTGCAACTAAAACAGTTCGACAGGCGAAGTTGGATACAAAAGAATGGATAAGCAATGTAAAACCCTCTGTGTTCACACAGCATGTATCACGACCGAATACCAATACTTGGTTACCTCCAGAGCATCCGTCTCTTAAATGTAATTTTGATGCAAGTTATGATATACATATCCAACAGGCAACAGGTGGCTGGATTTTTAGGAATCATCAAGGTGAACCTAAAGTATGGGGTGCTACAAGATTGAGTTATGCAGGATCACCATTAGAAGCTAGACAAAAGGTATTTTAGTTGCAATACAACAAGCCTGGAAAAGAGGATATCAATCTGTGGTCTTTGAAGGAGATTGTGAGGTGCTAATCAAATTGGTTAATGGTCAAACACTAAATGCTTCATTAACAAACTTACTTCTTAATAGAAGAGTTTAGTCTTCAAAATTAAACAAGGTTTCATTTGTTTTTACAAAAACAGAATGTAATAGGGTAGCAGATAATTTGGCAAAATTTAGTTGTATTGATAAGGAATATTACTCTGACTCTGTTTCAAAGCCAGTTTGGCTAAATAACTCTCTCTGTAAAGATTTTCCTTAATCAATATATTTCATTTGTGGGGAAAAAAAAATACGTGAAGTGATTAAGTGAACTATGTACAGCTGTACCGTGTTTGGATTATATATATATATATATATATATATACACTACAGATTATTAGTTTTTTTTTTGGACAAAAAGATAGTTCCCATTCATTCAAACAGAAATAATACAAACAGAGAGAAGTAAAATGCCAAAGTTCAAAAGTTTAAAAAGGTTATATGGGTAGACTTACCCCAACGTCATAAACAAAAAGATAAAACACATCAAACAATATTCCATGAGAGCTGTGAAGCAGTCGCTAAGAAGCAACTTGAGACACTTAAGGTCATGGTTGCAAGACTAATCATCATCGAAGAGTCTGATATATGACAAAGTGGTCAGGGTCATATGACCTTGTGACGCTGATAGGTGAATCAGGGCCAAATAACTCACCGAGGCGAGGATTAGAAGCAGAAGCATTGCCTTGGCAGGGATTTGGTGGGCTGCAGCCCGGATGATGGTGATGGTGTTGAAAATGTTTTTTCTCAAAAACGTCGGATGAACACATTGGAGTCGAGGGCAATAGAACAAAGGGAAGCAAAACTGCACAATCAGCACATATAAGGGAAGCAAAGACAAAGAAAGCCAGAGAGGTAATTCAAACCATAACAATACATGTGAGTTCTCTCTCATATGACGCCATTTGCCAAAGAGATTAAGAAATCCACACAAAACATGCAGTCGGTATGACATTATAAGAAGTAACGCAGGCTTTATCTTTCGGGTTGTTAGTAACACAAGCAAGTTGTGATTGATGGGGTTTGGTTGAAAACTCGATTCACTAGATAGAGTTGAGCTAAGTATAATTAACTTAGTTCTTCCAGTTTTGAAACCCAGCAGACAGTGTCACACTTTGAAAAATAATCAGGGATCTACCAAACATGTTGTTACTGGAGAAAATTCTAGGTAAGTGGATTCTCATATGTAGTCTTCGGACACCGAGTTCAACCAAGCAGCCTAGATAATGTCTACCAAAGAACAGAGAAATAGAGAGAGTAAACCTAGAATTTCGGAAGTTGGGCAGGACCATTTGAAATGATATCATGCCAAAATCAGGTTCAGAGCTCATCTGCAAGGATCCTACGAATATTGTAGATGGCCATAGGGGAAGGTTCGCGCGGAAGCAAAACAGAGAAGGTAAAGGATTCCACATCTCTGGTGGTAGTAAACCTGGAACTGCCAAGTTCAGAAGGTGACTTTTACTTGAAATGGGAGTCCCATAACAGAGGATAACCGCAACTCTGGAAGATTCCTCGCACTCCGTCTCTGCCTAGCTTAGCTCATGTGACAGTGAGGAAGTGAGTTTTGCAGAGGTTAAACACAATCCTGATAGAGAAACTGAAAAGCATAAGGACTTTTGTCCCATCCACGGTGAGGCTGAGCGAAAGTAATCGAGGATGGGGTTTGAAAGGACCGACCCTTTTTTTTAATAAATAATAAATAATAAATATATAAATAAACTACAACTAGTGGTCCCATACCCACTAGCCACCTAAACACAATCACAATCAACAGCGGAATAACCATACCAACAACCAATAAATAATAATCCAATAAATATAAATAACCAATAACATAATATCCAGTATTAATTCCAATCATAAACTAATGATCTAAACAACATAAACCATTGAACCAGCAATCCTAAGCAACATTCTAGGACTCAACTCTAGCAACCTAACAGAAGCCAGACAACCAAGCGAACCACTATAACATCCTTCTCTTCATTGCCTTGATTCCACGATCACACTTTGCCTTTACCTGTACCACAAACACATATTGCAATGCATGAGTACTTTATAAACACTCAGTAAGGCAATCCTCCCATCTACTGGGCTATACACACAAGCAATAGAGTCATCTCTAACCATCAAACAATAATCAATAAACAACATACGACAAACCAGGACAGTCCATCGACCAACACCAACAAGCATCGATCGACACACCAACGGGTTGCATCGACCGACACAGAAGCTGCATCGACCGATGCAAGTCACACTTGCCTCGATCGACACCCAATCTGCATCGACCGACGCATGCTCGACATAACACAGAAACCCTAGAGTTTTACGCGCCGTCCTCGCACTTGCATTGACCGACGCAAAATATGCATCGACCGATGCAATGCCGAGAATCGTATTTCCCCGAAGCTTTTCGCCGGATCTTTGTTCCTACAACCACAAAACTCGATCCGAAGCCACAAGAAAGCTTCCTAACGTCCATAGCATCAATCTAACAAGTCTAACATCAAACAACTAGCAGATTAAAGAGTTCTCTAGCTTAGATAAGCCATGGTCCTGCACTTACCTTTGCCAAGACGAATCTGAACCTAAACACAAGAAGAAAACGCTTCTAGGAAGCTCCTACAACGATCCCAGCTACAGATCTCTACAGGAACAGCCTCAAATCTCCAGAAATCATCAAGAACACTCAAGAATGTTTTCCCTCTTTCGTTTCCTCTCAAAAATGGCCAAACTCGCCGAATGAGAAAAAAAGTCGACTTAAGGGTTTTACCTAACCCAAAACGCAGCGTTTAACTTAAGTCAAAACACAGAAAATTGAACCTGCATCGACCGATGCACCATCTACATCGACCGATGCAACTCCCAAACCGGGATTCCGGTTCACGGATGTTACAATTCTCCCCCACCAAACTAGATTCATCCTCAAATCTCGAACAACCATCAGCCCAGGACTCCCTTGCAACCGTCTCCACGGCTTGCACTCCTCCGACAGATCTACAAAAGGTTACCTCTAGGCGATAGACTCACGCTCCAGTCGTCATTTGCTCCCGACTTTTGGACTTTCCTTTACTCATAGGCCTAAACCTTGAGTTTTATTGGCTCCTCATCAGACCTAAGTCTGTATGCCAAATGTTGGCTCCTCATCGGGCCTAGACCCGCATGCCATAATATATAGGGAAAAATCTAAAATCGTCTCTCGGGTCGTCACCCTACAGTGCGCCTCCGGACCGTTGTCCGAAGTCGATATACCAACCATATTCCCAAGACACCAAGTCTCTGAATATGGCAGTACTAGGGGAACCTAAGTCCCCCAAGAGTCGCGAGCAAACAATTTTGAACACGTCTGAGTCTTATCCCTATCCAGGTTTCCTTCCCGTGGCTCGCGTACAACATCTCAATGTCCTACCAACCACATATCCCCTCACTGGAATACCCCATGACCACACAAGGATCATATACATGCCACAAGGGCCAAACAAATATCCTAAAGAGGACCGCCACCAAGGCCAAACAAATCTCCTAAAGAGGACCGCCTAAACAGGCACTCTAGCTAAACAGCCCGCCACAAAGGCCATCTGTCCCGAAGGACCGTCTGTCCCGAAGGACCATCTGTCCGGAAGGACCGTCTGTCCCGAAGGACCATCAGTCCGAAAGGACCGTCTGTCCCGAAGGACCATCAGTCCGGAAGGACCGTCTGTCCCGAAGGACCATCAGTCCGGAAGGAACGTCTGTCCCGAAGGACCGCCTAAACAGACACTCTGGCTAACAGCCTGCCACAAAGGCTACACAATAACAAAAGAATACTGCCACAAGGCCACACATTCACAAAAGACTAATGCCACACATGGGCACACTGACTCAAAAGTCTGCCACTAAGGCCACACAAGCCCATCCAAGGCTCTCCACCACTAAAATGGACAAATTTTAACCCCGTAAAACTTTCCATATATAGCACTTTCCATTTTTGGAAACTTTCCACTTTTGGAAACTTCTAATTCAGGAAACTTTCCCCAAAACCCGCCTCACGGAAACTTTGTACCCCGAGCACCACCTCATCTTGTTACTGAGTCGCACAACCAACCACCCCAAGCGACCGAGTAACAAGAGAGATGGGCTGGAATACTCCATTCCCGCTCCAGCCACGGATTATAGATGGGACCAGGCTAGACAACTTCAAGTCGCGGCTTGCTTCTCATACCACTTCTTAAACCTTGCCTTTATCCTCGCCTTTGGCTCCCAAGTTTCCTCCTCCACACCATCACAGTCCCAAAGGAATCTTTTTCTTCCGAAGTTCCTTGATCCTCCTCTTGAGAACCCTCACTGGTCTCGCCTCCAAAGTCATGTTAGGCTGAAGATCTTCAGGAATCTTAGCCAACAACTGATCATCCTCACTGACACACTTCCGCAACATAGACACATGGAAAACCTTGTGGAATGCACGCATAACCTCAGGTAACTCCAGTCTATATGCCACTGGTCCAACTCGCTCAATTACTCTGAATGGACCCATATACCTCGGACTCAACTTAGTCTCTGACAATGACCTGTTCGGACGCCGCAACATGGCCATCTTGAGGTACACTCTGTCTCCTACCTAAAATTCAAGATCTCTCCTCCTCCTATCAGCATAACTCCGCTGCCTATCCTAAGCCTCTTTCATGTTCAGCTTGAGAACCCGAATCTTCTCTGAGGTATCCTGAACAAAACTAGCACCAAACATGCTCCTCTCCCCAACCTGAGTCCAGCATAACGGTGTATGACATGGTCTCCTATACAAGCCTCATATGAAGCCATCTTAATACTCGCCTGATAACTGTTGTTGTAAGCAAACTCTACCAGGTTCAGGTGATCCGCCCAATGGCCACCCCAATCCAACACACACATCCTCAGCAAATCCTTCAGCGTCTGGATCGTCCTCTCAGACTGTCCATCTGTTTGGGGATGATAAGTTGTACTCATATGCACCATAGTGCCCATCTCTGCCTGAAATGCCTTCCAGAACACCGAAGTGAACTTAGAATCCCTATCAGACACAATGCTCGCAGGCACCCCATGCAATCTGACTATCTCTCTCACATACTTCTTCGCCAAGACCGTTGCTCCATCAGTCTTCTTAATGGTCAGAAAATGTGCTGACTTAGTCAACCGGTCCACGATGACCCAAATAGCATCAAAAGTCCGTGACTCTGGCAATCCTACCATAAAATCCATGGTGATCATATCCCAGTTCCACTCAGGAATTGGTAAACTCTTCAGTAACCCGCCAGGAACCTGATGCTCAACCTTCACTAGCTGACACACATCGCATCTCGAAACCCAACTAGCCACATCCTTCTTCATCCTGACCCAATGATAATACCTCTTGAGGTCACGGTACATCTTAGTCGCTCCTGGATGAATAGATAACTTACCCGTATGAGCCTCTCTCAGAATCTCCTGCCTCAACTCCTCATACTTGGGCACACAAACCCGACCATGCACCAAGATAGTACCATTATCTTGTTGGGATTTAAGCGGAAGAGGTTGAGAAGAAGAGAATTGTCGGCAAGAAGAATGAGAGAAAGTTATATTCCATAAGTATATCTTACAAAGGTTTACAAAAGACTATATATACTAAGAGAACTAGGGTTACACCCTTTACAATAAATCGCATAAGAGATAAGGAAAGAGAATTGGTTCTTCCCAAGATTGAAAGTGACCCCTCCTTGTTTCCTTAAACGAAGCACAACCCGTGACTCCACTCTCTCTTCTTCTCTAACGGCTACAAGGAGGATCTCGAACCTTCTCATGGGCTTACACCAATAAGGCCTCCTTATTCTCATAGATAACTTGGCCTTGTCACATAGTTGCACGGACGGCCTCATAGTTGTACGGACAGGGTGATCTTTGTCAATACTCCCCCTCAAGCTTAGTCAAGGGAGACGACTAAGCTTTGAACCCGCATAAGATCACCTCATTAAAAACCTTAACATAGAAAACCACATGGGACAAAACCATGTTAAGGAAAAGAGTATGATCTTCACAGGTTAGAGGAGTTTCTTCACGGATGTGTTGGATCTACTAGTCCAAGCTTGCTGGAAATGTATTCGCAAATCTGAGGACTCGTTGCTTTGGTGAAGATATCCGCCAGTTGGTCTTTGCTTGGAGTGTAACATGGCAAGACTACACCTTCTTCAATCTTTTCTCGCACTTTATGGCAATCTACCTCAATGTGCTTAGTCCTTTCATGGAAGACCGAGTTGGTTGCTATGTGTATCGCCGCCTTATTGTCACAATGCATGTCCAAGGTCCTTGAGGAGGCCTTTGAGCCATGTTAGCTCGTTGGTTAGCTTCTTCATAGCCCTATATTCCGACTCGGCACATGATTGAGACACAACTTTCTGTTTCTTCGACTTCCAGGTCACTAGGTTCCCTCCAACGAATGTGCAATACCCTGTCGTGGACCTCCTATCTGTTGTATCACCAGCGTAGTCCGCATCACAGTAGCCGACGAGTTCCGTGTTGTTGTTCTTTCCCATCCAAATGCCTTGTCCTGGACTACACTTGAGATAACATAGGATCCTTTCAAGCGTCTGCCAGTCAAAATTCGTTGGAGCCTTCATGTGTTGGCTGACTTGGTTCACCGCATAGCATATGTCCGGCCTCGTGATCGTAAGATAGATAAGCTTGCCCACCAGCCTACGGTAGCGTCCCACATCTTCGTATGGTTCGTGCGACTTGTTAACTGCAGCACCGGGTGTTGGCTTCTCCCCCTTTCGCTTGACCTGGTAACCTTCCTCAAGCGGCGTGGACACCGGTTTAGCTCCTATCTTACCTGTCTCATGTAAAAGGTCAAGTATATACTTCCTTTGAGAAAGAAACAATCCCTCCGGAGAGCGAGAGATTTCTATTCCAAGGAAGTATTTAAGTTCACCTAAATCCTTAATATCAAAGGTAGAGTTAAGAAGAGCTTTAGTGGCACAAATACCGTCCTTATCATCACCGGTGATAATGATGTCATCAACATACACGAGAACGACGACGCGGCCACCGTCAATCCGGAGAGTGAACAGCATATGATCAGCTTCAAAGCGCTTGAAACCATTCGTGCGGAGTGTAGAGCTTAGCTTGTGTTACCACGCCCGCGGAGACTGTTTGAGACCATAGATCGCCTTGTGAAGCCAGAGAACTTTACCCGGAGCAACAATGTGCTCTAAACCCGGTGGAGGATGCATGTAGACTTCTTCAGTCAGCTCCCCCCGAAGAAAGGCGTTCTTGACGTCCATTTGAGAAAGCTCCCAAGAGAGGTTAGTGGCCAAGGACAAGACGACCCGGACTGTATGGAGTTTGGCCACCGGTGCAAAGGTGTCTGTATAGTCAAGTCCATAGGTTTGAGTGAAGCCGCGTGCGACCAAGCGGGCTTTGTAGCGCTCGATCTCTCCAGTGCTCAGATATTTAATAGTGAACACCCACTTGGAGCTGACAGCCTTTTTACCTTTAGGGAGATCAGCCTCGTCCCAAGTTCGATTCTGGATCATAGCCGTCGTTTCATCGTCCACCGCATCAAGCCACTCCTTGTTTTGCTTAGCTTCCTCGTAGGTTTGAGGAACAAAGTGCTCATCAAGCTTACCAAGGAAGGCAGAGTGATCCGAGGAGATAAGGTCAAGAGAACACACGGCCTGAATAGGGTGGGCGACAGCCTGATTGTTGTAGTAGACTCGTTGATTCTTTAACCTTTCACTACGCCGCGGTTGTTTTAAATGTTCACTGCGCCGAAGTGGTGGTGGAGATGGTGTGGGCTGGCCTGTCTCAGCTGTACTATCGTCAGGTGATAGATCAGGTGGTCTGTCAAGGCTTCTTCGGATTGTGTCTCTCTTGGCTTTTGAATATTGTTCTCCGTATGGGAAGGAGAAGCATCATGAGTTCCCAGAGGTACCGATAATATTGTAGGCCCATCGGAGGGTGGTTTTGGTAGAGACGCCTCGGGATATGATGGTTTGGTGACGCCCAAATGGTCAAGGAGGAACCGCAAGTTGGCCGCCCGGTCAGTATTGGGTTGAGATAAGTCTTTGAGGCCTTCCCAGTCCTTCTTATCATAGTACCCTTGTTGTTGAAGAAACTTCACATCTCTAGCGACTAGTATGCGGCCAGTGATCGGATCGTAACACTTGTACCCCTTCTGACTTGTTGAGTAGCCAATGAACATGCTTCTACTGCTTTTGGCCTCAAGTTTATTCCTTTGTTCTCCGGGCACTAAAACAAAACAAACACACCCGAACACGCGTAAGTGATCAAGAGAAGGTTTAACTTTGTTTAGTACCTCATAGGGTGATATGTAATTTAAGACTTTTGTTGGTGTCCGATTGATCAAGTAGCACGCCGTCATGACCGCATTACCCCAAAACCGCTTAGTGACATTTGATTGAAACATCATTGACCGAGCCACCTCCATTAAGTGTCGATTTTTCCTCGGCCACTCCATTTTGTTGAGGCGTGTATGGACAGCTGGTCTGTTGGAGGATTCCATGCTTAGCTAGGTGCTCTTTGAGTTTGTGGCTTGTATATTCACCTCCATTATCCGATCTTAGTACCTTTATTTTTGCATTAAATTGATTAGTAACATAATTCTGAAAATTGACAAAGGCATCATAGACTCTATCTTTAGATGGTAACAAGGTGAGCCAAGTATATTTAGATTTCTCATCAATAAAGGTCACAAAATACTTGTTATTATCCCTAGATAGGCAAAGAGATGTACACACATCAGAATGTACTAAGTCAAAGCAATGTTCATAAATAGTACTTGATTTAGGAAAAATAGTCTTGCAATGTTTACCAAGAATACAAGACTCACAAGTGGAGTTATCAAACGAAACATTGGGCAACATTAATTCAAATGCACGAGAATGAGGATGGCCTAGTCTAGCATGCCACACATCACTTAAACTACTACTAAGATTCGAAGCGAAAGAAAACGAATTAGAGGGACTTGAAGCTTTCTCTAGGACATAGAGATCTCCTCTACCATCTCCTTCTCCAAGAACCTTTCCACTCTCAATATCCTGAAAATGTACACTGTTAGGCCCAAAAATCGCATAACAATTCAAATCTGTAGTAGCTTTCTTTACCGATAAGAGATTCGAAGTAAATGAAGGCATAAAGAAGGCTTTAGAGCTTTTATCAAACAATTTTAGTTCTCCTATTCCTTTAACCTGTACTCTATCTCCATTAGCAATGATAACATTACCTAGTGCCGGTTTTATGTTGTGTATAAGACTAGGGTTACTAATCATATGGTGAGAAGCACCCGAGTCTACAACAAGTGAGGTACTAGGTTTTGAAGCAAAGAAAGTGGTACCGGAGTCCTTTAGTGCGGCAATGGACTTGATGAGGGCCTCTAGGTCCGACTTTCTCACCAGGTCTCCAAGGGAAACTACCATGGCCGTGGCTGCTGCGTCTCCTTGATTTGCTGCTCCGGTGCCTTGACCACTTGGTCCTCCTTGCGATAGGTTGGCCTTGAACTTCGCCGGCTTGAGATGCGGGTGAAGGATCCAACATTTGTCTTTCAGATGACCCCTCTTCTTACAATGGTCGCATACCATTGCTTTCCGGTCCTCATGCTTGTAAACTCCCTTGTTAGCTGTAGCCAAGTCCTCCTTACCGCTAAACAATCCTAGCGACCCTTGCTCTTTTTGAACTTGAGAACACACATCTTCAAGAGTCGGAAGCTTGTCACCACGAAGGATGTGCTTTATAAGGTCGTTGAACGCCGGATTCAGAGTGAGAAGGAGACCGAAGACCTTGTCTTGTTCCTTTCTTTCGTTGAGGATGGCCGGATCTATGGTGCTCGGCCGCAGCATCTCTAGTTCGGCCCAAAGAGACCTAAACTTGCCAAAATGCTTTGTGAACTCCAAGTCTTCTTGGTGAAGACAGTTTATAGCCTTTTTGACTTCAAACACCCTGGTCAAGTTGGTCACGTTTCCATACACGTTCGCAAGTGTCTCCCATAACTCCTTGGCCGTCTCACAGTAAGAGTATGCTTCAAGGATTGGTGCATCAAGCGAATTCTGAAGAATGGCAAGCACGGTCTGATCTTCTTGAAACCATTTGATTTCCTTCTCGAGTTCAGCCTCCTTGTCTTCATCCTTTCCTTCTTTACCGTCGTTTTTGGTGACTTTCTTGGGAAATTGGTCCGTTTCAACGTGAATCCATAGTCCCCGGCCACTCAACACGGTCTTTGTGGTTCTTTTCCACAACAAATAGTTGGCCCCCTTTAAGACCACCGGTGTAACGATAGGTTTGGTAGTGTCCATGAGCGAGATTCGCGAAAGGTAGAGAGAAATGATAACTAAGAATGTCGAGTAGCGAGTATAGAACGCAAGTAACCGAGAATAGAGAGAAAAATTGAAGAGGATATAATATGAGGGAGAATAAGAGTAGGTTTAGAGAATCAAAGATCGAAAAGCTGCTCTAATACCATGTTGGGATTTAGGCGGAAGAGGTTGAGAAGAAGAGAATTGTCGGCAAGAAGAATGAGAGAACGTTATATTCCATAAGTATATCTTACAAAGGTTTACAAAAGACTATATATACTAAGAGAACTGGGGCTACACCCTTTACAATAAATCGCATAAGAGATAAGGAAAGAGAATTGGTTCTTCCCAATATTGAAAGTGACCCCTCCTTGTTTCCTTAAACGAAGCACAACCCGTCACTCCACTCTCTCTTCTTCTCTAACGGCTACAAGGAGGATCTCGAACCTTCTCATGGGCTTACACCAATAAGGCCTCCTTATTCTCATAGATAACTTGACCTTGTCACATAGTTGTACGGACGGCCTCATAGTTGTACGGACAGGGTGATCTTGGTCAATATATCTGAGACCTGATACTCTAAATCCACATCCTTAGAGGCATTCACTAGCCCCAAATCCTTCTCCTGATCCAACCGCACCCTACTCAGAAGATCTGCTCTATCAACTGCTTCCAAACCCAACGGTTCCTGTGAAACAACACACAAGCTCAAAGCACTGATCTCCCCTACCAGAGACTCCATCTCCTGCTCCTGAGCCAAAGCTACCCTCTTCCGACTCAGAGCATATGCAACCGTGTTAGCCTTACCAGGGTGATAGGCAATCTCCAAATCATAATCTACCACAAGCTCCATCCACCGCCTCTGCCTCAAATTCAACTCAGGCTGAGTGAATATATACTTCAGACTCTTATGATCTATGAACACTTGTACCTTTGCACCATAAAGATAAGATCTCCAAATCTTCAGGGCAAAAACTATAGCACCCATCTCCAAATCATGAGTAGGATAGTTGCCTTCATGCACCCGCAACTGCCGCGAAGCGTAGGCAATCACCTTCCCATGCTGCATCAGAACACACTCCAAACCAACTCTAGATGCATCTGTATAAACCACATAGGGTTCTCCCTGCTCAGACAAAGCCAACACTAACGCAGTAGTCAACATCTCCTTCAGGCTTGCAAAGCCTTCCTCACACTCTTCTGACCAAACAAAAGGAACATCCTTCCCTGTCAACTTAGTCATAGGACGTGCTCTGCTCGCAAACCCCTGCACAAATCTCTTGTAGTATCCTGCCAATCCAAGGAAACTCCTCATCTCTGTGGCATTCTGCGGTCTAGGCCAATCTCTGATAGCCTGAATCTTCTCTGGATCTACAGAAACCCCCTCTGCAGAAACAATATGACCCAGAAAGCCCATCTCACGCTGCCAAAAACTGCACTTGCTCAACTTAGCAAACAACTTCTGCTCCCGCAGCTTCTCCATAACTGCCCTCAAATGCACTGCATGCTCCTCAGGACTCTTAGAATAAACCAGGATATCGTCGATGAAAATGATGACAGACACATCCAGGAACTCCTGAAACACACTGTTCATTAATCTCATAAACGCTGCTGGCGCGTTAGTCAACCCGAAAGGCATCACCACAAACTCATAATGCCCATACCTCGTCCTGAAAGGAGTCTTCCTCACATCTGCCTCATCTATCGGTATCTGATGATAACCCGGCGCCAGATCTACCTTAGAGAACCAAGTAGCACCCCTCAACTGATTCAACAACTCATCGATTCTAGGAAGCGGGTACTTGTTCTCCACAGTAACCCGGTTCAAACCCCGATAATCAATGCACAACCTGAAACTCCCATCCTTCTACTTCACAAACAACACCGGCGCTCCCCACGGTGATACACTAGGACGGTGTCGTCCCCGGTTCCAGTTCAATGGTAAAAGGATCCGACCGAGATGGTGGTAATCCCTGCAATGACTTGAACACATCCTCAAACTCCTCCACTACCGGTATACCGCTAACCGTAGACTTCTCCACTGACTCTGGCATAGATATAGTAACCAGATAAGCCTCATGGCCCTTCTCGATCATCTTCCTAGCCTGAATGGCTGAGATCACGAGACTCCCCGAAGTCGGTCTAATACCCTGAAAAACCAACTTCCCTTTTGGACGCTCAAACTCCACTCTACCCCGATAGCAATCCAAATGCCCCATATGCCGATGCAATCAATCCATCCCAAGAATAACATCATACAACTCCACTGGACTGATAAGCAAATCCGCTGGCCACGACTCTCCCGCGATCTGAATATCAACCCTTCTAGCTCGTCCAATTACTCTCAGGAACTTGCCTCCCGCAACTCTGACAACTCCTGTACGCTCTCCAGGATCCCCGCTAATCCTTGCACTCTCTGCACACTACGGAGTAATGAATCTATGAGAAGCTCCAGAATCAAACATAACATTGGAATTAAACCCGCCTACCAACAAGGTCCCTACACAAACCTTATGTGTTGAGAACCTACCACTTTATCACAGGAGAAACATAAAATATGAACCTACTAAAAATTCACAAAGTTTAAGTACCAGAAATTATACCTGTGATCGCCCCAGCACTGGTTCCACCAGTCTCTACAGTCGTGTAAAGCCGTGGCGCCTGCTCAATCCGTGCCACCTGCTGACCTTAAGTCTGCACCTGCTGCAACGCTGCCACTGCTGTCGGCTGCAACTTGGGACACAAGGGCCTGATGTGCCCCGGCTCCCTGCAATGATAACATACTCGAGGCCCTGCCGTCGGAGCACTCCTCTTGGGACAGCTAGCAATCTTATGATCCTTGCTCCCACACTAGAAGCAACTCGCACCACTCTGCGTCTGTGTAGCCTCCCACCTCCTCTTGGTTCCCTGTGCAGGCCTACCGCCCCTGCTCGAACCACCCTGCTGCTGAGTCCTACTAGGCTGAACTGCTGGAGCTACCGCCACTGACTGTGCCCGGATATTCTCCTCAATCCCTGCTGCAGTCTCAACCAACTCTGCACACGTAGCATAACTCCGCCCTCTACAGTGAACTCTCAAATCATCACGTAGAGCCCTCAAAAACCTCATGATCTGAGCCTCCTCAGACTCCATATCCCGATCCCCATACCTCAGAAGTCAACTGAACTACAAGTCAAGTTCCCGCACTGACCGAGTTCCCTGAGCTAGCTGAAGGAACTTCACCTCCAACCTATCCAGTGCCTCTCTAGGGAAGTACTTGCGGTTGAACTCCAAGATGAAGTCAGCCTAAGACATCTCCCTCTGCACTCTCTTGGCTGCCACCAAACTCCACCACAACTGAGCATCACCAATCTAATGTTGGACCCCAATATCCACCCAAAACTCCTCTGGACATCTCAGAGTATGGAAGTTACGTTCCACACTCGTCATCCACGCCTCCGCAGCGGTAAGATCAGTACCTCCCAAAAACTGCTCAGTATGAATACGGCCCATCTCTGTCATCATGCTGATATAATGAGAATGGACTCCCACATCCGCAGCCATTGGCTGCCGCTCCTCCGCCACCACTGGTGGCACTACCTGAGCCTGAGCCGGTACCACAGGTGGTAACCGCTCCAACACTTGTGCTAGCATAGCCGCAATGTCAACACCAGGGACTCCACCCGCTGGGACTCCCACACCCAGGACCCTAGCACCTCCGGCCACTGGAGCATCAACACCGCCCCCTCCGGCCACACTCACTGCATCCCCCGGAACACCCTGCGACTCGCCAACAGCCTCTGCTGTCACACTCTGGTCCTCGGTCTCACTAACCTCTGGGACTCTGCCCCTACCATGACCACGTCCGCGTCCACGACCATGACCCGCAACAGCACCAACTCTAGCCATCTGCACTTTGCCATAAACAGAAGACTAAGCAAACAATTTCTATTATAACACAGAAACATAAACTCACCGTGGAATCACTCAGTAGGCTCGAAGAGGATGTTCCAGGACTCCATGCCACACACAATTGACTAACTCACATAATCAATCAAGACATACAATCCCAAACATCACAACAGAAACCTAGTGAACCCAAACCTAGAACCGTAAGGGCTCTGATACCAAAATGAAAGGACCGACCCTTTTTTTTAAATAAATAATAAATAATAAATATATAAATAAACTACAACTAGTGGTCCCATACCCAACAACAAACCAGGACAGTGCATCGACCGACACCAACAAGCATCGATCGACACACCAACGGGTTGCATCGACCGACACAGAAGCTGCATCAACCAATGCAAGTCACACTTGCATCGATCGACACCCAATCTGCATCGACCGACGCATGCTCGACATAACACGAAAACCCTAGAGTTTTACGCGCCGTCCTCGCACTTGCATCGGCCGATGCAATGTCGAGCATCGTATTTCCCCGAAGCTTCTCGCCGGATCTTTGTTCCTACAACCACAAAACTCGATCCCAAGCCACAAGAAAGCTTCCTAACGTCCATAGCATCAATCTAACAAGTCTAACATTAAACAACTAGCAGATTAAAGAGTTCTCTAGCTTAGATAAGCCATGGTCCTGCACTTACCTTTGCCAAGACGAATCTGAACCTAAACACAAGAAGAAAACGCTTCTAGGAAGCTCCTACAACGATCCCAGCTACAGATCTCTACAGGAATAGCCTCAAATCTCCAGAAATCACCAAGAAAACTCAAGAATCTTTTCTCTCTTTCATTTCCTCTCAAAAACAGCCAAACTCGCCGAATGAGACAAAAAATCGACTTAAGGGTTTTCCCTAACCCAAAACGCAGCGTTTAACTTAAGTCAAAATGCAGAAAAATGAACCGATGCAACTCCCAAACCGGGATTCCGATTCACAGATGTTACAGGGTTCGCTGGACTCCACATCCTTCTGTAGACCATAACAAGCATACCTTCGTCTAAATCTGGGCTGGTAATCAGGGTTTGGGGTGATTCAAAAAGGGGGAGCTAGCAAAGGGGAAAATTTTTTTGACCAATAAGATTAGATAATCAAATAAAACAACAAAACAAAAAAGAGGTTGAGATTTCCTGATGCCGGCGAGCTATAGCTTTACCAACATCGGAGAAAAATGGAGGTAGCAACACCTGGATAATAGTGCCTGAGAGAGAAGGGTTAATACACCGAACACTTTTATGTAGGTTTTATATATAAGGTTCATAATTAAAAGTAATTGTAATGAATAGAATGACTATCATAATTAGTGGTTCGTTTGTAGATGTGAGATTTTCAAAAACCAATGACATTTATAACTATTTATTCTGATTAAAATTTATTATAAGATGAATTTTGTCGCAGTTCGGTAAAATTTCACATAGAATCGATAAGATTACAAATTATTTTTGAGTTGGCGGAATATTGTTTTTATTTCAGATAGCACGTATCAGACTATAATTTTATATTAAAATGCATGACTTTCTAACTCAAAACCAATTAAAATTTAATAGATTAAATGTGTATGTATATATGTCTTTATACTTCTTTTTTTGTGAAAATGTTTTTATACATTATATTATCCAAATGGTAACGGCGAACTTGGTAGTGCGGATCTAATGATTTGATAGTGTGGTATGGTTCAATTGCGGTACGTGCGGAATAAAAATATTTGCGGTACAAATATGGTGCAGAATAAGCGGTACAAAATAATGTTTGATTGGTGAAAAAACTATTAACGGTATTGTTAATAAGAATTTTTTTTCAGTTGTTAATCAGGAATATTTTAAATATATTGTAAATACATTTTGTATGAAATTAATTAATCATACTTTAATAAAATAATTGACTGTAGTTTATTTAATTTCGGTAAATCTGTTTACACTTAGTAAAATATATTATGTTGACAAAAAAAACTAATTATATTATACCTTGAGAAGAAATAATGAAATAAGGTTTATAAAAAAAATAATAAAACACATATAAAAAATATGTCATTTATAAGAATAATTAAAAAATATAAATTAAAAAGACATCTAGAGTTTTTTTCTAACAGTAAAAACATCTTAAGTTATTTGTTAAAATATGTGCTGGGTTTAAACTTGTATTGTTAGTCATATATTAAATAAATCAGAAAATTTACTTTATTGCTTTATCTACTACGGAATTCATTGAACCGCGGGGTAATAGGTAGTTAGGTAAATTATTTGTGACCCATTCATTAATACGTTGTTTTGGAAAACGCGACAGTATTTTTTTCAATATTTACAATATTTGTTGATTGGTAACAAAACGCGGATTTCAAAGAGAATACTTGAAAACCGCACTTGTGGACGTCGCCATTCATTGCCTTAAGTTTCGTCTCATGTAATTGGTATTAACGTTACTAATTAGGGTCCGAATGGTAACGGCGAATTTGGTTGTGCGGGATAAGCGGTTTTACAGTGCAGTACGGTTCAACTGCGGTATGTGCAGGATAAAAGTATTTGCGGGACAAGTGCGGTTTATGCAGAATAAGCAGTACGAAATAATGTTTGATTGGTGAAACAAAAATTAACGATATTGTTAAGAAAAAATTTCAGTTGTTAATCAGAAATTTTTAAAATTTCTGTTTTAAACATAAGTAAATTGGATTACAAATAATTTTTTTTTCTTATATGTTGTTTTTTATATTTATAACTAGATTAGGACCCGCCCGATGTGCGGGTTTATAATTTTTAAAGTAAAATTAAATTTATCAATGTAAATATTGTTAGTAAGTAAATAGATACACCAAGGTGTCCAATGTGATATTTGATGTAAAAGATGCGACTCTACGGTTGAAACTATTAATCACGTTTTTATTTTGAATGTACTCGTTCGTGTAAAGTTTGGGATTTATCTCTGACTCTGGTCTTGTCAGAGGTTTACCATATGAGTTGGTGTATTCGAATTTGGATTTTGTTTTCTGGAGGGACGCCTCTCATTAGGGTGATCATGATCAACTTCTTCAATTACCATGAATTTTATGGGGAATCTGGAAGACAATAAAAAATAAAAATCAAGGTTAAGAGATAGAGACGAATGATATAATTACTCAGACTTTGGGCGATAATTTAGCCTGGAATAGGCGCTCTCTTTTACGACAGTCATGTCAGCTCCATCTTCGTATTCAGATGTCCAGGTTTCTTTACCTCGTTGTCAGATTGATGGTTTTTGGAAAGCAACCAATGTGCATCATGATTGGGCTGGTGGTGTTGCGTTTGTGAGGAGAGAACCTTGTTGTTGGGGGCCATGTGTCTAAAACAGAGCCCCTCCCCCTGCATTCGGAGTTAAAAACGTTGTTGTGGGCCATTGAGCGGATACGTGTTGAAGGGATTGTTTGTCAACGTTTTGAGACTCATTGTGTTGAGTTACTCACTATGGTGCAGCCTTTTGAATATTGGTCGTCCTTCTCCAACTTGCTCGATGAGTTTAACTCGGTAGAGTCTTTCCCACTATTATTCATCTCTTGGATCCCGCGTGCGTCAAATACGAAGGCGGATTGTCTTGCTCGTGCTTCGTGTTCTCTTATCTCTGAAGTTTCTTTTGTAAATCCTTTCCCTCTGTTTTGGGTAGCTAACCGAGAAATTTTCTTTTAATTGTTTGATTGAAAAAAACAGTAAATAGATACACTTTTAGTTAAAGAAAATAAATGTAGATGAGTTCAAAGTTATTAAAATAAAAATAAATTTAACAAAGAAAATATATTTAGTTCTTTTCGTAAGTAAAAACAATATATAAAAGTAAATAGATAAACTTTTAATTATAGAAAATAGTTGTTTTTTTTGTTATAATACACTAATGTATATCCATTTACAAATCTACTATCTACATCACCACTAAAAGTGTATTTGTACACACAAATATATTTTACTGTTAAAATATATTCTTTAGTCTTTACTACTACCAACAAATTGTCTTTATAAACACATTAAAGAATATATTATATGTTTCTTTACTTTAACATTTCTGTAGTTACAAAAACACATATGTTAATCTTACATACACCTATCTTATATATTACAATAACAGTCTTTTTGAATAAATTATTTGATTGGTGAAAAAAATATGAGACAATCTTTTTTTTTTATGTATTTTTTCAACAATATTTTTCTTTTTGTAAAGGTGAGTATTTACATTTTTTAGAAACAGTAATTAATTGTATAATTTTCGCAATCATTTTTTTCTTATATAAAAAGTAATATTTTTTCTGGTAAAATGTATAACCGAAATATAATAAGCTCTTAGATGGAGGTGTTTACAAATTATATAAGACAAATTCAATAAAAGTCCTTACATCGTTTAAGTTGCAAAGTTGTTATTTGTGAACCCTATATTTTGGTCATCAGTGTTAGATAATGAAAATTTTAAAAAATTAAAACAATATAATTTAATCGTATATATATGTGTAGCATTATATAAATATTGTACTTACATATTGATTTATTTTGTCTACCCATTTGAAGTGTAGCTAAATCCAGCTTTATATGAGGTTCATCTGCAAGTATTTTTTCCATCATAGCAATCTGATCATCACTCATGATACCCCGTTTTCTTTTGCTAGTATGGTTTTCCGATGTCTCATGGTTTGTAACTGTCTCTTTGGTGTTCATGATTTTCTACTGTACTCAAGGTTTTTATTTGATATAGAATACCACTTAGTAGACATCTTTATATAATAAGAGATATGTTCAATTTCCTTATAGTAATAGATAAATATTTTTTGAACTTTTTTTTGTTTCTAGAAATGTGGACAATAATTCACGTAGAATAGTAAAAGTCATATTAATTGACATATTTAAACAAAAAGACGTGGCCAATATCTAATTAAATAGGACTTACATATCTCCTAACGTTAGATATTGAAATTGTAAAATTTCTCCTATGGTTAGTAAAAGATTTTATTAGGTTTAGTAAATATTTTATTTCTAATTCACGTAGATATTGAAATAGTAAAAATCAAATTTGTTTCTATATTTATTTTTGACACGTGTCAACATCTTATTAATATTTTTGACACGTGTCACGATCTCGTTAATAAGAAATTTTGTCATTGAACTTTATATAATAAGATATCAATAACTGGATTGCAAAATTTTTATTTATGTTTTTTATTTGTTTTATTTACAAATTATTTACATGTATTTTTTTTGCAGTTTTATTCTGATAAATTTGTTTTTCAAAATTAAAAATTATTTTTATCATATATGAAGATTTAATGAACTAGATTATTTACTTAAAAAAATTGAAAAGTAAATGATTTATGAAATCTTTAAACAATTTTCAAGAAAAACAAATTTAACTTTGAGACATTTATTAATTATTGATTATTGATTATTGATTATTTCACATTGTGACAAATTTATACCATATTGATTATTTCTTTTTTCAAATCATAAACTTAAAAGTCCATTTTCTTTCGTAATTTATCTTTAATTTTATTTTTAACATTTTTATATGAATATTAAATCTTTCTCTTGATTTTTAGTTTCTGGCTCGATAAACATGCTGATTTTTTTTTTCTTGTTTTTAAATCGTTTTAAAATTCTAACCAAGCGAGGTTTTAATTTCAGTTTTAAACTCTGCCCAGTTGACAAAAAAAAAAAAAACTCTGGCCCAATGAGAATCAAAAAGGCACTGAGACATTTATATATTTGAACTAAATTCTCGGGAGTTTAGATTATGATTTGTTAAAAGTGTGGACCATGTTCTTTTGGTAAAAAATAATATCTAATGAAAACCGAAGCATCACGATGTGGTTATGTGAATTAAATCTTTACCCATCCCAATTATTTCGGGTCAAACTTTCAAAAAGAAATATCTGTACACCAAAAGTTCAACTTCGTTATACTCAATCACTTGATTATTATTATCTATGTAGTGTAGCCTAAGATTTCAGATGAAACCATTTAATATCCATATAAGCACGTGGTGACATAAAAATTCACCGAAAGATTTCAGATGAAAACATACAATATGGTGACATATTCTTGACCGGTAATATTAGTCTCCTATTATGGTGACATATCAAGTGGGAAATGTGCATGACCTTTCTTGAAATGTAGTCAAAGTAATTGGTGTACCACATGGAGGAGTGTGAGTACGGGGTTGCGGAGGTGGTTGTACCGGGTCTAATTGGTTATTGAAGACGGTGAAGAAATCCGGTTTACAACTAACTTCTTTTGTGAATTTGTAAATATGTGATATATGATATGTATATAGTTTACACTTTTTCATCAGGCGTTTGTTATTTATTTTGTTCTCTTAACTCATCGTTTTGCATTGGTTTTAGTCTCTTTTGCATAATACGCATATCTAGGTAGTTTTTGCATTGGTCTTGCATGCATCTTGCATATTGGAGTTGTTTCAGGTGTTTTAGAAGATATTATCAAAAGCAAACAGGGAGTAGGAAAGCAGTCCAGCGATTCGACCTACACTACCGAGCGTTCCAATCTTCCATGTCTTTGATCGAGTTGAGTGAAGATTTTGCTTTGGGATTCAGCTTTCGACGACTTTTTTAAAGTTGTCTAGAATTGAGTCATCTTTCCAATGTCATTTATTTCAAGTCAATCAGAGGCGTGGTTCAAGAGTTATCACTGTTTTAGTGGATGCATATACACCCAGATTTCCGACTCGACCGGCGCTTCCGGGAGAGACGATGTTCCACTCGACCGACGCTCCCGGGAGAGAAGATGTTCCACTCGAACGATGCTTCAGGGAGAGACGACATTCCACTTGACCGACCATGCCAAACATGCGACCCCAGGATTCAAGTCATGCGACTCCAGACATGCGACTCTAGGATTCAAGTCATGCGACTCCAGACATGCGACTCGACCAACGCTCCCTGGAGTGGACGTCATGCGACTCGACCAAGCATGCCTGGAATGAATGTCATCCCACTCGACCCACCTTGCCTGGAAGAGATGACATTCGACTCGACCGACCACGCCAGACATGCGACTAGAACGATCCGTCTCGTACGCTTTAGATGAATTCCCAAACTGACTCTCTATTTAGTCGTTTTATGTTTTAGGACTTTTCATGTTTTGCAATAAATACTTTTTTAAGTCTTTACCAAAGACATCGGGTTTTTCCTTAAGCTTTACCTACCCACCTTAAACGTTTTCTGATTTGTAATCCAGATATCTTTGAATTCATTTAGTTTTTGCTTTTGATTTTTTCTACAAAATTGTTCATCTCATTTTTATCTATCTGATTATGCTTGCAATGTTTTTCTGGGTTTGTATCCTTGGTGATGATGATTTCTTGACCCGAGTAGTGTTAGAGTTCTTGAGGATGGGATAGATTAGATGGAAGATCTTAGGATGTAGGGTGTTTAAGTTTAGATTCATATGATTCCCTTCTGGACTAGAGTTATAATTACTAGTTTCTCTCTGATCAATTGGAACTAGGTCTTAGACATTTCTACTCCCAAAAGGTGTTTGATGAAATGTCTGACCAACTAGTGCTAGAGACTTACATTCCTAGCCTATGAGATTAGTTGTCTAGGATGTTTGTTGACGTGAATGAACTGGTTTGTCATGCCTGCTCGACCATGTTCCTCTAGTGAGAGCTAGGTTTGGAAGTGTTTGAGTCTGATTAGTTTCTGCCAAGAGATTGGATTAGCTAAGTCATGATGTTCATTGTCTAGGGATAGTTTGTTTGTGGCAAATTAAACACTCTGTAGACTAGGAGACTCCGCCAACATCAATTACTCCCATCCTTAGGACTTCTATCTTTCTTATTGTTATTGCATTCCTGAGACCGTTTCTGTTCTTATTGTTCAGCTCATGCATATACTTGTTTTTGCTTTTACTTATTCATGTTTGCCTCTTGTCATGCATGTTTTTTTCTAGTTCTGTAGTTCATTTTCGTTTTGTATTTTGATTATTCTAGGATTGTTAGACAAACACTCTTTTTGAATTAGCTTGAATTGTGATTGCTTGATTGCATCTTGGGTGATAGCATCGTCCCATTTGGATTGACACCTTAAGTACTACAACTACATAAGGTTAATAGAACCTGCTAGGGTAGACACACAAAAATCGTAGTACAATATACTTGAAGTTGATGGAGAGGCTCGAGCCCGTAACTTATGGAGAGATGGGACGAGCTGGGAGCTAGCACATTTGTGCCATGCATATACATATATATCAGAGAACACGAAGTTACACCTGGTACCCAAGTGGTGTTAGATCATGTACAAGTGGGGGGGGTGGGGGGGGTGGGGGGGGGAGGGACAAAATATCGTTGGAAGAATGTTTAAATGGGGATTCACAGTGAAGTTAGTTTAATCATTTTTTCATGTAATAGCTCACCTAGGGAGGATATGGGGTAGTTTTCTCATTGAGTGTTAAGAGTTGTGACGCCAGAGCCAGTGATACTATTTCTTTGGTTGGTGGTGCACTAATTGATAATGACTAATGTGGAGAGACATAAAAGACACATGTAACACCAAGATTTTTCACGTTAGTTAAAGTGGGACTGAATCTATTTTACATGTGTTAAGAGATTTTCCGGCCATGGAAAGGATATGGACCAGACTTCACAGTATAGCGTGATGCATGTGCAAAGGTCAACCATCATGAGAGGACTTCACAGTCTAGCGTGTTTATGCTGGAAAAGTTTCATGATAAGTGACCTTTCGAGAAATGATTTGTCGGAACTGTATGAGTGAGCACAAAACACAGTAAAAGTATTATATGATAATTTGTAGGATCGGTAAACAAGTCTTTAAAGCATCTCAGACATAGCAAACTGGCTGCTAGATATGGGTGCGCCCACTGGCTAGGAAATTACATGGGACCCACTATGAGAGGTGGGCCGAATGATTCGGGATTAGACATAGAGCCCACTTAGAGAGGTGACGGTCGGGGTGTTACAGGACTCGTCCCTACAAGGAAGACATGTGGCTTGTTTGCAAAAGCCTTATTGGAGTGGATATATGGGAATTTCGGTGACTATAAAGAGTTAGATGGAAGTTCCTGGTCCACAATTTTTTAAATGAGTGTTTGGTGGGGATGGAAAGAGTGATGTGGTATTGTATTTGGATCGAATGGGAGATATCGTTGGGATAGATTGCATATTCCTTGATAGTTGTCGAAGGAAGTGTCGCTGGCACATATGAATACGTCATTACATAGGAGTCTGATACTAAGAAAGGACGGATTATTAAAATGGACGCCCCATGTGAATGACGGATTTAGTTGAATACCGATGGAGCTTCACATGGAAATCTTAGGTTAGCCATAACAAATGGGGTGTTGAGGGATGGTGAAGGTAATTGGTGCGGTCGTTTTGCTTTGAATATAGGTATATGCTCTTCACCTTTGGTTGAACTATATACTATGGCTTATATAGCTTGGGAGAGTTGAATTCAACGTTTGGAGTTATAAGTTGATTTAAAGATGGTGGTTGCTTATCTCAAGAAGAGGATTAATGATTCTCATCTGTTGTCTTTTCTAGTATGTTTGTGTTATGGATTCTTATCACGGGACTGGATTATATGTATTTCTTACGTATATAGGGTAGCTAATAATCTAGTCGATGGATTGACGAACTATGTGTTCCGTTACCATTAGGTTTTCATATGTTTCATTCTAAACTAGAGTCGATGAACTCAGAATATTTTAGAGGATATCATGAGGTCTTTGTGTCCACAAAATGTTCGCATATAATTTCAATATGTTTTCTTAATAAATTGTGGGCGACTATATCTGTCCTCATCTTAAAAAGGGGGAAAAAACAGTGACATAAATTCATCAATGTTGCCTTTTCATAGGATTCTTTTAAGAATTAACTTTGCCTTAATCAACAAGACGATGATCACCACAACATATTACTTGGTTTAAACTATTGAACCATACCAACTTCTTTCATTTTTCACTACTTATATAAATACTACTAAGTCGTTAGGTAAAGGTAAATTCATTATTGATTAAAAGAAAAAAGAAAAATATAATTAACAAATCGACTGATCAATATTATTATTACTAATTCTCGATCTCTCCTCGTGCCGTTAACTACGTTTTGGCAT
Organism: Camelina hispida; assembly: GCA_023657505.1. Taxonomy (NCBI): domain Eukaryota; kingdom Viridiplantae; phylum Streptophyta; class Magnoliopsida; order Brassicales; family Brassicaceae; genus Camelina; species Camelina hispida. Next base: position 5,886,375 of record CP094636.1, on the reverse strand, counting down.
GTACGTCCTTATTTATAAACCGAAATGTGATAAAATAAATACCACTAACACACGAAATTATATGTTATTTATTCAGCAAAAGGATATACCTGTAAGTAGTATTTTGTTGACAAAGAAAAAAGAAAAAAGGATGCAAGTAATATGATCTCGCGCATACATCTCATGATCTCAATTCAATATAGAAATATATTATTCGAAACAGATATAACAATGAGATATGACAACGATTATTTGTCATATAACAAAGAGATATAACAACGAAGATTTCTTTTTGTAACAATTCATATTGGACATGGCTGTCCTTCCATAGTTGAAAAGCTGCAAATTGGCCACATTAGTATTCATATTCTCTTTTGAGTTCGACGAATTTGGATGTTTTTTTTCCACACTATAAAGTTGACTTTAGATCTCAAGTTTGTGTTAAAATTTTAAAACCATCACATCAATTTACCAATTTTTTTAATTATGTACATATAATTTCCTATCACCAACTAAGTTGTTCATTTAAATTATAACCATATACTAAATTAATACCCATGCTAGAGCAAGGGTTGAAATTCATTTTATTTATATTGTAATTTTTATATAAAATATAGTTTATATAAAATTCAGCAAATCCTCCAGCGTCTGGATCGTCCTCCCAGACTGTCCATCTGTCTGGGAATGATAAGCTGTACTCATATGCACCTTAGTGCCCATCTCTGCCTGAAATGCCTTCCAGAACACCGAAGTGAACTTAGAATCCCTATCAGATACAATGCTCGTTGACACCCCATGCAATCTGACTATCTCTTTCATATACTTCTTAGCCAAGACCGCTGCTCCATCAATCTTCTTAATGGCCAGAAAATGTGCTGACTTAGTCAACCGGTCCACGATGACCCAAATAGCATCAAAAGTCCGTGACACTGGCAATCCTACCACAAAATCCATGGTGATCATATCCCACTTCCACTCAGGAATGGGTAAACTCTTCAGTAACCCGCCAGGAACCTGATGCTCAGCCATCACTAGCTGACACATATAGCACCTCGAAATCCAACTAGCCACATCCTTCTTCATCCCAACCCAATGATAGTACCTCTTGAGGTCACGGTACATCTTAGTCGCTCCTGGATGAATAGATAACTTGCTCTCATAAGCCTCTCTCAGAATCTCCTGCCTCAACTCCTCATCCTTGGGCACACAAAGCCGACCATGCACCAAGATAGTACCATTATCTGAGACCTGATACTCTGAATCCACATCCTTAGAGGCATTCACTAGACCCAAATCCTTCTCCTGAGCCAACCGTACCCTACTCAGAAGATCTGTTCTATCAACAGCTTCCAAACCCAACGGTTCCTGTGAAACAGTACACAAGCTCAAAGCATTGATCTCCCCTACCAGAGACTCCATCTCCTGCTCCTGAGCCGAAGCTACCCTCTTCCGACTCAGAGCATCTGCAACCGTGTTAGCCTTACCAGGGTGATAGGCAATCTCCAAATCATAATCTACCACAAGCTCCATCCACCGCCTCTGCCTCAAATTCAACTCAGGCTGAGTGAATATATACTTCAGACTCTTATGATCTATGAACACTTGTACCTTTGCACCATAAAGATAAGATCTCCAAATCTTCAGGGCAAAAACTATAGCACCCATCTCCAAATCATGAGTAGGATAGTTGCCTTCATGCACCCGCAACTGCCGCGAAGCGTAGGCAATCACCTTCCCATGCTGCATCAGAACACACTCCAAACCAACTCTAGATGCATCTGTATAAACCACATAGGGTTCTCCCTGCTCAGGCAAAGCCAACACTGACGCAGTAGTCAACATCTCCTTCAGGCTTGCAAAGCCTTCCTCACACTCTTCTGACCAAACAAAAGGAACATCCTTCCCTGTCAACTTAGTCATAGGACGTGCTCTGCTCGCAAACCCCTGCACAAATCTCTTGTAGTATCCTGCCAATCCAAGGAAACTCCTGATCTCTGTGGCATTCTGCGGTCTAGGCCAATCTCTGATAGCCTGAATCTTCTCTTGATCTACAGAAACCCCCTCTGCAGAAACAATATGACCCAGAAAGCCCATCTCACGCTGCCAAAACTGCACTTGCTCAACTTAGCAAACAACTTCTGCTCCCGTAGCTTCTCCATAACTGCCCTCAAATGCACTGCATGCTCCTCAGGACTCTTAGAATAAACCAGGATATCGTCGATGAAAATGATGACAGACACATCCAGGAACTCCTGAAACACGCTGTTCATCAATCTCATAAAAGCTGCTGGCGCGTTAGTCAACCCGAAAGGCATCACCACAAACTCATAATGCCCATACCTCGTCCTGAAAGGAGTCTTCCTCACATATGCCTCATCTATCGGTATCTGATGATAACCCGACGCCAGATCTACCTTAGAGAACCAAGTAGCACCCCTCAACTGATCCAACAACGCATCGATTCTAGGAAGAGGGTACTTGTTCTTCACAGTAACCCTGTTAAACCCCGATAATCAATGCACAACCTGAAACTCCCATCCTTCTTCTTCACAAACAACACCGGCGCTCCCCACGGTCATACACTAGAACGGATGAATCCCTTACTCAACAAATTCTCTAGCTGCTTCTTCAGCTCTGCCATCTCTGCTGGAGCCATTCTGTAAGGAGCCTTGGATAACGGTGTCGTCCCCGGTTCCAGTTCAATGGTAAAAGGATCCGACCGAGATGGTGGTAATCCCTGCAATGACTGGAACACATCCTCAAACTCCTCCACTACCGGAATACCGCTAACCGTAGACTTCTCCACTGACTCTGGGATAGATATAGTAACCAGATAAGCCTCACGGCCCTTCTCGATCATCTTCCCAGCCTGAATGGCTGAGATCACGAGACTCCCCGAAGTCGGTCTAATACCCTGAAAAACCAACTTCCCTTTTGGACGCTCAAACTCCGCTCTACCCCGATAGCAATCCAAATGCACCATATGTCGATGCAACCAATCCATCCCAAGAATAACATCATACAACTCCACTAGACTGATAAGCAAATCCGCTGGCCACGACTCTCCCGCGATCTGAATATCAACCCTTCTAGCTAGTCCAATCACTCTCAGGAACTTGCCTCCCGCAACTCTGACAACTCCTGTACGCTCTCCAGAATCCCCGCTGATCCTCGCACTCTCTACACACTCCGGAGAAATGAAGCTATGAGAAGCTCCAGAATCAAACATAACATGGGACTTAAACCCGCCCACCAACAAGGTCCCTACACAAACCTTATGTATTGAGAACCTACCACTTTATCACAGGAGAAACATAAAATCTGAACCTACTAAAAATTCACAAAGTTTAAGTTCCAGAAATTATACCTGTGATCACCCCAGCACTTGTTCCACCAGTCTCTACAGTCGTGTAAACCCGAGGCGGCTGCTCAATCCGTGCCACCTGCTGACCTCCAAGCTGTACCTGCTGCAATGCTGCCACTGCTGTCGGCTGCAACTTGGGACACAAGGGCCTGATGTGCCCCGGCTCCCTGCAATGATAACATACTCGAGGCCCTGTCGTTGGAGCACTCCTCTTGGGACAGCTAGCAATCTTATGATCCTTGCTCCCACACTAGAAGCAACTCGCTCCACTCTGCGTCTGCGTAGCCTCCCACCTCCTCTTGGTTCCCTTTGCAGGCCTACCGCCCTAGCTCGAACCACCCTGCTGCTGAGCCCTACTAGGCGGAACTGCTGGAGCTACCGCCACTGACTGTGCCCGAATATCCTCCTCAATCCCTGCTGCAGTCTCAACCAACTCTGCACACGTAGCATAACTCCGCCCTCTACAGTGAACTCTCAAATCATCATGTAGAGCCCTCAAAAACCTCCTGATCTAAGCTTCCTCAGACTCCATATCCCGACCCCATACCTCAGAAGTCGACTGAACTCCAAGTCAAGCTCCCGCACTGACCGAGTTCCCTGAGCTAGCTGAAGGAACTGCACCTCCAACCTATCCAGTGCCTCTCTAGGGAAGTACTTGCGGTTGAACTCTAAGATGAAGTCAGCCCAAGACATCTCCCTCTGCACTCTCCTGGCTGCCACAGAACTCCACCACAACTGAGCATCACCAATCAAATGATGGATCCCAATATCCACCCAAAACTCCTCTGGACATCTCAGACTATGGAAGTTACGTTCCACACTCGTCCTCCACTCTTCCGCGGCGGTAGGATCAGTACCTCCCGAAAACTGCTCGGTACAAATACGGCCCATCTCTGTCAGCATGCTGATATAACGAGAATGGACTCCCACATCCGCAACCATTGGCTGCCGCTCCTCCGCCACCACTGGTGGCACTATCTGAGCCTGAGCCGGTACCACAGGTGGTAACCGCTCCAACACCTGTGCTAGCATAGCCTCAATGTCAACACCAGGGACTCCACCCGCTGGGACTCCCACACCCGGGACCCTAGCATCTCCGGCCACTAGAGCATCAACACCGCCCCCTCTGGCCACATTCACTGAATCCCCCGGAACACCCTGCGACTCGCCAACACCCTCTGCTGTCACACTCTGGTCCTCGGTCTCACTAACCTCTGGGACTCTGCCCCTACCACGACCACGTCCGCGTCCACGACCACGACCCGCAACAGCACCAACTCTAGCCATCTGCACTTTGCCATGAACAGAAGACTAAGCAAACAATTTCTATTATAACACAGAAACATAAACTCACCGTGGAATCACTTACTAGGCTCGAAGAGGATGTTCCAGGACTCCATGCCACACACAATTGGCTAACTCACATAATCAATCAAGACATGCAATCCCAAACATCACAACAGAAACCTAGTGAACCCAAACCTAGAACCATAAGGGCTCTGATACCAAAATGAAAGGACCGACCCTTTTTTTTAAATAAATAATAAATAATAAATATATAAATAAACTACAACTAGTGGTCCCATACCCACTAGCCACCTAAACACAATCACAACCAACAGCGGAATAACCATACCAACAACCAATAAGTAATAATCCAATAAATATAAATAACCAATAACATAATATCCAGTATTAATTCCAATCATAAACTAATGATCCAAACAACATAAACCATTTAACCAGCAATCCTAAGCAACATTCTAGGACTCAACTCTAGCAACCTAACAGAAGCCAGACAACCAAGCGAACCACTAGAACATCCTCCTCTTCATTGCCTTGATTCCACGATCACACTTTGCCTTTACATGCACCACAAACACATATTGCAATGCATGAGTATTTTATAAACACTCAGTAAGGCAATCCTCCCATCTACTGGGCTATACACACAAGCAATAGAGTCATCTCTAACCATCAAACAACAATTAATAAACAAGAAACGACAAACCAGGACAGTGCATCGACCGACACCAACAAGCATCGATCGACACACCAACGGGTTGCATCGACCGACACAGAAGCTGCATCGACCGATGCAAGTCAAACTTGCATCGATCGACACCCAATCTGCATCGACCGACGCATGCTCGACATAACACGAAAACCCTAGAGTTTTACGCGCCGTCCTCACACTTGCATCGACCGACGAAAGATATGCATCGACCGATGCAATGCCGAGCATCGTATTTCCCCAAAGCTTCTCGTCGGATCTTTGTTCCTACAACCACAAAACTCGATCACAAGCCACAAGAAAGCTTCCTAACGTCCATAGCATCAATCTAACAATTCTAACATCAAACAACAAGCAGATTAAAGAGTTTTCTAGCTTAGATAAGCCATGGTCCTGCACTTACCTTTGCCAAGACAAATCTAAACCTAAACACAAGAAAAAAACGCTTCTAAGAAGCTCCTACAACGATCCCAGCTACAGATCTCTACAGGAATAGCCTCAAATCTCCAGAAATCACCAAGAACACTCAAGAATCTTTTCTCTCTTTTGTTTCCTCTCAAAAAGGCCAAACTCACCGAATGAGACAAAAAGTCGGCTTAAGGGTTTTCCCTAACCCAAATGCAGCGTTTAACTTAAATCAAAACGCAGAAAATTAAATCTGCATCGACCGATGCACCATCTGCATCGACCGATGCAACTTCCAAACTGGGATTCCGGTTCACGTATGTTACAGGGTTCGCTGGACTCCACATCCTTCAGTAGACCATAACAAGCATGCCTTCGTCTAAATCTGGGCTGCTAATCAGGGTTTGGGGGTGATTCAAAAAGGGGGAGCTAGCAAAGGGGAGAAATTTTTTGACCAATAAGATTAGATAATCAAATAAAACAACAAAACAAAAAAGAGATTGAGATTTTCTAATGCCGGCGAGCTAGAGCTTTACCAACATCGGAGAAAAATTGGAGGTAGCAACACCTGGATAATAGTGCCTGTGAGAGAAGGGTTAATACAGCGAACACTTTTACGTAGGTTTTATATATAAGGTTCATAATTAAAAGTAATTGTAATGAATAGAATGACTATCATAATTAGTGGTTCGTTTGTAGACGTGATATTTTCAAAAACGAATGACATTTATAACTACTTCTTCTGAATAAAATTTATTATAAAATAAATTTTGTCACAGTTCGGTAAAATTTCACATAGAATCGATAAGATTACAAATTATTTTTGAGTTGGCGGAATATTGTTTTTATTTCAGATAGCACGTATCAGACTATAATGTTATATTAAAATGCATGACTTTCTAAACTCAAAACCAATTAAAATTTAATAGATTAAATGTGTATGTATTTATGTCTTTATACATCTTTTTTTTTTGTGCAAATGTTTTTATACATTACATTATCCGAATGGTAACGGCGAATTTGGTAGTGCGGAACTAATGATTTGATAGTGTGGTATGGTTCAACTACGGTAGGTGCGGAATAAAAATATTTGCGGTACAAATGCGGTTTATGCAGAATAAACGGTACAAAATAATGTTTGATTGGTGAAAAAACTATTAGCGGTATTGTTAATAAGAAATTTTTTTCAGTTGTTAATCCGGAATATTTTAAATATATTGTAAATATATTTTGTATGAAATTAATTAATCATACTTTAATAAAATAATTGACTGTAGTTTATTTAATTTCTGTAAATCTGTTTGCACTTAGTCAAATATATTATGTTGACAAAAAAAACTTATTATATTATACCTTGAGAAGAAATAATGAGATAAGGTTTATAAAAAAATAATAAAACACATATAAAAAATATGTCATTTATAAGAATTATTAAAAATATAAATTAAAAAGACATCTAGAGTTTTCTTTAACAGTAAAAACATCTACAGTTATTTGTTAAAATATGTGCTGGGTTTAAACTTGTATTGTTAGTCATATATTAAATAAATCAGAAATTTTACTTTATTGCTTTATCTACTACGTAATTCATTGAACCGCTGGGTAATAGGTAGTTAGGTAAATTATTTGTGACCCATTCATTAATACGTTGTTTTGAAAAATGCAACAGTATTTTTTTTTTCAATATTTACAATATTTGTTTATTGGTAACAAAACGCGGATTTCAAAGAGAATACTTGAAAACCGCACTTGTGGACGTCGCCATTCATTGCCTTAAGTCTCGTCTCATGTAATTGGTATTAACGTTACTAATTAGGGTCCGAATGGTAACAGCGAATTTGGTTGTGCGGGACAAGCGGTTTTACAGTGCAGTACGGTTCAACTGCAGTATGTGCGGGATAAAAGTATTTGCGGGACAAGTGCGGTTTATGCAGAATAAGCAGTACGAAATAATGTTTGATTGGTGAAAAAAAAATTAGCGATATTGTTAAGAAAAAACTTCAGTTGTTAATCAGAAATTTTTAAACATGTTTTTCTTTAAAGTTAAAATTTCTGTTTTAAACATAAGTAAATTGGATTTAAAATAATTTTTTTTTTCTTATATGTTATTTTTTATATTTTTAATATCAATAACTGGATTGCAAAATTTTTATTTATGTTTTTTATTTATTTTATTTACAAATTATTTACATGTATATTTTTTTGCAGTTTTATTCTGTTAAATTTGTTTTTCAAAATTAAAAATTATTTTTATCATATATGAAGAATTAATGAACTAGATTATTTACTAAAACAAATTGAAAAAGTAAATGATTTATGAAATCTTTGAACCATTTTCAAGAAAAACAAATTTAACTTTGAGACATTTTTTTTTTTTGAATAAAATGTAAAATTTATTCGAAAAAAACGTTTTTACAACAAGAGCTACCACAGTTTGAAAGTTTTAGTATACAAGGTCAAAAATAAAAACAAAGCGGATACTAGAGATCCTCAGCCATTATGATCATCGGGTCACAAGCCACTTAAGCAGACAACCATCAAATTTCTTATCCCTCTACAATTGAACAGAGTAGACTCTGTTTCGGATCTCTTGATCTAGGCGTCGAACTAGTTGCGCTGGCAGAATAGAAGCTTCCCCATGTCGTCTCCCATTACGTCCCGCCAGATAGAATGAATTGAAAGCTGGAAAGCGTATCGCAGTAAAAACAGTCGATCATGTCCCAATGTCGTGTCTGCTAAGAGCTCCAACAGGCGACGCCAAGAAGTTGTGAAGAGTGTAGAGAGCAGCTTGGAGGTGAGCCTTGTCCATACTTCCCGAGAGTAACCACATTGAAAAAACAAATGGTCCCGAGTTTCCAAAGAACAGTGACAAAAAGTGCAGGTTGGATCGGCTCCCACGTTCCAACTTAGCATTCTGTCCCCTGTAGAGAGGCGGTTTTGAATGGCGATCCAAGCAAGGAAAGCAAACTTTGGTGTGGCGTGTGTGAACCATATACCCCGTGACCAATCCATCCTCGGTTTAACTAAGCGAATAGCTTCCCAACTGTCTTTGGTAGTAAATTTTGTATCGTATGAGCCAACTTTTCCTTTCCATAGAACCACGTCATCTCCAGTTCCCAACCCTTTCATACGAACATCTGCAATAAGATCCTCCACTCAGTTTAAGAGAGCTGTGCGGTGCCGTCGTCGTCGATGGCGGAGCACAGCATCAGCAACAGTATCATGAAGACCAATCCCCATGTCAATGCTACCTCTCGGGCCGACAATGTCGAGTAAACACCCCAGTTCCGACCAATGATCATGCCAGAAAGAAACACGCAGTCCATTACAAACCTCATATTTGATAAAGCCTGAGGCTATTCTCCGATACTTAAGAAGTTTTTTCCACATCCATGAACCAAGAGTGGTATTCTCTTTAACTGACCAAAAAGATTCCTTCTTCAACAAGTAGACGCGAAGCCATTGCACCCACAAAGAATTTGTCGACAACAAACGCCAAATAAGCTTTAGGAAGCTAACATTATTTGCTTCCTTCAAAGACCTCAGCCCTAACCCTCCTTCCTCCTTGGGAAACATATATCAGACCACTTCACTTAAGCTTTTTTAGTACTGAGGGTAGGACCAGACCAAAGAAAAGCAGAACAGAGAGCATCTATCTCCTTTATGCAAGCAATAGGTAGACGAAACGCAGACATCCAGAAGTTGGTGAGGCTATGTATTACCGAAGCAATCAGTTGAAGTCGGCCAGCAAAAGAGAGATTCCTGGCTGTCCAGCTTCTTATGCGGTCACATATTCGATCAAGCAGAGGAGCATAGTCACGAGTGGTCATTTTTTTTGTTAAGAGAGGGAGACCAAGATAGCGAACCGGTAAACTAGCAGATGCAAACGGGAATGATTGTTGAATCTCAACTTGAATGAGTTGACTCACCCCTGCCATATACAACGTAGACTTTTCAAGACTGATTGTTAACCCTGAGATCACAGCAAAATGGTCAAAAACATGTAGAACACCCTCCATAGACCGTTTAGTCCCATCTGTAAAGACCAACAGATCATCAGAAAAACACAAATGCGTAAGGTTCAGTTTTTCACACCGCGGGTGGTAGCCAATGGTCTTGTCCACCGCAGCTTTGTCAAGTAGTTGTGATAGCACTTGCATACATATCACAAACAGATAGGGAGATAAGGAGCAGCCTTGACGGAGACCTCTCGTACTAGGAAATAAACCGGCTAATTCTCTATTAACTTGGACCGAAAAAGACGGAGTAGTAATACAGAGCTTGATCCAATGAATGAACGGTTCCGGGAAATCCATTGTTTCCAAAACAGAGAGAAGAAATGGCCACTGAATCGAATCAAAGGCTTTAGAGATGTCAATCTTTAAAGCACAACGAGAGGAAACAGTCTCCTTGTGATAATCTTTCACGACCTCAGAAGCTAACAGCACATTCTCCATCAAAAGCCTATCCTTAACAAAAGCCGATTGGTTTGAAGAAATAAAAGTCGGGAGAACAAGTTTCAGTCTATTTGCAAGAATTTTCGAAATCACCTTATAAATCACATTACAACAAGAGATAGGGCGATAATCCTTCATCTCTATGGCTTCCTCCTTCTTAGGGATCAAAGCTAGAATGGTGGTATTCACCCCCTTGGGAATGAAACCATACCTGAAGAAAGACTGTATAGCAACCACAAAATCTTCCCTCACTATTAGCCATGCCTCGCGGAGGAACTCCACTGTATAACCATCAGGACCCGGACTTTTATCTTTGGGCATAGCAAAAAGCACTGCCCAAATCTCCTCTGCGGTGACCTCGCGGGCTAGTTTAACCTTATCCGGCTCTGAACAGCGGTAAGACAACAAAGAAGAAAGCTCCTCCATCGTAGGACCGATAAAACCATCTGGTTGGTGAGTTAGGAATTCCCTGTAGAAGCGCTCTGCCTCCACTTTGATTTCCTCCTGAGGACACCGAATTTCCTTGATGGCGTTTCTGGCCTCTCTAATCTTTGCAGCCCTATGAAAAACCTTGTTATTACCATCCCCAAACTTTAGCCAGTGGAGTTTCGATCGTTGCTTTAAAAACTTCTCCTCCAGCCCCGACAAATGTATCCACCTATGATAGGCTTCAGTCTCCCTTTGCATCGCAGCATTTATGGGAGCTAAAAAGACTTCATACTGCAGAGTACACAGCTTTTCAAAAGCTTCCCTCGTTCGTTTTTGAAGATTACCTAGCCGAGACTTACTCAGTTGCTTAATGCCAGGCTTTAAAGCTTTAAGTTTCTTTGAGAACCGGAACATTGCAGAAATAGAATGGTAAAGAGTCTCCGTTGTATCCCAATAAGATTTAACTAATGGAAGAAATTGTTGATCAGCAGCTAGAGCATTGGTAAACTTGAAAGGTTTACGAATGAGAGGCTTATCTGCCCCAATTCTAACTCGACAACGAAGATGATCTGAAACACCCCCTGAATCAAAATAACCATACGACTGTCGGAACTCTGCAGACCAGCTATCATTAACCAGGACACGGTCTAACTTTTTACAAATAAGGCCGTCATTATCTCGCTTGTTGCACCAAGTGAACAAGGGACCTTGATACTGCAGGTCACTTAGAGAGCAATATGCAACAACATCCTGGAAGTCATGCATGCCCAGGGGTGCAACAGGATCAGTGTCATAGCATGAATGTTCCTCCCCCCTCAAAACTTCATTAAAATCACCATACACCATCCAGGGTTTATCCGTAAACAGAGGAGAATCATGATGATTGCGCAAATCTTCCCATAAGGTCTTCCTGTCAGCAGCTAAGTTAGAAGCGTAGACAAAAGAGACAAAAAACTCATTTTCCAACCCATCCAGTAGAACAGAGCAAGTAATCATTTGAGTACTTGTAAAACAAGGCGTGACTCGAACCCGCAGGCTCCAAACCACCCAAATCTTTCCCAACCGATGGGATGCATAATTAGATATAAAAGACCAACCCGGAAAAACAGAGGCTACGATACCCTCAGCTTTCCTTTCCCTCACCCTTGTCTCAATAATACAGCCAAACTGCAAACCCTGCTGCATTATCCAACTTCGAACAACGGAATGTTTAGAATCTTTGTTAAATCAACGGACATTCCAAAAAAAACTTGACATAAAGAAACTAGTGGGAGGACCTCGTACTCTGTTCCCGTAAGGGCTGAGTAGAAGGTTTAGAATTCTGCTGCGTAGACTGCCGTGACCCACGAGTCATGATCGTACGCTGGGGAGCCAAGGATCGAGAGTTTGAAGGTTTGACCAAAGTAGGTAAATTCGGCGGTTCAGAGTTTGGGACTGATCCAGTAGTAGTCACAGCTGGAACTCCTAAAGCTTGCTCTGTTTTGTTAAGCTCATTTGCAGACCGACCCTCCTCTGCATCATTATCTTGCAAAGCAGCGTAGGAATTGGTAAGCAGTGAACCAGCACCAAAATCCACCGCAACTTGTTTTTTCCCCGGACTCCGACCAGGCTTATGGGGTGTTATCCACTTGTCTGACTCCTGATCCTGCACAGGCTCATTTGTCTCCAACATCTTATTTTGGGCCTCAAGGGGAGCGGTTGTAGATACTAGCGCAGTATCAGTCACAATGGTCCCCAAATCCAAAGCCGAAGCATGGTCCTCCACCCTCGTAGTAACCGTCCCCTCATTTACCAACGCCGGGAGAGTAACTTCTGCGACACCCTTTCGCGGAGAAGAAGGAATTGCAGGGGTCTTAGTAAGGCATGATGCTTTAAAGTGTCCCCATTTTTGACAGTTGCTACACCGTGGAGGTAACCTTGGATACGAATACTGAACAACAACATCTAATTCGCCCTCTTCTTCACCATGCAAGCGATACTCATCCGGTAAAGTTTTTGTTAAATCTGCCTCCACAAGAATTTGGGCCTCATCAAAACTAGTACAAGCTTCTGTTTTAGGATGAAGTTTAATAGGAGTCCCAACCGCACTAGCTAGGAACTCCTAACCTTTCTCCGTAAACATAGCAGGTGAAACATTCTTCAACACCACCCACAATTGGATAGACCTCATAGCAGGTTGAGTCTCCTCAGCAAAGGGAGACCATTTAGACATAACCATAGGAAGACCAACAATGTTCCACATGCCCCTGTTCAACACCCTTTGTCTCATTGTGGCACTCCTGATTCGAAATTTGACTGTTGAGTCATTGACAGCAAAAACATCAATCAGGGAGGACGTGTCCCCCAATCTCCATATTTTATTCACAATCATATGGATCTTCCCTACATGCGGTGCTGAGGAATTAAGGAACTTTCCAACCACAAAATCTTCCCACAAAGGCTTTGCATCCTCGAAGACCTCCTTTGGGACCACGACACGTCGCTGTCCATCAACCTCCGATACCACAAAATCCTTCTTTGCAAACATATGTTTTTTCGCCATGTTAACCCATGACTTCTAACCGGGAGGGCCAGACGTCGCTGAAACCGAGACCGAAACCGAAGGGAAAGGTTTCGCCGCAGCATTTGCATCCACTGCAATACCCAAACCCTCCGTTGAAGGAGCCATACTTTCAGACTCTTCTGAATCACCCTGTTGAGAAACTCGTAAATCACTCCCCAACACCTTATCTACCATCAAAACAGCGTCCAGATCTCCCTCTGGGGGGTCGCCACCCCTCTCTCGCGGCGAAGAAGCCGCCGACGGCATGAAACGTGACCTAGAAGTTGAAAACTCTAATCGCACTTCTAATCGGCCCTCCACGTCAGCAATTTAATTAAAATATTTTAAAATAACTTTGAGACATATATTAATTATTAATTATTGATTATTGATTATTTCACATTGTGACAAATTTATACCATATTGATTATTTCTTTTTTCAAATCATAATCTTAAAAGTCCATTTTCTTTCGTAATTAATTTTATTTTTAATTTTTTATATGAATATTAAATCTTTCTCTTGATTTTTAGTTTCTGGCTCGATAAACATGCTGGTTTTTTTTCTTGTTTTTAAATCGTTTTAAAATTCTAACCAAGCGAGGTTTTAATTTCTGTTTTTAACTTTGGCCCAGTTGACAAAAAAAAAACTCTGGCCCAATGAGAATCAAAAAGGCACTGACACATTTATATATTTGAAATAAATTCTCGGGAGTTTAGATTATGATTTGTTAAAAGTGTGGACCATGTTCTTTTGGTAAAAAATAATATCTAATGAAAACCGAAGTATCACGATGTGGTTATGTGAATTAAATCTTTACCCATCCCAATTATTTCGGGTCAAACTTTCAAAAAGAAATATCTGTACACCAAAGTTCAACTTCGTTATACTCAATCACTTGATTATTATTATCTATGTAGTGTAGCCTAAGATTTCAGATGAAACCATTTAATATCCATATAAGCATGTGGTGACATAAAAATTCACCGAAAGATTTCAGATGAAAACATACAATATGGTGACATATTCTTGACCGGTAATATTAGTCTCCTATTATGGTGACATATCAAGTGGGAAATGTGCATGACCTTTCTTGGAATGTAGTCAAAGTAATTTGTCTACCACATGGAGGAGTGTGAGTACGGGGTTGCGGAGGTGGTTTACTGGGTCTAATTTAGGTTATTGAAGACGGTGAAGAAATCCGGTTTTGGACCGATAAATGGTTTACAACTAACTTCTTTTGTGAATTTGTAAATATGTGATATATGATATGTATATAGTTTACACTCTTTCATCAGGCGTTTATTATTTATTTTGTTCTCTTAACTCATTGTTTGCATTATTTTTAGTCTCTTTTGCATAATATGCATATATAGGTAGTCTTTGCATTGGTCTTGCATGCATCTTGCATATTAGAGTTGTTTCAGGTGTTCTAGAAGATATTATCAAAAGCAAACAGGGAGCAGGAAAGCAGTCCAGCGACTCGACCTACACAACCGAGCGTTCCAACCTTCCACGTCTTTGATCGAGTTGAGTGAAAATTTTACTTTGGGATTCAGCTTTCGACGTCTTTTTCAAAGTTGTCTAGAATTGAGTCATCTTTCCAATGTCATTTATTTCAAGTCAATCGGAGGCGTGGTTCAAGAGTTATCACTGTTTTAGTGGATGCATATACACCCAGATTTCCGACTCGACCGGCGCTTCCAGGAGAGACGATGTTCCACTCGACCGACGCTCCCGGGAGAGATGATGTTCCACTCGACCGATGCTTCAGGGAGAGACGACATTCCACTTGACCGGCCATGCCAGACATGCGACTCCAGGATTCAAGTCATGCGACTCCAGACATGCGACTCTAGGATTCAAGTCATGCGACTCCAGACATGCGACTCGACCAACGCTCCTTGGAGTGGACGTCATGCGACTTGACCAAGCATGCCTGGAATGAATGTCATCCCACTCGACCCACCTTGCCTGGAAGAGATGACATTTGACTCGACCGACCACGCCAAACATGCGACTAGAACGACCCGTCTCGTACGCTTCAAGATGAATTCCCAAACTGACTCTCTATTTTGTCGTTTTATGTTTTAGGACTTTTCATGTTTTGCAATAAATACTTTTTTAAGTCTTTACCCAAGATATCGGGTTTTTCCTTAAGGTTTACCTACCCACCTTAAAAGTTTTCTGATTTTGTAATCCAGATATCTTTGAATTCATTTAGTTTTTGCATTTGATTTTTTCTACAAAGTTGTTCATCTCATTTTTTATCTATCTGATTATGCTTGAAATGTTTTTCTGGGTTTGTATCCTTGGTGATGATGATTTCTTGACCTGAGTAGTGTTAGAGTTCTTGAGGATGGGATAGATTAGGTGGAAGATCTTAGTATGTAGGGTGTTTAAGTTTAGATTCATATGATTCCCTTATGGACTAGAGTTATAAATACTAGTTTCTCTCTGATCAATTGGAACTAGGTCTTAGACATTTCTACTCCCAAAAGGTGTTTGATGAAATGTCTGACCAACTAGTGCTAGAGACTTACATTCCTAGCCTAAGAGATTAGTTGTCTAGGGTGTTTATTGACGTGAATGAACTGGTTCGTCATGCCTGTTCGACCATGTTCCTCTAGTGAGAGCTAGGTTTGGAAGTGTTTGAGTCTGATTAGTCTCTGCCAAGAGATTGGATTAGCTAAGTCATGATGTTCATTGTCTAGGGATAGTTTGTTTGTAGCATGTTAAACACTCTGTAGACTAGGAGTCTCCGCCAACATCAATTACTCCCATCCTTAAGACTTCTATCTTTCTTATTGTTATTGCATTCCTGAGACCGTTTCTGTTCTTATTGTTCAGCTCATGCGTATACTTGTTTTTGCTTTTACTTATTCATGTTTGCCTCTTGTCATGCATGTTTTTTTCTAGTTCTGTAGTTCATTTTCGTTTTATATTTTGATCATTCTAGGATTGTTAGACCAACACTCTTTTTGAATTAGCTTGAATTGTGATTGCTTGATTGCATCTTGGGTGATAGCATCATCCCATTTGGATTGACACCTTAAGTACTACAACTACATAAGGTTAATTGAACCTGCTAGGGTAGACACACAAAAATCCTAGTACAATATACTTGAAGT
Source organism: Camelina hispida (assembly GCA_023657505.1). Taxonomy (NCBI): domain Eukaryota; kingdom Viridiplantae; phylum Streptophyta; class Magnoliopsida; order Brassicales; family Brassicaceae; genus Camelina; species Camelina hispida. The sequence continues at coordinate 5,870,056 of CP094636.1, read as the reverse complement.
TGATGGAGAGGCTCGAGCCCGTAACTTATGGAGAGATGGGACGAGCTGGGAGCTAGCACATTTGTGCCATGCACATACATATATATCAGAGAACACGAAGTTACACCTGGTACCCAAGTGGTTTTAGATCATGTACAAGTGGGGGTGGGGGTGGGGGAGAGGGATAAAATATTGTTGGAAGAATGTTTAAATGGGGATTCACTGTGAAGTCAGTTTAATCATTTTTTTCATGTAATAGCTCACCTAGGAAGGATATGGGGTAGTTTTCTCATTGAGTGTTAAGAGTTGTGACGCCAGAGCCAATGATACTATTTCTTTGGTTGGTGGTCACTAATTGATAATGACTAATGTGGAGAGACATAAAAGACACATGTAAAACCAGGATTTTTCACGTTTGTTAAAGTGGGACTGAATCTATTTTACATGTGTTAAGAGATTTTCCGGCCATAGAAAGGATATGGACCAAAATTCACAGTCGAGCGTGGTGCATGTGCAAAGGTCAACCATCATTAGAGGACTTCACAGTCTAGCGTGTTTATGCTGGAAAAGTTTCACGATAGGTGACCTTTTGAGAAGCGATTTGTCGGAACTGTATGAGTGAGCACAAAACACAAGAAAACTATTATATGATAATTTGTAGGATCGGTAAACAACTCTTTAAAGCATCTCAGACATAGCAAACTGGCTGCTAGATATGGGTGCGCCCACAGGCTAGGAAATTACATGGGATCCACTATGAGAGGTGGGCTGAATGAGTCGGGATTAGACATAGGGCCCACTTAGAGAGGTGACGGTCGGGGTGTTACAGGACTCGTGCCTACAAGGAAGACATGTGGCATGTTTGCAAAAGCCTTATTGGAGTGGATATATGGGAATTTCGGTGACTATAAAGAGTTTGATGGAAGTTCCTGGTCCACAATTTTTTCAATGAGTGTTTGGTGGGGATGGAAAGAGTGATGTGGTATTGTATTTGGATCAAATGGGAGATATCGTTGGGATAGATTGCATATTCCTTGATAGTTGTCGAAGGAAGTGTCGCTGGCACATATGAATATGTCATTACATAGGAATCCGATACTAAGAAAGGAGGGATTATTAAAATGAACGCCCCCATGTGAATGATGGATTTAGTTGAATACCGATGGAGCTTCACATGGAAACCTTAGGTTAGCCATAACAAATGGGGTGTTGAGGGATGGTGAAGGTAATTGGTGCGGTCGTTTTGCTTTGAATATAGGTATATGCTCTTCACCTTTGGTTGAACTATATACTATGGCTTATATAGCTTGGGAGAGTTGAATTCAACGTTTGGAGTTATAAGTTGATTTAAAGATGGTGGTTGCTTATCTCAAGAAGAGGATTAATGATTCTCATCTGTTGTCTTTTCTAGTATGTTTGTGTTATGGATTCTTATCACGGGACTGGATTATATGTATTTCTTACATATATAGGGTAGCTAATAATCTAGCCGGTGGACTGACGAACTATGTGTTCCGTTACCATTAGGTTTTCATATGTTTCATTTTAAACTAGAGTCGATGAACTCAGAATATTTTAGAGGATATCATGAGGTCTTTGTGTCCACAAAATGTTCGCATATAATTTCAATATGTTTTCTTAATAAATTGTGGGCGACTATATCTGTCCTCATCTTAAAAAGGGGGAAAAAACAGTGACATAAATTCATCAATGTTGCCTTTTCATAGAATTTTTTTAAGAATTAACCTTGCCTTAATCAACAAGACGATGATCACCACAACATATTACTTGGTTTAAACTATTGAACCATACCAACTTCTTTCATTTTTCACTTCTTATAGAAATACTACTAAGTCGTTAGGTAAAGGTAAATTCATTATTGATTAAAAGAAAAAAGAAGAATATAATTAACAAATCGACTGATCAATATTATTATTACTAATTCTCGATCTCTCCTCGTGCCGTTAACTACGTTTTGGCATGTACGTCCTTATTTATAAACCGAAATGTGATAAAATAAATACCACTAACACACGAAATTATATGTTATTTATTCAGCAAAAGGATATACTGTAAGTAGTATTTTGTTGACAAAGAAAAAAGAAAAAAGGATACAAGTAATATGATCTCGCGCATACACCTCATGATCTCAATTCAATATAGAAATATATTATTCGAAACAGATATAACAATGAGATATGACAACGATTATTTGTCATATAACAAAGAGATATAACAACGAAGATTTCTTTTTGTAACAATTCATATTGGACATGGCTGTCCTTCCATAGTTGAAAAGCTGCAAATTGGCCACGAATTTGGATGTTTTTTTCCACACTATAAAGTTGACTTTAGATCTCAAGTTTGTGTTAAAATTTTAAAACCATCACATCAATTTACCAATTTTTTTAAATTATGTACATATAATTTCTTATCACCAACTAAGTTGTTCATTTAAATTATAACCATATACTAGATTAAGACCCGTGTGAGAGCATGAGTTGAAATTCATTTTATTTATATTGTAATTTTTATATAAAATATAGTTTATGTGACTGTTTTTAAAAGTTTTTTTGGAGAAAATATTATGCAATGAAATCATATTTTAAATATGATGGCTTGAAAAAAGACATCTATTTTGTAAATTTTATATTATTAATGATTCTAGATAATTACACGTACTATAACACCGGTTAAATTTAACTTTATACAAAATTTTGCATATTTTATATTTTAAATTAAAATTTTAATATGTTGTATTAGTTTATGTATGTGAAGTTATTTCAACAATGTATATTCTACATCATGACTTGAATGTCATTATAAGACATAATTTTGTATATTTGGTTTTTAAAAGACGAATTATTATATTATGAGTAATTTAATATATTGTTTTATTTTTTTTTGTTTTAATATACTTGTTTCTTGAAATTCTTTCATATTATAGTGACATATTATTGACATTGCTATAACAAATCATTTTAAAGTGTTTATAGTTTCTCACTTTTATATCAATTTTTAATATTTTAAAAATATTTCATAATAAATTATTTAAAGTTTATTCTATTATATAAATTATTAAATTTAACAAAAATATGAAATTTAATTTAAATACTCAAATTTTGACCCGTTACTTAGTAAATTTTTTAATTCAATAGATATTATTTTTAAAGAATAATATTACTAAAGTTTGAATATTTTATAGATTGAACAATTTATATTTGTTTTTGAAAATTCAACTTATGCTATATCTGGAAATAAACATATTTTTTAATTATAAGAAATAATATGATAATTTATTTGTTTCAAAAAATAGACTCATATATAAAAATGAGAGATGAAGTACAATATAATGATAATTAATAAATTAATATGTTAAGTTAAATTTAACTTACCATTTTTTAATGAAACTAAAATGGTAAGTTAGATGATATCAAATGATTCTTTGGAATATTCTCTTTAATATTTTCGGAAACAATGTGCTCTAGTAATAAATTAAGTTTGCACCCATTATTTAACTTGTAACCAATTAATCTATCAATTAATTTATAACCTATTTGTAACCAACTTAATAAAATTATATAGTATACAAAACAATGTTGTGTATTTCTGTTTTATTATAAAGGGGATACTTTTAAAGATTACCAGCTAATTTAAACAATGATGAAAAAAAAGTTTTCCTTAATAATCGAATCTTATCTATAAAAAAAAAATTAGTCAACTCATCAGAACCTTCACATCTCTCTCCTAATGAAAATCTGCACATTTCTCTCCTAATTAAAACCCTATAAATACCCACTAAACACTTAACATTTCTCTCCACCAATCTCAAACAAACTTAAACTCACTACTACCTCTTTGAGCTTTTTCAACTCCACAAAAAAATGGCTCCAAGAACCTCCCTTGCACTCTTCCTTTCCCTCAACCTCCTCTTCTTCACTTACACCACTGCGACCACGGGGACTTGTCCTAATGATACCCTTAAGGTCGCTCTTTGCGCAAATGTGCTCAAGCTAGTCGACATAACAGTGGGAACCCCACCTGTACAGCCATGCTGCACTCTCATCCAAGGCTTGGCTGACCTTGAGGCCGCAGCCTGCCTCTGCACTTTGGTCAAGGCTAACGTTCTTGGAATCAACCTTAACCTTCCCATCGATCTCACCGTACTCCTCAATGTTTGCGGGAGAACAGCTCCAGCGAACTACCAGTGCTAGTAAGTTGAATACTTATAACATACCTATAAAATGAACGAATCATACAGTTGATGTTTTGTTTTATTTACGTTCTCATGCAATAATAATGGATAATGGGGTTGTGTGTATAATCGGCAAGTTTGTACTCCTTCGCTTCATTTTTCCTCGATCCATTTCTTCTCTGTAACTTTTCTCTTCTGAATATGATTAATAAAAGTATGAATCGATGTCGTTGTCTATATGTCTATCTTAAAACATGTCCGTATTAGTATTTCGTTGTAAGCATTGCTGACAGAAAGGAAACTTATCGTCAGACAACATATTTCTGCAAAATTGGAAAAACCAAACCGAATAAACAATTCTTCGAATTTGATTAATAAAAGTATCAACTATTACTGAGAAACAATTGTGGGAAAAATTTTCATCAAACTAGATGACAATATGTGGTCTAGATAAATTCTTCAAACACTCCACAGTTGGAAACGTGGGACATAGTTAAGTTAAGATTTAAGTACTATATTGTGATGTTATAGAAGCAGAATACATACAACATAGTATTCAAAATATATTTTGGCTTACAAATTAGTTTTGTTTTCCAAATACCAAAGAAATTTACCCCCCCAAGTAATTAATAAAAGGGGAAAATCATAAATAAATTGGTAATCGACTTTTGGCTTGACTTGTGTAACGCCCGCAAATCAGAATCCCAGTTTAGAAGATATATCGATCAATGCGGGCTGTACATCGGTTGATGCAACATTCGTTTTGGTGGAGCGATTAAATGAAACACTCGATTTGCTGCGTTTTTTGTTTTAAAAACCCTAAGGCCGAGTATTTAAGCAGAAAAACTTGTCACTTAGCCACCTTTTGGTCGATTTTAAGAAGTAAAAAGAGAGGAAAAGTTCTTAAAAGGTTTCCTTTGAGTTTTGTGAAATTTGGTGTTGTTCCTTGAGAGTTCTGTTTGTGGGAGTGGAAATCCAGGTTTTGAGGACATGTTGGGCTTGTTGCGGTGTTGATTTTTGTGGTTCTACAGTCAGAATCTTCTTGTTAAAGGTGAGTGTTTGACTATGGCTTATATGAGCATGATTTCTCTGAGTTCTTTGTGTTTCTCTGTGATTTAGGGATTATTTTACTTGTTTGTTATGATTTTCGTGTTTCCCTATGACTGGTTTTGGTTGTGGATGTGTTCATGGTTGACTTGTTGTGATGGAGGACGATTCTTGGTGAAGACGGCGTTCGGGAATTGACGCTAGGGCAACTGCATCAATCGATGCAGGTAGTGCATCAGTCGACGTAGTCGCGAACAATCGAGGCGATGCATATGTCGATGCTAAGAGTGCATCAGTCGACGCATCTAGCGATTTGGAGGATTGCATCGGTCAACGCAAATAGTGCATCGGCCAATGTGAGGCGCGATGCATCAATCGATGCAAGGTGTTCATTGGTCGATGCAGGGAGAGATGCATCGGTTGATACAAGGCGTGTGTCGGTCAATGCAGAATTCAACCGATGACGATTATATGTGCTTTATGGTTTGGTTGATTATGTTTATTGTGATTGATGTTTGTGCTTGAAGTTCTTATTGCTTTTGTGTATAGTCCAGTAGGTGGAAGGATTGACTCACTAAGTATTTCTGGTGATATTTACGCCTCTTCTTTTATCTTGTGACGCAGGTAAAGGCAAAGCGTGATCGTGGAATCGAGGCAATGAAGAGGAAGATACATAGACTGAGGTTTTACCAGCTCTTCGGTTTGAGAGAATTTAGTAGCATGAACCCTTTAACGCAGGTAAAGGCAAAGTGTAATCGTGGAATCAAGGCAATTCATTGTAGAGAAGAGTAGCATGAACCCTTTGGCAATGCGGTCTAAGCATGATGAAGCCATTGCTAACTTTGGGGTTCCTAACTATGGTGGTTACATGATCGGTTCAGTCGTTTACCCTCAGAAAGGAGCTTATGGGTGTGACTCTTTTGACAAAACTTTCAAACTCAAGTTACCTCGCTAACTTTTTCTTCTTTTACGTGTATTGTTTTTTAAAAACCAATCCTTCAAAATCACACTTATGAAAGTGTGATTTTACTAGGGGGATTACTATTTTTTCTATGTCACTTTTTAAAAATACTCTTTCATGGTGTCCATTTTCAAAAATACCCCTTTTAATATATAAAATGACAATTATAAACTCTAAACCCCAAATACTAAATCCTATCCCTTAAAAACTATACCCTAAATATAAATTGGGAACCCAAACCTAAAAAAACAAATTCAAAAAAGTAATTTAACATAGTGTAGTTGTGTAAAAAATGGCAAAAATGAAAATGTTCAAAAAATGGCATTTTTGAAAAGGGTATGCCAAAAAGGGCATTTCTAACAAATTCTTTTTTTCAACAGGATTTCCTTTATAAAAAAGTACCAAAAGTCTCCCAAAATCTCTATTATGGTTTTCTTATAAAAAAAAGTTGTGTTTTGAATAACTGTTGATTTGATATGATTTTTACAAATTGTTGATTGAATAACAAGGGATTGTGAGTGATTTTGAATGATTTTTAACAAATGTCATATTGAATAACATAGGATTTGATAAGTGATTTAAAAATCATAAGTCGAATAACAGGTGATTTTTTAAAAAATCACAAATCCACCAAAATCCTAGTTTGAATACACCCCTAATATAACTGTAGCGAGTTTGGATTATGACTGTTTTATTTATACAGATGACTAAATTTATCACTTTTTCTTATATCCTATTACATTAATTGAAAAGTATAAATATGAAACTAACCTTAAAATGTATAAAAAATACATTCACTTGTCACTAGAAAAACTTAATTAAGATTAATTAATTAATTAAAAAATAAAAACGCTGACAGATCAAATATAAAAAAATTTAGAAAACCAAAAGAAATCTATTCATATCAAAACTAATTTGAACTTGAAAATAAAAAAATCAACTACTAAGATTTTTTAAAAATATGGATAAATTGTTTTCAAGTAGAGTTTATTTTCTTCTTTAACTTTACATTGTCATGCCAATGATTTTAAATAATTATTAGTTAAAAAATATTATATTTTCTATCTATGATAAATTATGGACAAAAATTACAAAAATGTTTTTAGAAAAAAACAAATCAGAACTTCAAAAAATAAGATTTTATATCCAAGTAGTCAATGTAATTATTTTTAATAACTAGATTTCAAAGATTTTGTTAAAATTTCAAATTATGATTCTCCTATCATCTTTATTTTATTTTATTTACAAATTGTTTGGAATTTTTGTATAATTCTTATGACTAATAAAATGCATTTTTATTCCATATGTTCCGCACATTCTGATTCACCGCGCCAATTCTTTGCAAGCCGCCAACTCAAACCTCTTGCCTCGTCTCCCTCAGCAAGCTTACCAAAACCTTCAATCTTGCAGCCCTGTCCATCTCCAATGAACGTAATCCAACATCGTCACAACGATTAGATTATCCTGCCATGAAGGCTTCTCGTGAACTTATGCATCTGGCAAACATACCTTTCCCGGCTTAGACATGCTGTATCTCCCCTTCCCGGGACTCCAGCACCACCGGCCTCACAATCCTAGCGAAACAGCCACACATTCATAACCACTCTGGTTCATAAAACCCTGACCCATTGGTCAACGCATCTAAAACCCGAGATTAAACCACCGTCAATCTCTCGAGGTCTACATTCAATCGGGTTGTTTATACTCACGTCCTAGGTATTGCTTGCTCCCAAATCCACCACCCTTAGGTCACAACCTTCGAGCCATACCGATATCACTCTCAGACCAGCGTCTTCGAGTTATACCGTCTCACTCTTGGAACACAATCCTCAAGATCTCAGTATCAGGGGAACTACTCATGAGTTCCATTTTGGACATGTGTATGAACTGCTTTCACATTTATGGTTATGTTTATTTTTCATATGATTTTTCATTTAGTAAAATCAGTATTAAAAACAAGATTACAAAACAATAAAAATGATTACAAAACAATAAAAGCCAGTTAATTTCATTATTTTGTAAATCAAAGTAGTCGCTACAAAGTTGTCGTTGAGACACAAAAGAATCGTTAAATAGTCGTTAAATATAACGACTAATTTCAGACTAAAACATTGCAAGTTTTTAATTTAAGTAAAAAGTCGTAACTTTGTCGCATATTAGTCGCTAAATTTAGCGACTAATCAACGACTAAGGTCCATATAGTCGTTAAATTGTCGGGAAATTGTCACCAATTTCGGTGACGAAATAGCGACAATACGACGACGAATAAACGACAACAGTGTATCGTCGGTAAATAGTCGCTAAATAACGACTATTTAACGACTATATGATTTAGCGACTAAATTTTAACCACAACAGTAAATAGTCGTTAAATAGTCGTATAAATTACTTTAACGACTATTTAGCGACTAATACTACAGTGGCCGTTAGTCTGTTTTCTTGTAGTGTCATCCCCTCAGGGGAACATAATCCCCTCTGCCACTCTTGGAGCCCCCAGCCCCTCGAGCTATCGGTACTCAGGAGAATCACCATCCCCTCAGGAGCAACAATCCTTAACCACTATAAACATCTCCCGACCAAAAGTACCTCATGTGGTCCAAGTATAACATTGCAATGCAATGTTACGCCTGTCCACTTAACTTCAAATATCCAACTGGATTAACCACCAAGCTGCAAAAATATCTGCTCCCACTGCATATATCCACCTATCCGCCTCTCTAGGCTCGATACCTCTTGAGACTAATCTCATACCGGTCATCTACAACTGCTCATCCTCTTAACATAAGATGGAAACTCCTCAACATCCGCAGTCCTCGGCTGCACCCCGCCACATGCGGGACAACTGGAGCCTGCACTGGTACCCCTTTCGGAAACCGCTCCAATAGCACGCCAATAGATCCGCCAAGCGATCATCTCGACCCTGAGCTCCACCTGCTGCAACCCCACACTTGGGTTCCCAGCACCCCCGACATTCACACCGGCTAACCCACTCTGGTCCCTCATGATACGCTTGCGACCCTCTGACGTACCTCCTTGTGGAACTCCGGACCACACACTCGCTGGCCTCGGGACCCGCCCGACCATGACCACGACCACGTCCCCGTCCACGACCAACAACTCAAACACCTTTAACCATTGCACTTCCAAGAACAGAGGCTAACAAACAATCTTAACATAACACAAAAACACCAAACCACAAACTCACCGTGGAATCACACTGTAGGCTCGAAGAGGATGTTCTAGGACTCCATGCCACACACAATTGACTAACTCACATAATCAATCAAAGCATGCAAATCCCAAACATCTACAGCACAAAGCCTAGTGACCCCAACCTAGAATCGTAAGGGCTCTGATACCAAAATGAAAGGACCGACAACTAGTGGTCCCATACCCACTAGCCACCTAACCACAATCACAACCAACAGCGGAATAACAATACCAATAAATATCGATTAATAACCAATAATATAATCCAATATTATAGCATAAAAAATATTCCAATGTCAAACAACAAGAAACATGTAACCAACACCCTAGCAATGTTCCTAATGACTCACCTTTAGCAACCTAGCAATGCTAGACAACATCCAATCGAGTCCCTAGAACATCCTCCTCTTCATTGCCTTGATTCCACGAACACACTTTGCCTTTACCTGCACCACAAACACAAATTGAGATGCATGAGTATTTGATAAACACTCAGTGAGGCAATCCTCCCATCTACTGGGCTATACACACAAGCAATAAGATCTCTACATGCCACAATCAACAATCAATAAAACAAACCAGGCAATATACAAAGCATGCAACATCCGTCGTAGCTGAAAGAAGGGTGTCGACCTACACCAGACGGTGTCGATCGACACTGACAATCTGGTGTCGACCGACACCAGACGGTGTCGATCGACTCTGACAATCTGGTGTCGACCGACAGCATGCCCGACACTCCCGAAAACCCTAGTTTGTGTGGACCAACACCTCCACATGGTGTCTATCGACACTCGCCAAAGTCTCGAGCCGTCCTCGCGTTGGTGTCGACCGACACCCCAACTGGTGTCGACCGACACCTATGCCGAGAAGCGATTTCCTTCGATCAAAAACTTCGAATCTCACCTCCAATCCGCTCCATGCACTCCCAGAAGCCAAACCCAGCCAAAGCAGCGACGAAAATACCATAGAGAACTCAAAGAAACAACCATATAAGCACCAAATCACATAAAAACTAGAGATCTTAGCTTAGATAAGCCATGATCATGCACTCACCTCTTTGCAGGAAGATTCAGACCAATAGAAACGAATCCAACCCTCCTAGCAAGCTTCTAACTCTTTCCTAGCTCCAAATCTCTCAAGAAAAGCAAGGAATCTCCCAATCTCTTCCCAAAAGCTAAAGAACACTTTTTCTCTCTTTCTTTTCTCAAAAACGATAAACGGCGTACAAGACAAAAGTCAAAACCCTTCTTTTCTTTGATTCCACTTAAATAACCCGGTTCAATGGTTTTCCAAAACCAAACCGAACCAAAACGATTAAAAACTCAATCTGGTCGAACCGGAAATTAGTGGTGTCGACCGACACCCCCTTGGTGTCGATCGACACCCATCCCCAAAAACCAATTTTTGGTTCGCGGATGTTACAATTACTACATCATATTTCACAAAATAATGATGCAAATACAACAAACAAACACTATAAAACTGTAATATACGTCAAAAATATAATACTATAATATTCTAAAATAATTAGTATTCAAAAAAATATATATATATAGATTTACAGAAAAATTAAATATAAATATTATCTCAAACAAAATATATATTTAAAAAAAAATATATAATAATAACTTTTATTATTCTATTATATATTTTTTTTTAAGTTGACCGGTGCTTTAAGAACGGGATATTTCCTAGTATATAATTATTAGAAGTCGTTTGTTTGTAAATGTGAGATTTTTAACACAAATGACTCTTCTAACTATTTATTTCGACTCAATTACATTAGAAAATATTTTTTTTTCACAGTTTGATAAGATCTATTTTAAACCGTAAAAATTTCACAGCTAATCGATATGATTAATTTTGGGTTGGCAAAATATTGATTTGATTTCTGTCTCAAAACCAAAACTGTGAAAAGATTGAATTTTCATTCTTTTTTTTTCAATCGCTGATTTGACCAATCCGTAGTTTTGTCTTTTTTTTCTTTTTTTTTTCAACCTAACATTAATTAAAATAAAACTCCTAGGTTGGTTGCCCAAACTGGAGGAAAAGAGTTTACAAAAATCGTTTTTGACAATAGCATTTTAGAAGAACGAGTTAGACAATCAGCTTTCACATTGGACGTCCTTGGGATCTTGGAAAGGGTAAAGGGAGGCAGGGAAGCACTAAGCACCTGGAATTCATCAAGAAGCGTAGAGAAAACCGGCCACTCCTCCAGAGCTTGCACCATCGCTAGTAACTCTGCAGAATCCGTCTCGAACCTCCGACAATCAATTCCTCTGTACAGGATACACTCCATCGCCCATAATAATGCTTCTAACTCTGAATGAAGTGGGGATGCACTACGACGTTGACATCTGGCACCTATAACGAAAGTCTGATTGTCACCATCACCACACCACCATCCTAAACCTGAATTTGGTTCCGTAGCTTTCCACGAACCATCAACTTAACAATGAATCAGCTTCTCCGGAGTATGCAAAGAATCCGTTGTTTTGTCTTTTCCTCTTTAAAAATATTTTAGAAGTCTGACCCAGTGAGGATTTTTTTTTTGTCATTAAAAAAAAAAATTCTATCATTTTTAAAATTCTGGTCAAATGAGATTATGAGAATGAAAAAGACACAAATACTAAAGTATATAGAGAGTTTGGGTTATGACTTTTTAACGAATATACATATTATGAAGTGTGAATCATGTCTTTTTTGGTAACAAATAATATTCTATGAAAACCTAAGCATCATAATTTTTTTTCGCACTTTCGTTTATGTGAATCAAATATTTGCATATCCCAAATATATTGGGTCAACATTCAAAAGAAAAATACTTTGTTTTTTCTCCTGCTACTATTTTTTTAAAGTTAAAAAAAAAAAAAATCAGAGGTGAAAGTTATCATCTGTCTTCGAAGAGAAAGGTCAGTAACAGTAATTTATTTTCCAAGATAGCATGGTAGAAATAGGAGAATTTGTTAGAAATGTGCTTTTTGAAATACCTTTTTTCAAAAATACATTTTTTGAACATTTTTATCCTTTTTTATACAATTACAATATGTTAAATTAATTTTTAGAATTCTTTTTTTAGGTTTAGGTTCTCTTTTTTACATTTAGGGTATAGTTTTCAAGGGGTAGAATTTAGTATTTGGAGTTTAGAATTTAGAATTTAGTTATTTTATATATTAAAAACTAAAAAGGGATATTTTTGAAAACAGACACAATGAAAGAGTATTTTTGAAAATCCCCAAATATGCATACCTTGAAAAATATGGTATTGAGTGTCGCTTGATAAAATAAGTTAATAAGTCATATTTTTCTCTTACATATCGTGGTTAAATATTGTCGCACTTTAAACTGGTTTCTCCTCATTTTTTACCAATAAATAACTATATCATACTGCTTATTATGTACTAATCGTACTTATCCCACACATATATTTTTCTCGTACATATCATAGTTAAACCGTGCCGCACTTTAAATTGGTTTCTCTGCACATTTATTTATGTTGTTACCATTTAAATTCTTAAATTATTTTTAGTTTCAACATTTCTTATATGAATTTTGACTATTTTCTTAATTTTTAATTTCTGACTCGATAACCCTGTTGATTTATTTTTGACTCGATAATTATGTTGTTACCATTTGAATTCTTAGTTTATTTTTAGTTTCAACATTTCTTATATGAATTTTGACTATTTTCTAATTTTTAATTTCTGACTCGATAACCCCGTTGATTTATTTTTATTTTCTTAAAAATGATTTTAAAATTCTGACCAAGTGATGATTAAATCTCTTTTTTTTTCATTTTTGAATTCTGGCCCAATAATAATCGAAAAGACAGAGAGACATTTATATATTTGAACTAAATTCAATTGTTAAGGAATATTATGAAGTGTGGATCATGTGTTTTTTGGTAACAAACACTATCCTATGAAAACCGAACCATCAGAATGTAATTGATTATGTGAATTAAATCTTTATCCATCCCAGTTATTGTGGGTCAACTTTCAAAAAAAGAATATACATATATATATTCAAAAAAAGAATATACATATATATATATATATATACACCAAAAATTCAACTAATCAACTTCGTTTTCACTCAATCACTTGAATATCTAATTGGAAAAGAAATCTATGTAGTGTAGCCTAAGATTTCAGATGAAACCATATAATATCCATATAACTATATAACATGTGGTGATATGAAAATTATTAAACGAAAGATTTCAGATGAAAAGACGATGCTCAGATGGTTACATACAAATTGTCAAGTTCATTAAGAAATAACGTTGTCTTTTGAGAGGTATTTTTAAGAATTAACTTTGACTTAATCAACAAGACGATGATCAGCACAACATATTACTTGGTTTAAACTAGTTAACGGTTATGGTTAATATAATCTAACCATATATATATGGTTATGGTTTTTAAGCCGTTTTATACGGTTACAATCTGGTCAATATTTAGATACGGTCCGGTTATGATATGAAATACAGTTATGGTTTAGTTTTGGTCATATCTATTCCTAATATTAGATGGTGACGTATTAAGTGGGAAATGTGCATAACCTTTCTTGGAATTTAGTCAAAACTCAAACCACATGGAGGAGTGTGTGACATAAAAATTCTTAACCGAAAGATTTCAGATGAAAAGATCAAAAATACATTTTTTCTGTGTCATTTTTCAAAAATAACTTTTTTTTTTTTTCAACATTTCTGCATTATGGGCCACAACTGGCCGGGACTCGATCCCGGATGTGATGGTGCCTTGTGCATTAAGGACTTACCTTTGGCCACTGCACCAAGGTCACTTCACCAAAAATAACTTTTTATATTGTCTGTTTTCAAAAATACTATTTTTATATGAATAAGATAACTAAATTCTAAGCTCTAAAATCTAAATACTAAATCGTACCCCCTCAAAACTATATCCTAAATATGAAATAGATAACTCAAATCTTAAAAAAAATCTAAAAATTATTTAATATATTGTAATTGTATAAAAAAGAGTAAAAATAAACTTTTTTTAAATGTATTTTTGAATAAGGGTATTTCTAAAAAATTCTCATCAAAAAATAATGTTGTCTTTGGTGAGTTTTTTTTTAAGAATTAACTTTGCCTTGATCAACAAGACGATGATCAGCACAACATATTACTTGGTTTAAACTATTTGAACCATACCAACTTCTTTCAGTTTCACTTCTTATAGAAATACTCTGTCGTTAGCGAAAGGTAAATTCATTAGTAATTAAAAAAAAAAACGAATATAATTCATTAGTAATTCTCCATCTCTCCTATAGTCACTACCCGTGCCGTGAACCATGTTTGGGCATGTTCGACCTTATTTATAAACCGAAATATGATAAAATAGAAACCACTCATACACGAAATTATGTTATTTTATTCAGCAAAGGGATATAAGTAGTATGATCTCGCGCATACAGCTCAATTCAATATAGAAACATATTATTCGGAAGAGATATAACAACGATGATTTGTCATATAACAACGATGATTTGTTTTTTTTAACAATTCATATTGGACATGGCTGTCCTTCCATAGTTGAAAAGCTGCAAATTGGCCACATTAGTATTCATTTTTTTCTTTTGAGTTCGACGAATTTGGTTTTTTTTTTTCGACACTATAAAATTGACTTTACATCTCAAGTTTGTGTTAAAAGTTTAAAACGATCTCATCAATTTACCAATTTTTTGATTATGTACATATAATTTCATACCACCAACTAAGTTGTTCATTAAAATTATAACCATATATACTTTTAGAGATTACCAGCTAATTTGAACAATGATGAAAATAAAGTTTTCCTTAATAATCGAATCTTATCTGTAAAAAAAATTAGCCAACTCATCAGAAAGGATATGGAAACTAGTGGGACTCTAAATATGGGACTTATTAGTCATTTTTTCATATGATACGAGCAGTCCCATCTCAAAAAAAAAAATTTGTCCCTAGGCGTATAGTTTTCTTTGGACCTTTTCAGCATATAATTTTTTTTTTCTTTTTTTGGACCCAAAATGCTAAAGCTTTTCTCAAAAAAAAAAATTATGTCCCATAGCCACCGCTCCTCTCGTCCTAGCTTTACGCCGGATACGAGATTGCCGACCATGAAAGGGATATATGGAAACTAGTGCCTGCGAAGAAGATGGCTTCGTTGCAAAATCCTTATCGGATTAGATATATGGGAATTTGAGTGACTCTAAGGAGTTAGATGGAAGCCCTTGGTCCACAATTTTTGCAATGATTGTTTGGTGGGGATGGAAATAGCAATATGGTAATGTATCCAGATTAAATAGAAGATGTCGAGATAGATTGCATTTTCTTCAAGAGTTGTCGAGGGAAGTGTCGCTGGCACATATGGATGAATCATTACATACGAATTCAGTACTAAAAGATGAGCAAATGATAAAATGGACGCCCCCAGGTGAAGGAGGGATTAAGTTCAATATCGATGAAGCTTCACATGGAAACCCCGGGTAAGCTACAACGGGTGGGGTGTTGACAAATAGTGAATGTAATTGGTGTGGTTTTTTCGCTTTGGATATAGATATATGCTTTGCAGCTTTGGTTGAACTATGGAATGTCTACTATGGCTTATATATATCTTGGGAGAGTTCAACGCTCGGAGTTAGCAGTTAATTTGGAGATCGTGATTGGATATCTCAAAACAGGGATATCCGCTATTTTTCCTAATATGTGTATACTATGGCTTTTTATCACATGATTCGGTTGTTCATATTTCTTACATTTATAGAGAAGCTATAAATGGATTGAAAAACTATGCATTATCGTTACCATTAGGTTTTCATATATATGTTAATATGTTTCATTTAAAAGTTTAAACTAGAGTCAGTGAACTCAATTATCTTAGAAAATCTTAGGGGGCCTGTGCACCCATGGAATGTACCGTGGAATTTCAATATTTCTAATTAAAAAATATATATAAAAATTACAAATCGATCGATCAATATTAGTAGTATTAATTCTCGATCTCTCCTATAGCCGCACTACCCATGCCGTGAACAACGTTTTGGCATGTTCGACCTTATTTATAATCCGAAATATGATAAAATAGATACCACTAATACACGAAATTATATGTTATTTATTCAGCAAAAGGATATAAGTAGTATGATCTCGCGCATACATGTATTAGAGCACGGGTTAAAATTCATTTTATTTATATTGTATTTTTTATATAAAATATAATTTATGTTATTGTTTTTAAAAGTTTTTTTTTATATAACATTATACAATAAAATCATATGCTAGATATGAAAGCTTGAAAAAAAATACTTATTTTGTAAGTTTTATATTGTTAATGATTCTAGATAAGTATCCGTGCTATAACACTGGTTAAATTTTATTTCGTAATCTATCTTGTAACCCACAATTTAACTTGTAACCAATCAATCTATCAATTTCATAATTTATCTTTGGTTAACGTTGTGGTCAATCGATAAAATCTGTGAAAAATAAATTTGTAATATTGTGTTTAAAGATATTTGGAAACAACGTGATATAGGACTAAAATCTTCCAAAATACAATTTGGAAAATCCATGATTTTATTTGTTACCATTAATATATAAATTATCAATTTGGAATATCCTTAATATTTAAGTGTAACCATTAATAATAATATATAGATTAATTTATAACATATCTATAACCTATTTATAACCATTTGTAACCATTTATTAAAAATATAAAGTCTACAAAAACTATATTGTGTACTTTTCTTTTATTAAAAAGAGAATTTAGTATAGAAACATATTATCCAAAAGAGAAATAACAACGATGATTTTGGCATATATTGGATCTAACTCTTGCAAATTGTTTTGTAATAATTCAGATTAGACAAGACTTTCCTTCCATAGTTGAAAAGCTGCAAAATGGCAAAATTAGTATTCATAATATTTTTTTCTTTTAAGTTCGACGAATTTAGATCTCAAGTTTGAGTTAAAAGTTTAAAACGATATCATCCATTAACCAATTTTTTTTGTTTTTATGGACATATAATTTCTTACCACCAACTAAGTTGTACGTTCGTTAAAAATATAACCATATACTTTTAGAGATTATACCAGCTAATTTGAAGAACGATGAAAATTTAAGTTTTATAAAAAAAAATTAGTCAACTTATCGGAACCTTCACATTTGTCTCCTAGTGAAAACCTTCACATTTCTCTCCTACAGAAACCCCTATAAATACCCACTAAACGTTTAACATTTATCTCCACCAATCTCAAACAAACTTAAAATCACTACTACCTCTTTGAGCCTTTTCAACTTCACAAACAAATGGCTCCAAGAACCTCCCTTGCACTCTTCCTTTCCCTCAACCTCCTCTTCTTCACTTACACCACTGCGACCACAGGTACTTGTCCTAATGATACCCTTAAGGTCGCTCTTTGCGCAAATGTGCTCAAGCTAGTCGACATAACAGTGGGAACCCCACCTGTACAGCCATGCTGCACTCTCATCCAAGGCTTGGCTGACCTTGAGGCCGCAGCCTGCCTCTGCACTTTGGTCAAGGCTAACGTTCTTGGAATCAACCTTAACCTTCCCATCGATCTCACCGTACTCCTCAATGTTTGCGGGAGAACAGCTCCAGCGAACTACCAGTGCTAGTAAGTTGAATACTTATAACATACCTATAAAATGAACGAATCATACAGTTGATGTTTTGTTTTATTTACGTTCTCATGTAATAATAATGGATAATGGGGGTTTTGTGTGTGTAATCGGTAAGTTTGCACTCCTTTGTTTCATTGTTCCTCCATTTCTTCTTTGTAACCTTGTCTTCCGGATATGATTAATAAAAGTATGAATCGATGTCGTTGTCTATATGCCTATCTTAAAAACCAAGTGACATTATACATTTATACTGTAATAATATATCACTACAAAAACATGTCCTTATTAAGTTTTCGTTGTAAACATTAAGACATGTAACATCAGACCATTGCTGCCAAAAAGGAATCTGATTAATAAAAGTATCAAACTAGACAAGATATTTTTGCAAAATTGAATCTAAGAACTGTATATATTGTGATGTTATAGAAATATAAATAGAACATAGTATTCAAAATATATTATGGTATTTTGCCAAATACCAAAGAAATTTAAAGTATTAAATTATTGCTCGAGTAATTATCTGATACACTTAGTCGTGAGGCAGTATATGCGGGATCGAATCCACAAGGACCAATGGTACACTAAATATTTGTGAAGCAGACGAATGTTTGTTTTTTTGGTTTCAGAAATTGTAAAGTTAAAGGTAAGAAATGAAATGATTAAACTTATAAGAATAAAACAATGGGTCATAGGGTATTTCAGAGATCAATGACAAATGAGAAAATGAAATATGGAATTCAATAATGAGGAACCATTCTAGAACATGAACACAAGAATAGACTAACCCTCTTTCATGGCATTACACTACAAGAAAACAGGCAATTTACGACTACGATTGGCGACTAAACTCGTAGTCGCCAAATTTAGTGACTATATAACGATTGTTTAACTACTACTTTACAACTGCTAAAACTTAGTCGTAAGTTAGTCATTTTTTACCGACTGAAATGAATAGTTGGTTCAGTAGTCGTTAATTAGCGACTATTTTACGACTGAAAGACAAGAAAGTAATTTTGTCAGCAAACAGTAGCTAATTTGGCGACTACATGGTGACTACTGCGGCGAGTCGTTAATTTGGCTACTAACATACGACTAATAGTTAGTCGGATATTTGGCGACTACTAAGCGACTATTGAGGTGAGTCGCAAACATGTCGGCCAAAAAGAAACACGTTTTATTCGTTTGTGGGGTTGGTAAGCTTTGTTTTGTTGCGACTGTTAGTTTGAGTCACATCAGAGTCGTTTTACATTCGGTATTTAGTTGCCAAATTACTCTATATATACCACACCTTCGTTTCTTATTTCATTCACACCACAAGCAAGAGCTTTAGCAAGAAACAAATCGAGAGTGAGAAAAAAAATTCGAGAGTGAGAAAAAAAAATTTGAGAGTGAGAAAAAAAATTAGAGAGAAAAAAAACAAGAGTGAGAAAAAAAAAATCAAAAGAGAAAAAAAAAAACAAGAGTGAGAGATCTTTAATAATGGCGGGAAGTTCTAATTATAGTCATTTTCGGGAGTGAATGTATAAGAGGCTTGATGAAGTGACGGGAAATTTCACGGAAGAGTTCAGTACCGGGGTAGAGGAGTTCATGGCTTTTGCAAATAGTCAGCGTTTAGCACAAAATAATGGTGGTAAGTTTCACTGCCCTTGTGATAAGTGCAAAAACGGTAGGCCTCTTCCGGGGGGTACAATTTGGAATCATATTTTTTGCTATGGGTTTATGCCAAATTATTATGTTTGGTATAAACATGGGGAAGAAATTAATATGGGCATAGGAACGAGTTATGTAGATCCGACGTTTGTAAGTCGGAATGAAGAAGTGGGTAATGTGGTAGGAGATAGATATGTGGATATGGTGAATGATGTATTTCGTTATAACATAAGTTTAGATGATAATTATCATCAAGATAATTATCATCAAGATGGTAGTTATCAGAATGTCGAGGAACCAGTACTTAACCATTCCAAGAAATTCTACGACTTGTTAGAAGGTGCAAAAAATCCATTATATGATGGTTGTCATGAAGGTCACTCACAATTATCCCTAGCTGCTAGATTCATGCAAAATAAGGCAGATTATAATATGAGTGAAAAGTTAGTGGATTCGGTTTGTGAAATATTGACTGATTATTTACCAGAAGGAAACCAAGCTACTGGTTCACATTATGAGACCGAAAAATTGATGCACAATTTAGGCCTCCCATATCATACAATTGATGTTTGTATTAACAATTGTATGATATATTGGAAAGATGACGAAAAAGAAGATAAATGTCTGTTTTGTGGTGCACAAAGATGGAAGCCTCGGGAGGGCCGACGTAGAACCAAAGTACCATATAGTCGTATGTGGTATCTTCCTATTGCTGATAGATTGAAGAGAATGTATTAAAGCCACAAGACTGCAGCAGCAATGAGATGGCATGCCGAGCACCAAACAAAGGAGGGAGAAATGAATCATCCTTCTGATGCAGCGGAGTGGAGGTATTTTCAAGAACAACATCCTCGTTTTGCCGAAGAACCCCGTAACGTGTATCTTGGATTATGTACCGATGGGTTCAATCCATTTGGGATGTCTCGAAATCATTCTCTATGGCCTGTGATCTTGACGCCATATAATCTACCCCCTGGGATGTGAATGAATACCGAGTATTTGTTTCTTACAATTCAGAATTCTGGGCCAAATCATCTGCGAGCTAGTCTTGATATATTTCTCCAACCTCTTATTGCGGAGTTAAAAGAGTTGTGGTCTACTGGAGTTGATGCGTACGATGTGTCCTTGAGTCAAAATTTTAATCTAAAAGCAGCGCTGATGTGGACGATCAGCGATTTCCTGGCATATGGCATGTTATCTGGATGGACAACACATGGTAAATTGTCTTGTCCAGTTTGCATGGACGATACAAAGTCTTTTTATCTACCTAATGGAAGGAAGACATGTTGGTTTGATTGTCACCGGAGATTTTTTCCTTATGGTCATCCTCTTAGGCGGAATAAAAAAGACTTCTTAAAAGGTAAAGACGCTATGAGAGAGTATCCACCTGAGTCTTTGAGCGGTGAGCAAATTTACTCTTAGCGATTGAGTGGTGTGAATCCACCAAAAACGAAGGACGTCGGTGGAAGTGGTCATGATAAGAAGATGCCGGGATATGGGAAGCAACACAACTGGCACAAAGAAAGCATATTGTGGCAGCTGCCATACTGGAGGGACCTCAATCGACGACATAATATTGACGTGATGCATACAGAGAAGAATTTTTTGGACAACATCATGTATACTCTTATGCGTGTGAAGGGTAAATCAAAAGATACCATTATGTCAAGATTGGATTTAGTGAAGTTCTGTTCTCGGCCACACTTACATCTTGATAGTAGGGGTAAAGCACCTTTCCCGGCATATACATTGACAGACGAAGCCAGAACAAGCTTATTGGAATGTGTGAAACACTCAATTAAATTCCCAGATGGCAATTCTTCAGACTTAGCTAGTTGTGTTGATATGGAAAATGGAAAGTTTTCAGGCATGAAGAGCCATGATTGCCATGTTTTTATGGAACGGTTACTTCCATTTATCTTTGCAGAACTGCTTCACAAGAATGTCCACCTTGCGTTATCAGGTACTCGTTAATTAATATAAATCAAAATTTTATTTGTTTATTAAGTACTTATATAATTCTTAGTGTGATATTGAAGTTTGAATATATCTTGTAGGGGTTGGAGCATTTTTCCGGGACTTATGTTCTAGGACTTTGCATACAAGTCGCCTTCAAATTATAAAACAGAATATAGTTCTCATCCTATGCAACTTGGAAAAGATCTTTCCACCATCCTTTTTTGATGTGATGGAGCACCTGCCTATACATCTCCCTTACGAAGCTGAATTAGAAGGTCCTGTCCAATATAGGTGGATGTATCCTTTTGAAATATTTTTTAAAAATTGAAAGGAAAAGCAAAGAACAAAAGGTATGCAGCAGGATCAATTGTTGAATCATATATCAATGACGAGATTGCATACATCTCAGAGCATTATTTTGCTGAGAACATACAAACAAAATCAAGGTAAATGATCAAGATTTGAATTTATTGTGTGAATATATATTTAATTTTCAATCATTTGGTCAGGTTAACAAGATTTGATGAAGGTGAAAACCCTGTATATCATGTGCCTGGAGTGCCTTCTATATTTACTCACGTTGGCCGTCCAAGTGGGGAAATGCATGAAACATGGCTCTCAAGCCGAGACTATCAATGCGCACACGCATATGTTTTAAGAAATTGTGACTATTTCAAGCCAATTGAGAGGTATATATATAATTAAGTAGGGATCACTCAAATTATATATAATCTGCTATGATCTCTCATATATTTGTGTTTGTCTTGTATATATAGTATGTTCGAGGATTTCCTTTCAGCAAAATATCCAGGACTTCCCGAGAAGGAACTCTCCGCCAAAAGAGCAGACGAATATCATTTATGGGTTAAAGAATATGTGTGTGACAACAATACTCTATATATAAATACTTATTAAAATTATTGAAAATAACTTATACATATATATGCAGGTTACTTACTGGAACGACACAAATCCATTTCCTACTTGGGTTCAAGAGATAGTGCATGGACCTTTGAACAAGGTCAAAACATGGCCAATGTATTTTACAAGAGGCTATTTGTTTCATACAGAGAATCACGGCGCTGGACGTAACACATGTAACTATGGGATATGTGCTAAGGGTGAAAATTACACAGATGAATCTGATGCAGCGGATTTCTACGGAACCATAACTGATATCATAGAGCTTCAATATGAGGGGATGGTTAATTTGAGAATCACACTTTTTAAGTGCAAGTGGTATGACCCTGTTATCGGTAGAGGCACTCGGATCAGCAATGGTGGTGTCATAGACGTACTTTCAACAAGAAAGTACAATAAATACGAACCATTTATTCTAGGTAAGTACATATATATATATATGTATTTATTTATCTATAAATAAAACATTATTGTTGATATGCTAATGTAACTTTCATAATTTGCAAATGCAGCCTCTCAAGCAGAACAAGTGTGTTATATTCCGTGTCCATACGTTAAAAAACCGAAGCAAATATGGTTCAATGTTCTAAAGGTGAATCCGAGGGGAAACATTTCTGGAGAATATGTCAACAGTTCAGAGACAACTCTTTTGCAAACCGAAAATAATGATGTTGTATTGATGACTAAAATTGAAGATATTGTACTTGACAATTTGGAAGAGGAAGTACACCCAATAAATCTAGATTACGGCGTTGAGGATGTGGAACCTGAAGATGAATTCTTGTGTAATTTATCATCTTCGGATGATGAAGAACCAGATGATGAAGAATCCTCCTAATTATGTTTATGTCAAATTTGTTCAATAAATAATATGTAATATACCCTGAATTGTGTTCTAAATAATATGTGATATATATTAAATGTTATGTGTAAAAATATATAAATTAAGCCAAATATATAAATTAAGCTAAATATATTAAATGTTATGTTTAAAATATATATAAATTAAATTATATGGATTTAAAAGGATTAAATTAAGCCACTGATTAGCGACTATTAAGTGACTAAGTTCAAAATACTTGGGTTTAATTACCCCAATCCGTTAATGGACCAGATTATAGACTTCTTAAACAAGCCCAGCCTTATTAAAAAAATTAGTCTTTGCAAATACCAACCACTTAGGGACTAATAGGCGACTAATTTGAAGCTTATTGGGTTAATTAAACACGAAATCCATTAACGGCCCATCACACACGACCTAACCCTAATCGTTAACCTAATCTCTAATCATTCTAACCTTTCTTCTTCTTTGTGTTCTTCGCCGTTTTCTCTCTAATATCGAAACCCTAATCTTTGCCGTTCTTCGCCGTTCTTCGCCGTTTTCTCTCTAACAACGAAGATGCCTCTTGTCAAGAAGCCTGGACGCAAGAGAAATGTTGCCCCCAACGCTTCTCTCAGACCCGGTGGCTCTAATCCATTGTCTAAGGTGAGAAGACTCAATCCTCTACCGCGTCAATACAACTTCACTCCGGCGGCTGAAAATCCTACGCCTCCGACGCCTCAAGAAGAAGTCCGCGTTTCTCCCCAGATATCGACATCCGTGGCACCGCAGGTCAGAAACTATCCACCACCGCAGGTCCTTTTTCAAAACTCCGTGAATCGAGTTGGTGTAGAGCATCCATCTCGGTCATCAACCGAAGTGATGAACAATCCACCGGTTCAATCGAATCCATTGGAAGATTCTGCGAGATCTCCAAATGCAGCCTCTCACGCTCAAAGTCATCCTTCTTCTCAAGGTCACAACTTCGCAGAGTCAGATCCAGTCTTGCCGGAACTCCAGGAGGACACGTTGAGGCCTCTAAACGCGATACTTATGGTGCCGGACCGTCATAAGTTCACCACCGTCCTCTCTCCGGAACCGAAGCCTAACACGACTTGGTATGTCTACTTTTTCATAATTTTACAACCGTGTTCTAGTTAGTTGGTTGATTTTTGTTGTCTGGTTGTAGTAAGTACTCTTAGGGATTCATGTCTGTTATTGGTTGGTTGATTTTTGTTGTCTGATTGGTTTAACTAACCGTGTTCTAGTTAGTTGTGAAACAAATTCTGAAACAATTGTGTTCTAGTTTGTAAATTAGTTAGACTTACAACCGTGTTTCAGTGTTTCATGTCTGTTATTGGTTGGCTTCAGATTGTAGTAAACGAGTGAATGTGTTTAATGTCTGTTTCAGTGTGTAGTAAACGATTTTAACTAACCATATTCTAGTTAGTTGTGAAACAAATTCTGAAATAACCGTGTTCTAGTTTGTAAATTAGTTAGACTTACAACCGTGTTCTAGTTTCTATCAACCGTGTTTCATTGTTTCATGTCTGTCAAAGAACTGACTTGATTCTTTTGTTATGTGAGGTTTACTTGTGATGCAAGATCAGCACTGGTTTGGAAGATTACTAGAGTTTTTACAAACAAATTTGATGGTCCATACTACAATTGGTCATGTGTGCCTCCGGATAGACGAGAAAGATACTTCCTTGAGTTTGCGGTATAGTTTTATGTTATGAGGTTTCATTCATAGATAGGTTTTGATTAAGTTGTTGTTCACTAACGTAATTCTATTTTCTTTTTTTCATAGAGAACACACACTTGGGATCCTTTAATAACAGGAACAGTGCAACAGTATTTCTATGACATATGCCAACGACGGATGAAAAACATGGTTAGCGACGTTAGGACTAGTCGAGTGCAACCTAAATGGATCGAGGGTGACCTGTGGAAAGTAATGGTTGCTCAGTGGGAGACTGAAGAAGCACAAGAAAGGAGTCGAATCTATTCCAAAGCTCGCATGTCAGACCGTAATGGTCTCGGTCCTCAAATGCACTTATCTGGGCCAACATCTTATCAACAAGTCAAACAAGGCTTGGTGAGTAACTTTGTTTTTTTTCTTACACCTTTGCAACTTAAACTTATATCTTAACCCTTTTCTTTGTTTTTGTAACATTCCAGGAAGAAAAACTTGGTAGACCAGTAAGACTCGGTGAGGTTTTCAAAGAGACTCATACAAAGCCAGATGGTATGTATGTGGATCGCACGGCTGAGAAGTTCTTTACAACTTATGAGAAAAACTTACAAGCTAAGCTATCTGAGATTGAGTCAGATCCTTCACAAGTTCAGGAGCTCACAGCAGAAGATTATACTGCCATCTTTCTTCAGGTAAAGTTACATTTCTCACAATCTATATTTAAAGAGTCTTTAACTTTCATATTCTCTATTTACAGTTTCACCTTTTTTTTTCTCAGTCCACCGAGAAGGATTCACGAGGTAATATTTTTGGGCTCGGTAGCCTCAAGGATCATCTTCAGGGTCTTCTCAATGGCAGCAACTATCATCAACAAGGACAGTCATCATCGTTTGTAGCATTGCAAGAGCAAATGAAGGAAGCTCAAAGGATCATTGAAGAACAAGTTGCTTATGCGACAAAACGTGATGCTGAGTTCGCTGCTCGTGAAGCAGAACATTCCAAAGTTGTGGCTGAGCAACAGAAGAAGATAGATCGCTTGGAAAAGTTCATGCAGAAACTTGATCCGGTCTTTCTCGAGTTCCATGAGTCTGAATCAAGTGATGCACCCATCGACCCTCCTACATAAAGTGCATCTCCTCCTTAGGTTAATTCTTAGGCTACTTATCTCTCTCTATTTCTTACTCTAATGAACTTGACAATTTGGGATGATGTGTTCTTCCTTATCACTTAAGAGAATCATAGTGTTAGGTTCTCTCTTTTGGTTGTGACAAAAATATGGTTCTCTCTTTTTGGAATGGCTTATGTGGTGTACTAATTACAATTATGGTTAACTTTTGGTAATTAAAAATGCAAATTTTAAGGTTTTCTTTGATTATAAATTCGAGTTATAAGCAAAACAAAAAAGAAAAGATTCTGGTTTTTAATCCCTATAGTCTTCAAATATTCATTAAATCTAGATTTACATAGTCGCAACACAGTCGTCAAATAGTCGTCTCTTAGTAGCCAAGTAGTCGCTACATTTGACGACTATATCACAACTATTCTCAAACTAATCTCCTTCTCATCGCATTAATCGTTAAACTGTCAGCAAATAGTCGTAAATGTTTACTGACTACTTTACGACTATCTATACACAACGACTGTTCACATTTTAATTAATCGTAACTTAGTCACAAAACAATCGTAAACATTTACGACTACATTACGACTAATTTTACGACTACGTGGATTAGTCGTAACGTAATCGCTATTTACCGACTAAATTACGACTGAAATTCCTACCGACTAACGTTTTACGACAACAGTGATTAGTCGTAATAGTCGTAATTTATGAAATAGCGACTACTAAACGACTACAAATGCAGTCATAAATTGCATGTTTTCTTGTAGTGTTAGAAACTAAACTTGACTATTAGTTTGCTTAACTTTTATTTGCAACCCCCTAGCCAAATTCGCATTACAATCAAGTTTATTAAGTTCACAATGCGTCATAGCATCAATTTTCGCAGGCTAGAAATACATTGCTCAATTCACACACATTAATGCATTCTATCGGACATTTTGATGCATAGAAAAACTTAGAGTCTAAAACAAGGTGATCAGTCTTATTTTAGCATTATGATTATGTGAATCAAAGAACATAAGGATTAAGAACTCCAAAAAATAACTGAAACATCAATTCATTCAATATTCTAATTGGAATCCTAAACCCCAATTAGGAGAACTACTCACACATATTGAATTGAACAACACAAAAAAATGAAGAAAACATAATTAATTGATGAAATAAAATGAGAAGATGGTTTAAGAATCTTCTCGCTGAGCAGACAGTAAAACCCACACTTGAAGAAACAACTTGAACAAACCCTTCGAGATTTAGAGCTAAACTACTAACAAAGGCAGGTAAACAGGAGAAAGCGGCTACAAGAGAAATATTTTCCAATCTAAAAGTTCTGTTCTCAACCTAGTGAAAGAAACTAAACGAGAAAGAACGTCCTAAACCCAAAAGAGGGTGATTTTTTTTTTTTACGATTTTTTTTAGTTTCATATATACATGGACGATATTGAATCTTTTTCTTGATTTCTAATTTCTGACTTGATAATTCTATTTTTTCCTTTTTTTTTTAAATCATTTTTAAATTCTCACTAAGTCAGGATTAAAATTTGTTTTCTTTCACTTTTTAACTCTGGCGGTCTGGCAAAATTTATATATTTTATATATTTGAATCGAAAAGACACCGAGACATCTCACATTTATATATTTGAACAAAATTCTTAAGTTCAGATTATGAATTGTTAACGAATATTATGAAGTGTGTGTATTAAAATTTTACCCATCCCAATTATTTCGGGTCAACTTTCAAAAAGAAATATATTTACACCAAAAGTTTAACTCGTTTATACTCAATCACTTGAAGCCTAAGATTTCAGATGAAACCATATAATATCCATATAAGCATGTGGTAACATGAAATCTTTTATTAACCGAAAGATTTCAGATGAAAACATCCCCTATATAATAAAACGGAACTACACAACTTTTTTTGTAGACTATATAATTTTTATAAGTTGGCTACAAAATAGGTTATATATTAAATGTAGGTTGGTAACAAAAAAATGTTATAGATTAATTAGTCAATCCGTAGTCTATATGAATACACTTAAGAATATCCGAAAGAATTCTCTTAAAGATAATATTCCAATGATTTATACAATTTCCAAAATAAAATTTTTAGTATTTCATGTATGTTACAAAATATATACTGTTAGACATAAAAAGAAATAGAATCTTGGCAATTTTTTATTTTTCAGCAAAAGTGAATTATATTAATGATAAATGGTTTAATAACCAAATAGGAGGTAAAAAACACCCTGAATAGAACATAGAAGTAGAATTACAACCAAATTTGACCAAATGATGAGCAGTATTATTACAGTCTCTAGGAGCAAAAACAAATTTGACATTCTGGAATTTGGATGACCAAGTATTTATGTCATGAACAATGTTGTCGATCGATACATCATAAACCTGGTCATTTAACACTTTTGTTAAAGTCTCATTATCGCCTTCAAAAATGACATTTGTTAGACCTCTAATCCAGCTTTGCTGTGTTGCCGCCAATAATGACTTAGCTTCTGCTTGGAGAGGTGACGCAAAATAGCCCACGACTGAAGCTCCCCATCCTTGTGGTACACCATACTGGTCTCGCAGAATCCAACCACATTTCGTTTGATTAGTATTAGGATCAAAAGCAGCGTCATAGTTGCATTTCCGGAGGCTTTGTCCATATATTCCTTGGCTGTCGATGATCATGCTTGGTTTTGTGCCCATTGTTATTGTTGTTGAAAAAATTCCATTCACGTATGTTGGATTTGGCTCGTGATAGACTTGTGTTCGGCCTGTCATGTTTACCTTCAAACACAAAAGTATTGCGACTCTTCCAAATATGTCACAATAACCAGAAGGGGAGAAGTTGCATATCAGTTGACGTGGTGTTTGAATTAATGTTCTGGAAAATGTTATCAATGAAGCCTTCTATATTCGAATATGATGTGTATAGTAAAGAAACAGGGATAGTAGACATTTTCCAAATAGGTTCAGCATATGGGCAAAGTAATAGGATATGTTCTATGGTCTCGTCTTCCTGTAAGCATCGAGGGCAGATCGGATCGATATTCATTCCACCTGAACCAAGCCTTGTGAGAGTGGGTAAGGACTTGGAGATTGTACGCCAGAGGAAATGTTTTATTTTTGGAAGAATACTTAATTTCCAAATCTTCCTTTTTAAATCATGTGATCCATGAAGGATAGGTGGGAGATTTTTTGGTTGTTCAGGGTTATGCATGGCTAACCAGTATCCTGAACGAACTGTCTAGTTACCACTTCTATTATAATGCCATACGATCCGGTCCTGGATATTTGATATAGGAAGGTAAGTGTTAAGCAAAACTCCTCTATCGTTTTCTGAAATATGTTCCATGATCCTATCATTATTCCATTGACGATGTTCTCCATGTGTAGTAATTAAGTCAGAGAGGACCATGGTGTTATATGATGCAGCTGAACCGGAAATTGGTCGTGGAGGATGGGATTCTGTAAAATTATCATTATTCACTCGTATGGTTTTTCCATCGCCCATAGAATATTTATATCCTAATTTTATCAACTTAAGGCCTTCGAGGATTGGGCTCCATCCATACGATTGATTGGCTTTCGGAGTTGCATCCAAAATGCAGTCCTCTGTATAGTATCTGCTTTTAAAAATCCTCGCAAACAATGAGTTTGGATGTTGAATGAGACGCCAAGCTTGTTTAGCAAACAAAGCATCATTGAACTTTGCTAAATCTTTGAAACCCAAACCCCCTTCTGCTTTTGAGTGTTGCAATCGTTTCGAGGCTATCCAAGGTATGCCTCTGTCTTGATTACTTTTTTCCCACCAGAATTTTTGTAAAATACTTTCAATGTCAAATAACACTTCATTTGGTAATTTAAAACAAGACATCGAGTAAACAGGCATTGCCAAATCTACAGATTTAATGAGGATCTCATTACCAGCTGGTGATAAATGTCGTCCACTCCAAGAAGATGTTCTGTTTTTGACTCTTTCTATAATGTTATGGAACATCTCACTTTTCTTTTTACCAAATTGTTCTGGTAACCCAAGATATTTTCCACCTCCTCCATGATTTGGTATTCCCAGTAGGTTTTTTAGACGATTCTGTAGTTGACCTGGAACTCTTGATCCAAAGTTATCAAAGATTTGTTTGTATTTATCTTTTGGCCATAGTAATACTCGTAGACTTGGAATGCTTCTTTAATTGCTTTGCAATTACGAGTATTTGCTTGGCAAAAGTATAAGGAGTCATCAGCAAACTGTAAGTGAGTGATCGGAGGAGCACCATTCCCTATCCTAACACCTCTAATATCACCATCCGCTACTCTTGTTCTGATTAAGTGACTCATAATATCAGCACAAAGTATAAATAGATAGGGTGATAATGGGTCACCTTGTCTTATACCACGTTTTGGGATAACCATACGATGAGGGGATCCATTGATTAGGATAGAGTAGCTTACAGAACGACCAGATGCCATGATCCACTGTATCCACCTCTCTGAAAAACCGAATAATTTCATTGTGACCTCCAAGAAATCCCATTCAACTCGGTCATACGCCTTTGTAACATCCGTTTTGATGGCCATGTAGTATTGAGAAACTCTTTTCCTTGACTTTAGAGAATGCATAACTTCATGAGCAATCATGACATTATCAGTTATAAGTCTTCCAGGTATGAAAGCAGCCTGAGTATCATAGACAATGTTGTCTAGGTGTTTTTTAAGTCGATTCACAAGACATTTTGAGATGATCTTGTAAAGGACATTACATAAGGCTATTGGCCTATATTCAGAAAAAGTTTCAGCTGGTGTCGTTTTTGGTATAAGACAGATATTGGTGTGGTTTATAGCTGATTTCATGTAAGAGGTATCAAAGAAATCACAGACTTCTTTGGTTACATCACTCCCCATTATATCCCAATACTGTTTATAAAAACGTGCAGTGAGACCATCCGGACCAGGCGCTCTCTCGTCTCCAATATCTGAGACAGCATCAAAGATCTTTGTGTCTGTGAACTCTTTCGTTAGATCCTCATTGATGACAGGAGTTACCATCGCTGGAAAATCCCCAAAATCTATTGGAGATACAGGTACTCGGCTAAATGTGTAAACACTTGTAAAGTACTTTTGTGCTTGCTCTCCAATGCTTTTTTCGTCTTTATATATTGTTTGGTCGACATCTCTTATGCTGGATATAATTTTTTTGCATATCGATTCTTTGTTGTGGCATGAAAGAAACCTGTGTTGCGATCTCCACAGTGCATCCATTTGTTCCTGCTTTTTGTTTTCTATTAGTACTCCTCATCTCTATATGCTTTACTTAATTCATCTTGTAATCTCGGAATTTTCCTCCTTAAATATTGATTTGTGCTTTCCATAGCTCTATTTAGTTCTTTCTCATAGAAAACAATCCTTTTTGCTGAATAAATGTTTGAAGCATTTTTCTTTTTTGCCATGACATTGCGACAGATGTTAATCTGATCACAAATGGAGTACTAAGAATTTTGTTTACAGAGGTTCCATCCCAGATCGACGGTTTGTGTAAAGTTTTCTATTTCAATAAGTCTTTTATCAAATCGGAACTGCTTTGTTGAATCTTGTTTGGGAGGCTGAATAGTTGTAAGTAGTGGTCTGTGATCCAAACCATTAAATTCAAGAAAAGCAGTCTCAACAGTTGGAAAAAGAGATATCCATTCAGAGTTAACCATAACTCTGTCCAAACAACACTTGACAGTGTAGTTGCGCCGTTCTCCCACCCAAGAAAAGCGATCGCCAGTTGATTTCAAGTCAGTTAAATCACAGGTAGCAAGCATGTTCTTAAATCTTTAAAAAGTCCAAGCTTCTCTTGGTAGTCCTCCAACCTTCTCTGTATTGCTTAGTATCTCATTAAAATCGCCTGCAATCATCCATGGACCATGACGAGTAGTTCCAATTTGTTCTAAGTAATCCCAAAACAAAAACCGTTTATTTTGGACAGAATTACCATAGACACCAGAAAAATAAAAAGGTTCATTATTAATAGTGATGTACACATCAATGATGCGTTCATCTTGGTACAAGGGAGATAAGATTACATCATTGGACCAAAGCAAAGCTAGACCTCCACTCCTACCTTGAGCCTTGAGGGGGTTCAGTAATAATGTTATAGTATCCTAATTCAGAAGCAAACTTACATACAACATCAGAAGAGTTTAGAGTTTCACATAAGAAAATAACATTAGGTTTGAAAATACGACATAAACGTTTTAATCTACTTTGAGTCTCGGGTGAACAGATGCCCTGATAGTTCCAGGAGATGACTCTCATGGAGAAATTGGGGAACCCCCCGCGGCTACGTAGAAACTGTTACCATTGCAAGAAGCCTCTGATTCAGCCTTAGATCGCTTCTTGATCTGATCATCATGTTCCTCACAGTGTCGATAGAAGGATTCCAAGTCAGTCTTCTTTTGTTTAGTGCCATTTGAACTCATAGGATCCTGCAAAGCCATGTGGTTTGTACTTATTGTGTTCGGATGGAGACTCCCTCTCTTGACCTTTTCCAGAAGTTATCGCAAACGCTCAACAGTCAACTCTGTGTCCTTAAACACGCTTGGGGAGGAGGAATCATCAGATTCAGTGATGATGAATTCCTTATCTTTTTGAACCGTCTGAAGACCGGGTATGTATTAGCATTGGTGTGGAGAGTGTTGGTGTGTTATCGAAACTCTCGGGGAACTGGTCAGGATGAGGGATATATTCATCATCATTATCATTGTTTCCATCTCCATTATCATCATCATTTGGTGGTTTATCGTGTGGGGGATCGTCATCCGCCGGATCGTTAAAAGAAAAAGGGCACTCCTTCACATCATGAGTAAAAGCACCACACGTTTGACAAAAGTTTTTGAGACGCTCAAAATGAAAACTCAGGATTGTGTTTTCTCCACCCGCAAATTGGAAGCTCCTCTGAAACCTTAGTGGAAGATCACAGTTCCAGTTGATGCAGATTCTCACAAACTCAGCCACATTAGTGTTGTCATTGAAATCGACATTCTCTATCGTGCCAAGTTTGGTTCCAATATAGTTAACCATGGCAGAAGTTAAGTATTGGACAGGGATACCACGAACCTGGATCCCAAATGGAATGAATTTCATCGCCTCATCGGTAATATTGGGATACCAACGGTGAACCGTCACCATCCAATCATTGAAGGCCCATGGACCACGGCGCAGAACCAGGTTAAGACTTTCCTCCGACTTGAACAAGAAGAGAACTTTGCCGTTTCCCAACACTCTACCACGGCATGAATCACTGAATCCCCATATCTTAGGCATTTGATTGACAATTGCTCGCAAAATTCTGTTTCTTCGGGTTGAGTACTGTAACAATCAGAGAGAAGCGGTTCAAGATTGCCGCATGACCACATAACTCTGGTGGGATAGGGGCATCGTTGATCCCTAGATCAAGGTTTTGAAAGTTTTTTCGGATTTAATCGCTCATCTCTCGGGGTTGAATTAGTGAACAAACTTGAGTGAAGATTTGAGGAGTAGAAATCGAATTTATAGGGTTTGGCCATGGCGGTTTCTTCCAGCGGTTACCAAACGATATAACCGGAAAAGAGAAACTGTTAACAGAAAACTGTAACAGGGAGAAACCGTCAACAAAACCACAAAAACTGTAATCGATTGTCGGAAATAAACTCCAAATCGGAGAAGGAGGGGGGGCGACGGGATAAATGGGAATCGCCCAAAAAATCGCACCCAGAGAGAACCATTGTAATTGGGGGTCTTATAAAGACAACAACTTTGGGAAAATTTATCAGAAAAGGGGAATTAGGGTTTACTCAAATAATCGGGGATGACTCCCGAGAGAAAGGGGAATTAATAGTGACTTCGCAGATTTTATTGTGCAGTTAAAAATAAAATTTTATCTAAGCACGAGTTATATTAAAACACTTTCACCAAACATGTTCAAATATTAAAATAAAAACAAACAACAAACATAACCATTTCTCATACATAAATTACAAAATTAACAATATACAACTTACAAAAATAGGTGGTTTTTTCAAGCCATCATATTTAACATATGAATTTGTTGCATAATCTTTTATCCAACAAAACTTTTAAAACAATCATATAAATTATATTTTATTCTAAAATTATAATATAAATGAAAAAAATCAATTCAAAAATTTAAATGAAAACAAACAACAAACATAGCCATTTCTCATACATAAAATTACAAAATTAACAATATACAACTTACAAAAATATGTGTGTTTTTCAAGCCATCATATTTAGCATATGATTTTGTTGCATAATGTTTTATCCAACAAAACTTTTAAAAACAATCATATAAATTATATTTTATTCTAAAATTATAATATAAATAAAAAAATTATATTCAAAAATTAAAATAAAAACAAACAACAAACATAACCATTTGTCATACATAAAATTACAAAATTAACAATATACAACTTACAAAAATAGATGTTTTTTTCAAGCCATCATATTTAACATATGATTTTATTGCATAATGTTTTATCCAAAAAAATTTAAAAACAATCACATAAATTATATTTTATTCTAAAATTTCAACCCGTGCTTTAGCACGGGTCCAAATCTAGTATATAAATTATATTAATATCCTATAATCAGATGGTGATATCTAATGTGGGAGATGTGCATGACTTTTCTTGGACTGTAGTCAAAAGTAATTGGTCTTTTCTATTAGGGACCATTGTATAAATATCTATAAATATCTTCACTTATGTTATATTTCTTATTGTAAAGAGTCTTGGTCCTCAAGTCTAGAATATTACCTAGGGTTCTTTGGGATTGTATATATACTCTTGTAAAGATTAATGAGAAGATCAACTTTGACGCCTACCACATTGTTATGGTAGCAGAGCGGGTTTGAAAAAAAAAAGAAGAAAGAAGAAGAAACAATGACGACGAGAGAAGATGGTGACAAACAAATCGCACTCGCGAAAGGCGGTGCAACTGGGGGACAAAACACGGCGGTGGATATGGCTACACTCTCACCGATGTACCTTCATCCATCTGACGGACCGGGGAATCTAATCACCACAGTGCAGCTAAGGGGAGAGAACTATGAAGATTGGTCCAAGCATGTGCGGAACGCCTTGCGGACGAAGAGAAAGTTGGGATTCATCAATGGCTCTTTCACCAAGCCGTTGACGGAAGAGGAGATAGAGCAATAAGAGGTCGTAAACTCAATGGTGGTGGCGTGGCTCATGAATACTATTGAACCCATGCTTAGAACCTCTGTTTCCATGGTTGATGAAGCAAAGGTTCTTTGGGATGACTTGCAACTGCAGTTTTCTGCAGGAAACGGACCAAGGATAGGTGAAATTCAGGCAGCCTTGGCGAATTGTCGACAAGGAGGGGATACCATAATGGTATATTTTGGGAAGCTCAAAAAGATGTGGGATTAATTGG
This sequence comes from Camelina hispida, assembly GCA_023657505.1. Lineage (NCBI taxonomy): Eukaryota > Viridiplantae > Streptophyta > Magnoliopsida > Brassicales > Brassicaceae > Camelina > Camelina hispida. Next base: position 5,834,400 of record CP094636.1, on the reverse strand, counting down.
CAATATCTAAGCCAATTCGGACATGTCCATGTGGGGAATTGGCTGCTCAACTGGAAGAGGATCGGGATGAAGAGAGACTTAACACGTTTCTCAATGGCTTGGATGATGCTCGCTTTGGAACAGTACGTTCTACAATTATGAGCTTAGAACCTCTACCTAAGCTTTCTCAAGTTTATCAACGTATCATCCGGGAGGAGAGACAACAAACGGTGATATGAAATAGAGAGACAAACACCACAGATGTCGTTGGGTTCTTAGTGGCAGCTGGATCACGTGGCAGCTGTCCTTACCGTGAACCTTTTCGTGAAAAGGATGTAACATATACTCATTGTGGGAAGTATGGGCATGCACAAGCCAATTGTTTCCAGTTGAAAGGCTATCCCGAATGGTGGGGAGAGAGAGGGCGTGAATTTGGTGAACGCGGCAGAGAGGTGGTGCTCGCGGGAGATTTGGTCATGGTGGTGGAGCGTTTGGAGCCTCTGGTCGTGGAAGAGGCAATGGAGGTCGTGCGAATGCCACACAAGCACCACAACCGAATGCTGTTCAAGCAGCTCATGTTGGGAATATGAAAGTGGAGCTTGATCAGAGTGCTTTCCCACAACTGACGGGTGACCAGTGGAGTTCGGTTCGACAGTTCGTAAACCCAACTAAGCAAGATTCTGTTGACAAACTGACTGGTAATAAAGATAATGTAGATTTCATTATCGACATGACATGGAAGCTGGACCTTTTGAGCAGTGTTTCTGATATATATTTATGCTCGATTGGATTACCAGATGGTGATAGAGCAATTACCATTAAACAAGGGGATATTTGTTTAGGGGGAGATTTGTGGCTTCGGGGAGTTTTATATTCTCCACCATTGCAATGCTCTTTGATATATGTTGCTAAGTTACTTAAATTGACAAAGGGTTCAATGACGTTTACTGAAGATTTATGTGTGTGGCAGGACCGTACTTCGAAGATGCTGATTGGCGGTGAAGAGTGTGGAGTGGTCTATGTTTTGCGAGGTGTTATGGGGACTCAAGCTCAGGCAGCATCCAATTTAGGAGCAAGAGACTTATGGCATCGCCGTTTATGACATCCATCTAGTAGGGTTTTATCATTTTTATCGGGTTCTGTTGATGTTGGAAAAACTGTGGAATCAAAAGTCATTTGTGACATATGTTTTCGAGCTAAACAAACTCGTGATTGTTTTCATTAAAGTTCTAATAAAGCTGCTGAGTTATTTGATTTGATTCATTGTGATGTTTGGGGACCTTATCGTACTCTTTCCTCTTCGGGTGCCACATACTTCTTTACTATAGTGGATGACTTCTCCCGAGCTGTTTGGATTTATCTTCTTCACAAAAAACGTGAAGTAGCCGATTCTATTAAGAAATTTTGTGCTATCGTTGCTAGACAATTTGACAAAAAGGTTTGTGTGGTGCGGAGTGACAATGGATCTGAATTTATGTGCTTAAGGGGATTTTTTGAGCATGAAGGAATTCTTCACCAAATATCCTGTGTTTATACGCCTTAGAAAAATGGTCGTGTCGAGCGCAAGCACCGTCGTATCTTGAACGTGTCTCGATCTCTCATGTTTCAAACAAGCTTACCAATTCGATTTTGGGGAGAATGTGTTATGACGGCTGCACATTGGATCAATCAAACGTCATCTACTATCCTTCATTGTAAAATACCTTATGAATTACTATATGGATCGGCACCTTTGTTTGATCGTCTCAAGGTGTTTGGATGCTTATGTTCTGCTTATAACAAGTCACGTGATAAGGATAAGTTTGGAGAACGGGGTCGCAAGTGTGTGTTTGTGGGGTATCCATATGGTCAGAAAGGATGGCGAGTCTTTGATATCGAGAAGGAGAAATATTTTGTATCTCGCGACGTTATCTTCCATGAACATGTATTTCCATTTTCTGTATCAAGAGAGTCACCTACAGCTCCGCCACATGCCACAGTGACAGAGGATGTGTGTGAAGATGATTTTGTGAGTTTTGACAAGGAAGGATCGATCGATCCTCCTGCCCGATCGACCGATCCGCAGGAATCATTGATTGTGGATAAAAGTATAGAAGATGATGGACCGACCGATCTTACACCACTATCGGTCGATCCACCAGTGGTTCCGCCTTTACCATTGGAAACAGAGACTGATCGATCTAAGGGGGAGACTAATCAATCTCTGGGGGAGACTAATCCATCTCAGGGGGAGACTGATCAATCTAAGGGGGAGACTGATCAATCTACGGGGAGACTGATCGATCTCTGGGGGAGATTAACCAACCAGTGTTGGTTTCTGATGTGCAACCAGAATTGGGAATTGGAAAACGTCGTAAGCAACCTCCAGTTAAGTTGAATGACTATATCCTGAACACAACGCAAAGTATAACTGAGCCCTCACCACACACTCCCACTTCAGCATCTTCACCTCCAGGTACGTTCCTCTATCCGATTTCAAACTATGTTACATGTGATCGTTTTTTGGATAAGCACAGGGCTTTTCTTGCGGCAGTTACTGCTGAAGTGGCACCAAAGACATACGTTGAAGCTGTTCAAATCAAGGTTTGGTGCGAGGCAATGGGTTTTGAGGTTGATGCTCTTGAATTGCTTAATACATGGTATGAAACTGATCTTCCCCCGGGAAAAAAGCACTTGGGTGTCGTTGGGTTTACACCATTAAGCATCGTTCTGATGGTTCTATCGAACGCTATAAAGCATGTCTGGTTATTTGGGGGGATCGAAAAATTGCAGGGAAAGATTATGAAGAAACTTTTGCTCATGTTGCCAAGATGACTACGATTCGAATGTTTCTTAATGTGGTGGCTGAAAAGAATTGGGAGGTGCATCAAATGGATGTTCACAATGCATTTCTTCATGGTGACTTAGAGGAAGAGGTCTACATGACATTACCTCCAGGTTATCGAGGATCGGGTCCAAATAAAGTTTTACGCCTTCTCAAGTCTTTTTACGGATTGCGTCAGGCACCACGTTGTCGGTTTTCCAAACTAACAAGTGCTTTACTCGAGTATGGTTTTGTTCAGACATATCCTGATTACACATTATATTACTTAGAACGTGGAGATGTGAGGCTATATGTTTTAGTCTATGTTGATGATCTGTTGATTGGTGGCAATGATTCGAGAACTATTTCTCGGTTTAAGGAGTATTTGAGTGAATGTTTTAAAATGAAAGATTTGGGTCATCTCAAATACTTTCTGGGTATTGAGGTTGTGAGATCTCCGCAGGGTATCTATTTGTCTCAACGCAAATATACTTTGGATATTATCGACGAATGTGGACTTTTAGCCTCCCGGCCATTTGAGACACCAATGGAAGAGAATCATCGGTTGCAAGTCATTGAAGAAGGTCCTTATGCTGATCCAGGGCGATATCGTCGTCTTGTCAGACGCTTAGTGTATAATTTATTAGTCGTATACTACTAACCATAACCAATCATGCAAATTTATCAACAGCCCAATAAATTATATGTAAGTTATTAAAAATAAGTACTTGTGATTTGCGACGAGGAGATGTCTCTATCAGAGTAGGTTTAGATTTGGCTGAAGGTTTCTTCAAAGGAGCTTTTGGAGTTACTGGAGACTTGTCATTCTGGGAAGTTGGACTTGCTGAGTTACTCGAAGATACTTGAATATGTGGAGATTTAGAGCTTACAGGATACTTCTCATTAGATGGAGATGGGTGACGAACAGGGGATTCATGAGTTGTCTCCAACACAACTCTATTTGCAGGTCATGCTACAAAACAGTTCAAAGAATCCTGCAAAGTTCTCTTGTCCATTATAGGCCTCCATAGATATGCCTTTGGGTTAACTACCGCATCGACATAAACTTTGATTGCATTTGGACCCAGAGGAAGTCCATTTACCAATGCAGCATTTTTTTATATTCTTCATCAAGATCAAACCTTGCCTGCATACAAAATACACATGTGAGTCACTAACCTTTAGTAATTTAAACTTGGATACTGTTAAATGTAAATTATATTACCTGAATGGATTTCCACAAAACATGTTCCCGTACTAATGTACCTAGATACGATGACAAAGATACTGACCCTCGACCACAAGGTTCTCCCATGATAGTATATTCAACGTGATGCCGTTCATTTGGGTCCTTGGCGATGTGTTTCATCCTAGTTGGTCCTCGTTTCTTCTTAAGCTTTGGTTCCGTCACATTTTCAGCATCATCCGGAGTATCCTCTTCATTGTTAGCACCAGCAGCAGTCGGAGTATCCTCTTCATTGTCAGCAGTCGAACCATTCACTACATTACCTTTAAGATTATTTTCCTCGTCTCTTATCTCAGCCTCCAAATCGTTTAGTTCCTCCACAGGCTGTTGTTGAACAAGGTCCTCTCCTAACTCAGCATCCACTTCATTAACTTCATTCTCCAAAGCTTGATCAGTACTTTCAATCTGCTTGGCTACCAATTCCTGAGTTTCCAACTGTTTTTCTCCTACATTATTAACCTTCTTCGTTTTTTGTGTTCGCTTTTTTCAATTATGGATCATCTTAGTTCACCTGAAACCAAAAAAAAATTATCGAGATTCAGTAAAACAGAGACTTGTTCAGCAAAGCATAGAATTATTCAGCAAAACAAAGATCATAACCAATCATATATTCAAAAAAACAATCAATAAACTGATTGTTTCACACATAAATCCCTTCACAGTAAGATCGGGCATTCCTTGCTTTATCAACCAAGTCATATGCATCCATGTCGACTGATACTGGCAATGGCCCAACGTCTTCGTTTCCAGATTCAGCATCTTCTACATTGTATCTTCTTGTAGAATCTCTCATAGCTACATACCAACTCGATGTTTCATCTACCCTTGAATAAAACACTTGCTTTGCTTGAGATGCTAGTATGTATGGATCTTTTGCGAACGAAACTTGACTTTGGTTAAGATTGACAAGGGTGAAGTCATCTTCTTCCTTTACTCCATTACCTATATTTTCCCATTGACACCGGAATATAGGAATGTAGAAGACATTGTAATCAAGCAGTATAATATCCACCACTCTGCCATAATAGAACACAACATCAACCATTGGAGAATTGTCTTTTGCACTAGCTCTACACATTGTTGTGGCCTCATGAAACACACCACTGTTCTGAGTTTGTCTATCAACTGAAATTGTATGAAATCGATTGCCATTGACTATGTAACCCGTGTACGATCTTGCGCAATGATGAGGACCATATGCTAACCATTTAAGTGTATCTTCATGATGATCAGAATTGATAGGTGTCTATTTCAAATAATTGTCAAGTGTCACTGACTGGAAATAATTATATGATATATAAAACCCAGAAAAATAGAAAACATACCTGTTCTTTTAACCAGGAGGCAAATTTCTGAGTATGTGTACTCCATAACGTTGCCAAATCACGTCTACATCTTTCACTAGAATCTTGTAGATGTTGTAGGTGCATGCTTAAATAAAATAAAATAAAAAAAAAAAAAAAAAAAAAAAAAAAAAAAACAAAGCTTCAATTACATGTAATTAAAACAAACTTAACCAAAGAGACTCTTAATTAAACAACTTACTCTACATAAGGATCAAGCAAGGCCATATTATGAATCACAGCAAGATGTGCTATGTTCCTCTCATTGTCAGTAAGAGTACATGAAGTGGCTGCTGATTAGGACGACCCTCCAGTATAGAGCAATTCTAATAATCAGCATTTCTATCGAGTTCCTCATCAGCATTTGTTGTCTTTTTCAATAAATCACTGCTGAATTGCATGCATTCCTCAGCAAGATATGCTTCAGCAATACAACCCTCTGGTCTTACGGTGTTTCTTACAAAGTCCTTCATAACTTTCATGTACCTGAGGATGAAACACATGGAACTTATAAGTATAATAGATTATTATAAAGGAAACAAAGTTACAAGTTACGAGATTGTACCTCTTAAATGGGTACATCCAACAAAAATGAACTGGTCCACATAACCGAGCTTCCCTGCTTAAGTGTATTGTCAAATGCACCATTATATCAAAGAAACTTGGAGGAAAGAACCTCTCGAACATGCAGATAGTTTCCACAATTTCATGCTCGACTACAGAAATTATCTTTCTGTCAATAACTCGCTGACACAGTTGGTTGAAGAAAGCGTATAAGCGTCCAATAGCTATCCTTACATCTTTAGGTAACAAACCTATAAATAAAGAACATGGGAGATTAAACACATAACAGCAAATTTTTGAAATAATTAAGCTAAAATAACTCATTTTATACCTCTAATTGCAACCGGAAAAAGTTGTTGCATCAACACATGATAATCATGTGGTTTAAGTCCTTTGACGGTACAATCTTCCATCTTAATGCATCTTGAAATATTTGAACAGTAGCCATCTGGACCTCTGAAGTCAAATAAGCGCTTACAGAACTTTCTTCTCAGTTTTGGACAAACACCAAGGAGCTGGAGGAAGATATGTTCTTTTTCCATAGACTTGGGGATGCAAATCCTACCTAATACCAAGAAGTTGCAGATCTTTTCAAGAATTAACACCATCTTTTGATTTCCCACAATGCAACAGTGTAGCAACCAGACTAGCCGTAACATTTCTCTCCACGTGCATCACGTCTAAATCATGTCTGACCGGCATTTCCTAGACAAATTCAATCCAAATAATAAAAAGAATGGTTAAGACTTATATTTTTAACAATATATGGTATATAAAGTATGATCCAAACTAACATATAAATCATACCTTCCAATAAGGTAATTCTTCTTCTTCTTCTTCTTCTTCTTCTTCTTCTTCTTCTTCTTCTTCTTCTTCTTCTTCTTCTTCTTCTTCTTCTTCTTCTTCTTCTTCTTCTTCTTCTTCTTCTTCTTCTTCTTCTTCTTCTTCTTCTTCTTCTTCTTCTTCTTCTTCTTCTTCTTCTTCTTCTTCTTCTTCTTCTTCTTCTTCTTCTTCTTCTTCTTCTTCTTCTTCTTCTTCTTCTTCTTCTTCTTCTTCTTCTTCTTCTTCTTCTTCTTCTTCTTCTTCTTCTTCTTCTTCTTCTTCTTCTTCTTCTTCTTCTTCTTCTTCTTCTTCTTCTTCTTCTTCTTCTTCTTCTTCTTCTTCTTCTTCTTCTTCTTCTTCTTCTTCTTCTTCTTCTTCTTCTTCTTCTTCTTCTTCTTCTTCTTCTTCTTCTTCTTCTTCTTCTTCTTCTTCATCATGAGTATCAGAAGTAGAGTCAACACAATCTTTCATCTTCCTCTTTCTTCCAGTTACTCTTACATTTCCAAAATCATTCTTGTATTTTTTGAGTATTTGATATATGTTATGACCAGTCAAAATCCTACCTCTTCTTCCATGCTCAGATTTACCATCAACCCATGCTTTCTTTCCTCTATAAACATGTCTGGGTGGCAGAGACTTCTGATGAGGCATGTATACGTGCTTTATTCAACAACAAACTGCCTGTGTGTTTCCCGCAGACAGGACAACCCATTTTACCTTACAGCCGGCTAGATTTCCATATGCCGGAAAATTATGTATGGTCTAGAGAAGCATTACCCTTAACGTGAATGTAGTGTGACTGAATGCATCATACGTTAAATCTCCCTTCTCCCACAGATGGTTGAGATCCTCTATCAGGGGTTCTAAATACACATCTATATTTTTTCCAGGTTGAGTGGGAGTATCAGCAATGACAACATTATGTTCTCCTCTTTCATACACTTGTCAGGTGGCATGTTATAATTCACTAGCAGCACAGGCCATGCACTATAGTTAACATTCTTCATGTTGAAAGGATTAAACCCATCTGTGGAGAGTCCAAGCCTAATATTCCTTTCTTCTGCAGCAAATGACGGATATATCTCATTCATTTGATCCCATGTCACAGAATCCACCGGATGACGCATTTTTCCATTGGTGCTCTTATTAATGAAATGCCATCGTAAGTCTTTTGCCATTTCCTCCGACCTGAACATTCTCTTGAGACGTGGAATGATCGGAAAGTACCTAAGTACTTTCTGTGGAATACCTTTCTTCACCTCACCAGTTCTTGTGTTAATATTCCATCGTGAAGAATTGCATTTAGGACAATTGTGCAGCTCTTGCAACTGAGGTCTAAATAAACAGTAGTCGTTTACACAAGCGTCTATCTTCTCATAACCCATATCAAAATATTTCATAAACTTCTTCACCTCGTACAAGGAAGTTTGCAAGACATTATCCTTGGGTAGCATCTGTGACAAAGTCTCACGCAGAAGATCGAAGCTTCTGTCAGACCAACCACTCTGTGTCCTGGATATAATGGTGTTTCTGCATCAGATAGCTTCGCTAGAAACTCATCCTCTTCTTTTTCATCACCCTCAGCAACCTCACTTAAATCACCCTGACTAACCAGCTCTTCATCAATAAATTCAGCAGCTTTGAACAACCCTAAAATCTCCTGGTTCCACTGACTTGCGTTCTTTCTACACTCAGTCCCTGATTTCACTTCTCCATGGTGATACCAGTCCTCCCGCAACTTGTAACTCAAATCCATTCCCCTTGTTACTAGATGATCAACAACATCACCGACTGAGTGACGATCCACTTTGCGACAGTCAATGCACGGTGCAAATAATCATGGCATTCTCTCCTAAACCTGCAGTCACAGACCTCACAAAATCCCAAGCACCTCTCTCATACCCAGGATCAGCTCTGCGGTGAAGTAAGATGAAAGCAAAAAAAAAAATTCAATTAGCAACTTTTAAATCTCTTTAACATAACCATAAAACCAATAAGTACATAACTATAGAATGGTCTCGCATACCTGTTAAGATGAACTCATGTATTTTCTACCATTATATGTGCTTACCCGGCCGGAAAAGAAAACAAACCCATAAGAATAACTCAAACACCTAACAAACACATTTACCATAGTTTATAAAAACGAAATATCAAACATCCAAGTCATTCAGCTCTAAAACCAATCAATCAAATATCCGTCTGAATGAGATGTGATTGTGACAACTAACCTCTGTGTTCTGATGCAAACAGGCGGAGATCGGCTAAGTTCGACACTACTGAGACAGAGACGGCAAAAGACGGAGATCGGCTGAGCTACTGAGACAGATGCGGCAACAGACGGAGATCGGCTAATCTACTGAGACAGAGACGGAGAGAGATGGAGACAGAGAGAGACGGAGGCGGAGATTGAAGGAGGTGGAGAGAGACGGAGGCGGAGAGAGACGGAGGTGGAGAGAGACTGAGGCGGAAAAAGACTGAAGCAGAGAGATTCAGAGATAGATGGAGACAGAGAGTGACGAAGAATCGAGTTTTTTCAATGTGAGTCGAGAATTCAAAAAATGGATATTGAGGTTTTAGGATTGAGGTGTAAAAACTTTGAGGTTTCAGACTGAGATCTGATGTAGTCGAAAAGTTTTACAAAGCTTTTTTTTCTTATTTGGTCAAAGTGTGATAAAGTGAGATATTGAGAATCGATATTTTTTTTGGTAAGGGGGGAAACACCAAAATATTTTGCCTCCACAACCATTTCCAGCTACAATAGTTATTTTTATGTTCCCGCTTAATAAAAAAACATTGTCAGCGTTAATCTAATGCTACGAAATACTTAACATCCGATTTTGGTACTTTTAGTAGCAGTTCGTAAATTCGTGCTACAACGAACTGCTACCGAAGCTCATATTTCTTGTAGTGTTGGCTTATGAGATTTTAGAGTAAGTAAATCATTACCTGATTCTTTGAGAGATGCAATGCTTTTGATAAGGGCATCAAGATCAGATTTTCTAACCACATCGTCATCAGCAGCCGATGCAGACATAGCCTTCCTAGGTTCATTCATCTTAGCCGGCTTCAAATGAGGATGAAGAACCCAACACTTATCCTTGGTGTGCCTCTTCCTCTTGCAGTGATCACACAATAACTTGTTGCAGTCACTCCTTTTGTAAGCTCCTTTGTCATAAGCTCCTTTATTTGCGATAGCAAGCTCACTTTTTTGACTAAACAAACTAGTAGATCCATCTTCCTTTTGAATTTGCATACAAACCTCATTCAAATTTGGAAGCTTTTCAGATCTGAGGATATGACGATGAGACCATTGAAAGAAGGGTTGAGAGTAAGAAGAAGCCCAAAGACTTGATCTTGTTCACGCCTTTCATTAAGCACCATCTGATTTGTTGTTGGAGGACAAAGAGTCTCCAACTCAGATCAAATTTTTGCATGCTATTTTATTCATTTGAGTCTGCATCTATGTGCATTAAAAAAACCAAAAAAAATTGAAAAATTTTGAAAAAAATATATATATAAAAAAATAGAGTGTTCATGTAGTTGCATTTACATATTAGGAGTGAGACTAGTTTGTTTCATATAGGATTGTTGCATATGCATCTTAGGGGAAATGATTAAAACCACCTTGTTTAAAATCAAACCTTAGGATTGAAGTTATAGCCCTAAATCATAGTTCATTGTTGCTAGATCAATCTTTGGAAAAAATGAAAAATCTTTGCTTAGACCCTTTGTGTCGTTTGAATGCTTCCTCCACTTGCTTGAACATTAGAACATCTCTATATTATTGGATTTAATTTGAACTTTAATTATCTTGCTTATGGAACTTGAATACTTGCTCATGGTAACTCTAAACTCGGTTAGCACTCCACTTTTTACCAATCTTTTCGTTTAACCCGATTCATTTGTCCTACCCATGAACCCAAACCTTTCTTTCAACCCTTGTTGTGAATTGTTGAGTGAGGCATCTTTCATTGTGCTATAGGTTGTGAAACTTTGAGAGTAGTGAGAACGACAAAGAACTGCCTCTTGATTTAACTAAGTTAGAATTTGAACTAGCTAATAGATTCGGTTTTGAAAGATAGGTGGTTAGAATGTTTATTTGGGGTTGGGTTGTGGAATAAATAAATAAATAAATAAATAAATAAATAAATAAAAAAGTCCCTAAGGTTAGAACCAATTAGCTCTAAGTCTCTAAGTAAAAAAAAAAAAAACCTTGCTATAGTCTCCTAGAAAGAAAGAAAATGATATATATTTATATTAGGAGTTTAGCAAAGGAAGGAAAAAAAAAAAAAAAAAAAAAAAAAAAAGAGAAAAGAGAGAGCTAGAAATTCAAAGTCTAAAAGTCTAAACCATAGGAAATAAAAAAAAGAGTTAAAATCAAGGATGTGGGTAGTATATATTCTAGGGGAGTAGGGGGTTTAAATAAAAAAAAAAATGAGAGTGAATGAGAAAAGGGTATATCATCAAGAGTTAAGCTTTCTATGCCCAAATTATTCTCAGTCTTAGATAGTTTTCACAACTGTCTAACATTCCATCTTTTGAGAGAAAACCACCCAAAGGATTTGTTTGAAACCACCTTACTAAAAAGTTTTACCCTTGAAACCGATTGAGCTTGATTCACCTTCCATTTGCAAGAATTCGCCAAACACTTAATTGAATGTGAAAGAGATGTTCTTTATCTTTAGTTGGAGGTTGAGCTAGATCGATGCATGGTATTAAGCATAGAAAAATATTTGTAAGTATGTTGATTGATCTTAGAACCATTAAACTCTCTTTAAGGACTGTAGCTTGAATCCTTCGATTAGCATCTTAAGGTTATGAGTCCCCACTTTCAAACCGTACCCTCTTACATCCTTGCTAGAGGACTAGCAAGATTTAAGTTTGGGGGTCTGATAACTCTCCTTTTTATATGTTTTTAGCATCCATTTTTTTCTATATTTTGCATTGTTCATACTTCTAACTTAGCATTTTTAGGTCATTAACTGTAGGAATTCACTTTTAGAGCATTTAGGATGTTGCATTTCTGCATTTGCATATTTTGGATGAAAACAGGTGCTAAAGAGCCAAAAATGGGGAAAAACAAGGACAACTCGAGCTTGTACCTGAAGGAGCCATCGAGCTGCAAGAACAAGTCCAAACCCCAACACGATCGAAGAGGATCCAAGAGCATGAAGAGCAACCCAAAGATCCACCCGAGGAGTAACCCGACTTCACCCTCTTGTACCCCATCGAGTAGACCATCGAGCAGTTCTGGGAAGCTAGGTCAAACGCTTTCCATATATAAACCCTCTTTTTCCCTAGCTCGCAAACGAGCAAGCCGCAGACACTCAAACCAGAGAGCGAGAGCTTCTGTGAGAGAACTAGGTGACTCAAACATTTTCTTTTCTTTTTGCATTTTTATTTTGTAGTTTTCTTAGATTTCTATCTTGTACTTCTTCTACTCTACTCTATCTTTTAATACAATGTCATTTTCATTCATTTCTGTTGCTTTGTTATTCGTTTCTATGTCTGAGTAGTGTAGTAAAGTTTCTAGGGATGGGATAGATGATTTTGTGTTCTTGATCGGTTAGGATGCCTTAGTTGATTGTAAATGATTGATAGATTTCCTTCTAGGTTGGTGTTCTTAATGTTGTCAACAGACCGAGAGGTTGAGATTAGATCTAGGGCATTTACCAATGCTACAGGCCGAAAGGAGTAGATAAAATGCTTGATTTAGCCAATGCTAGAGGTTTACTTGACTCTGAGTAAGAAATTAGATGAGTTCGAGTCTACTGACAATAATGGATCGATCTTAATGCCTGCTTGTTCATATTGCTAGTGCGACAGTGTGGTAATGCGTTCAAGGTTGATTGTTGCTAGTGCGAAAGTGTGGTGACAAGGTTTTAGAGGTTCATTGTCTAGGAATTAATTGCTTGAGGCATGTAAGGCATCTGTACTGGTCTAAAACACTTAAGATTTGTTTACCCCCATCCTTAGGAACTTTCGTATTTTAATTGTTTGCATTTTCTTACTTACTCGACTACCTACCCGATCAGGTACACGATAACCTGTATCGAGTAATACCTCGAGCTGTTCATATCTCACTTGCATACTCGATCACCCTACTCGATCCTGTACTCGATTGCTTGCATCGAGTGCTTAGGTCGTGTAGTTTCTTGTTTATATTCTTTTATTTTGTTTATTTTAGGATTGTTAGAACCAAAACCCTATCTGCTTGGCTTAACTTGTATTGTACTGATCATATCCTTCCTGCTAACAATAGACAACCATAGGGGATTGATACCCTGGGTGAAAACCTGTCTATCAGCAAGAACCATCTGATTTTCTTGAAACCATTTGTCATTCTCAAGGATGGATGAGCCAGAACTGCCAAAAGAGTTTTCATCTGCAACATCTTCTTCATTCTCCAGAATACCAACAGTCACCTCTGGGATGCTTAAAATATAATTTCATAGACCCCGACTGCAAAGAGCAGTTTTGGTAGTCCTAGACCAAAGAATGTAATTATCTTCTTTAAGGATAACAGGAAGGATAGTTTGTTGTGAGTTTTCCATACCCAGAAAAGAAAAGGAAAAAACGATTAATAATAAGAAAAAAGACAGAGAATAAAGATCTAGAGCTCTGATGCCATGTAGAAATATATGCGGAAGAGTAAGAGAGAATAGAAAGAATAGAGAGAATAGAGAGAAACAATTTATTATTTCTACAAGAGAGATATAAATATATAGAAGATGAATATAAAAACTAGTTGTTACAAAGATGGCTTTCATGAAGAAAAGAGACAAGACATCTTGCATGAAGGAGAGAGACAAAACATCATGCATAAAGGAGAGAGAACAGGCAATCATAATTGCTTCATTCCAACATGCAGGATATGGGGAATTATTTTCATCGAGTATGCAGAGCTGTGGCGCCGATGCGAGTGAGACTGTTTCTTTGGTTGGTGATGCACCAAGTGATAATGACTTAAGTTTTGAGACATAAAAGATATTTATGTGAAACAATGTAACGTCTCTAAAAGTGGGACTTAGTCAATTTTGCATGTGCTACGAGATTGCCCGACCATGGAAGGGATATGGAAACTAGTGCCTGCGAAGAAGACATGTGGCTTCTTTGCAAAATCCTCATCGGACTAGGTATATGGAAATGTGGGTGACTCTAAGGAGTTAGATTGAAGCCCTTGGTCCACAATTTTTGCAATGAGCAGGGCCGGTTCTTGAATTTTGGTGGCCTAAAGCATATTTTTTATGTAAAATTTAAGTTTTTTTTTTTTCACTAAAATACTAAAATATAATTAAAAATATTTAAAAAAATTATTGAATACTTTAACAATGTAAAACAATCTAAAAAAAACTTTTCTAACTTTCATCACAGCAAATTCATTGATTAGCTTCTCATACTCGAGTTCTTCGATCATATCTTTCTGCAAAAGCAACTGAAACTGGAATTGTTAACAATATACGGTAAGCAATCCATGTATTTGGATAACAACCCTCCATCTTTTTTAAGAAATCCAACACCTTTATAGCCCTTTTAAAGTTAAGGAGGAGAAAAACAAAAAATTACCCAGTTACCCAGCAGTTGTGTAAATTTTTTTAGTTTTAGTTTTGTTTGAAGAATTGAATATTTATATATTTAGTAGAATCTAATATTTGAAAAAATTTTGTTAAAAATAGGAATTTAACAAAATTAATTGAAAAAGTTTCGACAACTTAGTCTCTTACCAAAAAAAAATGGAAAACAAAAACATAATCAAACGGAAAAAATAAAACTGTAAAAGAAGAATAAAAACATGCAGGTGAACTGGCTCGAACCGAAGACATGCCATTTAATTGCAAGACACCAAGACAGCTGAGCTACATAATCTTTTATAAATGTGGCCCTAAAAACTTTCTTATATTGTGTGGCCTAAAGCAAATGCTTTGGCTGCTTTATGGGTGGGCCGGGCCTGGCAATGAGTGTTTGGTGGGGATGGAAATAGCAATGTGGTAATATATTCAGATTGAATGGAAGATGTCAAGATAGATTGCATTTTCTTCAAAAGTTGTCGAGGGAAGTGTCGCTGGCACATATGGATGAGTCATTACATAAGAATTCAATACTAAGAGATGAGCAAATGATAAAATGGACACCCCCATGTGAAGGATGTACAAAATAATTTTACCGGTGGCAACAATTTTAAACTATAAAAACTAAATAAAATATTTAAAAACCATATCTTATTAATATATTGTAAATAATACCAACTCTTTACCATAATTTCGACGAGTTAAAAAATACAAAAAAATCTGAAAAAAAAATTAAAAAAAAAACACTTAACATCAATTTAATTAGAAATTTATTTTATTTCTACTAAGGTTGATCCAAGTAATAAATAAAATAATAACATAGAAAAAAAATTATCTGAATATGATATTTTTAGTTTAACGGAGAGAAAGGAAGCTGAAGTGTCATGCATGTCACCTTTAATTTTTAGTTTGTAATGTAATTAAAAAAATAAGTTTATAATACATTTTTGCCCACTAAATGGGCTTATAAATATTAATACAAGGAATTGGGCTTTTTCTTTACTAACACAAAAGTTAAACGTGAGTATAAAAAATGAAATAACAGGGGTATTGAATATATTTTTAGCAGGGGCATAAATTAAAATTGTACTCCCTCTGTCCCACAAAGATTTATGTTTTGGGATATTACACATTTTAAGAAAACAATGATTATTGAGTTTAAATATATTTTTTTTTTTGACTAAAAAGATATTATTTAATTTTAAACCAATAACAATTCAAAATTAAAAAAAAAAAAAAAAAAAAAAAAACGTCTTCTCTCTCGTGTAAACCCTAGATCTAGATAAACCGCCGCCGCGTCCGTTAGCCTCTCCGTCGCCCCAGGCTTTCTCCGGCTGTGTGAGAGGGCTCTGCTTTCCTCTTTATTTTGTCGATTCGTAGTGTAGTGGGTGACCCAGCTCTTCCTCTCCGGCGTGGCGGACGACGAGATCTCGGCTTGTCTTCCTCTCCGGTGATTGGTGGTGGTTTGTAGCTGCTATGGGCGTCCTTCCTTGCAGTTTTGGGGAATCGGATCTGAGTTTTGGATCGCGACATTCCTCTGTTTCCCTCTACCTTTTCGCCGGAGACGTCAGCTGCTCGGAGGTTCAGGGTCGAGTCATGGTCGAGTCGGGTCTTAGTGTCTTCAGGTTGTTGGGAAGACTTCAGGATGTGTCGGTGGCTGAGATTTTCGGACTCCCACAAAGCCGACGTCCTCATGAGAGCTTCCTCAACTTCCGATGTCATTACAGCCAAGAAACAAGACAAGCAGCTTGGCCGATCCGGATACGCACCGGGAGGTGATGATATGCTAATATGTGCTTCAATCCCTTATCTTGAATCGTTTAGCATTCTGGTCTTGTAGGATTAGTACGGAAAAGCTAGCTCTTGCTGGTTGTTTTCATGTCTCTTGGTCAGTTCAGTCGGATGCATTGTCCGTTTTAGGTTTAGGACCGGAACATTGAAAGCCGGGAATTCCAAGCTTTTCTGAGGATGCGCCTATGGGTGTTGATGCTATTGGGACAAGTTTTACACGCTGATCATGAGGATCTCATAGCATGGATTTGATTTGCTACTTAGTACTAGTTTTGGTCTTCTCTGTGTTAGTATTTGTTTTTGAGTGAGTCATTAAGTCAATTTAGGTGGTTTAAGAGATGATTTCACTCCGAGTTGTGGTTTGTTATCTATCTCGTTGTGGTTAAAAAATGCAATGGTTATCGGTTAGTGTAACACCCACAAACCAAATTTGTGGTATTTAGGAAAGGGTGTCGATCGACACCTCCTAGTGAGGCATCGATCGACACCAGTTGTGGCCGGTTTGGTCGGTTCAATTTTAATTGTCCGGTTTGCGTGGTTGGTTTAGGGAATCCCTAAATCGAGTTGTAAAAAGGGGAAAACGACCTAGGGTCGTGTTTTTGTGTTATTTGGCCGCTGTTAGAGAAAAAGAAAGAGAGAAAAGTGTTCTTGAGCTTTTGGGAAGTGATTGAGAGATTCCTTGCTGTTCTTGGGAGATCTAAGGCTGGGAAGGAGCTAGAAGCTTGCTAGGAGTGAGAGAATTCGTTCCTGTTGGTCAGAATCTTCTTGAAAGAGGTGAGTGCATGACCATGGCTTATCTAAGCTAAGATCTCTAGATTCTATGTGATTTGGTGCTTATGTGGTTGTTTCTTTGAGTTCTCTATGATATTTCGTTGCTATCTGGGCTGGGTTTGGCTTCTGGGAGTGCAAGGAGCGGATTGGAGAAGATTGGAGGCGAGATTCGGAGTTTCTGATCGAGGGAAATCGCTGTTCGGCATCGGTGTCGTTCGACACCAACGCGAGGACGGCTCGGGACTTTGGCGAGTGTCGATCGATGCCATGTGGAGGTGTCGGTCGACACAAACTAGGGTTTTCGGGAGTGTCGGGCAGGGTGTCGGTCGACACCAGATAGTCAGTGTCGATCGACACCATCTGGTGTCGGTCGACACCCCTTGTTCAGTTACGATGGATGTTGCATGCTATGTATATTGCCTGGTTTGTTTCATTGATTGTTGTTTGTGGCATGTAGAGATCTTATTGCTTGTGTGTATAGCCCAGTAGATGGGAGGATTGCCTCACTAAGTATTTGTGATAATACTTACGCATCTCAATTGTTGTTTGTGGTGTGCAGGTATGTGACGTGGAATCATGGCGATGATGAGGAGGATGATCTAGGGTCTCGTTTGTGTGTTTTTGGTTATGTTATTAATGTTGGAACCATTGATAGAGTTTGTTAGGTTGTTGGATAGAATGATTAAGAATGTGATTGCATTGATGATGTGTTGGTTCTGTATGTTTGGAATGTTTCCGCTGTGCATATTGGTTGTTATTGGTTTAACGAGGAATTGTGGTTTGGGTGGTCTAACTAAGTAGTATGATATGCTTATTTATATATTGTATTATATTATTATTAAAAAGAAAAAAAAGGTCGGTCGTTTCATTTTGGTATCAGAGACCTTACGGTTCTAGGTTTGGGTTCGCTAGGTTTCTGTTGTGATGTTTTGGATTGCATGTTTGGATTGATTATGTGAGTTAGTCAATTGTGTGTGGCATGGAGTCCTAGAACATCCTCTTCGAGCCTATTGGTGATTCCACGGTGAGTTTCTATTTCTGTGTTAAATAGTAATTGTTTGCTTAGCCTTCTGTTCATGGTAGTGCAGATGGTTAGAGGGGATGTTGTTGCTGGTCGAGGTCGTGGTCGCGGTCGTGGTTGCGGTCGTGGTCGTGGTAGGGGGAGAGCCCCAGTGGTTAGTGAGACCGAGGACCAGAGTGTGACAGCTGAGTGTGTTGGCGAGTCGCAGGGTGTTCCGGGGGATTCAGTGAGTGTGGCCGGAGGGGGCGGTGTTGATGCTCCATTGGTCGGTGATGCTAGGGTCCCGGGTGTGGGAGCCCCAGCGGGAGGAGTCCCTGGTGTTGACATTGCGGCTTTGCTAGCACAGGTGTTGGAGCGGTTACCACCTGTGGTACCGGCTCAGGCTCGGGTAGTGCCACCAGTGGTGGCGGAGGAGCGGCAGCCAGTGGCTGCGGATGTGGGGGTCCATGGTCAATATCTCACCATGTTGACAGAGATGGGCAAGTTGCGTACTGAGCAGTTCCCAGGAGGTGTAGATCCTACTGCTGCGGATGCGTGGAGGACGAGAGTGGAACGTAACTTCCACACTCTGAGATGTCCTGAGGAGTTCTGGGTAGACATAGGGGTCAATTTTTTTAGTGGTGATGCTGAGTTGTGGTGGAGATCTGTGGCTGCTAGGAGGGTGCAGCGGGAGATGACTTGGGCTGACTTCGTTTTGGAGTTCAACCGCAAGTATTTTCCTGGAGAGGCTTTGGATCTTTTGGAGGTGCAGTTCCTTCAGTTGTCTCAGGGGACACGGTCAGTGCGGGAGCTGGATTTAGAGTTCAGTCGACTTCTGTGTTATGGGGGTCGGGCTATGGAGTCTGAGGAGGCTCAGATCAGGAGGTTCTTGAGGGCTCTTCGTGATGACTTGAGGGTCCATTGTAGGGGACGTAGTTATGCTACGCGAGCAGAATTGGTTGAGACTGCAGCAGAGATTGAGCTGGATATCCGGGCACAGTCAGTGGTGGTCAGTCCAGCGGTTCAGACAGAGGAGACTTCGGAGCAGAACAACCCAAACAAGGGTAACAAGTCGGAGCAAAGGCATAAGAGGAAGCGGGAAGACACGTCAGGTATGCAGCAAGGTGGGCGAGGGTGCTTCGGATGTGGGAGCAAGAACCACAGGTTGGCAGACTGTCCCAAGAAAGGTGATCCACAAAAATATCGTCGATCGTGTTACCATTGTGGAGAGGAGGGGCACATCAGGCCTTTCTGTCCTAAGTTGAGACAGATGATGGGGGGTGCGGCACAACCGGAGGGAGGACCGGGTGCTCAACTCGGAGTTTAGTTTGGCTTCTGTTTCTTTTTATTTCAGCTACGTATTTTTGTTTGGAGTTGTAAACGTTTATTGCACTTGAGGTTTTAATAAAATGCAGTTATTTGGTTTTTGGAATTTGTGGATCTTGTGGAAAAGAAAATCGCTCGGGAATTCTATAAATGGAAAGTTGCAATGCTTAGAAAGTTTCTAAAAACATAAAGTTCTATGAATAGTTAGAACTTGTTTTTAGTGGAAAAGGGTGTTTGTAAACACAGAGGAGTTGAGATGTTAGTAGTGAGACATGGGGGTGGTCATGGATGTGGTGATATTCTCAGAGAGGATATGGGATTGGTAAGACATTGAGATGTTCTACGTGGATCACGGGGGGTGGTCCAGGTTGGAAAATGCTTATAGACGTTATGACCATTTGCTAGAGGGACGGGGGGATCCTGAACAACTCATGAGGAGATGGGGGTTCTCCTGAGGGGACGGGGGGTCCCCTAGATACCGATAGCTCGAGGGACTGCGGTCCTGAGGGTGGCAGAGGAGATGGGGGTTCTCCTGAGGAGATGGGGGTTCTCCTGGTACCGTGATCTTAAGGGTGACGACCCGAGGGTGAGACGGTATGGCTCAAAGACGGGGGGTCTGAGAGTGTGATCGGTATGGCTTGAAGGTTGCGAACTAAGAGCAGATGAGTTGGTGGCAAAAGTGTCAAGGACGTGGGGATAAGCATGGTAACCGGATGTGGATTTATGAGACTGATGGGGGTTCAATCTCAGGGTTACGGTTGAGATCGGAAGCGGATCTCGGGATTGATGGGGGTTCAGTCTCGGGGTTTCTATACGTTGACCGGGGTGGTCAGGTGTATGCTGGTCGGGAGGACCAGAGTGGTGATGACCAGTGGGTTCAGGGTGGTTTGGACCAGTGGTGTCCTAGTTGCGGCAGATCAAATGGGTGGATGGTATGAACTGTTGCGATGGTGATTTAGTGAGTTTGCGGATGAATGGCGGTGTGTTCAGATTCGAGGACGAATCTTCTATTAGAGGGGGAGAATTGTAACACCCACAAACCAAATTTGTGGTATTTAGGAAAGGGTGTCGATCGACACCTCCTAGTGAGGCATCGATCGACACCAGTTGTGGCCGGTTTGGTCGGTTCAATTTTAATTGTCCGGTTTGCGTGGTTGGTTTAGGGAATCCCTAAATCGAGTTGTAAAAAGGGGAAAACGACCTAGGGTCGTGTTTTTGTGTTATTTGGCCGCTGTTAGAGAAAAAGAAAGAGAGAAAAGTGTTCTTGAGCTTTTGGGAAGTGATTGAGAGATTCCTTGCTGTTCTTGGGAGATCTAAGGCTGGGAAGGAGCTAGAAGCTTGCTAGGAGTGAGAGAATTCGTTCCTGTTGGTCAGAATCTTCTTGAAAGAGGTGAGTGCATGACCATGGCTTATCTAAGCTAAGATCTCTAGATTCTATGTGATTTGGTGCTTATGTGGTTGTTTCTTTGAGTTCTCTATGATATTTCGTTGCTGTCTGGGCTGGGTTTGGCTTCTGGGAGTGCAAGGAGCGGATTGGAGAAGATTGGAGGCGAGATTCGGAGTTTCTGATCGAGGGAAATCGCTGCTCGGCATCGGTGTCGGTCGACACCAGTTGGGGTGTCGGTCGACACCAACGCGAGGACGGCTCGGGACTTTGGCGAGTGTCGATCGATGCCATGTGGAGGTGTCGGTCGACACAAACTAGGGTTTTCGGGAGTGTCGGGCAGGGTGTCGGTCGACACCAGTTTGGTGTCGGTCGACACCAGATAGTCAGTGTCGATCGACACCATCTGGTGTCGGTCGACACCCCTTGTTCAGTTACGATGGATGTTGCATGCTATGTATATTGCCTGGTTTGTTTCATTGATTGTTGTTTGTGGCATGTAGAGATCTTATTGCTTGTGTGTATAGCCCAGTAGATGGGAGGATTGCCTCACTAAGTATTTGTGATAATACTTACGCATCTCAATTGTTGTTTGTGGTGTGCAGGTATTTGACGTGGAATCATGGCGATGATGAGGAGGATGATCTAGGGTCTCGTTTGTGTGTTTTTGGTTATGTTATTAATGTTGGAACCATTGATAGAGTTTGTTAGGTTGTTGGATAGAATGATTAAGAATGTGATTGCATTGATGATGTGTTGGTTCTGTATGTTTGGAATGTTTCCGCTGTGCATATTGGTTGTTATTGGTTTAACGAGGAATTGTGGTTTGGGTGGTTTAACTAAGTAGTATGATATGCTTATTTATATATTGTATTATATTATTATTAAAAAGAAAAAAAATGTCGGTCGTTTCAGTTAGGTAGCGTTGGATCCGCCTAGTGTTCCAGGGTTGTACTTGATCAACCATTGCATTTGCTTTTGGTCCAATTCTATAGAGGCGAATGTAATGTGCCTAGAATTTGGTTGTAATATCTTGGTTAATGAAAAGTTGATGTTGAGCCAAAATATATATATATATATATTCAAAATATTAAATATTTTCAATGATTACTTTTTGAAGTTTTAAAACATCAATCTTTGTGAGACAAAAAAATATCCCAAAATATCAATCTTTGTGGAACAAAGAGAATAATAAATAGCTCTAACTTTTAGACAGTGGCAACTGCCCCGCTTTACACCAACATTGGTCCACCCTTGATGGAAACCTCGGGTAAGCTACAGCGGGTGGGGTGTTGAGAGATAGTGAATATAACTGGTGTTGTTGTTTCGCTTTGGATATAGATATATGCTCTGCACTTTTGGTTGAACTATATGATGTCTATTATGGCTTATATATATCTTGGGAGAGACGAGTTCAACATTCGGAGTTAGCAGTTAATTTGGAAATAGTGATTGGATATCTCAAAACAGGGGTTAGTGATTTTTCTAATATGTTTATGCTATAGCTTTTTATCACATGACTCGGTTGTTTATATTTCTTACATGTATAGAGAAGCTAATGATCTAACAAATGGATTGGAAAACTATGCATTATCGTTACCATTAGGTTTTCATATATATGTTTAATTTTAAACTAGAGTCGGTGAACTCGATTATCTTAGAAAATATTAGGGGGCCTGTGCACCCATGGAATGTACCGTGGAATTTCAATATTTCTAATTAAATATATATATATCTTATTATATATATACTATATTAGAACCCGCCCGATGTGCGGGTTTAGACTTTTTAAAATAAAATGAAATTTAATAACAAAATAAATTTTTAAGTAAGTACAAACTATCTATAAAAATAAATTGATACACGAAGTTGTCCAATGTGATATTTGGTGTAAATGGTGCGACTCTGCGGTTGAGACTATTAATCATGTTTTCTTTGAATGCCCTCGCTTGTGTGAAGTTTGGGAATTATCTCCGACTATGATCTCTTCATATGGTTTTCCATATGAGTCGGTGTACTCGAATTTGGATTTTTTTTTCTGAAGGGGTGCCTCTCAACAGGTTAATCCTGATTAAATTCTTCAATTACCATGAATTTTATGGACAATCTGGAAGGCCAAAATAAAAAGGTTTTCAAGGTTTAGAAATCGAGGCGAATGATATAATTGCTCAGGCTTCGGACGATAAGTTAGCCTGGGAAGAGGCGCTCTCTTTTACGGCGGTCATGTCAGCTCCATCTCCGTCTTCGGATGTCCAGGTTTCTTCATATGGTTGTCAGATTGATGGTTTTTGGAAATCAACAAATGTGCATTCAAGATTGGGCTGGTAGTGTCGCATTAGTGAGGAGCGAACCTTGTTGTTGGGGGCCAAGTGTCTAAGATGGAGCCCCTCCCCCCCACATTCGGAGTTAGAAGCGTTGTTGTGGGCCATGGAGCGGATATGTGTTGCAGAGATCACTTGTCAACATTTTGAGACTGATTGTGCTGAGTTACTCACTATTGTGCAGTCCCTGAAGATTGGCCGTCCTTCTCCAACCTGCTCGATGAGTTTAAC
Organism: Camelina hispida; assembly: GCA_023657505.1. Lineage (NCBI taxonomy): Eukaryota > Viridiplantae > Streptophyta > Magnoliopsida > Brassicales > Brassicaceae > Camelina > Camelina hispida. Next base: position 5,811,248 of record CP094636.1, on the reverse strand, counting down.
TCGCTGGAATCCTTCCCACTAATTTATATCTCTTTGATCCCGCGTGCGTTAAATACAAAGGCAGATTGTCTTGTCCGTGCTCCGCGTTCTCTTATCTTTGAAGTTTCTTTTGTAACCCCTATCCTCCAGTTTGGACAACTAATCGAATAATTTTCTTTTAATTCATTGTTTGGTTGAAAAAAAAAAAGTAAATATATACACTTTTAGTTAAAGAAAATAGTTGTAGAAGAGTTTAAAGTTATTAAAATAAAATTAGATTTAACAAAAAGTATATATTTAATTCTTTTCATAAGTAAAAACAATGTATAAAAGTAAAGAGATAAACTTTTAATTATAGAAAATAGTTGTTTTTTTTTATCATACACTAATATATATCCATTTACAAATTTACTATATACACTACCAATAAAAGTGTATTTGTACACACAAATATATTTTACTGTTTAAATATACTCTTTAATCTTTACTACTACCAACAAATTGTCTTTATGAACACATAAAATAACCTATTATATGTCTCTTCACTTTAACATTTTTATAGTTACAAAAATGCATAGTTAATATTATATACTCATATCTTATATATTACAATAGCAGTCTTTTTGAATAAATTATTTGATTGGTGAAAAAAAATATTTAACGATATTTTTTTTTATTTTTTTACTTCAACAATCTTTTTCTATGTAAAGGTGAGTATTTACTTTTTTTTAGAAACAGTAATTAATTGTATATTTTCACAATCATTTTTTATCTTATGTAAAAAGTAAATTTTCTTGTAAATTTAGCAACTTAAAATTAAAATAAATAAACTATATTATAATTTTGAATTTAATGATATATATATAATTTCCTTATAATGATTTTTTAAAAAATTTAAAGCTGTTTAAATTTTATAATTTTCTTATAATTGTCTTTTAATATCGTCAAAATTGTAACAGTTTTGTTTTACATTTAGTAGTTACAAATGTTTTTTTTTCTTTAAAAGATTTTAAATAAAATTAGGTTTTCATTTCTTTATTTTACTTTTATATAAAACTTTTTTATGGGAGGTTTTGAATTTTTACATTTTTATTTTTTAAAATTTTAAAATCTGAAAAATACAATTGACACGTGTCACGATTTTGTTAATTAGTAATTTTGTCATCAAACTTTATATAATAAGATTTTTTTTATGATAGGTTTTGAATTTTTACATTTTTATTTTTAAAATTCTTCATAAATTTTGAATTGACTCGTGTAAACATCTGAATGATACAATTGACACGTGTCAAATTTTACATAATAAAATATATATTACAAATCGATCGATCAATATTAGTAGTATTAATTCTCGATCTCTCCTATAGCCGCACTACCCATGCCGTGAACAACGTTTTGGCATGTTCGACCTTATTTATAATCCGAAATATGATAAAATAGATACCACTAATACACGAAATTATATGTTATTTATTCAGCAAAAGGATATAAGTAGTATGATCTCGCGCATACATATCAATTTAATATAGAAGCATATTATCCGAAAGAGAAATAACAACGATGATTTTGGCATATATTGGATCTAACTCTTGCAAATTTTTTTGTAATAATTCATATTAGACAAGGCTTTCCTTCCATAGTTGAAAAGCTGCAAAATGGTAAAATTAGTATTCATAATTTTTTTTTCTTTTAAGTTCGACGAATTTAGATCTCAAGTTTGAGTTAAAAGTTTAAAACGATCTCATCCATTACCAATTGCTTTTGTTTTTCTGGACATATAATCTCTTACCACCAAGGCCACCAACTAAGTTGTACGTTCGTTAAAAATATAACCATATACTTTTAGAGATTACCAGCTAATGTGAACAACGATGAAAGTTTAAGTTTTATTAATAATCGAATCTATCTATAAAAAAAATTAGTCAACTTATCGGAACCTTCACATTTGTCTCCTAGTGAAAACCTTCACATTTCTCTCCTAATGAAACCCCTATAAATACCCACTAAACGTTTAACATTTCTCTTCACCTATCTCAAACAAACTTAAAATCACTACTACCTCTTTGAGCCTTTTCAACTCCACAAACAAATGGCTCCAAGAACCTCCCTTGCACTATTCCTTTCCCTCAACCTCCTCTTCTTCACTTACACCACTGCGACCACAGGGACTTGTCCTAATGACACCCTTAAGGTCGCTCTTTGCGCAAATGTGCTCAAGCTAGTGGACATAACAGTGGGAACCCCACCTGTACAGCCATGCTGCACTCTCATCCAAGGCTTGGCTGACCTTGAGGCCGCAGCCTGCCTCTGCACTTTGGTCAAGGCTAACGTTCTTGGAATCAACCTTAACCTTCCCATCGATCTCACCGTACTCCTCAATGTTTGCGGGAGAACAGCTCCAGCGAACTACCAGTGCTAGTAAGTTGAATACTTATAACATACCTATAAAATGAACGAATCATACAGTTGATGTTTTGTTTTATTTACGTTCTCATGCAATAATAATGGATAATGGGGGTTTTGTGTGTGTAATCGGTAAGTTTGCACTCCTTTGTTTCATTGTTCCTCCATTTCTTATTTGTAACTTTGTCTTTCTGATATGATTAATAAAAGTATGAATCGATCTCGTTGTCTATATGCCTATCTCAAAAACCAAGTGACATTATACTGTAATACTATATCACTACAAAACATGTCCTTATTAAGTATTTCGTTGTAAACATTAAGACATGGAACATCAGACCATTGCGGCCAAAAAGGAATCTGATTAATAAAAGTATCAAACTAGACAAGATATTTCTGCAAATTTGGATCTAAGAACTATAAATATTGTGATGTTATAGAAGTATACATAGAACATAGTATTCAAAATATATTTTGGCAACCAAAGATATTTAAAGTATTAAAGAAAGAAGAGAGAGAGAGAGAGAGATGGGTGAGCCAAAGGTAAAATTCTTGGACATATCAAGAGTTCCAACAGTTCTAGGTATCTCTTTTTCACTTATCTCTCTTTCTTAAAATTTTAATTACTAGTTAGTACTCCCTCTGTTTCATAAAGAGTGTCATTCTGCACTATTTTCTTTGTTTCACAATGAATGTCACTTTACATTTCCAACTAGATTAAGACCCGTACTAGAGCACGGGTTGAAATTCATTTTATTTATATTGTAATTTTTATATAAACTAAAATTTATGTGATTGTTTTAAATGTTTTTTGGATAAAACATTATGCAATAAAATCGTATGCTAAATATGATGGCTTGAAAAAAAACACTTATTTTGTAAGTTTTATATTGTTAATGATTCTAGATAAGTACCCGTGCTATAACACTGATTAAATTTTATTTTATACAAAATTTTGTATATTTTATATTTTAAAATAAAATTTGTATATGTTGTATTAGGTTATATATGTGAAGTTATTTCAACAATGTATATTCTACATCATGACTTGAATGTCATTATAAAACATAATTTTGTAAATGTGCTTTTTAAAAAGCGAGTTATTATATTAGATTATCTTCATTGGTAGTGTTTCTTAGTTGTTTCTTAAGACATTTTTAATAATAAAAAGGAGAGAAGAAACTTTGTTAAGAGAAAAGGAAAATTTTGTTGATTATTGGTAGAACCAACTTTAGGTGTTTCTTAGGGAAAATTTTTGTTGATTATTGATTATAAAACTCAAAGAAAAGTGATAAAACGATGGTGATAATCCGTCTCCCACTTCTTCTTGGACCGTTCCTTCAATTTTTTCAACCGTTCCTCATATCTAGTTTCGTAGTCACTCTCGTAAGCAGTCTGGTAGTCGTTCCTGGGGTCACTTTCGGAGTCACTCACCTCCCATTCCCAATAGTAGTTTCCTGTCGCATTATCGAACTCCATGTCGCTGAACACATAGATCCACTTGATCATCTCATCATCGGTTAGGTTATTCTCGACTGCAACATCTAGAATACAATCAAACACCTTCTGTAAATCCGTGTTCCCTCCCTAATCCATATTCGGTTTGCATGCAGCTGACCATTAACATTATAAGAAGAGTAACTTCAGCTGACCATTAACATTATAAGAAGAGAAACATATCAACATTATAAGAAGAGTAACTTCCAACAACTCACTCACCCATTCCATATTCGGTTTGCATGCAGCTGACCATTAAAATAAGAATATGCATCAGCTTCGATGAATCATATCTATGAATCATCAAATCAAAGCATGGCTTGCAGAAAAACAAAACCTTTCTTGATTACAATCTGACTTTCTTCCTCCAACTGGTTTATCCTTTCTAATAATTCATCTTTCTCCTTCTTCAGCTTCTTCAGCTCCTCAACTGCAGCAAAGCGTTTCTTTTTTAAGAACATGATATCTAAATACACAACAAAGACGATACAATACACAAGCAGTGAGTGATTTACATTTCCAGAATATGAAACCAAAACTATATCGCATCCGAACTTCATTTACTTTGTTGAGCTTCTTTAAAGAGGCTCCATATATCCTTGTGTTTTATCTCTTTCGTAACAGAAGATAGTCCAAGATTTTCCTGTAAAGTAACCAATTACACTACGCAAGCAAATCATAGGAGATTAACATACTTCAAACCGCAGAAAAGTACCTGAGGAGAGTTCTCAAACTCCTCATGCCCTTCTGATCTGACAATGAACAAAATCCATTTCAGTTAAAGAGAAAGAAACAGAAAAGTTCCAATTTTTAAGCACAAATTTCAAGAACGATTGGAAAAAAAGTTCACTCTAGATAAGCAACGATTTCATGAAATCCTAATTTACAATAGCAATCAGTTGTAAATAACTAAAATGCAACATCAGTGATACTATTAAGCCTGAAGAATTCGGATCAAGTAAATAAAATCGAACGATGATTCGAAAATCGAAATCAACCTCAAACAATGAAGAGCGTGAGACTTTTGATACTTGGGGCTCAATATATGAACTTTGGAGGATGACCCACGCAGCGAGAGATTCCATATCACCAAAAGGTTCGCCGCTGCTTGCATCATTTGGCGAAGTTCGAATTCGTCGCCGGCGAAATTTAGTGACTTCAGCCAAATTTGCCGGGAACGACAAAATAGAAAACAGCCGAAAATAAAAATACTTTTGGAATCGAAGAAAAAATTAAGGGAAATCGGTGATTTGTCGAGAAAGAGAGATAGAAGAGAGAAAACGAAGAAGAAAGAGAAATGCAAAAAAAAAAAAAATCCATTCATTTGGTGCCACCTGTCCAGCAAGATATGTTTCTTTCATTCCTAAAATTAGAAACGATTCTTGCATTTCTTAACTTATGTTTGATTAATTAATAATATCTACACCTAAGAAATGTACTAAGAAACAACTAAAACTTACCGATGAGGATAGTCTTATGAGTAATTTAATATATTGTTATACTTTTTCTTTTAATATACTTGGTTTCTTGAAATTCTTTCATATTATAGTGACATATTATTGACATTTCTATAACAAATCAATTTAGAGTGTTTATAGTTTCTAACTTTTCTATCAAGTTTCAATATATGAAAAATATTTCAAAATAAATTATTTAAAGTTTATTATATTATTTAAAATTTTAAAATTCCACAAAAATATAAAATTGAATTTAAATAGTCAAATTTTGACCCGTTACTCAGTAAAATTTTTAATTCAATAAATATTATTTTTAAAGAATAATATTACTAAAACTTGAATATTTTATAAATTAAACAATTTATATTTTTTTAAAAAAAATTCAGCTTATGTTATATCCGGAAATAAAAGTATTTTTAATTATAATAAATAATATGATAATTTATTTGTTTCACAAAATAGAATCATATATAAAAATGAGAGGTGAAGTATAATGATAATTAACAAATTAATATGTTAAGTTAGATATCAAAAGATTTTATTTAACAAAGGAAATTAATATGGTAAGTTAGATCATATGATTCTTTAGAATATTCTCTTTAAGATTTTCTGTATAACCTATTTGTAACCAATTAATCTATCAATTAATGTATAACATATTTGTAACCAACTTATGAAAATTATATAGTCTACAAAACAATGTTGTGTACTTCCGTTTTATTATAAAGGGGATGTGACATTTTACATCAAATTTCTTATTTTACCCTTAACCTAAAACTCTTTTTGCTAAACTTAAATAATTAACTACTCATTAAATAAGTATATATTTGTATAATTCTAGTTTTTCTTAATTTGTGTGTCCTGTGTCAAAATGAAACTCTTCATAAACATAAGAATTAGAAAATTTTGGCAGAGAAAATATTTTTTTTTTTCATTTATTTCTCTTTTTTCGAGGTATCTCTTTTCTCCATATACAAGAAATATTTCTCTTGGTTACTAAAAGAGAAAAATCATAAAGCAATCGATTTTTGGCTTGACTTGGGACGTAATCATTCAATCTTTGCCAAAATCAAAACAATTTGTATAATGAAATTGATACCTTCGCGACTCAAGCCGTCCCATCAACTAAATCTTTAGGGTGACGAATGATCGATGAGGAACCATCTTTCTGAAACATGACTTTCCTGGCTAAGTAATTAGCCACATATACAGATGTATGAATTGTATTTGTTAATTCCAACTACAAATTTGGACGCAGAACACAATTTTGCTTCTCTAACTAGAAAATTTCGAGAAAAAGAACCCCGAGACAAGTTCAACTTCAACTCCACTATTACAAGGAATTCAATATTTTCAAGTAATCACATTAAATACTGTTGTATTTTCATTCATCAGCTAAAACAGAAAACAAACAAAATGAAACTTAACTACCACTCCCGTGAAAAAAAATAAACTACCACGCGCTTTGCTAATCGAAATCTTCTCACCTTAATTGGTCGTTGAGAATTGAAAATCCACTCTGTCATGTTAAGTTCACCGGAAATCAAAACTATATCAAGATTTAATAAGTGATTAATTATGCAAAATATTGGGAATCAAAACTATATCAAGATTTAATTTGATGTTGTATAGTGAAGTTAAAGCATATTTATAAACTAACAGTAGTATCATCTTTCACTTTGAGATGGCGCATCATCTAGAAATTAAAAGTAGTAACAAAACAAATAATTTTTATTTCTATATTATAATGTGAAGAAACAATATATATCAGATAAAGTGATAAATCTATTTTTTTTTCCAACACTCTAATCACACGTTGTGTTCTAATTAAATCATCTTCACATATAAACATGTACTACTTTCTTAGTTACAAACCTGTACTTTTTGAGTAAGTTTCTGCGTTTGAGCTCTGCATAAGCATCTAAGGAGAAGAAACGTCCTTCGCAAGAAGATGCTGAAGATCTAAGATGACTTTCCTCGGTGAATCTTCCACTTCTTTACTGAGCTTATCGACTAGATCCACCAATGGAGTGATGAATGATCCTATTAGAATGAGATATACACTAGGAAGATTTACATATATCTCATTCTAATAGATCCTGAAGATCGTAGCGTCCAGACGGTCCAATATACATCTTGTTGTTAAAGATCTATATCTTTTGCTCATATGATAGCAGCGTGAAGGTCCAAGAGCAGCCCCTTTCATAACCTCACTAATTGGCATTCTTTTTAGACTAATGAATCGGGTTTGGGAGGAAATTAGCAATTTAGCTCTCGGGGTTAATGTATGAAGGAATTTATGTACATGCATGGATTATTTTGTCAACAAAACGAGTTGTCTTGAAAGAACTGTATGAAGATTGAAAACTACAGACGTTGACTTAGACTAATAGGTATGGATCGACGACCCTCTTTCTTTCTACGTAAAAGCAAGTTTTGGAATTTTATATACAATATAATCCAAGTGTTTTTTATATAACTGTAATTCTGTAAAATATCATTACAAATGAAATGTTTAGGAATTACATCAAGTTAAACCTATGACTTTTGTAACCTTGCCAAAAAAAAAAAAAGAGAGTTAAAAACAAGAGTTAAATCATATGAAAACAAATAATATGAAGACACAGTTTGTGGACCTCGTGGTCATTAAATCATGAAGGAGAAGGAAAGAATTGTATCGTTGACTTGCACGAAAATATCCAGAAAAAGCTAAACCATTATTCCATGAAGGAGAAGGAATAACACACAACTAAGCATCTTAATTAAGTGAAAACCATAATTGAAAACTTGTATGTTTAAATGTATGTGTAAGTGGAAACCATTATATAAATGTATGTTTTTTCAATAAGCAAAATTGTGAGTTTCATTTCACATTCATACCAAAAATTGTCTTTCATTTACCATTTTCCATGTAAGGTTTTGACATTTGAAAGACAGAATGACAGATTAATTAGCGGATCTAAGCTGAGGATTCACTAATTAGTAAAATAGTCGAGGTTACATAATGGGCCAAAAACTTTCTTTTCGTAAAATGACCTACTTATTATATGGATGAACCTTTTAGGAGCCCAAGTTCACAAAAAATTGATAACAACAAAATGAGTATAATAGCAAACAAATATCTTTATAGAAGCCCATATCCGATTTTAAATGTTTTGTATATAGATAATAAATATTTATTTATTTCTGATTTCATTTATTTTTAAAAAATCTTACTCAAAATCAAAAAATTTATATTTTACGTATTTTTTTTTTTAACCCGTGAACTACATTTATATTAGTTAGTAACCAAGCCAAAGTTTACATCATACATGATACATAGAGGAACATAGTGATAGATAGTGGAAATAGAGTTTCTATTCCTTTGGTCTTTAGCTAGTTTATGTGCTAACTTATTTGAATCCCGTGACGTCCAGCGGAAGATTACATTGGCAAATCTTATTGACCAACCTAGTATTTCTTGTAGCCAGTTGAAAAGATCAAAACGTAGGGATCTTTTGTTGATTGCATTGATCAGCGATTGTTAATCACCCTCAAATATTATACTTTTGTATCCGCTTCGCGCTTGTTGCATTGCGTAAACTAAACTTTGACATTCAGCTTCAATAGCAGACGTAACTAAGGGACTAGAAGCTTGACCTGCTTCTTTAAACTGACCTTGATCATATTATCCATGCTGATGTAGAATGTGTGTCACCATTGCTGAAGCTACCATCGTAGTTACATTTGACCCAGCCAGGAGGTGGTTTAATCCAGTTAGCTCTGTCTCCTCTGCCATTACATGTATTGTTTGAATCTCGGCAATAGTGCTCTTTAATTGGAGGAAGGATGTCTAGCCATTCATCAGCCTCTTGTTTCGCTTCTTTTAGTACTCTTTGCCAGCTGTGATTGATCTTCTGGAATGTGAGTTTGTTGCGGCTTGTCCAAATTTTCCATAGGATCCAAAATGGAAGTATGGAAAATCTATCATATATCCTCATCTGTTTGTGGAACTCCAAAATTGTTTTAATCCTGGTGTCAATGGAATCATTCTGATTGAGGATACCTCTGATAGGAAGATGTGAACCACGCCAAATATGCATCGAATGAGGACAGGTAAAGAACAAATGTTCAAGCGTTTCAACTTCGGAGACACAACGTTTACAGTAAGAGTTTGTAGAGATATGTCGTCGCTCTAACTCAGCTCTAGTAGCCAATGCTATTGATGATAATCGCCACATAATATGTTTGAACTTCGGCGGAGTTTTGTTTTCCAAATTACTGTTTTTGTTTGTAGATATCCGTATGGAGGTCTGATCTGGAATTCTTGATTAGGAAGGTGAGTAGCAAGCCAGTAGCCAGACTTAACAGTATAAATTCATGACTCAGTGTAGTGCCATCCTAGATAGTCTTGATGCTGCCAGTGACTTACTTTGATTCTCAGAATGTGATTGATATCATCTGGATGGACTCTTTCTCGTATTAGCCTTTCATTCCAAATGCTTATATCTGGAAGCAGAAGACTGTCAACGGTGAAAATATCAGATTGATTCTTTGTTGCTTGCCGAGGGGGTCGTGGTGGATGGACTGGGAGCCATGGATCAGTCCAATTATTAATACAGTGACTGTCTCCAACTGTAAACCGCATGCCTTTGTTTAAGGGGTCACGGCCATGAAGGATTGATTGCCAACCAAAAGAGGGTTGAGTTCCTCTTGAAGCCTCGAGAATATTTGAGTCTGTGAAGTATCTACCTTTGAGGATACGGGAGAGAAGACTAGTTGGATTTTTTAGTATTCTCAATGCTTGTTTGGCAAGTAGAGCATCATTAAAGAGCTCTATATCTCTAAAACCAAAACCACCTTCTTTTTCATATACTTCAGACGATCCCAAGCTACCCAGTGAACCGCATTACCAGTTTCCTGAGTGTTCCACCAAAAGTTAGCGATAATCTTTTCTATCTCTTCGCAAATCCCTTTCGGAATCTTGAAACAGTTCATCGTATAGACAGGCATTGCAAGGGCTGTTGCTTTCAATAAAATCTCCTTACCGCCTTGGGATAAAAACTTATTATTCCACCCCTTTGTTCTGCTCTGGACTTTCTCCACAATATATTGAAACATCTCTTTCTTTTTTCTACCAAATTGTTCAGGGATCCCCAAGTACTTGCCACATCCACCGTCATTGTGAATCTGTAGAATCCATCAAATCTGTGTTTTAGTTGTGGCAGGAACTCGCTTTCCAAAGGTTAGAGCAGACTTTCTTGTGTTGATTTGCTGACCAGAAGCTCTTTCGTATTGTATGAGGATCTCTTTTATAGTTGTGCATGATTTTATATTTGCTTGACCAAAGAACAGGGAGTCATCTGCAAAGAGTAAATGGCTCACTGAAGGACTAGCATTACTTATCTTGATTCCTTTGATTGTGCCTTGTGATTATGCTCGCTTCATCATATGGCTTAAGACTTCAGCACAGAGGATAAATAAGTAAGGTGATAGTGGGTCACCTTGTCTTATTCCACATTCCGGCTGTATAAAACCTTGGGGATTACCGTTGATGTTTACTGAGAACGTTGGCATCCTAACGCAGGTCATTATCCATTGCACCCATTTAATGTCAAAACCAAACTTAAGCATTGTTTCCTGTAGAAAGTCCCACTCCAGACGGTCATAGGCCTTCGTAATCTCTATTTTTATCGCCATATAAGAGTTTGCACAGCGTCTTTTGACTTTTAGGGCATGGATGAATTCATGTGCTATAAGAACATTGTCTGTAATGTTTCTTCCGGGGATGAAAGCAGCTTGTTCTTCAGAGATGATATGATGCAGGTGTTGTTGTAACCTTCCAACCAAAACTTTAGAGATTATCTTATAGCTAACGTTGCATAATACGATTGGACGAAATTCACTCATATGCCTCGCCTCGGTAGTCTTAGGTATTAGACAGATATTTGTATGATTTAGAGCTTTGTCGAAAACACCTTGATCAAAGAAGTTACAAACTTCCTGGATTACTGCATCTTTTGTTATTTCCCAATAGTTTTGATTAAAAGCTCCTGTGAAACCGTCTGGACCCGGGGCTTTAGTTGCTCCAATGGCAAATACGAAAGCTTTGATTTCTTCTTCAGTTACAGGCTTCACTAGATCTTCATTCATCTCTGTTGTGACACGCTGCTGGAAATCCCGGAACACGTGGTAATGGTTATTCTGAACAGACAATTCACTTTTGAATAAGTTGGTGAAATAAGATTCTGCAACCTTCCCCATCTGACTGTCACCATGATGCTCACGTCTCTCATCATCCAGAATGGAGTATAGTTTATTCCGAGCTGTATGACTTTTTGCAGTGGCAAAGAAATATCTTGTGTTTCGATCACCACTTGATAACCAGGTCTTTCGGCTCTTTATTCTCCGAAATTCTTCTTCGCTATGATAAGCACAACTAAGCTTACCTCTGAGATCTCGGATATGTTGTGTAGTAGAACCATTCGAGTGAGCTTGATCATTTAGCTTCTTTAAAATTCCGATTTCTTCCTGAGCATTCGTTCTGTTTGCTTTTTTCCATATGGATATGGATCTTCTACACTCACGCAGTCGTGTACTAAGGCACATCGCTTGACCTGATTTACGGGTTGTCCAACCCTTAGATACTGCATCGCTAAAACCTTCTCTGTTTACCATACGTGAATCAAAATAGAAGTGTCCTCCGCGAGGAGAAAAATCATTGGTAATCGTGGTGATAACCGGTCTGTGGTCTGATTCAATGAGCTCCAAAAACTCTGTTTGAGACGCGGGAAATTGTGCTAACCATTCAGAGTTCACCATTGTCCGGTCTAAGCAACAAGCAACATCGTGAATATATCTTTTTCCCATCCAGGAGAATGGATCCCAGTGTGTTTTAAGTCTTGAAGATCACAGACTTGCATCATTCTTCTAAAGTCAGAAAATGAACTCTCAGGATGTAATGGTCCTCATTTTTTCTTAGTGTTGTTCTTGATTTCATTGAAGTCACCAATAGCCTAACAAGGGCCATTCCTACTCGTTGCAATCCGTTCTAATCTTTCCCAAACCAAGTTTCTTAAAGATGGATTTGGATTAACGTATACACAAGACAAGTAAAAACCAAATCCATTAATTTGAACATGAGTATCTACAAGGTTTGGGGACTGATACAGAACGGAAACAGAGATTTTGCTATTCCAAAATAAAGCTACTCCACTACTTAAACCAGTAGGAGGCACTGTTACAACACGATTGATATATCATGGCTTTTAGGTGTTTTTAGCCATGATATAAGTCTTATCTATAGAGTCTTTTGGTGTTTTTAGAGTCTTTTGAGTCTTTTATAGGATTTAACATGGATGGGAGCATAATGGAGCTAAATAGGAGGATTTGGAGTATAATCAAGCATTGAGGCTGAGCTACAAGTTGGGAGACGAAGTTCAGAGACTTGCATCGGTCGATGCAAGTGATGTGTCGATCGATGCAGTATCCACAAGAAGAATTGGAAGTTTTCCCACAAGTTTTGAAGATTTACAAATCTGCCCCAAAGTCTTCCATATTTGCATCATTGGTCCCTGGACGTTTTTAGGAGTATAAATAGGAGTTTTTAGGGTCATTGTTTAGACCTAAGCTTTATTTTTCCCTGTAACTTTTGAGAGCAAAACCCTGAGAGATTTTTAGAGAGCTTTTGGAGAGAAGAATCAAGACTCCTTCAGAGAAGATTCAGAACTCCTTTACTTCTTCTTTAATCTCTTTCTTAATGCAATTTATTCAGAAGATGTTTTGTGTTTCATTGATTATGTCTGAGTAGATCTGCTTGTTAGGTTTAGGGTTTCTCATTAGGGATTTCATGGATTATTAGATCTGTTATTATTTAGGATTCATTATCTTTCTTGTTCTTCACTATAGGTTGTTCTTAATGCTAGATCTTTGATTAGTCATCTGGATTTAGATCTTAGGATTATTAATTGATATGAGAATATAATTGATTTTCCTGATAAAACCTTTGGTGAGCAAAATTACTTTTTGCAAAGAGATTTGAATTAGTGATTTTGTGAACTTATCTAACCTGATTTTAAAGCTGATTTATTACCTAGAATTTTGCAAAGAGATTTGGATTTTCTGGTTTTAAATTTAGATAATATTTGCAGTGAGAACTGATTTATTTTATAATTGTGTTTAGAGTTCAAGAACGGTGCTTAATTGTTGAATCCTGGTTGCTTAATTAATAGATCTGATTTTCCATGATTTCCTGAGAATTTCCCTAGGCCTAGCGTTTAATCCTTCTGAATTTTACATCTCTTTTATTTTCTGTTCTGCATTGCTATTTAAATTAATATTTCTGTTTAGCATAATTAAAAGATTATTAAATTTATTGTGTGAATCTAGAGTCTCTGTGGATTCGATCCCTAAGTACTACAATAGACCTCTTAATTTGAGAGAGTAGCTCTAGGGTTTAAATTTGAGCATATCAAATTTTGGCGCCGTTGCCGGGGACTCTTTTGATTCACCATTATATTAAAATCTTTGATTTTGTCTAAATTTTTATTTTTCTGTTTTACTTACACGCTTTTGTTTATTTTCTCTTGTGTGTTTCAGGTACATGCCTAAGCCTAGCACCAGGAAAAATCCTACTGGTCCAGTTGTTAAGCTTACAAACCAAGAGTTAGGACAACTAGAGCGTGAGAACACCAAAGCAGCCAAATCAGCAAAGATGGTCAACCCAATCATATTGAGACCAGATGCGGCTGGAGTTTTGAGAGATCAAGAGGGTCATGTGCGCAACGAACTTGGCCAAAAACTTGATGCTGAAGGGCAAGTTATTCAGGAAGAACCTGCTGTCGTCGGTGAGAATGCAGATGGCGTCGATCGACGCAAAGAAGGCATCGATCGACGCAACCAAGAAGGCATCGATCGACGCATAGTCGGCATCGATCGACGCAATGTCGGGGCTGGTGCGAACGGAGAGCAGAACCTTCAGCCACGACGGGACAACAATGGAGAGCTTGTCAAGACTCTTGCGGACTTCAACAGACCAGATTTGTTCTATGAGAACCGTTCTGCAATTGTCCCTCCTCCATTCCCAAGGAATGACTTTGAGCTGAAGCCTGCCTACTTCGCTCTTGTTGGACAAAGGCCATTCCAGAACCTTCCAAATGAGAAGCCTCTAGACCACATAGAGCACTTTGAGGACATTGTCACTAGCATCAAGGCTAATGGAGTCACTGAAGACTACCTCTACTGCAAGCTTTTCCCTTACTCTCTTGCTGGGGAAGCTTCTCATTGGCTAAGGCAGTTGAAGCCAGGATCTCTGACAACCTGGCATGACATCAAGGTGGCATTCTTGAACTACTTCTACGATGATGCGATGTCTGATGAGCTGAGGATTAAGCTCTCCACCTTTAGACAAGGACCAGCTGAATCTTACAAAGCTGCTTGGGTGAGGTTCAAAGCATACCAGAGGGAATGTCCACATCATGGGTTCTCAGAGGTGCAGCTGATTAGTATCTTCTTCAGCGGGATTGACTGGAGGTATCAAATGGCTTTGGATGCAGCTAGTGATGGGAACTTCAAAACAAGGTACCCAGATGAGGCAGAACAGTTGATAGAAAGGCTAGCATCAAGCAACAGTACCAAGAACGCAGACTTGGAGCGGAGAAGGGCACATGAAGGGTATGATTCCTATCAGTTTGCTACAGTGAATGCCAAGCTAGATACAGTGCATAACCTTCTTGTTGGAAAGAAGTCTGTCCATTTTGCTGAAGATGTTGAGATTTTTAAGCCAAAGCCAGAGACTAGAGAAGAAGATGTCAACTATGTGTATGGAGCTGGCTATCAAAATCAGAAATTTGGTCAGAAGAATTCCTTCACAGGAAATCCAAAGAGCAACTTCACAAGGAACTATGGTTCTTCTTCTTACCAACCCCTCCCTCCACCAAGTTCAGAGAGCAAGATGGAATCAATGATTGGACAGATTTTGGAAGGTCAACAGAAGTTAACAGTAGACTTCAATGGAAAGATTGATTCTGTTTACACTGAGCTGACTGGGAAATTTGAAGCTCTAAACACTCATGTCAAGAAGCTAGAGAATCAAGTGATTCAGACTGCTGGGTCTGTTAAAAGACAAGAGGAACTTCTTTCTAGAAGAACAGAGATGGATCCAAGGCATGCTTGCAATGCGATTTTGGTGAAGGAGGGAGACGAAGATCCGTCAGTTGATCCAGCATCGATCGACACTACACAAGAGCATCGATCGATGCAATCATCATCAAGTGTCGATCGACACAACGTCAGCATTGATCGACACACCCCACAGACAGCTACGGTTTCTGTTCCAGTTTAACCATCTGATTCAGAAAAAGCATACAAGCCTAAGGTTCCTTTTCCTAAGCCTAGGAGGTCCAAACAAGAGATTGAAGAAGCTAGATGCAAAGCTATGATGGATAAGGTGATGATAGAGATGCCTTTGATTGATGCTGTCAAGTTTTCTCCTAGTATTAAGAGATATGTGAAGAGGATGGTCACCAATGGTTTGAGTCCTGAGGAAGGAGCACTGCTTACAAAGGATGTCAGCTCAATTTTGTTGAACCAGCCTCCAAAGAGCAAGAAGGATAAGAAGAAGGATGTGGTTGTCTCTAAGGAAGTAAGTGCAGTGATTCAGAGTAGGATTGCAGAGAAGTTACCAGATCCTGGAAGCTTTGTACTTGATTGCTCTATATCTGCAGAAAGGTTTCCTCATTCTCTATGTGATCTTGGCTCTAGTATTAACCTGATGCCACATTCTGTTGCTGTGAGACTTGGGATGACAGATTTCAAGCCAACTAAGATCTCTCTTATCTTAGCTGATCGATCCAGGAGAATTCCTGAAGGTGTCTTAGAGGATATTCCAATCAAGATTGGAGATTGCATGATTCCCACTGACTTTGTGGTGTTGAAATATGACCAAGAGCCTGATGATCCTCTCATCTTAGGACGCTCATTCTTGGCTACAGCTGGTGCCATCATTGATGTTAAGAAGGGACATATAGCCTTGAATGTAGAAGATTTGGTCATGAACTTTGAGATGGACAAGCTGAGAAGGGTTCCCACTATTGATGGTCAGACATTTTCTGTGGAGGTTGTTTCTGATGACAATCTGATCATAGAGCTTCAAGAAGACATTACTGCTGGGTATGTCAAGGAGTTGGAGACTGTTGAGAAAGTGAGTAAGCAAGCTGCTAAGCTTGAAGATTGGAGTGGAGATCATCTAATCAGTACTAGAGATCATGATGAGGTTCTAATACATGACAAGTCTCTAGAAGATGACGTTTTTGTGATGGAAACACGAATTGTTGAGGAAAGTTGCAGAACAGTTGAAGAGATACGAGTTGCAGACACAACATCGATCGATGCAGCTGTTGCATCGATCGACACTCCTTCCAGAGTCAGCTCGGATTTGTCCAAAATCAAAGATTCTCGCGTTGGATCCTTACCTGCAAGTCCTAGACCAGTTGTAAAGCTGAAATTTCACCATTCGACAGTCCAGAACCCACAGGTAAGGCCAAGGTATGCATCTCCTTCTTCCAAACCTTCTCCATTCATCAATAAGAATTTGAAAGGTACAAAAACTGTTGTGCAGTTAACCAAGCCACGAGATTATCGTAGAGCGCTTGTTTCTTCTATTGATGTTTTTGCAGGACTTAAAAGAAAGCCACCCATACGTCAGTCCCGCCCTGGTCCTGTTCCTCATGTCCCTTGTAGACCTCATTCATCTTCTGCCTACACACCACCTTGGATGAAGAGGACATCCTCTCAGAAGCATTCACTGCCATGTTCCGATCCACCGGATGCCTGAGATCCGACACAGTCAAGCTAATGACTGAAAACAAGCGCTTAGTGGGAGGCAACCCACTGGTAGGTTTTTCTTTTTCATTTTTCTTTTGATTTTCATTTTATTTTTATTTTATTCGCCAATCTCTTACTTGATAACACTGGGGACAGTGTTTTTTAAGTCTGGGGGACGCAGTTACTAACTACATTTTTCTTTTTGAGAGTCAGAAAAAAAAAAAATGTTTTATTGAGTCAAGATTTTGTTGGGAACTATGATTTTTCTTTTTAGTGTACTGCCTTGGTTGATTAATGCTGCAGATTGAATCCACAAATCTGACTAATGAAAAATCCAATGGCTGACCAGTGAACCAGAAACATCCAAATTTCCAGCAGAATCCATAAAAGCTTGAGGTAATTTCTGTACTTTTCTTTTTACCTCATCAAGGAGATTGATTTTCATAGAGCTTGACTCCTTGTTCATACCTGACAAGTAAGACTTCAGAAAGAAAATGGTACTCCTCTCCCTTATTCATCTTAAGAAAAATCCTGAGAGCTTTGTTAAAAAAAAAAAAAAAAAGAGAATAAAAGATGAGATGATTTTGATCAGTTTAGAGAGGTAGGTAAATTACCTGTGACCTCATTATTCTACTCTTGAGTCAAATGATCACACAAAGCTTGGGAGCGAGGGGTAGGTAAATTACCGATGACCCCATTATTCGCCTACACCTTTGATAAATAGAAAGAAAAAAAAAAAAAAGCAAAGCTCTAAGGAAGAATAAAAAGAATAAGTCTGGGGGAGAGAAAGAGTACCAAATGTGGTAAAAGATATATCTTGCTTGTTATGGTATTGTACGGGAATGAGTCTAGAAGGTTCTTGATATTGATCAACTTGATGAGACTCACCAATGAAGGCTTAATTGAGAAAGTAGTGGAATTTGGTTTGAATTTGGGATGCTATGAAAGTCAACGGAGAAGTACATGGTGGTTCGACTTGGATTTATCTGCTAAACATGTGGATTAAGGTTTGGATATCATGGCATTACTTTAAAAAGAAAAAGAGTTCCTGCGTTTTCAAACCTCTTTCACAGATGAAGTTTATGTTTTGCTTGAGGGCAAGCAAAGGCTAAGTCTGGGGGAGTTGATATATCATGGTTTTTAGGTGTTTTTAGCCATGATATAAGTCTTATCTATAGAGTCTTTTGGTGTTTTTAGAGTCTTTTGAGTCTTTTATAGGATTTAACATGGATGGGAGCATAATGGAGCTAAATAGGAGGATTTGGAGTATAATCAAGCATTGAGGCTGAGCTACAAGTTGGGAGACGAAGTTCAGAGACTTGCATCGGTCGATGCAAGTGATGTGTCGATCGATGCAGTAACCACAAGAAGAATTGGAAGTTTTCCCACAAGTTTTGAAGATTTACAAATCTGCCCCAAAGTCTTCCATATTTGCATCATTGGTCCTTGGACGTTTTCAGGAGTATAAATAGGATTTTTTAGGGTCATTGTTTAGACCTAAGCTTTATTTTTCCCTGTAACTTTTGAGAGCAAAACCCTGAGAGATTTTTAGAGAGCTTTTGGAGAGAGGAATCAAGACTCCTTCAGAGAAGATTCAGAACTCCTTTACTTCTTCTTTAATCTCTTTCTTAATGCGATTTATTCAGAAGATGTTTTGTGTTTCATTGATTATGTCTGAGTAGATCTGCTTGTTAGGTTTAGGGTTTCTCATTAGGGATTTCATAGATTATTAGATCTGTTATTATTTAGGATTCATTATCTTTCTTGTTCTTCACTATAGGTTGTTCTTAATGCTAGATCTTTGATTAGTCATCTGGATTTAGATCTTAGGATTATTAATTGATATGAGAATATAATTGATTTTCCTGATAAAACCTTTGGTGAGCAAAATTACTTTTTGCAAAGAGATTTGAATTAGTGATTTTGTGAACTTATCTAACCTGATTTTAAAGCTGATTTATTACCTAGAATTTTGCAAAGAGATTTGGATTTTCTGGTTTTAAATTTAGATAATATTTGCAGTGAGAACTGATTTATTTTATAATTGTGTTTAGAGTTCAAGAACGGTGCTTAATTGTTGAATCCTGGTTGCTTAATTAATAGATCTGATTTTCCATGATTTCCTGAGAATTTCCCTAGGCCTAGCGTTTAATCCTTCTGAATTTTACATCTCTTTTATTTTCTGTTCTGCATTGCTATTTAAATTAATATTTCTGTTTAGCATAATTAAAAGATTATTAAATTTATTGTGTGAATCTAGAGTCTCTGTGGATT
Organism: Camelina hispida; assembly: GCA_023657505.1. Classification (NCBI taxonomy): domain Eukaryota; kingdom Viridiplantae; phylum Streptophyta; class Magnoliopsida; order Brassicales; family Brassicaceae; genus Camelina; species Camelina hispida. The sequence goes on along the minus strand of CP094636.1, from coordinate 5,791,836 downwards.
CGATCCCTAAGTACTACAATAGACCTCTTAATTTGAGAGAGTAGCTCTAGGGTTTAAATTTGAGCATATCAACGATCATAACCTAGTTCTGCACCTACATCTCTAACAGTGTCATCTCCTTGTTTTGTTTCAAAGAGGCAAATAATGTCTGGAGAAAAATTCTTTTTAATCTCCTTTAGACGTCGAACTGCGAGGTCATTGCCTAGTCCTCTACAGTTCCAAGCGGCTATCCTCATGAAGAAAGTGGTGGTATAGGGCCCACCGCGCCTCTGTCAGGATCATGGGGAATGCGAATCTCCCCGGAGTTGCTACCTTCACCGATTTCATAGCCCATAGCTTTGGAGCCCTCAATCCTTGCAGAAGGATCATTGATCTCATCCCTCTTACGTTTAACTCTAGCATTCATATCAGTGTCAGTTTCCCCACGCAATGTGTTACGCATCTCTTGTGAAACCAGGTTTGAAGCATTGTTAACAAGTTTGTCTCCAAGTGGTTCCTCTGGAACGTGGTCATCCGGGATAGGTATCTCGTGGGCAGCATCAGGGATTGGATCATCCTCTACCAGTTCACGAATGACGACACCATGGTTAGGAATGTCTTCAGGATGGCCAGGGTCTTACCGTCTTCATCATCATCAGGATCATCAATTGTTGTGGGACAGAGGGAGTATCTTATTATATAAAGTTGGGTTTTGAAAGTTAGTCATTAACAGGATTGTGACATGTGTCAAGTTATCAATTTTAGATGTTGATATGTGTAAAATTTAATATCTTATCATATAAAGTTGGGTTTTGAAAATTAGTCATTAACAGGATTGTGACATGTGTTAAGTTATCAATAGATGTTGACATGTGTAAATTTAATATTTAATAGGAAAATTTTGATTACAAAAAATAAAATATTTTGTTTTAAAAATATTAATAATGTAAAGAGATAATTATCAAAAATTACAGAATTTATAAAATAATACAATGTTTTTAAATAATATATATATATATATATATATATATATCTTTCATAAAATTCGAAATTATTATATTATTTACTTATTTATAATTTTAAGTTATTAATTCTACAAAAAAGTATAGAAAAGTGATGAAGAAAAATATACAGTTAATTATTAATTCAAAATTTTGTAAATACTCATTTCTATATGAACATAGATTGTCTCATACTTAAATAATTTATTCAAAAACACTGATTTCAACTTTGTTTAATAGGAATTTTTTTTCAATGGGAAGATAAATTTTTCTTATTTTTTAAACAAAAATTTTCTCCTAATTTCTCTTTTTTCAGTTGGAAAGAGGTAAGATTTATATGTTGACCCAAAAAAAATTAATATATGCGCGTCTTCTTTTCCTAATACTGTATTTTAAAATTTATTGTAGTATTTTTAAATTGTTTTATTTAATTTATATTTTCATCTTAGAATTATTTGAGATTCATATATCACTGTGCTTATAATTTTCTATTGTTTCATTAATTATGCCAAATTTATTTCTTCTCAACTTTGATTGGTTGGTCATAAACCTTTTTTTTTTGCAAACATAATTGTTACCATTATTCATTCATACCGAAAGGGAGATAATGAGTAGAAACTCATCAACCTAATGGATGGATAAAACAGGCTAATCAAACACAAGCTTACAACAAACATAGAAAGATATATTGGAAAAACATAAATCGTTGTTGATAGATCCATAGGAGCTCAAAGACTGTGACACCTATGTTTTCGGGAAGGTTTAAAAGAATTGATTTGGCCACATATGTCATCAAAATGCACTTAGTTTTTTGGTCAAGAGTTATGAGAGAAGTTCATGATGGGTGACCTTTCTGGAAGTGATTGTTGGAACTGTGAGAGTGAGGACAAAACACAAGAAAAGATCATTTGTTTATTTGTTGAAAGCCTCTCAAACGTAACAAACCGGCCATCAAATATGGATGGATCCACGGGTCGAGAATAGATGTAAGGCCCACTTAGGAAGGTGGACCATGGACTGAGAGTGGACATAGGCTCACTAAGCAAGGTGACGGTTGAAGTGTTACAGAGACAGAGGCTACATCATGGTGTCAAAGACACTTCTACGAATATATTGGGAAATTTAACATTAGCTACTATCAAAAGATTTTGTGATGTTAGAAGAAGGTTTTTACTTTCATTGGTTGTCGGAGCAAGCCATTTTTGAGATAACAAAAAGACGTGAACATGTTCTCTCTACATAGGAGGAGAACAAAGCTGAGGTTCTCTCTATGGTGGAGAAGGTTGGACATAAGGTTATCTTCCCAAGGGAGGAAGGTGGAGGAGGTTGGACGCAAAGTTATCTCCTCAAGAGAGGAAGGCAAAGTCAAGGTTCTTCCCATGGTGGACGAGGTTGTACGGAAGGTTCTCTCCATAAAGAATGACGGAGCCGAAGTTTTCTCAATGGTGATGTGATGATACATCACTGATTATTATATTATGTAATATATTTTTTATTCAAAATATTTTTTGAGCTAACAATTTTAGTATTAAAAACTATACAAAAATGAAAGTAAAATAGTTGGCTTATTGTTCATATAAATATTTTATAAGTGGTGATAAAAAATATATTTGTAACATATAGTATATTTATATGTAAAAATACATTTTAAAAAGTAACATACATAAAAGATTTATAAATAAATATAAATCAGTATATTATAACAAAATAAAACTTAGAAATAACATATAACAAATTTTAATATATTATTTAAAATTTTAATTTAATTTATAAAACTTTAAATCCGCACATTGGGCGGCTCTTGTCTTTATAATACTCAAACCAAGAAAAGTTCGTAATAGAAAAAGAAAAAAATTCTTAAAAAGACGCAAAAACAAACGAAAATTTAATAATATTTGTATGATAAAATAATTAAAAAAAAACATTATCTCAAAATCCGACTCTTCTCATCCAACCACTGTAAAAAAGCACTCAAAGCCAAACACTCCATCACCAAAAAAACTAGTTTCCCCCGAGGAAAGAAAAATCTCAAAATCTCTCGCAGAAATGAAAACCCAAGCTTCTCAATTAGTAGATCTCCCAGAAATGGCGACGATTCCAATGGACATCGTCAACGACATATTCCTCCAATTATCAGCAAAAACCTTAGTTCGTTGCCGTGCTCTCTCAAAACCATGTTATCACCTAATCAACGATCCCGATTTCATCTCATCTCATCTCTGTCGCGTCCTTCAAACCGGTGATCATCTCATGATTCTTCTCAGAGGCGCTCTTCGTCTCTACTCCGTGGATCTCGATTCGCTAGATTCTGTCCACGACGTTGAGCATCCGATGAAACGTGGTGGTCCGACTGAAGTTTTCGGATCTTGTAACGGTTTGATCGGGTTATCTAATTCTCCGACCGATTTAGCGGTTTTTAATCCGTCTACTAGACAGATCCATAGATTACCTCCGTCGTCTATATATCTTCCCGACGGTTCGAGTAATCGCGGTTACGTGTTTTACGGATTGGGATATGATTCCGTGAGTGATGATTATAAAGTTGTGAGGATGGTTCAGTTTAAAAAAGATTCTGATGATGAGATTGGTTGTACTTTTCCTTATGAGGTTAAAGTGTTTAGTTTAAAGAAGGATTCGTGGAAGACGATCGAATCGGTTTCGTCGTCGATTCAGCTCTTGTTTTACTTCTATTATCATTTGTTGCATCGTCGTGGTTACGGTGTTCTTGCTGGTAACAGTCTTCATTGGGTATTGCCTCGAAGGCCTGGTTTGATTGCGTTTAATCTCATTGTGAGGTTTGATCTTGCCTTGGAAGAGTTTGGGATTGTTCGGCTTCCGGAAGTTGTTGCGTATGGTAACGTCGATATTCAGATGGATATAGCTGTTTTAGATGGTTGTCTTTGTTTGCTGTGTTACCACGACTTGGGTTATGTTGACGTTTGGATGATGAAAAAATACAATGTGAGAGGTTCTTGGACTAAGGCTTTTACGGTTTATAAGCCGAGTAGTGTGAAATCGTTTTCGTATATTAGACCTTTGGTTTATTCTAAGGACAGAGATAAGATTCTTTTGGAGATTAACAATACAAAGCTAGTGTGGTTTGATATAGAGAGTAAGAAGATGAGTACTGTTAGGATTAAGGATTGCCCTAGCTCGTATAGTGCTGAAATTGTTGTGAGTAGCCTTGTTTTGGGATGTAAAGGAGATCTTAATAACATTAGGTTGCGGAAAGAACAACAAGCTAAAGAAGCGGAAGAAGCTAAAATGATGCAGAACAGTAGAAAGAGGTGTGGCTTTATTCTTCTTACTTAGATATATTATGAGAACAAATAAATCTTATGATTATGTATTGATATGCTCAGCTTCTTGCTTGTTGTTCTTCTTAGGGATGACTTCCTGTCCAAGGGATTCAAGCTGGTCTTATAAGTTAAAAAGCAAGAAACTGAGAAGGTAAGTGTAAAAGTGACCGTTGTTAATGGTGTTTAGTTTGCTTTTATATCCTTATTTTCTTCTTTGCTTGCTTTCTGTCTCTGTTTTCTTTTGTCGCGGACGAGCATTTTTCATGTTCGGGTGGGCACAAGAGAGTCAAAGGCAGAAGTCTGTCATAGGTATTGATTGCTTAGACTTAGAGCATTCTTCAGAAAGTGTGTTAAGCAGTTATCATTAGGACCAATACTTTAGCATATGACCATATCCAAGTGTGCTTTTTCACAACAGTCTTATGAGAATTCTCTATCTGCAAACCATCATTGGGATTTGATTTTTCAGGCCGGAGATATGGGAGAGTGGAGAAATAACTTCAACCAAAAAGCACCACAGGAGATAGTAGTAATAAACAACTTAACCCAAGTATTTGTCTTTAGAGGAGAAGAGAGTATACTTCAGATAAACAAGTGTCGTTGGTTTGTAAATAAGTGAAATCTAGAATCCCTACATAACTCTTTTGAAGCTTGTCATTACTTAAGAATACTAACGCTTTGTACATGCTTTTAAGGTCTCAGCATATACATAGAGATTTAGTCAAAACAAAACTTTCATAGTTATCAAATGAATCACTTGCACACCTTCAAAACAATACAATAGCTGTTTTTTGTTAGTTTTAAAATTTTCTGAAATTATTGAGACGAAAGTTGAATTTTTCAACGTCAAATTTTTACTAGTCAATAAGAAACATTACAATGTCTGCTTATCAGCCTCGTCAAAATGATGTGTTTGGTGAGCAATCCTAGTCACGGTACACTATTTTGCCCAAACTCTTTTAATGTCAAAAAAAATTTGCAATAACCCGGGAAGACCCATGAAAGATTGGATTGCATAAAGACACATTGATGTGGGCTGCTCCGTGGGGTTTGATTTGTTATATCGTGAAAGATTGGATTGCAACAAATAGTCCACTTTCTAGAATTTTAGTGTTGTTATATAAAGTTCAGCACCATTTCGACTAGCTAGCCAACGGATATGAGCAAATTTGCGATGACAATCAAACATTACGAAAGAACTGACTGATTACGTCTTGTTCGAGCTCGTTTACCACAAAACATCTACCAAAAGTTGCTTGAAAACTAACTCTGAAGAGCCGTCCCTACACTCATTTTATGTGAGAGGAGTCGTCCCAAAGAGGATGGCACATATTACATATCATTGGTGCTTACTGCTTTTATCCTTATGGCCAATTTTTTTAATTGTAGTTTTCTCGGGTTTTTTTTGTTCAAAGATGTGTTCTGTATTTATTATTTACTAAGTATTATTACACAAACTTTTTGGTGTTTTCATAAATGTATTTTTTTATAGAGATTATAACATTTCTATAGCACAAAATATTACATTTACCAAATTTTATGATAAATAATCACTATATAGTAAGTTAACGATCAACATTCAACATTATAACCTTTAAAAATATGTTTTCATGGAATATGATAAATATGAAATAAACTATTATAAGGATAAGAAGTTGTGAGATTGTCATTGTTGTTTACTCTTCAAGTGAGTTTTTTTTGAATCATTATATATATATATATATCGAATTATTGATTTGTCAATATTTTTATTGCTACAGTAGACAATATATGTTGTATATAAATTAGTAAAATAAGTATGAACATTTATATAGATTTCTTTTTAAACTTATATTATATTCAACAATTCACACTGATATAAGTTTTTAACTAAAATTCTATGCATCGTGCGTATAGGAATTCTGCATAGTGCTCGTGTAGAAACTTATCTGCGACGTTCGTCTAGAAACTTCTAGGCGCGTTGCGCGAGTAGCTTTTTGTTTTCTTGTTCAAAGTTGCTTTTTGTATTTATTACTTTCTTAGTATTATTGTTACACAAACTTTTTGGTATTTTCATAAAAGTTTTTATATAGAGGTTATAACATTTATATAGCAGAAAATAAAACTATAAAGTTAATATTTTTATTTTGGTAGGAACTGTAAAGTTAATATTGACTTGGTAATTAAAGACCAAAGAAAGTAATTAAGCAAATAAAAAAAAGTCCTTATTTTGTTTCTGTATCTGAGTAAACAAGGAACCGTTTTAACCATAAATGGCATTATTACTTAAATTCAGAGATTCTAGTTATAAGTATAAATTTCACATAGCAAGTACATTAATCTAATCACAATTAATTAAAATAAAATAAAAATAATTACGTCTGTTTTAACAATGGCGTAGAGAGAGAGAGAGAGCCGTAATCTCTCTGTGTTAAACCCAGACGAAACCTCCGATCGTCTTCTCCTCTTTCTCTCTCACACTCTAATCTCTTCATCTTCCTCACCTCCTTCACCACACCTCACCTCCTTCACCACACCTCACCGTTACGGTTATTTTTCCGGAGAAATCGATTTTGGGATAAGGTTTTGGTTAAACTTAAACCAGAGCCAAGAGAGAGACAGAGAGAGAGAGCTAAAAGAGGGATTTCTCGTCTCTCGATGACTCTAAGCCGTTCATCAGCCGCCGATTCAACCAATAACTCTAACCGATCTTTCTCCGCCGTGGCTGGAACCGATCACAAACGGAAACTAGACGATTACGACGCTTCGTCGTCGACTCCTGATAATCGCCATAAGATGAAGAAACACGAGGCTGAACCCGATCACATGGCGCAGCAGACTTGGAGATCCGGTGAGAATTCCGGGTTTGATCGGTCTCTCTCTTCTTCCGCCGTCTGTTCTTCCTCGAATCGTCCCGAGTCGACTCGGTTACAAATCTTCGTGAGGATGATGTCTGGAGGCAAAACGATAGTGATCCACGCCGATAAAAACGATACTGTGGAGAAGCTCCACCACAGGATTGAGTGGAAAACGAAGATTCCGGCGGCTCAGCAGCGAGTTATCTATAAAGGTAAGCAGTTACAGAACGAACACTCGCTTGCTTACTACTCGATCGAACAAGACGCTTCGCTTCACCTCGTTGCTAGGATGCAGAGTACAGAGCATCCTGTGGCTTGGCAAACGATTGATGATATTATGTACACAGTCTCGAGAATGTACAAAGGTGAAATTGTTCGTTCCAACATCAATGAGAAGCTCGTTGCCTTCTTTGCCATGATTCCTCCGGAGCACGATCAGACCATTGCCAACTATTTGGAGATTTTCTCGAATTCTTCGGTTCCAGCTGCTTTAGTGATGCTCTACGCTTCTTCCTTAGAAAGGAACAAATCATGTGCTAAAAGTTCTGTTAAGTTCTTCTTGAATAGTTGCACAGCCTTGCCCAAGATTCAGCAGAACCATTGTTTACCCATAGTGTTAAACTTCTGTAAATTGCTTAGGAAAGTTTGCCCTGATCAGAAGCTCTATATTACTTGCCGGAACACCTTGGGCTCAATGCTGGAAACGTTTGATAACCCTAATGTATTCCATAAGCAAAATGGAGTCATTACTGTTGGGGTGGAGATTTTCCCCTTTTTTACTGAGTTAACTGGTCTTTTGGTGAATGAGTTACACCAGAACTCAGGGCCTAGTTTCAGTGACTTTCATAAATTATCTTCCTTTTGGCAACACTTGAGGAAGGCCATTGAATACCAAGTTGCCTACCCGGTTCCCATTGTCTTACCTCTGCGGAATAATGTATTAGAGGCGGAGATTGGACATCTCCATCGGTTATTCGGAACCTTGCTGAGTGCGATGGACCTTTGTATGTGCAGGGTCGAATCTACGTTGGCTAACAAAGAAGCTGGAACCAGTGAAATTCCGTCTTCATCGTGGTCTCAGTATCTTGCTATTCTCAAGATTATCAATTCAATGGCTAACCTCTATCGAGGTGCTAAGGCGCAGCTAGCTGTTATGTTAAACAAAAATAAGGCGTCATTCTGCACCCTCATTGTGAAATTCGCAAAGAGAGGAGATGACCACCAATGGATCTTTGAGTACAAGGAATCTACCAACTTTGAAGCTAGGAGGCATTTGGCAATGCTGCTGTTTCCTGATGTGAGAGAAGACTTTGATGAGATGCATGAAATGCTAATTGATCGCTCCAATTTGTTAGCAGAATCTTTTGAATACATATCGGGCGCAAGCTCTGAAGCACTTCATGGTGGACTGTTCATGGAATTTAAGAATGAGGAAGCGACAGGTCCTGGTGTTCTACGAGAATGGTTCTATCTGGTATGTCAGGAGATATTCAATCCACAAAATACCCTCTTCCTTCGGTCTGCTGATGATTTTAGAAGATTCTCTCCAAACCCAGGTAAGCTTTGTGCGAGGTTATGTTCCTTTTCTTATTACATCACTAGCCTAGATACAAGTGAATTTGGACCTTCCTTGAACATGCCTATAGTTTCTTACTGTCTGATATCCCCAGTCTCTGTTAATCATTCCTTCTTAGAATCCTGAGAACGTATTTTAGTCTGTCACTATAGCATAGTCTGTTGGTCCTACTGTGCTCGTAATGTGGTTGGTGGTTATGTGAAGTAAACATGCACAAGTATACTCTTTAAATATAAATGATTGTCAGAATCCTAAATTCGTACATGAATGTTTGATCATGGTACTTCATTTCCTGCTTAATTATCTGAACTGAAGCTTCACTGAGTTGAAAATATTTGGAAGCTGTCTTGGAAACAAGAAAGAAAGCTTTTGTGATATCACTCTTTTCTCTGACTAGATATTTATTGTCTATGATGCTCATATGTTTGATCCAATAATATTAGATAACTTGTCTTATTTTCAGCATCCAAGGTGGATCCGTTGCATCCTGATTTCTTCGAGTTCACGGGTCGTGTGATTGCCTTGGCGTTGAGGCACAAAGTTCAAGTGGGTGTGCTGTTCGATCGTGTATTCTTCTTACAATTGGCCGGAATGAAAATTTCTCTGGAAGATATTAAGGACACGGATCGAATCATGTACAATAGCTGCAAACAGGTGTTAGAAATGGATCCAGAGTTTTTCGATGCAAACGCTGGTCTTGGTCTAACATTCGTGTTGGAAACCGAGGAGCTGGGAAAGAGGGATTCAATAGAGCTATGTGTAGGCGGGAAATCCCTGGCTGTCAACAGCAAGAACAGGAAACTATACGTCGATCTCCTCATCGAACGTCGATTTGCAACACCAATCGTTGAGCAAGTAAAACAATTTTCCAGGGGTTTCAATCATATGCTTTCGGATTCTGCACTGCCCAGATCCTTTTTCAAGAGGATATACCTAGAGGATCTCGATGGAATGCTTCGAGGAGGAGAAAACGCGATAAACATAGATGATTGGAAAGCACATACAGAGTACAACGGATTCAAAGAGACTGATCGCCAAATAGACTGGTTCTGGAAGGTAATAAGTAAAAAGGTCAAATTTTTTTGCTCAAGTTTTAAACTTAGGATTTCTGATTTTTGAACCCCCTCATTGGATTTTTGTATAGATTCTGAAGAAAATGACAGAGGAAGAACAGCGGAATATACTCTTCTTTTGGACATCGAATAAGTTTATACCGGTGGAAGGGTTTAGAGGATTATCATCAAAGCTTTACATCTACAGATTATATGAAGCTAATGATCGTCTTCCAATGTCTCATACTTGCTTTTACCGTCTCTGTATACCAAAATACCCGTCGATCAGTCTCATGGAACAACGCCTCCGACTCATCGCTCAAGATCATGTCAGCTCCAGTTTCGGTAAATGGTGACGAGTTATCAAAGTAATCTCGTTATCTCTCTATCTATCTCTAATTAGGGGTTAGTAGATTGGTGCTTTTGGTGTATAGATTTAGGGTTGTGGTCATATCTCTGTTTATGGCCGGGAGAGGAAGGTGAAACCTTTCTTAACTTCTGTTTCTTAACTTAATGGATTATTTAATTTTAAGCCGAGTAAAATATAAGTAAAAAAAAAGTATCCTTTTGACATATTTGGCTTTTCTTTCTCTCTTTTGTTATTGGTGTTGTTGTGGTGTGTGTTTGGAACTTTGGATATGTCGAATCATGTAAATAAGAATAAACATTAGGGTGATTAACTTCGATTTGCAAATAAGTGTCTGCGTTTGTAGTTTGGTTATCTGTGACATTTCATTGTTTAGATAAAAGAAATTAGATCTACAAGAACAGTATAAAGCTTTTTTGAATTATTTTTGAGCAAACAAACATCAAACTTTTTAAAGACCACCTCAATGGTCTCTTAATAGACAAAGAAACTCATATTCTATTACATGAATCGTACTAGCACCTTAGTAATCTTATTATTAATCGAAACTCATCACCTTATATAGGATTTAATTAAGAGGAAACAAAATGTTCTCATAGGTAGAAATCTCTTTTTTACACTGCCTTTCCATCAACAGCGGGAGCTTCTGCAGCCGGTGTAACATCTTTCTCCTCCACAGCTGCTGGAACTTCAACTGGTTTCTCCTCTTCAACCGGAGCTGTCTCGGTTTTTTCAGTTTCGTTCTCTACCTTTGGTGCTTCTTCTCCTTTGATTTCAACTTCCACCGCAGTGGCTGAGTCATCTGTGTGAACGGTTTCTTTAGGCGTCTCGGTTGTTGGCTCGGTTGTTGTTGTCGTCTTCTCTTCTGTGTTTGGTACTATTTTCTCAACCTGCAGTAAGAAAATCAATCGAGCGTTACATCATGAATCAGCCTTTAGTTTATAGAGGATTAATAGATCAACATGGAGATAACACTAGTACATACAGTATGTTGAGTTGTCTGCAAATACGGTTTAAGTTTATTTAGTTGTACATATGTAACATGTCTTTTTCTTATGAATGGATTTAAGACAACTAAATTTACAGTTGAAACAAAAGAAGTAGATAAATACCTCAACACCAGCCATTTGGAGATTCTGAATAAGAATGATATGAACAAAAAATATTTTAACTACGAAGAGATCAGAAAAGGATGGATATGTTTGTGAGTGAGTTTGGCGAAGATGAGAAGGATGGTATTTATAGACTTGATCTTCAAAAAAGTGAAATAAACATAAAAATAAATTAAAATTGTTGAAGCATATAGATGATGACAGATGTGTCATATTTACAGGTAAGAGCATCACTAATCAAAGTGTCTAAAGTGAACTAACTTGTGATGAAGTGTTGATGTTTTGGCTCGTGGAGAACAAATTTCTGTTACCCGTCTTTATCTATCATGTACTATTTTTCCTTTTTTTTTTCCCACAAAATTGTGAATTTTTGCTTTTTTTATAAGTTAAATTTGTTTCTGATGTCCACTAATATCATCATTAGATCTTATCATAATACAAATGATGATTTTATCAGTCATGAAGAAACGAATCTTATCTTTAAACGTCTTTGAAAAATACATCAGACAGAGTTAATTAGAAGAACACTTGATGTGAGTACAACAATCTGTCCAAATAAAATAAATATTTGAGAATGAGTTGGTTCACACTATTTGGTGTGGTACATTTAGAGACATATGTATAGATGACACCCATCTGTCGTTCTTATGCTTTCCTTTTCGTACTTTTTTCTACTTTAGAAGTTTAATTCTCTCACGTCACTTCTATTTCTTAAAAATCTTTATTCCTTCAAGTTCTTTGGACCATTGCTTTCAAGTTCTCCCATGTTTTGATATTCAACCGAACTTTATACTACTACAAACCGAATCATTTGATTCTTTTCTTGCTTTTGCTAGTTTTGCTATTTTATTCTAATACCTTTGTTTGAAGAGAACCAAGACTGAGTGTTTAGCATCAAATCTGTTTTTTACCAATATAAAAAGTTTTGTTACTATGTGACTAGAGCACTAAAACATATAAAGCACTACTAGCAAAGCATTTGTTTATTCCTTACCAAACTAAACCGAAGCATTCCGTTCCCGTGATACACGGTAAACCAAACCAAATCGTACCGGCAATAAATAGTACTATTTGGAGAAAATTTTATCGAGAGCAGGAGTTTTGCAAGTTGTAATAAAAGGAAATAAGAAAACTGAAGCAGAATCTATTAGCTGAAAGCTGAAACATAAGAAACAACTGGTTAAGATTCTGTTTCAAATCGATATTTCTACAGAGCTTGAACGTTTTCAATATCTGAGTGAAGTAAACCAGATCTGATCGTCTGAAAACCATATGTCTCTCTACTTCACGAGTTTTCTTAATACGGATTCTGCGCGCTGCTCAAATCGAGGTAGAGCCCATTCGTGTTGAATTATGTCGAGACCATCCTTCTCTGCACCCAGGCTCTGATCAAAGTTACAATGCAAATGATACAGATTCAGAAAGTGACTTGAGAATGATCATACATAAGGTTAAACTTAGATATTTTGATTACCTTTGATGCATCAAATCCAAACCCACCCATTTGCATCATACGCTGTGTGTCATCAATGGCTGCATAAGAAGAAGTACACCATTGTGACCAATATTTTACTTTAGAGGAATGTGAGAAAATAGTTAGTATGCGAAAATTAACCATTTTCATCTCCGAGAATTAGACTGAACAAGCCTCTTAATCCAAACAAGTTCAAAAAGTACCTGAAAAGTGAAAGAATAACTCATGAAACAAGAGAAAAGGCAATATCCAGAATCAACTATGATTAGCATATCGAAAATTTGTAGATGGCCGAGATAACAGAAAACCCTTAACTTGGGAACTTACCAAGAACGACTACTCACGTAGCTAACATCAACAGTGCTCAAGTCAATGCCATTCTGTAACATTGATCTGAACCTTTGAGTCAACGGAAACGGTATTTTGGCTGCAAGAGAAACGAAGAAGAATCAGATGCTATGGAATTATTAAAACTTTCGGAGACTTGATAATCAAAGAGATGATAAACTGGTGCGCAAATCATAGTAGTGAAACAGCTGGGGTAATAATAAAACTTATGATTGCAGTTTATCAAGTGAGAAATGAAAAACAAAGACAAAAACTTTGTTTAGGGTAATAATAAACCTGCAACAAATCCAGAGAAGAAGAAGTTGACCCATGCAAAAGTGAGAGTCTGCAAAATTGAAAGTGATATCAGTTTCTAATATTACCAGCCAGTAACGCAAAGACAATAGAATTTTTATTTTAAATCCAATCTACCTGAGGAATAATCATGGAAAGGTTTTTCTTCATCATATCCATGGCCATGTTAGGATCAGAAAACATAGCAGCTTGTGGATTTGGAGCTTCTCCCTTGGGTACATGTAACAAACCATTCTCCTACAGCAAGCCAAAACACATATTTCTCACACACATTTAATATCCATAGATACCATCAGAAACTATAGAGCTGTTAACTTCCATTTCCCACAAGCAAAACAAACTACACCGAGCACACAAGGGTACAGGTAACTAATTCTATACAAATGATCACAAATCAAATGGTTGAACACCGCTTCAGGTTAACACGACCCCATAACCCTTTTACGCATTGGAATGTTTCTATCCATTTAAAAAGCTATGACCTTTGATGAGCAAAGCTAACCAGAACCTAAGAACAAAGATCACAAAGATGCTATGTACATAGGTTATGAGCATAGGAATCACACAATGAAAATCTAAAAAAAATTCAGATACTAAAGACAAGACGAAAGGTCAAAACTTTGATTGAAAACTCAAATACCTCGTTAGTAAAGTAGAATCTCCGAGTACGAAATGATCTCGGCGGGATGAAATTAGCACCAACTTTAAGATTACGAGCTCTGATTACAACTTGCCTAGAAAACCAAATCAAAAATCAAATCAGCTAACAACAACACATACATAGATCACAGTTTCTCCATAGAACGGGGATAGAAGAAGAACTAACTCACCCTTCTTTAACCATCTTAGCATCTGGAGTTGGAGAAGATCGCATAAGCTTAGAGACAAAGTATCTCAAAATACCAATCAGAACCATCACAACTGAGAGAGGAATTAGAACCCAATCTCTGATCGCCGTATCAAGAACTAGATCCTCCGCCATTGTAGTTCCTCTCCTAAACCCTAAATCTCTCGTCTCTGCTTCTTCTGAGATCTTCTTCTTCTTCTTCTCTCTGTTTCGATCCGATGAAAGCAAAAAAAACACGATCTGAGAGGCTTCTCTGAGCAATCAGATAAATCAAGTGGAATTATTTTAATTTATTAAATATAAAAATCTGAAACCTTCTGACTCTGCCGGAGGTGTTGTAGAGGGGTAAAAATGGCAATTCACGATACGAATTAAAACCCTAATTCGTTGTTGTCGTCGTCTATTAAAACCCAAAACATAAAACCCTAAGCTTCTTGTCGTCGCTTCCTTCTTCTCTCAACTCAAAAAAAAAACTCAGAACCCCAAGGAGACGCAGAAGAAGAAGAAGATGACGGTAGAAGCAGTAAACCCTAAGGCGTACCCGTTAGCTGATGCTCAGCTAGCGATAACGATTCTCGATCTTGTTCAACAAGCTACGAATTACAAACAGCTTAAGAAGGGAGCTAATGAAGCTACAAAGACATTGAACCGTGGTATCTCTGAGTTCGTTGTTATGGCTGCTGATGCTGAGCCTCTTGAGATTCTTCTTCATCTTCCTCTTCTTGCCGAAGATAAGGTATTGTTTTGTTTCCCCTTCTTATCCTTGTTATGAATCTCAATTAGTAGTTTCTTTGGCTCTGGAGATTTTTGAATATGTTGAACTTGTTGTATATCTTCTTCGTATGATGTACAAGTTGAGATTTTTTGGTCTATTAGACTCTAAATTTGAGATTGTGTTCTGATTTAGCATTCACTTAAACTAATTGATAGCTGTGTAGATCTTAGTTTTTGAATGTTGGAGACTGAATCAATTCAAGATTTAAGGTATTAAGAAACTCTTTTTGTTCTGTATTATAGCTTATGTGATTAGTTTAGTCTGTGGTTCTTGGTCTTGTGTTCTGTATCAAACTCTGTTGATTCATGTAAGATTTAGCTGACAAGGAAACCAAGGATGTGATTGTTGCATAGTTGAATTTGGCTATACTTATCTTGGACAAATCTGTTTAACAAGCTTGAGTCTGTGTAACTAACTTTGTTCTCTGTATTTGTCTTTTTGAATTGTTTGCAGAATGTGCCGTATGTGTTTGTGCCATCAAAGCAAGCCCTTGGAAGAGCATGTGGTGTAACAAGGCCTGTTATCGCTTGTTCGGTTACATCAAACGAGGCTAGTCAGTTGAAAACTCAAATTCAGCAGCTCAAGGATGCAATTGAGAAGCTCCTCATCTAATAATACTTTTGGTGGGTATGAATGAATGAATGATGGGTCTCTCTCCGTTTACGGTGTGTGGCTTTGACTGAAGGGGTGGAGTTTTGTGCATCTTTTTTAGCTTATGAAAAAAAAAAAAAACATGAACTATTCCTATCCCATTTTGAAGATTTGTAGTGCTTTTATTTATTTGATATTTTGTGTTAGGTGCTAATGCATTATCTTTGAACAACAACAATCATTTTGAAATTGAGTTTTTAGATTTTGGTTGTTGGTTTGGTGACTTTAATCTTTTGTTCGTTCGAGGATGGAGACGGAACAAGTATGGAAGAATCAATGCGAATACAAATAATTTTCTGTAAGGAAAAGAAAGGAAGTATGCAGATAAACAAATGCGAACCAAACCGAATCCAAAAATTCATAGAAACTAGCAAGAAAACAGAGGAAGAATTAGGAAATTGAAACCCTCAATTAGAAGAAGAAAGAAAGGAAGAATGCAGATAAATAAATAAAAAGGAAGATAATCGAAAAGGGAATACTACGTTTTATTATTGTGATTTGGAATATATATAAAAACAATTTTAATCCATAACTCGTATAATTTGTTAAGTTACGTTAGAAAAAAAAAAAAAAAAAAGTAACTCTAGACTCTTAATCAATTCAAAATTCAAAAAGAGTCGGCAACATTAAAAAGAAATTAAAGCAATATGGATGCTTAGAGTATCACATAAGATTAATACGAATAAGATACAAATAACTATACAATGAACACAATTATAAGTAATAATTAATTTTTTTTTTTTTGTTTATCTCTCAAAACACAAACACTGTTAACAAATAAAACAAAAAGTATCTATCTTCTTCACTAATTTGTTCTTGTTTTTTTTCTTCTTTGGAAAACCAAAGTGAATAAGGGTTCCAAGAGATCACGTAGAAACAATTGATATTCAATTCGGAGAAGCAAACAGTGTAAGTTCCTTATCTTTCATGAAACAGTTATTTAAACAATTCCACATGAATCGTTAAGGAATACATGAAGATCAGAATTCATGTATTGGATATCTTCAAAACTTCCATGTAAATGGAAACACAAAACCCATATAAGTATCATGAGAGATAGAGTAATGAATTTTTGAAAGTAGGAAGAGCAGTACTTACTGAGCATGTTCTTCTTCATCTCGACCTTATTGCATCAGCAATGATCTATAAAAGGAGTGAATGACTTGAAAAATTACTCAGAGATGTGAAAGATGATCATGATCATGATCTACGCTGATTATTGGTATCAGATGTGGCGATGTAACGGGAAAGTTCTATCAGACGGTTTGTACTTTGGCTTCTGAGGAACATCCCAGATCTTCCATTCTCTTTTAAAGAATTTAGATTTGAGAGATGAGTAAAATCAAGCTGAAGTAATAGAAATCCATAATGGATATGAACAACTTAGTCAGATTGGGCGAAAAGAGGTTTTGAGGTGCGTTTTCTGCCATTTATATAGAAGATGTAAATTGTTGTAACCGCCTTGAACGTGGATCTGTTTTTCAGTTGCGATTGTTTGCTTTCGTGAAACCGACATAAAATCAAAGTGGACTTAGGGTTATTCCAAATATGTTTGATGGACTTTGACTTATTCCAATTATGTTTGATGGACTTCATATTTTTTTATTTGACCCAAAAATTCAATAAGCCGATAACCACTGTTACGTTTTAATTTTTTTTAACAAAATTATTTATCCCACAATCTTTCTACTTTTTCCCATTTTGAATTTGATAAACTATTTTTTATAATTAATTTTATTTCAAAATATCTGATGTGGCACAATCTTAGTGGACAGGTGACTTGTGCTTTATAGGATAAAGGATTGTGATTTGGAATATATATATATAAACAATTTCCAAAATATATATATATAAACAATTTCCAAGTAGGGTTTATCATAAACCCAATCTCATGTTGTGAGGTCGTTGCTTCTATTGTATAAAATAGCTTCTGATCTTTCTTTAACGTTTGATACAAAAAAAAAAAAACAAAAGAAAACCCCTCCTAATACGTAATTCTCTACGACTCTTTCTCCAAAACAAAATTAGAACAAAAACCACACAAGAGAGATGAGTCTCTACGCTTGAGACAACAGAAGATACTCTCAAACTCAGCCTTGGTGGTCAAGCAACACTAAAAGGAGTCAGTCGAAACCAAAAGAGAGAGACATAACCACCCACATCCACTATGGAACCTGTGACTGAAGACGAAATCCGCAATGTGCTGAAGGAGAATAAGGAACTAACGGTGCTGGAACTCGTTATGAGGTTTAAGGAAAGACTTGCAACCAGAGAGCACAAGGATGTCTTTGCCTGCATTCTCAACAAAATCGCTAAGCTACACAAAGTCGCAGCTTCTCAAAAATACTTTCTTGTTTTGAGAGATGACGAGAATACTTTGCTTTCTTCACAACTCACTCGTTTATCTATCTCATGATCTTCTCATGTGAATTGGTGTTAATAATAAGAATCTTTTTTATCGTTTCTTGATTTCAATCTCTCTAAAACGGACCTAATACTGTTAACAAACTAATGAACATAAAACTGTATCTATAAAATCTTCACTACTTTGTTCTCGTTTTTGGTTTCTGAATCTTAACGTAGGGAAGAACTCCCAAAAAGTATTTTACCTTAGGGTTCCAAGGGATCACGTAGTGAACCTTGATACCAATATCAAACCGGAAGAATTAATGCATGGAACGCGGCGAATACCGCATCATATAGGAACAGAAAAGTCTAGAACTTTGGTAATGCCAAACCATCTCCTAATAATACTTGATTTCAACTAGGGACGAATATAACAAACTAATGAACTAATTTATCGATATATCTTAATGCATGGAAAATAATCATATAAAGTGAATTATACCATCTCCTATATACATAACTAGATTAGGACCCGTCCATCGGGCATGTTCAGAATTTCTAAATTAAATATATAAAGTAAATATTTTTAATAAGTAAAAACTATCTATAAAAGCAAATAGATACACTGAGGTGTCAAATGTGATATTTGGTGTTAAAGGTGCGGCTCTGCGGTTGATACTATTAATCACATTATTTTTGAATGCTCTCACTCGTGTGAAGTTTAGGATTTATCACCGACTCCGGTCTAATCAGAGGGTTTTCAATATGAGTCGGTGTACTCGAATTTGTATTTTCTTTTCTAGAAGGATGTCTCTCAACAGGGTGATCCTGATAAACTTATTCAATGACCATAAATTTTATGGGCAATCTGGAAGACCATAAATAAAAAAGTTTTTCAAGGTTTAGAAATCGAGACAAATGATATAATTGCTCAGGCTTTGGGCGATAAGTTAGCCTGGAAAGAGGCGCTTTCTTTTACGGCGGTCATGTCGGCTCCATCTCCGTCCTCGGATGTCCAGGTTTCTTCACCTTGTTATCAGATTGATGGTTCTAGGAAAGCAACCAATGTGTATTCAGGATCGGGTTGGTGGTGTTGCATTGGTGAAGAGCGAACCTTGTTGTTGCGGGCCAAGTGTCTAAGACGGAGCCCCTCCCCCTTGCATACAGAGTTAGAAGAGTTGTTGTGAGCCATGGAGCGGATACATGCTGAGTTACTCACTATGGTGCATTCCCCTGAATATTGACCATCCTTCTCCAACTTGCTTGATGAGTTTAATTCGCTGAAGTCTATCCCACTATTCTCCATCTCTTGGATCCTGCATGCGACAAATTCGAAGACGGATTGTCTTTGTTCGTGCTTCGCATTCTCTTATCTATGAAGTTAATTTTGTAAACCCCTTCCATTTTGCTTGGACAACTAACCGAGGAAATTCCTTTTTAATTTATTGTTTGGTTGAAATAAAAAATAGATACACTTTTAGTTAAAAAAAAATAGTTGTAGATGAGTTCAAAAGTCTTTAAATTAAATTAAAGTTAACGTAGAATATATATTTAATATTTTTCGTAAGTAAAAACAATGTATAAAAGTAAAGAGATAAACTTTTAGTTATAGAAAATAGTTGTTTTTTTTTTTTTGCTATAATACACTAATGTTTATCCATTTACAAATGTACTGTCTACATTACCACCAAAAGTTTATTTGTTCACCCTAATATATTTTATTGTTAAAATATACTCTTTAGTCTTAACTACTACCAATAAATTGCTTTTATGAACACATTAAATCTCCTATTAATATAGAAACATTTTGGCAAAAAAACTGAGGTGTCAGCAGTACAGAGCTCATGACACTTTTTCCTTTATTTGTCATCAACTTTTAAAAATATTTACATTTATTTACCATTGTATTTTTCCAAAAATACAATTAACACCCAAAATTAAATTTTTATATTATCTTTCTAACTTAATTATATCCTTTAATTATATTTTCATAAAATCTTTAAAATAAATTTTAAGAATCCTTTGTTCATATGAAATAATAATATAAAATTGATATTATAATAACTCTCACGTGTTAAATTTTAATTATTATACAATTTTTTTTATATAAATATATACTACACAATCGAATTTTAAATATTTCAATTACCCATAAATATAATAGATTTTGTAAATAAAAATTAACATTAAATAATTATTTTATACCGCACTATGTGCGGGTTGTTACCTAGTAACCTATTATATGTCTCTTCACTTTAACATTTTTATAGTTACAAAAACACATACATTTAATTTTACATATTCCTATCATATATATTACAATAGCAGTCTTTTAAATTAATTATTTGATTGGTGAAAAAATATGAGACGATCTAATTATTTTTTTACTTCAACAATATTTTTCTTTATGTAAAGGTGACTATTTACATTTTTTGAGAAACAGTAACTAATTGTATAATTTTTACAATCATTTTTTTATCTTATATAAAAAGTAATATTTTTCTTGTAATATAACAACTAAAAGTTAAAATAAGTAAACAATATTATAATTTTGAATTTTATGGTATATATATATATATATTATCTTATAATTAGATTCTAAATAAAATTAGTTTTTATTTTATCTATTTACTTTTATATAAAACCTTTTTAGGTAAGGTTTTGAATTTTTATATTTTTATTTTTTAAAATTTTAATAATGAATTGACATGTGTCAACCTCTGAATGATATAATTGACACATGTCACGATCTTGTTAATTAGTAATTTTGTCATCAAGCTATATATAATAAGATTACGAATATATTAATCTTATTACCTCAATTATTTCACCTTTACAAAGTTTCTACCTTCTTTAACCATTAAAAGTAGTTTTTGAGAAAATGAAAACAAACCCAATATCACTAAACCGCAAGAACCAACAAACGAATTTATTTCCCGATTTCAAAACTAAATCCAGACATCTTAAATCAGAAACATGAGAAATTAAGGAATGATGAAAATTTCAGTAGAATGGGAATCTCAGCAGATAAATCGATGAGAATATTAAGGATCATCCATCCAAGAAACAAACTAATTTCGATTCATCATTCAGATTCGACACTAGAATAGAGGGAAACATGGTCTCAAATTCCAAGTCAAACAAGAGTATGTCAAATGCAAGAGATCAATCTAAAGAGAGAGAGGAAAAAATGAAATCTTTGAGAAATGTGTTGTATTGTGTTTGTTCATATTTTAAAAGCAAAGTAGATTGAAATCCAAAATTACACCGAATCTAATGGATATTGAATAACAAATGTTTTATATGACTTTTAAAATCCACCACATAAATACACAATCCTATAACGCTGGATTTTAATGAATTTTTAAAATACACTATCCAATAACACTCGATTTCTAAATGCATCCAATTCCTTTAAAAACCATAATCCCATAACACCCACTAAATCAATTTTTTCCCCACTCATTAGGTGTATTGAGTTAATTACTGAGCCAACATCTTTTTTTTTTTTTTGACAACATTGTTACAAGTTGTTTAAGAAAGTGATTAAAAACTCTGTGTTAACCATCTGACTATAAAGATTTAGCCTTTTAGTTTTAGGTGTTAAAATTAAATTATAGTAATTGTTTTAGAATGTAATGAATCCATATATATTTATTTAAGTATGGTAAATTATAAATAAATGTAAATTGAGTATTTCCATAATATATAATTGAATATATGATATTACCAATATTTTTACATTTATCTCGTGACTTTATAGTATAGACTAGATAAGGGCCCGCACGATGTGTGGGTTTAAAAATTGTTAGAAAAAATTAAATCCTAAATCTTAAAAAAAAATTAAAAAAATAAAAAGTAATTTTATTTCCTGAATTAAATATATAAGTAGTTTTAGTTAGAGAAAAAAATCATATTTGTATTTACCTTCATACACTTATATATATATATATATATTTTAATATATTATAACAATTATAACAATTATCCCACCAAATTTTTTGCCAAATACTCATCATTACTAATATTATTATTGTCAAATTTTAAAAACATTTCAAAACTATTTAGAACTATGACCTCATCTCAAATATTCTCGAATCGTAAATTCTTAACTTATTTCTATCCGAATAGAAAGTTCTCATATATTTCTCTAAATATCTGGATTTAAATGGTTTACGAATCAAATCCGATAGAAAACCAAATAAATCAGGTTTGAAACGAATTTTAAAACGGTTTACCGTTCCAACTTCCCAAAGTACAAAATACCTTCTCAATTACTCGATCAAGCAGCTTTTATTTTTAGTACTTGTATCATTGTCATTTACCAGAAGATAAAACTCTAGATTTTGACCAAATACATCAACCACTGACAAATCTTCGAAACTTATAATGATATTAACTGTAGAATTACTTTGGGAACCTCCATCAGTGTCTCCATCCTCTATTAATTTAGAGGGTTTTATATATTTTGATTTCATTTCATTGCATCTGATAACTTCCATTGAAGAACCCGCACAAATAAAAGATTCAAAATAGATCAGCAAAATTATACCAGGGAAAAAAAAATCAAAGATCAAAGATTTTGATATAAACATGTAAATGTTTTGTAGATATATTTTTTCTTAATTAGCTGTTCCTATTACGTTTCAAAAATAATAATTCTTTTGACATAACTTATATTATTTATTTTAGATTTGTTATTCACTATTTCTTGATTAATAATAATATACATGCTTAATGAATTATTATTTTTGTTTATACATGTCAAAATCTAATTGAGAAAACACATTTAATATTATTAACGTACAATGGAAAATATATTAGTTTTGTTAATTTTTCTTTTTGATTTAGGAAATTTTTTAAAAATATAAAGATGTAAATTTTATATAGATTTAATGTTATTATCTTAATTAGCTGTTTTAAAAAATAATAATTTTTATGTTATTATCTTAATTAACTGTTTTGATAAATAATAATTTTGATACATGTCAAAATCTCATTAGTATACTTGACACGTGTCCTGTTAGTGGCTAACTTTGAAAACCCAACTTTATATAATAAGATTACTGGAATTTACTTATATACTTAAGTGTAATGAATGCTATTAAATCTCATTATATAATCTTATGACCATGTTTGTCAGAGGGCAAATCTGACTAATTACATACAAGTAAGCCAGCCTCTCTCTAATTCTCAATAGTATATATAACCCGAACAGACCTCATTAAACTCTTACAGATCTTTTTAACACAAATTCTGAAATCGCGATCTCAAAATCCGAAAGGTAAAATAAGGAACCCTAAAATTACGAAACACGAAATCATACGCTTAAGCTTTCGATTGCTCTGTTTTTTCTGTTTCTTCGTGATCTTCGCAATTTGATTTTCTGAATTCGGGAAACCCTAATTTGATTCCCTTTTACGCGATTTATTCAGAAAAGAAGACGATTATGTCGTACTGTTTGCAATTGAAACCGGCTTGTATAGGATGTGGATCACAATCCGATTTGTATGGAAGCTCTTGCAGACACATGACCTTGTGTTTGAAGTGTGGTAAAACCATGGCTGAGAATAAACACAAGTGTCTCGATTGTGGAACCGTCCTCACACGTTTGATTCGGGTTAGTTAGTTTCTGATGATTCTGAAGATTCCGTTAGAAAAGTTTCGTTTGTTGATACTTTGTTTTTGGTTCAGGAATATAACGTTCGTGCGGCGGCACCTACGGATAAGAACTACTTCATTGGTAGATTTGTGACTGGTCTTCCTAATTTCAAGAAAAGCTCTGAGAATAAATGGTCTCTTCGTAAAGATATACCACAAGGTCGTCAGTATACTGATGCACAAAGGGTTAGTGTTGTTGGTTCTTTTATCCCCAATCAATGTTATGGTGGTCTTTGTTTTACAATGCTTATGTGGTTTTTTGATTTTTGTAGGAGAAGTTAAAGAACAAACCTTGGATCTTGGAAGATGAGACTGGTCAGTTTCAGTATCAAGGACATCTTGAAGGCTCTCAGTCTGCTACTTACTATCTATTAGTGATGCAGAACAAAGAGTTTGTTGCGATTCCTGCTGGTTCTTGGTATGGAGAAACAAATTCAATAGTTTTCTTCTGTTGATATGTTTCTCTATTTGTGTTTTTGGAGAAGATTATTGTGGTATAGTTCACACGAGATGTCTTTGGATGGATAAAGTTTGATTAACCATTTGAGACTGTTTTTTTTTTTTTCATTTAATTTTCTACTATTGTGTTAGGTATAACTTCAACAAGGTGGCACAGTATAAACAACTTACATTGGAAGAAGCGGAAGAGAAGATGAAGAATCGTAGAAAGACGGCTGATGGGTATCAAAGGTGGATGATGAAAGCTGCTAATAATGGTCCTGCGTTATTTGGAGAAGTGGATAATGACAAAGAGGCCGGTGGAAGCAGTGGAGGTGGTGGCAGGGGTCGTAAAAAGTCTTCAGGGGGTGATGAAGAAGAAGGAAATGTCTCTGATAGAGGGGATGAAGATGAAGAGGAAGAGGCGTCACGGAAAAGTAGACTTGGGCTTAATAAAAAGAGTAATGATGATGATGAAGAAAATCCAAGGGGTGGTGACCTTGATATGGATGATGATGACATTGAGAAGGGTGAGTAGTAATCTATAGATGTACAGATTGTTCTTCATTATCTATTAGTAAAAATGATAAAATTTATTCATTCAGGGGATGACTGGGAGCATGAGGAAATTTTCACCGATGATGATGAAGCAGTTGGTAATGATCCTGAGGAACGTGAAGACCTTCTGGCTCCTGAGATTCCTGCTCCTCCAGAAATTAAGCAGGTCTGTATATTTCTTCTGAAACTGAGTATAGTAATCTCTTATGGCAATCCCAGTTGTATATGTTATCCAAGTTTCAATGTCTATTAAATACTGGAGTGTTAAGTCTTTAACTTTCTATGAGGTTGTAACTTTCTTTTGACTTATTGCAGGATGAAGATGATGAAGAAAACGAAGAAGAGGAGGGAGGGTTGAGTAAATCTGGTAAAGAGTTAAAGAAACTGCTCGGTAAGTCTAATGGTTTGAATGAATCTGACGAAGACGATGATGATGATTCAGAAGAGGTAAGCCCTCTTCAATTATCGACATATATTACTTACTAAACAGATTGTTAAAATTTTCAAATCTCACTTATCTTAACTGGTTTTGATACACGCAAATGTTAGGAGGAGGAGACAAACTTCAGTCCAGTTACGAATTCGAAACAGAAGGAGGTGGCGAAAGAAGAACCTGTTGAAAATGCACCTGCAAAACCTGCACCATCTGGACCTGCTCGTGGAACACCTCCTGCAAAACCATCTAAGGGAAAGAGAAAACTAGAAAGCGATTCTAAAAAGCCTAGCAGCTCTGTTCAAAAGAAAGTGAAGACTGAAAACGTAAGATACTTGGTCGTGTTTATGCTATGTTTGAAATAATTAATCTATGGATGAGGTGAAAGCATATGAAGTAAGGAGGATTGGTCGCTTGTGTTGTCATTTGATTTCTAACTAACATGTTTTTGTAATCACTGTAAAGCAGGATCCGAGATCTTCAGTGAAGGAAGAGAGAACAAACACAGTTTCAAAATCCAACACACCAACAAAATCAGTGAAAGCTGAACCAGCTTCAGCTCCTGCATCATCCTCAGCTGCGACCGGGCCTGTAACTGAAGACGAAATCCGGGCAGTTCTGATGGAGAAGAAGCAAGTCACTACACAGGATCTTGTTTCCAGGTTTAAGGCAAGACTTAAGACCAAAGAGGTTAAAGATCTAATCTAATTTTCTCTAGGAGCCTCCTAGTCTAATGCCCTGTTGAATGAATTGACCATATTATGGTTATTGATATATTATGGTTATTGATATCTTGAGGGTATACTGATTGTTGTTGTGTTACTTATTACAGGACAAGACTGCTTTTGCCGATATTCTGAGGAAGATCTCAAAGATACAGAAGAACGCTGGTTCTCAAAACTTCGTCGTCCTGAGAGAAAAATGAGACTTCGCTATATATTTCACCTGACTCTTTCTTTCAATATTTTCAAGATCTCTCATATATATATTTTTGTTGGTAGTTCAAGATCTCTCATATTATGACAGTGGTTCAAGTAACAGTGTTTGTCATTTCTTGATTTTAAAATGTTTGATTCGGAACGATATTTTATTTTCTCCAAAATTATTGCTTTCTATTCAAGTAACATATTTATTTTCTTAAAAACAAAAATTTTGGTGCTTTATTCGTTTTTTTTTGTTGTTGTAATTTTTATTAACTTCAAAGTAACAATAAATATAAATAAGCATTGACCAAGTAAAATTTTAAAGAAAAATACTTGGGTTCACCCCTAGGGGTGAACCTCTCCATTCACCCCCTCTTCTCTCAGCCAATTAGAATCTTACATCTAATATTTCATTTAAAAAATAAATCAAAATTAAATTAAAAAGCAATCCAAATTAAGGAAACAAATTCTGTATACTTTTAATTAAGGAAAGTTAAATATTTGGCTTGGTTTAGGTTTTTAGTAGAATTATATGTCGGTTTGGGTTTACAAATAAAGTGGTTAGGGTTTAGATTTTGCAATTAAAACGAAATTATATGTTAGTCTTTGGGTTTACAAATGAGGTGGTTAGGGTTTAGATTTTACAATTAGAACGAAATTATATGTCGGTTTGGGTTAACAGATGAGATGGTTAGGGTTTAGATTTTACAAGTAGAACAAAATTATATGTCGGTTTGGGTTCACAAATGAGATGGTTGGGGTTTAGATTTTACAAGTAGAACAAAATTATATGTCGGTTTGGGTTCATAAATCAGATGTTAGGGTTTAGATTTCACAATTAGAACAAAATTATATGTCGGTTTGGGTTCACAAATGAGATGGTTAGGGTTTAGATTTTACAATTAGAACGAAATTATATGTCGGTTTGGGTTCACAAATGAGATGGTTAGGGTTTAGATTTCATATATGTTGGTTTGGGTTTATTAAAAAGTGGTTTAAGTTTTATAATTTATAATATGTATACAGATTTTTGTTTCCTTATTTTATAAGGGGGTGAATGGAGAGGTTCACCCCTAGGGGTGAACCCAAGTATTGTTCAATTTTAAAGGAGGTAAGGGCAGCTTTGATACATCCGGATAAAGCTACAGTACCGGATGGGATGATAACTTTACTATTTTATAAAACATGGAATATTGGATAAAGCTCCATGACCGGATGGGATGACACCTTTATTTTTTTTAGAAGGAATCGAATGTTGTAAAAAGGGATTTAGTCCTTTTGGTTAATTTGTTTTTTGATCACGGTTACTTTGACAAGCGTTTGAACACAACACATACTTGTTTGATTCCTAAGGTAGTGAAACCAACTCAGATAGCGGAATTACAGCCGATTTGTTTGTGTAATATGGGGTATAAAATTATTTCAAATTTTTTATGTCAAAGGTTAAAACTGGTGCTACTATGACTTATTTCGAAGACTCAATCGGCGTTTGTCCTAGACCTTTGATTTTTTTTTTTATCGCTCAAGAAATGTTTCATGGACTCTAGACTAATCGATATTGCAAATCAAAGTTTATGGTCATAAAGACATATATGAGTAAGGCGTATGATTGGGTCGAGTGAGTTTTTATTGAGTAGGTGTTTTTGAAAATGGGTTTCTCGGAGAGATGGATTTCCTGGATTATGTTTTGTGTTACCTTCGTGGAGTATCAGGTTTTACTGAATGGACAACCGAATGGACTTATTAAACGAGCACGGGGTTTAAGGCAGGAGGACCGTTATCACCCTATTTGTTCATTCTATGTACGGAGGTTCTCATTGCTAATGTTCGGAAGGCAGAGACGGATAAGTTGATCACATTCATTAAGGAGGCTAATAAATGTCCCCCTATCACTCATCTGCTGTTTGCGGATGATAACTTGTTTTTTTGTAAAGCATTTAAGGAAGAATATGGGGCTATTTTAGGTGTTTTGAAAAGCTATGAGGCGGCCTCGGGGTCAACTGATAAAATTTTCTAAATCCTCGCTTCAATTTGGTCACAAGGTACCGGAAGAAACAAAATTGGAAATGCAGTCGGTTCTTGGTATTACAAATTTGGGCGGCATGGGTCGTATTTGGGACTGCCGAAAAGTCTGGGGGTCCTACAACAATTTTTTTTTCTTTTGCCCGGGATAAGTTTCAGAGTCGCATTACTGGTTGGACGGCGAACCTTCTTTCGAAGGGGGGGGCGAGGAAAGAGGTGATGATTAAGTCTATAGCCAATGTTGTTCCGACGTTTGTGATGTCATGCTTTTGGTTCCCAAAAACAATAATGTCCAACTTACTAGTGCAGTGGCCAATTTTTGATGGAGTAATATTGGTCAGTCCGGGGGTATGCACTGATTGGTTTGGGAGAAGCTTTGTTCGAGTAAGCAATTAGGAGGTTTGGGTTCTCAGAATATTGATGATTTTAATTCGGCACTGCTGGCTAAGCAGTTTTGGAGGTTGATAGAAATCCAGGATTCACTTTTTGCAAGGGTTTTGAAAAGTCGGTACTATCAGAATTCTAACCCTATGGCACCTATTAAATATTACTATCCATCTTATAGTTGGAAAGTTATTTTTTCTGCTAGACCTCTGGTAAGTAAGGGGCTTATTAAACGAGTTGGCTCGGGGGATATTATTTCTGTTTGGACAGATCCCTGGATTCTAACCCAATTCCCAAGACCAACTATAAGTAAAGATCCGTTTAAGGACCCTTTTACTTCAGGTTAATGATCTTATTGATCGCTCTACAAACTCATGGCGAATGGATTGGCTAGCCGAACATTTTGATCCGATTGATGTGGCTTTGGTTGAGGCTCTACCTCTGAGTATCACTCCGCAAGGGGATTCACTGCGTTGACATTTCATGAAATCTGGTAAGTATACGGTTAAGTCAGGGTATCATACGACATGCTTAGCAGTTTCTACGGGGATCCTGGTGGTTGTGTGTGGTCCCGATATGATATCATTGAAGCCTAGTGTTTGGAAAGTCAAGTGTCCCCCAAAAGTACCGCACTTTATATGGCAGGTTCTTTCTGGGTGTCTCTCGGTTATGGCAAATATACAACGCCGCGATGCTTCATGTGATTCAGAATGCGCTCTTTGTGGTGCCCTGGTGGAAACCATCAACCATGCTTTGTTTGAATGCCCGCCTACGCGGCAGGCCTGGGCTTTTTCCAATGTTCCGATGGGTACAATTGCTTTTCCCACATATTCACTATATGCGAATGTGGGTCATTTCCTTAGGACACAAAATCAAGGGTCTTCGGTTTCCAGCTTTTCCTTGGATTATGTGGTATATTACAATTGTTAGGTAAATCTATATATATTTTTGTGAATACTAACTATTTTAGAATATTAGTATTTTAATTTGTTTGATGTAGATTACAGTTTTATATTGTTTGTTTGTTGTACTTGCATCATTATTTTGTGAAATATTTTGAAGTAGTAATTATAATATTGTAACAGTGAACAAATAAAAGTTATTAATATATCAACCACATCGAGAGACAAAATTTCAAATTTTTTTTATATTTTTAACGTATTCTATATGCTTCATTTCAAACCATTAAACCCATACTAAAGTTTATATTGATTTTCAATTTTTAAAACAAATTTAATATTTGAATTTTATAAATACAATATTCAAAGAGTGAAAGTATCAGATGTTATTATTATGGGTGTCAGATCCCACACTCGATGATACTAGGAGTTGACAACGATCTTATCTCAAGAATAAGTTGGTAGAAAAGCTACCAAACGATGGGGACCAACTGGATTCTGGCTGGAAACACAAATCAAGGGGAAATAAGTTTGTCCGTTCTTAGTGCTAAACAAAAATCTCTTTAAAGAGAATTAAAAACACTTTCCAGAGAGAACTTTTCAGATATTCAAAACAGAGTGAGAGAGATTAACTTACATCTTCAATCTGTGCAGGTACAAGCTATATCTATCCCTTCACCGTCGCTATTCCAAGAAGAAAGAGACCTTCACACAAAATGGACATTTCTCAGGAAGGTGAAAGAATCATACTTTAGACAAAGATCCCGTATCAACTGGTTAAAGGAGGGAGACCTGAACACAGCTTACTTTCATCGCATCACTAGGATCCAGAACTTCTTTAACGCAATAAGATCCTTCTCTACCCCTTCAGGAGATTTAATTGATGATCCGGTTGAAATGAGTAGACTAGCTGTTAGTCACTTTGAGTCTCTCCTTGGACCAGCTTTTCTGCATCCTCTATCCATTGGCCCTACGTGGATCCAGAGGATCATTACTTACCGCTGCCCAAATGAACTGAAACTCTCAATGGTAAGGCTGCCTACCATTGATGAGATTTCAAAAGTAATGTTTAAGCTTAATGCAAACAAGGCACCAGGGCCAGATTGATTTACCTCTGCTTTCTACAAAGCCTCTTGGGGGATACTCGGATCTGAGGTTACAACAAGCATCCTGAAGTTCTTCCATACCTTCTTCCTGCCTTCAGCGACTAATGCAACAACTTTAGCTTTGATTCCAAAGTTCCCTGGAGCCTCCCTTATCTCAGATTTTTGCCCAATATCCTGCATGAACACTCTCTACAAGGTCATATCCAAGCTTCTGGTCGCACGTCTCAAGCTAGTGCTTCCAGCTTTAGTCCAGCGAAATCAAACTGCATTCATCAAAGGAAGACTTTTAGTTGAGAACACTTTGCTTGCAGCGGAACTAGTCAATGGATACCAAAAAGAGAAAGGCCCCAAGAGAATAACTATCAAGGTGGATATTGCTAAAGCTTTTGACACTATAAGATGGGAATTTATTTTCAGTTGTTTGAGGGGTATAGAGGTACCTGAGATCTTTATCCAGTGGCTTCGGGCTTGTATATGCATTCCCTCCTTCTCAGTTGGCTTCAATGGGCGAGTGCATGGATACTTCAAAAGTAGAAGAGGCCTCAGACAGGGTGACCCGCTTTCGCCTTATCTCTTCGTCCTTGCTCTAAACTGCTTATCCGCCATGTTGGACAAAGCTGCAAAAGAAGGCACTACAGGAAATAAGGGTATTTATAGCAATATTGTATAGCGGTTTTGAAGGTTCTGCTATAATTGAGTTTTCGAGAAAATATTATAGCGTTTCCGAAAAGGAAAACGCTATGATAGAATGACCGCCAAATTTTTTGATAGTGGTGCTTAATTTTTGAGTCTACAATAGCATAGATGAAATGGAAACGTTATCTTAGGGATAACCGGGAAAATGTAAATTTTATTGCCTCCAAAAATTTTCTGAAATAATTTTAACAAAATAAAATAAAAAATAGAGGAAAAGAAAGAACTAAAAGAGAAATAGATCGATTAGGTTGAATTTCTCGTTAAACAGCCACCTCTTCTCTCTCCTTTCGCTCTCCTTTCTTCTTTTTCTCCGACTTGAGTTGCTCGGCGATAGGAGACAAGAAGCCGGCGACTGTGATGGCCAATCGTGGAAGAGATCGAGAGCTTTTGATTCTCGTTGCTGATACCGGTGACAAAGAGACGATGGTTCTCCTATCGAAGCCTTCTTCTTCTTCCTCTGCTTCTTCTCTCTTCTTTCTTGCTGAAACTTGATCTGAAACCCGTTTTGAAACTCGATTCAAAACTCGATCCCAATTTGTTTGTCACATCTTTCACTCTCGATCCCTCTCAGTTTACATTCTCTTCTGAACTCGACAATGGAGGCTTCCCTTCTTCTCAATCATATTTTGCAAAGTAGTAGCTCAAACTCTCTCCATCGGGTCGTCGCACGGTTTCAGGTCCAATTTGCTTTTGATTTTCAGACTTGATTATTTGCTTATCACTTATCAGACTTGCTATTGTAAGAACTCTTGTTGATTAGAAGTGATGACATGCCTTTTAGACTCTGTGTGGAGTTGTAAGATGATATATTTCATGAGTAAAATATCTATAATCTATTGAAAGTGACTTGTATTTTGTTGCTCATTGATTCTCTGATTTTGGTTTCTCATTGTGAAACAGGGTGATACATTCAACAATTCTCATTTCACAGACTCAAGGAACAAATCTCGGTGACTCTTCTTCTTTTCCTGTTGAGAAAATTAATCGACAAATTATATGAACCTTTGTTATATTCTTGATGGTGAAAAACTGATAATGTAAGTCATGGCTTAAACCGTGAGTCTAGCTTTGCTGATTGGGAATTTTCTGGATTTTGTGGTTTCTCTATTTATTTTGTTTTCGATTTTAGTCAATGATTCCGAGTTACTATCCAAAATTTGGCAACATAAATTTATTGAGGCAATGGATGGCAGTGGCTATGATATCTGTTTTAGTTTCTAAAATTTGTGAAAGTTGCTGTCTGCTGAATCTTGGATTTGAGAGTTCCAGTTCTAGATTAGATTAAGGTCTTGTGATTGTTAACTGCAGGACAAGAAGTCGAGTATAGACTTGGGATCATTGCTACAGGTTATACGTTTCGATCTCTAGTTTTTCTAACAATTTCTGTCTTTGTTTATGCCTTGTTGATTTAAGCTCTTTGTATAATATTTTGACTGGATGCTTTTCTTATTGTCATTGGCATTCACTAGCCCTGTTCTCATCTGATGGATCTGTGATAGTATGGATTGAAATCTTGAAGCTTTGTTTTGGTCTAGGTTTCGAAACAAGAAAAAGGCTTCGGCATGGTGATAGCTCTATGTAACATCATTTGTCAACCTTCGTGAGTGTCTCTTAGAGTTTACAGATTTCCAACTTAGCACATTTAGTTTTGGATTTTAACGGCTTTTATCTACTGATTTTGAAACAGGAACACCATAAAGAGAGTGAGTTCCTTTAGCAAAGAACAAGAAACACTTATTAAGGAACTACACGAGAAGTAAGTGTCAAATTTCGCCTCATCTGCATGAACTCTTTATGTGCAACAATTTTAATGACTGGTGTTTTTCTATTATGTCTATGTGCAGGTTCAAGGACCAATACTGATAGGAAAAACTTGTGGCTTTACTTTAGAAATTTAAGCATTGGATACTTGATTCAGTGACTACTCCCTTTGGATATATATATTTTTTTTTACATTAAAATGTTAAGCTTTAGATACTTGATTAGTTGATTCAATGGTTTGCCCAAGAAAAGAAAAAAAAAAAATACTTGATTCAATGTTTTACCCAAGAAAAGAAAAAAAAAATACTTGATTCAATGGTTTACCCAAGAAAAGAAAACAAAAAAAATAATATTTTGATTCAATGACTACTCCCTGGAATATGTTTTGACAATGTTTATTTTTATGGTTTTAATTTCATAAGGGACTTCTCTTTTTATATGTCTTGCTAAATAGCACAAATTAAAAATAAAAAAATATATAACGTTGCTAAAGTAAATATATAAATTAAGAATACTCAATACATAATTATAACTATAAATAAAACTTTTATTTTGTTCATAACTATTCTCATACATTCATTTGTTTAATTATACATAATCAAATAATATTATCAAGCGGTTAAATATTCATTTGCTAATTATACATAATCAAATAATCAAATAAAATAAAGTTTTAACTTTTTTTTGCATTTTATTTGTTAATAGATGAAGTAATAAAAAAAAAATAAAGTTTTAACTTTTTTTTTTGCATTTTATTTGTTAATAGATGCAGTAAAAAAATATGTTTTAATATAGAACTATATACCCTAAACGGCTAAACCATATAACCTAAACCCTTTAAGTTCAATCTTAAACATATTTTATTAATTAAATTAATGAAATACGAATAAACCATGGAATACAAAATTTTAAAATATATAGACATATATATATATATAATACAGAACACAAAAATAAAATATATATACAAGTAACAATGGAATATACAATTGATTAGTGTATCATATATTAAAAAAAAAAATTAAACTAAGGTCTCATAGGTCTAAAATTTAAGTGAAAAGTTTGAAATTGTTTTTTTTTTTTTTTTTTTTTTTTTTTTAATTTTGTTTAGTTGAAAAAAATATGAAATGTGTTTCAAGATTGAACCTTAAACCTATACCCTAAATGGTTTAGGGTTTAGGGTTTAGGGTTTAGAGTTAAATCTTGATACATATTGCATAATTTATAAATTAACAAAATAAATTGCAATCAAAAGTTATTTTGTTATATTAATAACATAAAATATAAATATCTATAATATTACAAATATACAAATTAATTGTAAGAATCAATTAGTTGTATGTATTCTTTTATCAATAGTTTACATTGTGTTTTATGGTTCTAATTTCAAAAATCTTTAACTTAATAATTAAGTATTTGTTTCAAAAAAATATTATGATCATAATTTCAATATTATAACATTTTTCATTTCATAATAGTATCTTATAACATTTTAAGTTTTAGAAAAAGTGAATAAAATGGCTTAAGAAATATACATTAAACAAGAGCCAATAAGAAGATATTGCTCGGATTGTCGACGTGGCGTATTTCCATACCGTAGGATTGGAACGAATCCGAGGGATACAAATTTAATCCACAAATTTAGTCTGATTGGCTGAGCCACTAAAGTAAGGATCACACCGTTTCTAATATGAACCGTTGATTAAATGAATCTAACGGACACAAATTTAACTTTTTTCTTTTTCTTTGACGTCTCTATCATCTTCTTCTTCAATCGAGTATCCAATTATACTATATCGTGAAACAGAACTCTGAGTTATCTCTGTTTTGAGCAGCTGGATTCATGGGTATCCCAAGAATCCCACTGATTCTCCAAAGCTCTGAGGATTTCACTCACGTAGCTAGCTTCCCTATCACGGCGGCTCACGGTTGCTACTTCTCCGGTTGCGGCGGTTAAGCTTATGTGGTTAGATCCGGTGTCTTAGATCTTTGGTGGGATTAACGAAATCTGCGACAATCTCTGGTGGTTGGGTTAGGTCCTTAGGCTTCAAAGACATATTCTTCTTTCAATTCGATCCACTGTTCGATTTGTATCTCAGATGCTACTTGTCAAATTGCGAGATCAAGAAGGTATGTTTAGTCGAATTGTTTGAAAATTTAGTGCTTCTTATTGTGATTCTAACAAGGATTCTATCCATTTTGGTGGTACAGCTTTGGGGGTAGAACTTTCAGAAATTATCATAACTATTTTGGATTGGATCTAAGTTTGTTTTCGATTGGAGTTTTTTGTTGTGTTTGATTGAATAGCTTGAACATCAGGATTTCCTTTTCTTCGTGATGAATTTTCAGATAAAAATTTTCGATTACAAATGTTCTTATCTGGGTTTTGCTGCTCTCTACAGCTCTATTAATGGTGGAAGCTTGATGATAGAAGAAGAAGAAGAAAAGAATCGCATGTGTAGTGTTTTTTTTTTTTTTTTTTTTTTTTTTTTCTTGTTAACTTTTTTTGCCAAAAGGCTAATGGGCTCTTAGGAAACCAAAGTACAACCCAAATACAATTGAAGAAAATATGCCCAATTTGTGTAATTTTTTCTTTACTTTTAAATTTTGTATTTTACTCTGTAATATAGTTTTTTTGTATTATCATTTCATAAATTATAATAAAATATGATATTTTTAATGTGTTAATTTATTCAAAAACCTAATAAATTATAAATAAAATAAAATATAATAAAAAATTAATAAAATACTATATATATTGTATGAATACAATATACATACATAAATACTGTATAAATACAAAATGCTATATAAATACACAAAATATTGTATACATTTTTACAAATAATTAAATTTATTAACAGCAAATAATAATCGTTATTGTTTATTTAAATATAGCATACCAGAAACCGCTATGTTATCAAATATTTTAATAGCAATTATAAAAACTGCTATGTAAAGTGTCATACCTACTATAACGGGAGCAGAGATAGCGCTTTCTACACCGCTCTAATATCCCACAATAGCATTTTTCCGATGCTAAGAAAACCCTTTTTTCCTGTAGTGAGGAAAGTTGAATTATCATTTCAGGTGTCGAGAATTAAAGCTTACTCATCTATGTTTTGCTGATGACTTGTTAATTTTTGTGGATGGATCATTAGACTCAGTCCAAACGGTACTCACCATTTTAAAGGAGTTTGAAACTGCTTCTGGTCTGGCCATCAGTCTTCCAAAAACAAGCTTCTTCTCCTCGGGACTATCCCTGCCTGAAGTTGAACAGATCAAACAAGTAACAGGGATTAGTCATGGGCAACTTCCAATCTGCTATTTAGGTATACCGTTGAGTACAAAAAAGCTTACCCTATTGGACTGTGCTTCACTGATTCAGAAGGTCAAAAGCAACTTAAACGCCTGGTCCACGAAGTGTCTCTCTTTTGCGGGAAGATTACAACTTCTCAACATTGTGATAGCTGGCTTGACGAATTTCTGGTGTTCAGCTTTTCTCCTGCCAAAGAAATGTATTGATACGTTAAACTCTTTAACTAGTGCTTTCTTGTGGAAAGGTACCACAGAGGGACATCACTCTGCTGGAGTGGCTTGGGAAACTATCACACACGACAAAACTGAAGGAGGACTTGGAGTTCGTGACTTGCGGAAATGGAACAAAGCATGTATGCTAAAACTTCTCTGGCTTTTATTCTTCAGGTCGGGGTCGGTGTGGGTTGCTTGGTACAAACTGACTGTCTTATTAGGTGACGTCAGTAACTTTTGGACCAGGAAACCCAATCCCAAGTTCTCTTGGTTAACAAACAAGCTTTTAAAGCTTCGGGAAGATGTCTACCCTTGGATAACGATGAAGGTGGGAAATGGCAAAGACTGTAAGTTCTGGAGTGATCACTGGTGCAAGCTTGGAAGGCTGTCGACTTATCTGAGTAACGAGGGACCCTTGGGGATATCGCAAAGATCTACCATCGCTGACCTATGGAGTCAAGGCTCTTAGAGAGTGCCACCTGCAAGGTCAGACAAACAAGTTAATTACCACATTGAGTTAACTACTTTGAGACTAAATGATGAAGAGGACAAGTATGTTTGGTGGCTAAATGATCAATTGCGAGATGGTCGATCAACTGGGATTATTTATACTGCTCTGAAAGAAACCCTACCTAAGGTGGCTTGGCACAAGATCGTTTGGTTCACCAAGGGTATACCGAAGCATAGATTCCTTACCTGGCTCTTTGTGCTGAATAGATGTCCAACGCGAGACAGACTTCGCTCTTGGGGTCTCACAGTAGATCCAGTTTGTCTGTTCTGCGGATCGAATGATGAGAGCCGCGATCACCTTTTCTTTGACTGTCCGTTTAGCTGGAGCATTTGGAGCCTCATCTCTAGTCGATGCTCCTTCTCCCCGGTACGATCCTGGTCAGTCTGTCTTCAACGACTCATCCACTTCCAAGGAACCCGACATGCAAAGATCCTTGTCCTCACCGCTTGGCAAGCCACAATCTACCACTTGTGGACAGAAAGAAACCACCGCATCCATCGAAACAGCTTTAAATCTCCCGATCTCATCGTCAAGCAGATCGACTCTCTTATTCGCAACAAAGCACTAAGTTACCGTGACTCCAACTCAACCTTGTCTTCAACCTTGCTCCAACTCTGGCTTGCAGGTTCCTAGTTTCAGTGAGAAAACCCTAATCGCCGCTCTCTCTCTATCAACCCTCTCACTTTGGTCAGCTTTCTCTATGCCAATCATTGATGGCGTGAAGTGGTTAGAATTGATTCTACTGCCTAACCGTTTTTCTGGTTCGGGTTCAAGTTTGGTTCTGTTATAAGTGTGTTTTTCTGTCTGGTTCGGTTACTACTATTTTTTCTTATTGGGCTTCCAATATTGGGTCATTGGCCCTGTAAAACATTCATTCCCTACTTTAAATTTGAATGCCGTTTAACAAAAAAAAAAAAAGTTGGTAGAAAACTGTATATTATTAAAAAAATTTGCCTTAAAACCCAATGTCCCTTTTTGGGATCATAATGCCTTGTAAGCACATTTGAGAAAAAACTGATGTGTCATTCAGGACACTTTTTAGCAAAATATCCTTAAATTTTCTAATTAATTACAATTCTATGTCATTGTATTTATTTTTAAAACAATTAACAGAATAGTAATTAGATATGTTATCATTTCTCACACAAATTTAATAGTAATGCAAAATTTTACTAAAAGTTACTTACAAATATACAAGTCAAAATTATATTAATTTCTTAAAATTAATATAAATATTGATTTCTTAAAGTCAATATAAGTAAAAAATATTCTAAAAGAGCTATAAAAACATATCAATTAATATAAAGTCAATAAAAATAAATAACATATAACTTATTAACAAAATCATATAAAAACAAAATGATATTTTTATGTTAGTATTATTATCATAATAATTTAAATTACAAGCTTTCAATAGTTATTCTAATTGATTATAAAAAGAAGTATATTACCCATGAATTATCTCTAATTCATTAAAAAAACTTAATTCCCAATAAATATGGATTTATATATATTCATAAATAAATATAAAAATGACAACAAATTAGGGGATATCATGATGTGTGATTTTATATATATATATATATATATATATCTAAGTATGTATACTAATTAATCTCAATATTTAGTGTGGTTATTCATTAAAAATGAAAATATTGATAACCGAATATGAATATACGTTCTAATTGTATCTTCATCTATTTTCTATTAAAAAGGAATCTGACAATAACCCTTATCATAATAAATAAACTTAGTAACCAAAAACAATCATCATATATTTAAAATAAGTGATTAGTAGATTATGCAAAATTGTTATAGTTACTTGATAAATCATAAATATAAATTTGATTTTTAAAATACACAATATATATATATATATATATATTGCCATAAATTTTAACATTTTATAAATATTTTCTTTACCATGTTCACATATTTCACGGTTAAAATGTATTCTTACATGAATACGTTTATTTTGGAATTTCATTAATTTTTTATAATGTTTTTTGGTAATAATCCGTCATTTATAGAAAATATTAACAAACCGATTAACTCAAATGATTTAAATAGCCTAATCAAAAATATTAAATCAATAAACTAGATTATCTTCAGAAAATTTAGTTTAAAATCCGATTGTTACTAACATATAATAAAATGAAATACTTAAACTACAGAGTAATTTTAGTATATGTTGTTATGGTTAAATAAGAAACATACAAAATTGTTGTGATTACAAGATAAAACATAAAAGACATGAATTTGATTTTTAAACCACACAAGACATATGCAATAAATAGTAATATATTTTCAATACTTTCTCTACCATAAAACCTCTTACACATTCAAAGATTTCACGGATAAAACGTATTTTTTATACAAAAAACGTAGCTTTAAATAAATAAATAAAAAACTTTAGTTACATATTATGTTTGATACAAACAAATATTGGTTCTAGGATAATAATTTTACTTCTAATTATTTTCTTAAAATTGGTTTATCCCGCACATGGTGCGGGTTGTTATCTAGTTTATACTAAAACACACTAAATTTAAAAATTAAACACAGTTATTCTCCATAAATATGTCTATTTTAATCTTTGCATCTAATCTATACCGCTCGAATCTTTAAGTTGACCAAATCTTCTCTCAGCCATGAATCCCGTCTCTTGATCCCGAGCTCCTCACCTCGTAAATGATAACCAAATAATAAAAAAAGTCTTTTAAAATATATTAAACATTAAATAAATCAAATTTGATTATAAAAGAAAATTTTTAAATTAAATTTTAGACATGTCATATTAAATATTAATAATTAATATTAACCTACAATGAATTTTTAGAGTAATTTAAAATATTTTTTGTTTTTATTTACGATATAAACATGAGTCTCTTGAATTTATTTTACTTTTCATATAGTTTTTAAATAGAGATTTAAGATTAATTTAACATGAAATTCATATTAAAAATATTATTTTTGTCAATACATTGTGATAATATGAAATTATTATATTAAAAATTGAAATATTATTTCTAAATTATTTTAAAATAAAAAACAAATTTTAATATTTGTTTTTCTTTGTTCCATTTGTTCCTCATCAATTTTGGGGAGGAACATTTTTCTTCTATTGTTACTTATTTTTTTTGAAGAATGTAGAGGAAAAAATATTTCTGTCAAATAGTAAAAATTTGTGGAATAAACAGAAATATCACATTCCTGCTCATTCTTTTTCTAAATTATAGTTACCAGTTGAAGCCAAAGTGATATACTTTCAAAAGAAGTTACCAAATTAAGACTTTTGCATTTACTTTATTATTATCTAATGTAAGAAAAATAATCTGAAACAAAGAGATCTTTTTATTAAAAAAAAACTTTAAAAAAACTTATTAATACTTTTAGGTTTGCTTCATTATTGTGGTAAGATAAAAATTTGTTTACTTTAACAAGTGTTACAATATAATTAACTACAGAAAATATATATCTGTCTTACTAAATGTAAATTATAAGTTCAAGAGATAGAAAGTTCAACTAAAACAGAATCCTTTATTATTCAATTAAAGAAAGAGAATCATATCTTTTTTTTTGTCAAGCAAAGTAATATAAAAAAAAAACAAAAAAAAAAGTGATATGCTTGCAAAAGAAGTAACCAAAGTCTGAAACAAAGAGTTTTTTTATTAAAAAAAAGTCATACTTCCAGAAAAAGAACTAATTAATACTTTTAGGTTTACTTTATTATTATTCTAAGATAAAAATTTGTATACTTGAACAAGTGTTATAATTTAGTTAACTACAAAAAATATATCTGTCAAACTAAATGAAAATTATATTAAATTAGTGTTATTTGGGTCAAGAAATAGAAAGTTCAACTAAAAGAGAATCCTCTGATATTCAATTAAAGAAAAACATATCTTTCTATAGTCACAAGATCTAAAACTACAATTACCCACTCTATATATACTCTTCAATAAATTTCTACAGTGTAAAGAACATTAAAAATCGATATATTCATATAATTTTGGGTTCGAACTCATGAAAAATAATGATCTACATCCATTTAAGCCGTTTGATGACAGTCGATGGAACATCCTGATAACGTTGACACCATCAGACTTAGGTTTGAGTAATACAATAACGTTTCCCGCAGAGTTAGTAATAACCAAAGTATTATCCACCGTGACTATGGATTCTTTCACAGGATTGTTTGATTTTCACGATGTTGATAATAATGTTGTATCATCTCTTATCTTAGAAAAACATAAAAATGGATATTATCTATTTCATGGGTGGAGTATGGTTCTCCAGCGAAATAATTTCAAGAAAGGAGATATTATTGGATTTTGGTGGGATAATTCCAAGCGTAGATTTAATTTCCAATTACTCTTTCTCGCTTAGTTGATGGAGCGAATTTTCGCAAGTTTATTTCATCAATATTCTTATTTAATTATATTTCTATTCAATATCGTATTAGTTCTATCTAACCTATGTTTTATAGAGATCATGTATTTTCTTTTCAGTAATAAATAAATATTAATAATAAATAAATTGACTGTTTCTATTAAATTTTATATGGAACCATTCATTATTTGGAGGATTTTGGCCGATTCATGGGTAAGGTAAGGTCGTAGGGGTGCTATATTGGGATTGTTGGCGTAATGTCTTATGTCTCCCAAGAGTCGAGTACTCGAGTGCGTGGTGTTGTTAGATTGGCGAATTATGGCTTTCACGTGATTGTTTCATGCAATCTTATAAAACCGCTTTTTTTTTTGTTTTTTTTTTATTTATTTATTTTTTACTGTTAGAGCAAAAGTAGACAAAC
This sequence comes from Camelina hispida, assembly GCA_023657505.1. Classification (NCBI taxonomy): domain Eukaryota; kingdom Viridiplantae; phylum Streptophyta; class Magnoliopsida; order Brassicales; family Brassicaceae; genus Camelina; species Camelina hispida. The sequence goes on along the minus strand of CP094636.1, from coordinate 5,750,142 downwards.
GATAATTATTGAAGTTTTGATACAACGAAGTTGTAATCACGGCAAGACGTAAGCGCAATCCTCTTTATAATAAAATCGAAGTATACAACATTGTTTTGGTAGACTTTATAATTTTAATAAATAATTACAAATAAGTTATATATATATATATTATAAATTAATCCATATATTAATTATAACAAATCAAACATTAATTGTAAGTGAAAATCTTAAACGGGTTATTACAAATTGATAGTTCATAGATATTCCAAACATTATTTTTGGAAGATTACGTATATGGTTCCAAATATCTAAAATCACAATATTACTAATTTATTTTCCATAGATTTTATTGATAAACAATATTAAGAAAAAAATATTATTAAAAGGGTAAAAATATACTCTCAATCATAAAAAAAGAATCAAATCTCGCTAATTGAACAAGATTAATCGTGATCTTTGGGATCATATTCAAAAATTAAAAATTAAACTGTAATGCTAGATTAGGACCGTATTAGAGCACGAATTGAAATTACTTCTATTTATATTATAATTTTAGAATAAAATATAATTTATATGATTGATTTTAAAAGTTTTCAAGGTCCTAATCTAGCATTAATCATGATTTTCGGGATCATATTTTATTCTAAAATTATAATATAAATAAAAAAAATTTCAATCCGTGCTCTAGCACGGGTTCTAATCTAGTTAGTATAGTAGAAAACTAATAAAAATGACCGAACGAATTCCGTTAGAAATAATATCAAAATAAATGTTTAAAGTTGACGAAAAAACAATTTCCTGGAAACAAGACTCCACAAATATAATCACAAGTGAAATCTCGGATGAGAAAGAGAAAAATGGAATACAATATAATAACAAGAGGTTTTTTATTCATCTTATATACTACGTTGATGTGTGTCATGTTTTAACTTAGAATAACACAACCGAAAAGCTGCAAGTGCACAGTAAATCGATTGTAGTATTTAAGGTATTAATGCCACATAGACTAGTAAGCTACGCGACGAGTTTTATGAAAAAGAAATGGCTAAAACAAAATAAAAAGGGGTTTGTTGTGGGTCTTCCTACGAACCAAAATAGAAAGCAAATAAGAAATAAAACTATGTAAATATCAGTAGACGAAGTGTTGGGCAGCAGGGAATTCTCAGGGTATCATGGATCGAGTCATACTAATAAACTAAAAAGGGAATTATCGATTATTAACGTTCAAGAACTCAAATTTGGACTAAGCAATTGGCCCCATAGAACCGAATTACTATGTCTAGAAAACCTAGGTTACTCTATTTTCGCAGGTAAATAGGAGCTAAACACACATACATAATGCAAGTTTGATAAGTTCACAAACAAAACTCAATAACTCAACTTTTGGTTGGTTATGACGCTTTGCTCATCTAAATTACTTCAGGCGATTTAAATCTATCCTAAAAGCAGTAGCTAAGGCGTAATTCAAGCAGTAAGCAACAAAGATATATTTAGATGGAGAAAAATAAGCTAATAGACCCAAATCTAATCACCCTAGTCAACAATCCATGAATCCCCTTTTCAAAACCATTAAACCCAACAAAAGAATTACTCAGACATACTCATGCAATTCAAAACTATATGAATAAGATATTTCATAAAAGATGAAAAGTATGAGAAAAGGGTTTAGAGATCTTCTCTAAAATACAATGGAAATGAAAGAAACTAAAAAGACTAGAAGAGATTTGGGTGACTTCAATTGATGGCTTCCAAAAAGAGCTAAAGGAGGACGAGCTTCGACAACTGTGAAGGAGTCTCTGGTCGTCTCTAGGACAGATGGTGGAGGCACAAATTAATCACAAAGAAGGCACACCTGAAACCCTCGGTCTTGAAGAGTATTTATAAAGTTTTGTCTTACATTAAGGTTTGTAAGAGTAAAACTGTATTTTCTTCTTGAGTACAGGACAAGGGGCGGCGAAAGAAGGTTTTGGACCGTCGTGAAAGCTTGGACTGGGCCGTTATAATGGTTGCTGGTCAGGCCTTCAATAAAAGTCCATCGACTAGATGCTTCTCTTTACATTAGTTTATAACACGTCTCGGTAAATCGGGAATATCTTCCGGGTGGCTGAATGGATTGACTTGATTCCATTTTGAGGAGAAAGACGACTCTTCCAGCTTTCCATAGACACCAAGCTTGATAGAATAAAAGTTCTGGAAGTTTTTCAAACGTGACCCTTACTGTAAAGCTCTGAATCTATCTTGAAACATGTTTTTCTTGTATTTTGGTCCAATTTGATATAAAACCTGTAAAACCTTTTTGCAACCTGAAATACTTGATAATACTTTTATACCTAAAATCTTCCTAAATGTATGTTGCGGGGTCCGAACAGGTCATTATCAGAAACTAAGGTGAATCTAGAGTACATGGTCCGTTTAGAGTGGTTGAGCGGATGGGACAAGTAGATATATACAATCAAATTAGATACTATACCTTTAATGTTGGTGTGGTCTTGTGGTAATGCTCGGATTTATATATCTACTAAAAACACTAGAATTGAAATTTAATATTGCTACACTTTTCTGTCACGTTTTTTAACAGATATTAAATCGTGGGTATAAATTTACCGATATTACAAAAATAGGGTATTTCTATTCCAACAATATTTAATAAAGTATTTTTATTCCAATTTAAAAATATAAAGTATTAAACTTTTAAATAAAAAATTAGATGAGATATTTTAAAACTGTTTCCCCATGCTTAATTAGACCATTATAGTGAGCTGCGCTAATATTAAAATATTTGGAATCTTGAAGTAAATTTGATGTCGGGAATAGCTTATATAGTAGCTTATTACAAACATTGGCAAGAACACAAACGCTTCACCATGGAATATTGTATGATTCAAACGAATTATTTACTTCTTATTGTGTTCTTGTCCATTTCTTTTGTGTCTATAACATGCGGCGAAACTCATCAAAAGGTGAAGTAGATATAGTTTCATCAATCTATGAAGACGTTCGTATTGGACTGGTGGTGGACATGGGTTCCATGGAAGGAAAGTTTGTGAGAAGTTCAATTTCAATAATGGCTACAGAACCAGGGTCTCTCTCTTATCCAGAGACTCTTATGGTTACCCTCTCCAAGCTCTAGCGGCAGGTACTTCAATACACTTTTGTATTCGTTTCTGCATTTACCTTTGATGCTTGCGTCTTAGATTGTTTTCTTTGGAACCACAAGATCACAATACAGTTGAAAGGACCGATTTTTTTTTTATAATAATAATAATAATAATAATAATAATAATAATAATAACTACAGCTAGTGGTCCCACCCACTAGCCACCTAACCACATTCACAATCAACAGCGGAATACTCAATACCAATAACCAATAATAAACCAATAATATAACTAGTAGCATAACATAAGCAATATCCAATAATCAATCATCAGAAAACATGAAACTTGCAACCTAACAATGTTTCTAATGACTCAACTCTAGCAACCTAACAATGCCAGACAACATCCAATCGAGTCCCTAGAACATCCTTCTCTTCATTGCCTGGATTCCACGATCACACTTTGCCTTTACCTGCACCACAAACACAAATTGAGATGCGTAAGTATTATCATAAATACTTAGTGAGGCCGTCCTCCCATCTACTGGGTTATACACACAAGCATTTGAGACCCTCATAATCAAGCAACAAGCAAACACACAACAAAGTATCGGATATAAGCCAGTGTCGACCGATGCTACATCGGTGCCGATCGATGCTCCTTGACCTGGTGCCGATCGATGCCACAATATGGCGCCGATCGATGCCTCACAAGAAGGTGCCGACCGATGCCACAAGGTGCCGATCGATGCTCCTTCTGCAACCACGAACAGTGCGACGCAAAATATGAAATTCCGAAACTAATCACTCCAATTCCATCCCCAAACTCGCCCAGATGATACGCAAACCTGTAGGAAACTCAAGAAAGACACACCCAAGCAAGCAAACAACAATAACAACAAACAAATCACCCAATTACAAGAGATCTCATGCTTAGATCAACCATGGTCAAGCACTCACCTCTTTCCAGGAAGATTTAGGCCAAAGGAAACGAAATCTTCACTCCTAGCAAGCTTCTAACTCCTTCCCAGCCTTAGATCTCCCAAGAACAGCAAGAAATCTCACAAAAAACTCCCAGGAACTCAAGAACAAAGCTTTCCTCCTCTTTCTCTCTGTTTCTTTGTCAAAACGGCCAAAAGAGGAGAAAACTCGAGTTCCCTCTTTAAAACCCGATTCTAGGGTTTCCCTAAACCAACCAAGCAAACCGAACGATTAAAAAAAATCGAACCGACCAAACCGGCCTCAAACAGTGTCGATCGATGCCACTCTCGCCAAAATACTAAAAAAAGGTTTGCGGGTGTTACAACAGTAAGTATCGGTGTGGTGATAGATAAATCAACGCGGTATTAAAATTTTAAGACCATGATTTGAATCTTGCTAGTAAAATTTCAGTTGTAGTTGACACTAGGACGCCTTATGGTAACGTAACATATCCTTCAGACGCTTTGAAATTGGCTTGGTTTGAAGATTTATCGGAAATTCGGTTCAAGTTCACCCGGTTATATAAAAAATGTTAGAAATACCTAAGCTTAATTAATTAGGTTGAAACAAACAAGCTGAATTCAGATGCTTTAAAAAAAAACAAATTGGCATAGTGATATGGTATATAAACTTTAGTTTCAGTATTTTTGTTTAGTACCACGAAAAAAATAACAAATCAAGAAACTATGTGAAAAAAATTTGAACAAAACAAAACAAAAGATTTTGGTGATATTTTTGAAAACCACAAAACCTAATAGTGGTAAATTTCATTGGCAAAAGTAGTTTTTAACGTGATATTGTTTAATTGCATTAGTTTTGCATCACCTTTTGAAAGTGTTCACTTTTCATTTTGCGTAACTGTCTGGACATGTAATTGTTAAAACAGCCATGTATCTCTTACAAACTGGACAAGTGGAAACAGTTGTTGGTGGACAATCGTTGCTTGAAGCAAAAGTTTTGGCAGAACTTGGAGAGAAAGCTAAAGTGCCAGTGATATCATTCCCAGTACCTAGCTCTTCGAGCTTGACCAAATATAGTCACTTTATTCAAGCTACGCATAATACTGTCTCCGAGGCAAAGGGTATTACAACATTATTCCGCAGTTTTTATTGGACATCTGTTATTCTTATCTAAGAGAGTATACAACCTTTGGTCGGACATTTCCAACAAAACGCTATACACATCGAGTACAAGGCGGTTGAAGTTTCTGTCTCATGTAATGAAGAATGTATCATGATCTGAAGCAACTAAGAAAGATAACCTTGGGGATAAGGATTTTTGTAGCGCACGTCTCTGAAAGCATTGCAAATATTCTTTTCCCATTTGCTCGGACGTTGGGAATGATGGAGGAAGGGCATGCATGGACTCTTACAGCGAGAAGCATGGATAATTTTCAAGACACATACTATGTAGCAAAGGAGGCAATGGAAGGTGTGATTGGTTTCAAGTCTTATATTCCATTAACTAAGGAACTTCACAATTTTACTTTGAGATGGAAGAGTTCTAATAGATCTTTGGATGAGCATTTGTAGCGTATGGGCTCACGATATAGCTTGGAGTCTTCCAAGAGCAGCAAAAGTAGCAAGGGTACGTCTGCTTGAGGGAATCTTAGAAAGTACTACTAAACACGAAGGTTTGAGTGGTGACATCAAAATAATGAAAAGAAAAATAATCTCATACAAAATTGAGATTATAAATATGATAGGATGAGGTGAAAGAAGTGTAGGATTTTGGAGTTCTGGTAGTTTCATATGTAAGAATAGAAGAAAAAATGTGTCTTCTAGCAATGCATTTGAGACAATAATCTGGCCTGGAGGGTCTATTAGAACTCCGAAAGCCCGTTTGAAGGAAAGAGGAGAGACATAGTTCAAAAAAGAAGCTGAGAGTTTTGGTACCAGCGGGAAACTTCAGACCACAATTATTGGAATTAAAACAGATATTAAAACAGGAGTCACAACTGCTAGAGGTTACTGCATAGAAAGTTTTCGAAACGTCAATTCGACCTTTCAATTCGACCTTGGCCTGTTGCATTTAACTACCATTACTACAACGAGCTAGCGTATGGAATCTATGACCAAGTTAATTGACATTTATATGTTGGTATTGCATTCCATATACAATTAGAGTTATATACATGTATATATATTAAGTGAAAATATACTAGTTTGACACAAATTTGGCAATTAATTGCTAGATTAACACTCCAGCCTATCCAATAATTAGAATGATACAATTTTTAGGTAAAAAGACCAAAAACCCAGAAACTTAAAAAAAAATTTGTTTTTTTGAAAAAACGAAAAACCAAAAATTTATAGTATTTAATATTTTAATCTAAAAATATGATTAATGATAAATAAAAAATGATTAAAAAATATGATGTTTATTTTTTTAATATAATTTATAAAAATAAAATATGATTTAAAATATAGTGTATAAAAATAATATTCAAAAAAATTGTTTACAAAAATATTATGTATAAAGATATGATTAGAAATTATGAAGTTTAAGATTATATAGTTTAAATAAGTCTGATAAAAAATATAATGTATGAAATTATAACTAAAAAAATATTGTATACAAAAAATATTAAAATAAGATTTATGAAAATATAATATAATATATAAAATATGATTTTATTTTTAATATGATTTAGGAAAATTAGTATGTATAAAATATGCTTTAAATATAGGGAGAGTTACTAGAATATTGCATAAAAGCTTCCTTATTACAAAAGTAACACACAATTGTTTGTAATTACTAGAATAAACCATTGTACCTATACTACCCCTGAAACTAGTGTTGGGAAAAAACGTAATTACGGCTAATGCCAATATGCCATTAGGAAAAAAAAAACATTGGAAACTGGGACTAAGTCTACCGAGCCTTTGATGGTAGATTTATACAGGTTGACTGATTAAAGGTGTACGTCAGATATTTTTGGTACACTTAGTTTTAGTGCTGGTACACTTAACCGTCGACGTAGATGGTACACTTAGTTTTAGTGTTGGTACACTTATCCGTCGACGTATATGAAATCAATTCGTTAGATTAAGTTGGTAGAGGAATTTCCCTTTGATGATAGACTTATGTTTTTAGCGCGTGTGGCGGCAAACGTAAAAGGGTGGGAAGATATTTATGGTAGACTAATGGGCTGTTGAGACAGAGTTATGCGACAGCCTTCTCTCGTTACAGATATTTTTGGTATACTTTGTTTGTTTTTTGAAATAGTTTTCGTAGTGTTGTGGTAGGCTTCTTGTCCGTGGTAGATTTAGTAAGCAAGATTGACAGCTGTAAAGTCTTACCAGAATAATACGAATTTGTTTGAGCTGGCAAAGACAGTCTAGCGTTGCGATAGACTTATTGGAGGAAGATCTAAACAGTTTTGCTGTTCTTCCGATTAATGGTGTTCATGTAATAAAGTTTGTAGCAGATTCATCAATTGTGTTCTGTTTGTCCGCCGGAGCAAACGTCTTTTTCCTACTCAGTTTCGGAAATCTTTCCTCTGGGTTCATCCATGGAAGAGCAAGATATCGTCTCAGAAATCTATATAACTCCCTTTTTATAGGTTTTTAATTTAGAAATCAGATGTTGACACGAAAATCTATAATAGTTGAGTAAAAACCCCACAAGTGAAACCAAAAAAATAAACATAAGTCGTGAAAAAATAAAGTGAGGCAGGGGAAATTAGGGTTTTCAGTCGTATGTTAGAGGTAGAAGACGAGGATATTATGGTAATTTCGGGTTCATTAAACCTAAAATTGAACGTGTATGTACATATAAACGTGTACGTACATATGAACTTATATATACATAATGTTCTTGAGATTAGTGTACATACATAACGTTCTTTTGCTTAGTGTAGGTCTATAAATCCGTTTTAATGAACAATATTATTGTAATTTTGTAGTCATCTTCAACATATCTTCTTCTACAACCCTAGCTAATATTGTCATTGTTGTTCACCGGAAGTGGAACAAGTAAGAGATGTTACTAGAAAAAGTAAGAGATGTTACTAGAAAAAGTAAGAGATGTTACTAGAACAACCTATATAATTCGTAATTGTTTATTTATTTATTATATTTTTGAGAGGTAATAAACAATAACCACACAAAGTTACATTTTAACTATAGAGGGTAATATTTAGATAACATAAATATATAATACTCAGTTCCACTAGGTACAACTAAATATATATTTAGATTTGCATTTATATTTAAAATATGAAAATGATAATTAAGGTTTATACGAAATTCTTTACATATTGAACTATTAAAGAACCATGTTTAATCAACAATACAAGAATTTATCACTTTCTAATACATACTATCGTTTTCACATAAAACACTCTTTATAGTATAAGGAAGACTTAGTAAGTGATCACCTCAAATGAAGCAAAAGAGGTGAAACCCAAGTTTTTATGAACATTGTGTTATGAAAACATTGTACATGCTAATCAATAGTGTTAAGTCTTATGGCCAACTGCTAATTAATAATTTATATTATAGTCCAACTGGAAATACGGAAAAATGCAAATGTTCAACTATGAATATGAGAAGACAACTGGACAACTATGTATAAATTATGTGTATACCAAATAATTATTTACTAATATCCTGTTGTCTTTGGTTCATTTTACCACATGTGTGATGATTTAAATGAATATCCGCCGCCAAAAAATCTATTTTTTTCGTTTTCACATGATCCATATTTAAACTTATTTTAATAGCTCTAGTACAGTTGCACCAAGTAGTTCAAGTTATACTGAAATTTTATCAATTGTACCTAAGTGATCTAGTTGTCAATAAAACCTCACATTCACCCTAAAATTATATTAATTACAACCAAACAAATCTCAGAGCTCAAAATTCAACTTATAAAGATCATAGGTTTAGTTAAAAACCAAAGTGCCAAATTTTCAGATATAAAACACTCTTAATTACTTCGTCAGTCTTGATTGCTAACGAAACCAAAGAGTCAATTTTTTTTTTTTGGGAAAACTGAAATTGGTTGAATAATTAAAAGTTTTACACTCCATGAGAGGAGGAACCGGAAATAACCAGACAAAGCTTAGCAAACAACTAAAACAAATGCCATATGTGGAAGAAAAGCAGTAGAGATAGATGTGGAGGATCCCTTTTATTTTTAGTTTTTGAATAAAATGTTAAATTAAATTCAAAGAAAAAGTAGCGTTTGTACAACTAGTGCAACTGGTATCTGAAATTTTTTAGCTAAGAACAATTACAAAACTGAAAAAAAGAGTAAAATCATTAGTTCAGCCTAGATCTCTAGAAGCAAACCAAACTTGGAGACCTTCCTCATAGCGCCTGTCCCCGAGACTAGAGATAGCGAGGAGCTGATTCCGGACTTGTTTATCCATCCAAGATATTAGAGTACCTGCTGACTTTGGAATCTCCCCATGTTTTCGAGAATTACGTTCTCTCCAGAGAGTATGCATCGTAGCTTGGAAAAGGTATCGAGCAATGAATCCAACCACCCTGTCTGGCCAGCGGTCGGACACACAAGTGATTACAGGATTTCATGAATTACATTCTCTCCAGATAGTTTAACCATTGTGATTACAAGATTTCATGCACATATTGAAAAAACAAAGTCATTATACCAAAAGAATAACACCAAAAAAAAATCTAAAAAAAAAGAGAGAGAGCTAAGTGAAACAAAAATTACCTTATTTAATGGCAACACCAATTAGAATATTTTCTTGAAAATCTAAATAATCTCCATGTTTAACATGTCCTTCCTCCTACGATATTAAAAAGACAAAGATGATGTACTAATTGAGATTATTAAGATATTTCAAATGGCGTCGTGAGGCGCCAAACTGATCCAGCAAAGATATTTCATATTGATTGTAAACTGACCTTTCTCCACCAAGAACACGAACACACTGCAAAGTTCCAGTAAGTGTTGACTCATCTTCATAATAGTGGACATAGAACTTCATAATAGAATATATCTGAGCTTTAGTAAATATGTGGGGATGAACGATACAAATAGCCTGTTAATCGCCCAACACAAGCTTTTAATCAAAGAGAAACAAAACGATTTGTAAATAAAATTGAAAGAGAATCAAGAGCAGAGAACTAACTATTACCTAAGCAATGAAAGAAATTTGAAAAAAAATCTTAAATCTCTATTAGTGAACAAAACAAAAAGAAGCAATTAGAGAAGAAGAGATAAAAGAGAGGTAGGGACGATATCCTGTATTGCTTCGCTACAGGCTGCGTTGTTCAGTACAGTACGTGACCGGAGAAGAACCCAAAACAAAATACATCAAGATTAAACAACAAAATTCCAATTAAATACATCAATTATCTAGTACAAATCACATCAAAAACTTCATTGATAATAAGCAAGTCCATTATCGTCAAAAAATAAATAAATAAGCAAGTCCATCACCAAAATCAGCTTAGATAAATGTGCATCATGCAACTATAGATTACCAAACATGATACCCAGTGCAAAAGAAGGCAAAGTATAGCTAATGTTCATACCTCCCAGTTTTAGTCTGCAAAGTCCAGGTGCAGTTGCCGTATCCTGGATAAAGAACCTTCTGCAATTAAATCCTAACAAAAACAAACAAACAGAGTTAACAGAGTGCAAAAGACTCAATTCCAAATACAAATCAAGAATTTCTAAGCAATAAAAACATACACTCATATGGAAAGTGACATACATTGTATTCCCAATAAAGTCATTAGTGGAGAGTGTATTGCTATTCCAGACTGCAACTTTAAGATCCCTAAGGCCTAAGCCCTTCAAGCAAAAGTGAACATAAACTTCTTTTGGAAACAGCGTTCTTTCCACCATCTGAAAACAAACCCATCAAACATATTTATATTGATTAGTAAAGCTTCAAGCCCTTTAATTGAAAGATCTTAACTTTGTCCAAAAACAAATCATATGAATAGAAAAGAGCTAATAATAATGACATGTGCAAGTTCTAGTACGGTGTCTTGTGCCTTGAAAACGATTCGGTGACTTTCAATTTTTTGGCAAAACAAAACCGTACAAGGGAGCGCGGAATGGTCTTTCTCGTCCTCCAAAACGAAGTTGTCCGGATTCTTTCCTACCACCAAGCCCACCTCCTTTTAGAGAGAAGAAGGTGGGCATTAAGATAATAACTCCTATAGACAGTTCATGAGAGACAAAAAAAGAAGTTAAAGAACGGCAGACCTAGTCTTCTTGGTATCCATCCAGGCATCAGTTGCTGCCGATTGTAATCAACAATAATCTCTCTACCATCTATTAGTGAATGATGAGCATCCTGTAAAAACATCACAAACATTCTCACTCTGACAAACTACACCAGTTTCCAGAAACAAGCATGTACATGGATATTTTCAATGCGTTGGCCTAGTAAGGATTTCAGACAGCTTTCAAGAACAAACACAATAGGTAAAAAACACAAACTTTTAGCATCACAGCACCTCATAAGCACGGAGCATATCCTTTTCGCTCTCAAATTCAACAAAAGCATATCCTCGTGAAGATCCCGTCACTACAAAAAGGGAACAAGAAGAGGAGACTCAATAATCAGACAAAATCTACACAATGTGGAAAGTAGAGTAAATATATAATCACAGTTCTACAAAGACAATAGCTTGGTAGAAGCAACAAACCAAAGATCATAAATTTCCTTAAAGATAGAAGCAAAGTGCTGATATCATAAGCAAAATCTTACCAATGTGCCTAACCAAGCGCAAGTTCTTAATCCTACCATACTTAATCATCATCTGTGAAGAAGAAACATCCATAATCATACTCAAAACATAGTTTACACGAACATTAAAACAAAGTGAAAATTCCAAATTTTCATCTCTCGAAGAGTATCCTCCGTAGTATGATGAGAGAGACGACCCACGAAGAGAGTATAGTAAGGATCTCCAACAGCTTTCGAATCACCAGAAGGATCATCTTCCAAAAAAAAACCAAAATTAATGTCTGTTAGAATTCAGAAATCAAGAAACACTGAAGAGAGGAACAGAGATAAAGAATGAGAGTATACATAAGCCTGGCGTTATAATAGAGGAGAGCTCGACGGACGTCGTTATCATGTGGAGCAACATCAATTTCGTTGATGCTTCCAGCTTGAATCGGATGATACGACGTCGCGTAGAACACTTTGTTCACGACGTTGTTTCCTCCGCTGCTCATTTCCAGAACTAAACATAAATCAAAAGAATCCCAGAAATATATTTTGTAAAAAGTTAACACCTTTATGTGATCAAATCAAAAAATGAATATTTAAAGGTTTCACAAATTAAGTTGAAGAACATAAAAATTAGGGAAAAGGTACGAACCAGTGAACTCGAGACATGGCACTGCTTGAATACCCGCCATCGTCGACATGAATTGAACAGAATAATCGGAAGGCACCGAATGAAGCTGAATCAAAAAACAATATCAAAATTTTAAGCAAAAGCCAGACCAAATATAGGAATTAAGAAAACTCCAAACCCAAATCTTGCAGAATGCAGATACAAAGAGACAACGAATCATTCATGATTAGAGAAGACATCGGAAATATAATCAATATCAACTGATTCTAGAGAGAAATCGAAAATTCAAAAAAAGGAAAAAAAATACATACCTACGAAATCAATATTCGTGAAGCGATTAATCGATAGAGCGATTCTCCTCCGTGAAATCGGAAATGGTGAGCGATAGAATTTACTTGCCAAGTTGTCTCCAACTCGATAACCCTCTCTCCAATTTTGGTTTTTTGGAGAATTTTTTGGCATTGTTCAGAAGAAAGAGAAGGACAAAGAGAGTGGGAGAGAGTGGCGAATGAAAAGGTTTTTGTTTAGTAAAGTGTAAATGAATGGAAGGCTGATATTTTGGTAGTTCCTGCAACAATCAACATGAAGAAATGAAATTCACGACAAAATAAAAACTAGATCTACATTCTCAAGAGAGAAAGTTAACAGTGAGCCCATGGAACAATTCTCCACATCTGATAATTTTCTTTCTTTTGCCATGATTTTAGTCGAAAAAGATGAATCAAATTAGAATGAATCAATCTCATATTTTTTGCCAACCCAAATTTAAGAGAATCCCAAAAAAATCAGGAATCTATACTTCAATTCTTTAAGGTTTTTGTGTTCCTTTCTCTTGAAAATCAAAGACAATTTTAATTATAAATGGCATAAACCGTAATAAAACATACAACCATGGTTTAGAAGTAATAATCAAACTTTTCTGTATTGTTTGAGTAAGTCGAAAATCTAAACGTGTTAGTCTAGTAATAAACCTACTTTCTATAATATTCTAGGTAATTTCCCTTAAATATATGAGTTTAAAATTATGATTCATAATATGATTTATAAAATATATAATTAATAAAAATATGACTGAGAAAAATATAACTTAAAACAAATCTAGGATTTATTTTCTAATTTAATGTTTGGTTGATAAAAAAAAAATTTGTTGTCACTATATTTACATTTTACACTAATAAATCTGTTATCAAACACCAGATTTTTGGAAGCAAACAAAAAAACTGTCATAACGTAAAAAAAGTCTGTCATAACATATGGTTTTCACATAGGTTATTTTAGTGATTTTTAAAAAACGTTATAAATCTGTTATCAAACGGAAGATATTTCGTTAAATTAAAGAAATTGTTGTAACTTAAAAAAATATATTATCACTAGAGGTCAACCTAGTAAATATTTCTCTGTAAAAAAATTTATCATGTTATGACAGATTTTTAATCAAGAAAATAAATCTAAAATAACTTTGAAAAATAAATCTGGCAGATATTATATCAAATCTATCATATATTGTGAAAGTTCGTGGTGTCTTTATAAATAAGTCTATCGTAAAAAATAAATCTGTCATCAATTATAAGTCTGTCATAAATGTATTTAAAAAAATCTGTCATCCAAAGTAAGTCTGTCATAAAAAAATAAATTGGTTGTCCAAAAACAAAGTATCTGTCATACACAAATAAATCTGTCATAACTAGCCTGGCAGACTTTTGACAATATTTTAATTTTCTAAAAAAAATTCTGAAAAGGTAAATTTGACTATATTTTTTTTCTTAACATAACAGAAAATGATATTTTAGGCAAAACAAATAACTTATATAACCCTCACATTTTATGAGTTATTTTAGTAATTAACTTTTTAATTTGGGTCAATCTAGTTTTTCTCTCATATATTAATGAGAAATGCCACAAAATACCATCAAACCTAGTTTTAGTTCCTAATTTACCATCCATTACTTATTTTTCCACTAATACCATTATTTATTAAATTAAAAGACCATTATATCCCTATGTTATAAAACAACGTGAGTGAAGCTTTTGGATTTCGTTCTCAAACCCATTCTAAGTATTGTCGTCGTGATTCATCATCTCCGGCGAGTTCTGACGGCTCTATCTATCTTTGACATCGTACGTCTCCGTCTTCCTCCGACATCATTCATCTTTGTATTCTTCCAACTTCGTCAATTTGTTTGACATCTCTTTGGTTTCATCGACACCGGCAACAACGATTTATTCATTCTCCAATTCACCATCAGATCTGAGAGTTTCCATATCGATGTTGATGAATCTATCGAAATCAAAGTCGAAATCGACAAAATGACTATTCCAAGGCCATCACTGTGTCTAGATCCGATGACGCTCCCGTACAAGATAACAACGGTGGTGATTAATTTGGTGGTTGCATTGTTTGCGTTATCATCGGAGATAAATTAATGATAAGGTATTCTCTATGCTCTGATTGCTTGATTTTACCATTTGATTGCTTTATTGAATAGTATTTTGTGCCTTCAGTGTATTACAAAATTTGTTGTTTATAAAATTCTTGTGTAGTTTTTGAATCCTTTAGCTAATGACACACATTAATCTGGAAGCATTTTTTGGGGTTTCAAGGTAATTAATAAAACTGCTAGTGTTGCAAAACTAGTTTAATTGTGAAGTGATCTTCGTGTATTATAGTTTTAAAGTTGAGTTATGTTTATAAAGATTGTACATACTGGTAGAGAAGATGTGAGTCATGTAAACCACATTTAGTTAAATGCATATAATCCTTTCCTTTTGTTCTTATTGTGTCAATAGGGACAATATTGTAGTCACTCCAATATCTCTTCTCACCAGCTACCAAACCACTTACATGTTTGAAACAGATTTGGTGTTTGTATCTATATGTGTTAAGAATGACATTTACTCGATGGGAGTATCAACAATACACAAATGCTTTTTGCAATAGTTGTTGCTATGAGTAAAGATTATGGAATATAGAGTTGACATTTTCTTTGTGCTTAATATGATTTTAGTTCTCATATATATATATTCTTTTGTGTTTCTCTAGTAGATATTGAATGAAGTGGAGATGATATGACTATAACAGTAAGATATATAGTCTTTACGAGTTAGGAAGGCATTCATAAATTGTTGTTTTACTTATATGTATTTATGTTTGTAGGACTTTTATCGACTAAGTGGATGTGTCATTACACTCAAGTGATTGATGATATACATGATCGCTGATATTTCAAGGATAAAGCAGAGTTGATGATGAAGATAAGAAAATGAACAATTATGTGGAAGTTTGAATGCGGGTCATTGTGGAAGACCTTCCTAAATTCAAGAATGTCTTCCTAAACATTAGAAAATCCTCCCTAAATTTAAAGAGATGTAATTTTAAATCTTTTTTTATCTTCTTGCCTCACTGTATAACATATTACTCATTAGTGAGGGATAGTGATTGAAATTTGTTCACATCCTCGTGTTTTACCCATATAATAGAATTTTAACTTGAGGTATAATTGTATTGTTTAACGGTGGAGAAAAATCCAAAAGGTCTTCATAAATGCCAAGGGCTCCTTCCTAAATTTCAAGGATTCTTTCCTAAATTTCAATTAGTCTTTCCTAAATGAAAATAACTAAATATTGGAAGAAAGTAATCGAAACTGTTATACATTAACGTCATCTCAAACATTATACAATCCTAGATAGATGAAAACAAACAAAAAGTTAAGTATGCTTTGACTTCTTTGATGCAATCGTAGCTTGTAAAGTAGTTTATCTTCAATTTAGATCATGGCTCATCTCCTATGTTGAAATGGAGCTTAGAGTTTGATATTAGTAGGGAAAGAATCTTCCATGTCCTGCAAAAAAAAAAACAAAAAAAAAGAAAAAGCAGATCGTGTCAGGAAAATCATCCTAAAATATATAGATCATTTCCTGAATTTTCAACAATGTCTCAATTTTCAACTATCTTAATCAACCAACATTTATGTGAGAAACCGCATGGTATGAATGACTTCATGAGTTAGCAGAAAGCAAAAAAAGTAGTCACAAGAAACCACCTTTCAATCAATGTAAGTTTCTAAATTAAGAAAAAAAACACAGATGGTGTCAGGAAAATCATCGTAAAATACAAAGATCATTTCCTGAATGTTCATCAGTGCTTCCCAATTTTAAACAATCTTAATCCAATCAACGTTTTTGTGAGAAACTACATGATATGAATAGCTTCATGAGTAAGCAGAAAGCAAAACCAGTGGCCACAAAGAGCCAAATTTTCATTATGAAACATATCGTATTATGAAAGTCTTCCTAAAATATATATATATATATATATATATATATATATATATATATATATATATATTTTCCTGAATTTTCAACAGTGCTTCCCAAATTTTCAACAAACAAGAAATCTACATTAGTCAGTCAGCAAACCAAGCTTAATGTATAAAGATAAAGTAAACTGAAACATAAGCAAATCCAAATTGTATAACTCTGACATGTATAAGCTAATCCAAGTTGTAAGTAGTTCTTCTTGAATTATCAAATCAAGCATGTAACTTCACTGGTTAATCCAACTAGAATGACACAAAACCATCTCAATAAGCAACATGAACATCCAGTTGCAAGACTCACCACAATAACACTTATAATTAACTTGTCTATGCAACATTAAAACGACCAAGTCAAGTACACTAAGAAAAGTTATAGTTAGAAAAGACAACACCAATAGAATAAGTATAATGCAACTGAATAAAAACTACCATCAACCAAACTCTAGCTTACAAAACTAGCATTGTATCTAATAAAACTAGCATCACCATTGTTACATGGATAAGAAAATCCACAATAATTTACATGTTTAGGAAGAATAAATCATTACATGATGAAGACAATCCACAACAGATAAATTTTAGTAGAAACCATAAGAATCTACTAAATCTTGCACCCAATAGGTTTAGGTTTTTGTGGATTTAGTAAAGTCAAAATCACACACACACACACATAAATCTTATAGTGTTTTCAATTTCTACAATAGAAAGAGAATGAAATGAATCTTACCTATAAACTGCAATGACCAATGCTAAAGCGTTGCGTGGAGAAGATTGGTCAACGAAGAAGAAGATCCTCAAATACAAACCGCAGCGACGATATATAATGGCAGCAACGACGATGAGGCAAAGCAAGGCCGAAACGAGGCGTAAGGATGGTGGTGGCTAGGGCGATGCGAATCGAAGTCAGGAGACCTCAAAGACGAAGCCATACAACAGCGTACCGGCGAAGCGGTGAAAATCCAGCGAGATAGACCAGTGATGCGACGAGTATCCGGTGAGATAGACCGGTGATGCGATGAGAATCCGGCGAGATAGACCAGTGATGCGACGAGTATCCGGTGAGATAGACCGGTGATGCGATGAGAATCCGGCGAGGTGGCGAGAATCCATCAACCACCATATTTGTTTTTTCGAGTGAAGGGAGGCAACGAGAAGCGATTTGGAAACAATGAGGGTTTGAGAAATAAGAAGGGTATTTTCGACAATTGGTTTAATGAGAAATGTTAAAACCGGAAATTGTTTGGGTTTATGGTATTTTTGACCCAGAAACTTAAAATGATGATATCCATGACAATTGCATTATATTAATCCTCATTATTTTATTTTTGTTTTGCTACCTCTCTTCCACAGAAAGACAAGTATGATGTAGCTGTTGGAGATATCACAATTACTGATAACAGATCTACATATGTAGATTTTACATTACTATTCACTGATATTGGCCTCGTGGTTGTGGCTGCCAAAGACAAAAGCATGTAGAACTTGGTTGAAAAAGGTTCTCCATTGGTTCAAAAAGAGAAATCGCAATGCTAAGGAGAACAGAGAAGCTAAAATCCATGGAGAACTGGTGGTTTCGTAGAGAATCAATGTCATCCACAGGGGATAACACGTGTGATCCTCTCTCTCGGTTTACTCATTCCGCGGTTTGTTTATGATCACAGGAGTTTCATTTGCGTTTGCTCTCATCGTCTATCTAATCCCATGGAACAGAGAACAAAGGCAAGCCGTGATTAAACATTTCCAAAGTTATGTTAATCATCGATTTGGAAGAGTGATTCGTCCTTCACCCACCACAACTGCTTAGCAAGGCAATATAACTTCTTATGTATTTGTCAAAGTTTACGTTTTCTTGGTCTTGTGATTAAAAAATATAGCTTGTTCAGTTAGTAGTGAATCTAATGAAAATAGTATCTTTCAATAACCAAAAGACTCTTTAATTTACAATCACCCACAAAAACTATATAAATCGTTGTTACAGAGAAAAACATAGTTTAAATCCAAAATATTCATAAAGTTTTGTTCGCTAAATCATGTAGGCAACGTACTTAAGAGTAAATAAGACACAATTGACTCTCTGCTCATGAACTAGAGAACAGAGAGATTTTGTCTTTCGAAAGTGCCCAAATTGTATTTAAGAGAAGGCTCTCTAAAAATGGCAATTTTCTCTTCCCATTTTCTTCTTCTCTCCCTTCTCCATATCTTCTAAATTTAACAAAATAAAAAACTATACGAATTTTTAACAAAAAGAAACGAAAAATTGCCTAAAAGCTCGATCGAATGAGGAGTTTAAGGAAAATGCAAGATCTAAAGGTTGTATTTTAAAACTTTCGAATCCTTGTTGCATATGAATCCCTCTTAACTACAAAAGATTCCAAAAAGTAAAGACGACACTTGCTCTCTCACAGGAAAATCTTAAACCCTAGCCGAATTGGGGAAGACGAAGGACGAAGTGATGGTTATAAAGTGGCTCGATAGGGGTATACATGTCTTTGCGTATTATATGCATGACTATAATCCTCTGTCTGAGAAAGAGACTTCTTTGTGTACGCTCTCTTTTTTGGAAACTTGGGTTTGATGAGGGTTGACCTGATATTTTTTCCCTCTAAACTTAGACTAAAATTTAAATATTTCTTTTGAACAAAAAAAAAAATTAAATATTTCTTAAACTTATTTTGTTTTGTTAATTATATTCAAAACATTGTAATTTTGTAACTGGACCAAATTAAAAGGTGAAAATTTGAGATTAAATCTTTTTTTTCGGTTCAACCAAAAAAATATTTTGCTGGAAACAACAATTAAAACCAATAAATATATTAGTAATGGGTTTAACTCACTCCTAAAAGCTATATCAAAAAGGAGGGTTACCACACACTATATATATTGCCCAAGGATTTGTAATTCTTCCCATATAAGATATAATCTAACAGAATCTTCAGCACGATTGCAACGTGACTTACAATTCTGCAAATTGGACGAGATACACTATTATTGAGCACAACCTCATATGATCCCTGCTAATCTTTTACTATGCTTCTTGGTAGGAGCCCTGAAAACTCTCCCATCACACACTCTTTATGCAAACTAGCCCCGGTGATCTTTACATGTGCAGAACCATGTCTCGATTAGTTATTCCTTCACAAATGTCACACCAATAGTTACCACTTGCCTTTTCGCCATAGCATAGTGACAGAGGATGATCGTCAACCCTATGCTTTACCACTTGTGTTAAAGTGGCACATCTAAAGCATACAAAAAATTCGCAACCATCTTCAATGCACTTGAGCATTCTATATTCCATCATGTAACAACCATCGCAGATATTTTCTTTGTCCGGTGAACTGTAATATAAGGGATGATGGGGATTTAGCTTTACCACAAGGAGCTAATCCACACTTAGCATCACAATCGAACTCGATCAGCTCCTTGAAAAGGGTGAGCTTGTGGCGATGTGTCTCAGAATTGTCAATAGCCTCTGGTGGTGGGTACTTGGCACAGTATATTCCTTCCACCACGAAGTCACAAGTCTCACAACAAAAGAGCTTCTGAACGAAGTACTTGCAATCTCTATTCCTTCCACATAAGTTGCAATCCCAAATTCGATAGCTTTCAAGTTGAAGAGTGCAACCAGGGTGAGACGGGTGCTCGATACATTTGGAGAACTCGCCACATTTCTTATGGACGAAAAAATCGCAGGTTTTGCAGTAGTAACCATCACTGATTACTTCCAAGCGTCCGCAACAATCACCTCTCCTCTCCTCAGATCAATATAAGGCATCATAAGATGCACGTGGATGGGTAGTGACACTCACACTCCCTCAGAATCCATGGTCGTATCGTATAATACAAGATTGGGAAGAAGGAGAACAAGAAGTTGGATCTGAAATCTCAAAGCTATGCTCCTTTCACGTTTCTTTCTCGCTCAATAAAAGTCTTCTCTCGTTAATCTCTCAAAGATGTTATTATAAAACTAATAGTCCTATTTTAATATATCAATTGAATTGGTAGTCTTTCATTAACAATAAAAACAATTATTATGGTTGAATGATAGTGATGGTACCAAAGAAACATTTTCAAAATCATAGCACAAATGTGAAAAAAATGATACACAACATACAACCATAGTTAGTCTCGTAAAAGTGAATATTTCCTTTAGAAAATAATACAACTTTGTATGTGTTTTCCCAAACAAAGGATACATGACATGTCCATAATCATATGAATCAAAAACTAGTCTTTAAATTTAAAGAAAGTTCAATGATGATTCAATAAACAGAAGAAGAAAAAGACACTCACAAGTAATTGGCCAACCATGGAAGATCCTTGTTGTCTTTCAATGCAAAGGCAACATCATCACTTGGAAAATTCAGCTGCAGCTTCTGCAGTCTATGCTTCTCTCCAGGTTCACAGATAATGATTCTGCATTCACCAAGATCACAACCGATTTTGAGAAGAATGTCCCAACCCGGAAAAGCTTCTCCATTGGTTAAGCAAATAGACGATATTGTGGTTGCCACTCTGTCGAAGGTTGTCTCTGCCATTCCTGTTTTGTAAAGCTCATGAACCATAGCCGTCAAGAATATCTTACTCAGTTTCGATACACTCTTCATAACTTGAATATGAGGTGCCTGAAACATCTCTTGAATAGCTGCTTCAACATCTCCCATAATCACCAACTGACTCTTCGTGGTTTTGTTAGTCTTTAGACGGTGATCCGCTACTTCTGCAGCACGCCTGCATATCTCAAGAGCACGTCTTGCATCTCCTGAAATCGCAGCTACTTTTCTCGAAGCAAATTCAATAGCTGTCTTCTCGAAAGCATCGATCCCGTTCAGCCTTGTAGAAATGATTTCTTGTAACTGAGTGTGGTTATAAGGACCAAAACACAGTCTCTGTATTCCCATTCTGCTTGAAATCCGAGGAAGCAACTTCTCTGGAAGATCCATAGTGTTTGCTATTCCCAACACAATCAATTTAGAGTTAGGCTTCGTAGGCCAATCCAGAATGTTGTACAAAACCGACTGGTTTCTAGTGACTAGAAGGTCAAGTTCGTCGATGAGAAGTATGCAAGGCTTGTCATCCTCTTTACCAATCTTTTTTCCTTCTGCAAACCTCTCATTCAGAGAGTGTAGAGCTTTCTTCCAACCGACACGATGACCACTCAATCCTTCATAGATAACACTGTAAATGTTCTCAGGTGAAGCCAGCTTAAGACCATTGATCTCCACAAAGCAATATGGACTTACATTTCCAGCTTCAACCTCAGCCTTCAGATTTTTCATCACCGATAGCACACTAATAGTCTTCCCAGTCCCGGGAACACCATGAATGTACATACATCTTCCTAAACACTGATCATCCGAGATCGAACCCTTTATAAACGCAGTAATCTCTTCCATTTCTCTGTTCCTGCAAGGAAGAGACTTAGGACGTGTAGCCAACAACAAAGTAGCTTTCGCCTTTTCCAACTCAGTCTGCTTATGACATCTCACATGTTCAGGAATCTGCTTCGCTCCTACCTTCTCAAGCCCAAAGAAACGACCTTTACGAGAATTCGCACCTCCTTTCACACTCGTGAAACCTCTCTTACTCTTTGAATCTCCACGAACACTCTCTTCATCTCCCTCAACCTCCACCTCTTCATCACTATCATCAACCTCCTCCTCCTCTTTCCTACCATTCCACTCTTGGTCACTATCAGAATCTCCATCAACCAATTCAGCCAAACGCTTAAAACTATGCCAATGCACATCATACTCATACTCACACAAAAACACATCATCACCATCATTACTCGCCTTTGAAAACTCCTTAGGACACTTGACAAAACAATGCCTAAGAACACACTCCATCTCAATATCAGCAAAATCATTAGTCAAATAAAGCTCACGTTTCAGATTATGAGGTTGTCTCCCCGAAACCGTCTCTTCAGGTATCATATACCACCTAACCCTAATCCAATACACACCATCACCAACCTCTTTCCACAACTTCTCGATCCGAGCAGCCCATAAATCACTAGAGAGAAGCTTCTCCCTCATAGTCCTCGTCAGTTTCTTCCCTTCCGGTGGCTTAGGAACAACAAGTGTTTGACTTTGACCACCTGACTTGTTAACCTCACAAAACTGACAGATCCAATCACCTTCAGGAACATCCTTCAATGGTGGTTTCAAGCATTTCAAATGAAACCCACCTAAACAATCATCACACTCAAGCATCACATCATCACTACCACCTGATTTGAAACAAAGCTTACAATCTTCAATCTCTGGATCTTCTTCATCCGAATTCGCGTCTTCTCTTCTCTTCACATAAACATCATCGCCGATTTCGAAATCGGTCTCGTCGAATTCAACTTTATTGTAATAAACTCTCTTCTTCGTCTTCGTCTTCTTAACCTCTTCAGATTTAGTTTTCCTCTTCTCCGTTCGATTTGGGGAAACAGGAGAGAACGAAACTTCCGAATCTACCTTCGTCTTCTTCGTCGGAGTTTTAAGACTCTGAGGTTTCTTCGATTTCTCTGAAACGTCGTCAACCGATTGTTTCCTCGGCGGCGCTCGTTCTCGTTTCCGAATCAGATTCATTTCTTCTTTCGATTCGTTTTCGGGAACATCGATTGTGTCGTTACCCAGATCGATTTTACGGGAGACATGACGAGCGGATCTACGAAGAGGAGTGATAGTTTGTGGGGTTTGAGGAGTGAGTGACGGAGATTGATACGATTTGCGATAGATGTTGTTAGTTGTTGGGGTTTTGTTTGGGGATTTGAAGGTTTTGGTTCTTGGAGTGGTTGGGGCCATTGATGAACCAACGCTAGGGTTTCTGGGTGAAGCAGAGAGAGAGATGAAGAAGGAGGTAGAGAGAGAAAGGTGAAGAGAGGCTTTTTTAGTCTGTGAGAAAGTTTTTGGCGGGAAATGTTCCCTCGAAGAAGAAACTAATTTTTTATTAACTTAACAGAGAGTCATTAATGTGGTAAGAAATGAGTGTTTACTTAATTAGATAGAGATGATTTGTTGAATTTAAAGATAATTTGACTAATTGGGTTTTTTCATTAAACTAAGGTCAGTGTTTTTAATGTTGAGTCAGATTTATTTAACCGGTGTAAAATCTGATACTTACTTTGATTCGGGTTTTAGTGTATAATTTACACGTTTTTTTTTTCAAATTAAATTTTTTAAGCTATGAAAAAAACTTAATTTAGTGTAATTAAGAAGTAAATCTATATTTTCCTACAAAAAAAAGAAAAGTAAAATCTATTTTAACGAAATTATGATTCACTCAATTCTTTAACGGTCTTATTTAGTTTGGATTGGTTTGACTCGGTTCCGTTAAATGTAAAGGTAAACATCAAATGAAATCATCATAACCAATTTTTATAATAACACCAATCTGTTTGATGTCAAAGTTACTCATTAACAAAATCATGACACATATCAAATATATTAATCAGATGTTGACACGTATCAATAATTTATTATTATTTATAAACGTAGTAGGACAACTAATTATATTTACAGAATTTTACATGTTTATATTCTAAAAAATTTATTTTTCTAAATCAAAAAGGAAAACTATCAAAATCTATATATATTTTCTGTTGTATGCTAATTATATTATACTGTGTTCTCAATAAAAATTAACATGTGTAAGCAAAAACTTAATTTATTAAGCATGAATATTAATCAATAAATAATGAACAACAAAGTTAAAAAGAATTACATAAGTTATTTAACATAATTTTAGTCGGATATAAATTGTATTTATCGTTGTAATATAAATTTTTATTGTAAGTAAGTACACAAAACCTTGAAAGAAGAATGAACTTAAAAAGAATAAATTTCAATACATGATGTGTATTAGTATAGTTTTACATGTTTTATTTTAAAGATTTTAATGCATGTAGTAATATGAGAAACCTAAAAAAATAGAAAAATGAGTTTGAAGGAATGAATTTTTGGTTAATTGAAAATTGACACATGTATTATTTATGAAATTGACATATAGAAGAATAATATTTAGGATATTTTTGGATTTCCAAAAATTTTGTGGATGTTAACTGATTATTTTTACTGTTAAATTTAGAATACTAACCAATATACATATTATCTCATATGATGTTCATCTTATTTTTGTTATTAAAATTTTAACTCTAATTCATGATGAAGTAAATTATGGTTTTACGATGTAATAGATAGTTAAATATGACAACTAAACTGAATGTCTAACGATGAAATTTATTTTAGATTAAAAAAATTTCAAATATTAATATGTATCATTTTAAGAAATTCATTGAAGAATATTAGTAATTGTTTTATATGTTTGATTTTATAATTTCAACACATGTATTTTTGTAATGCATATGTTACAACAAAAGATAATTTGAAATAAATTATAATTTGTAAGAATGAATCTTCAGTTATTTGATGAGAATGTCTCATATCTTTTATATATGTTTTTATTTTACAAATTTCACTCATTTAAAATTGATTATGACATGAGGTAAAATTAGCACTTATGAGATAACAACATAACAAATATGTCTTAAATAATGTTGATTCAGTTTTTTTGCGAATTATATTCTGTTAATTTTTATTTGTATTTTCAATTCTTACTAAGATATAGATTTGATATGATGTATTAATTGTGTTTGGTATAAAATATTTAGTTCTATTCATTAAGATGAAATATGTAATTAAACTTAAAATATGGTTTATTATGATGGTATAGATATTTAAATCGTACTCTCTATCCTATAAGATTTTTTGGGTAAAAATATAAAGATTAATAAACAATAAATATTGTGTCATTTATAAAACTTCAACCAATAGAAAAATATACTGCATAGTTCAAATAGTCATAAATTGTTATATTGATAAAATTTGTGCATAGAAATTTGAGAAAATATTATAAATAGAGCAAAAAAACCTTAAAACTCTTATACAATAGAACTGATGGAGTATTAAAATAAAATATGAGAAGTTCATATTCAATATTAAAATGTCAAGACAAAATCTAAAAACATGTACATTACTACTTAATTATTCTTAATAACTTTTTAAAAAAAATTTACACGCGTAATAATGTGGGCGTTATCTAGTGCTAAATAAAAATAAAAGAAAATTTGCGTTTGGTATTTGTCTTTTGCCCCAAAAAAAAAAATATATATATATATATATATATATATCAGCAATATGGGTTTATGTCTCACAATCTCCAGGTTTTGTTAATCGCAATCGTCCTCACCACGTCTGTAGATTGCGGAAGGTAGCTTGAAACAAGCACCACGTGCTTGGTATCAAGAGTTGCGTCAATTTCTGCTTGAATTTGGGTACAAGACATCAGTTGGGGATAACAGCTTGTTTGTTTATAAACATGGCACATATCGTGTTTATGTTCTTGTCTACATTAGCGATATCATCATCAGGGGTCCTCCAAGTTTAGTTAGTGCTTTCAAGTCATCACTCGCTCGTCGCTTCTCTCTCAAAGGCCTTGGTCCTTTGAGCTATTTTCTGGGCATTGAGGCCACACGCACTCCAACTGGTCTACATTTGATGTAACGGAAATACATTACGGATCTTTTGGCCAAAACAAAGATGCAAGACGCTAAACCAGTTCCCACACCAATGTCCTCTTCCACTCAGCTCAGGGTTCTCTCCGGTACACCTCTTGCTGATGCAAAATAATATTGAATGGTTATGGGGAGTTTACAGTACCTCACGTTTACAAGACCAGATATTGCATTCCTGGTCAACCGACTTTCACAGTTTATTCATAGGCCTACAAATGTGCATTGGCAATCCATGAAACGGTACTACGGTATCTTGCTGGAACTCGGTCTCATGGCATTTTTCTGCGTTAGGATGCTCCTCTCACTATTCATGCCTTCTTTGATGCGGATTGGGGGCGTGACAAAGCAAATTATGTTTCTACAAATGCCTACATCGTCTACTTTGGTGGGAGCCCTGTGTCATGGTCTTCCAAGAAACAGAGAAGTATCTCTCTCTCTTCGACTGAAGCTGAATACAGGGCCGTTGCAAACACAACGTCCCAACTCAAGTGGATTTGCTCGCTTTTAACGGAATTAGTTATTGCTCTACCCGTGGCTCAAGTAATCTATTGTGACAATATTGGAGCAACATATCTTTGCGCAAACCCGATTTTTCATTCCAAGATGAAACATGTTGGGATAGACTACCATTTTCTTCGCGAAAACATTCAGTCCGGCACACTCAGGGTAGCTCATATTTGAGATGATGACCAGCTTGCTGACACGCTCACCAAACCGCTTCCTCCACCTCGGTTTCTGGACTTGAATTTCAAGATTGGAGTCAATAAATTGCCTCCATCTTGAACGGGCGTATAGAGAAGAGAAGTGTAACAGAGGTTAAATGTGTAATTAGGAGTGTGCAAAACCCTTATGTATATGACTATATATATTGTAACATCTTCTATCAATAGAATCAAGCATTTCCTTACATATAACAGTTCTATAATTCTATTATCTTTGTTTTTTTTTTCATTTTGAATTTTTGTGGCAAAAATGGATTATCTTGCAAACGCTAGTGCATTGCCTGATCGTTTTATGACACTAAATGGTGAGACTTCATCGAGACGCTGAACCTAGGCGGATGCTGGATCATAAGAAGATGGAATTGGAAAAGCTCTACGAGAAGCTATCAAGAAAGTGGTTGCATATGGGAGAACCCACAATGATACGTATATAGGTTAATAACACTTTCCTTGTCAAGCTCTCTTATAAAGTAATTGGGCCTTTGAAAACTGAATTAGAATATCAGCTAAATTCAGAAAATTGTAATGTGCCTTGAGTCTTGATAACTTGGGGCCAAAGTTGTGGTTTCTTGGGACATCTAGATATATTCTATGAAGCTTATGGATGGTCTTGAGAGTCTCACATAGGTGCAGCATTGAATAAAGAAAAAGTCGTTGTGTTATAAAGATAAACAAATCCAAATAAGGAAAGTTGCACTTTAACTTGATCGGCATAATCAAGTGAGGTGGGTGCATCCTAAGATGTGTGGTGAAGTTTCCATGACGCCAAGGGATGCTTTAGTTTGAGCCATTTATAAAAAGATCCATTTTGAGTGATAAATGACATGTGGAAAGGCTTGATCCATGTCTTGAACTAGCTCGAAACAATGGTGGCTTTCTTTGATCATCCTCCTTAGAATATGTGTAGGAAGATTTGTGGAAGGATGTTGCCTCATTAAAAATATTTCTAGATAAACCCATTGGGAAAAATCCTAGATAAAGGAAAAAGAGTGCAACAGTCTCATTCCAACTATTTGATCTTTTGGCTCGCTGAATGTCTACATCACTTCTAGTTCCACTGGTCAGCTCCAAATTATGTTTTTTTACTGATTCTTGCACATATTGGAAGGATATGATAGCTCTCCTTAACTAGTACAAGTTGGTTTTCTCCAAAAAAAATACTTCAGGCAGTCTATTGGGAAGTTCATCTTGTTTATCAAGAAGTCTCTCAAAAAGTACTTCAGCCACTGCTTCAGCCGGTAATTCAGCTCCCATTCTTACATCAAAAGGTAACAATCTAGTTAGGACATTTTCTTAGCTAGGCGGGTTTTAACGTGAAACTTGTCGGTTTAGATTTTGTTGCTTAGTCAGGTGGATCTCTTAGAATGGTGAGTTTCCACGTGAACCAACATCCATCTCATATGCTTGTTTGTATCCAGAATGACTCATTTTCTTCTATTTTCCTCTAAAGTGTCCTAAAACAATCTGTAAAGACTCGATAAAAAACGAAAAGACTCCAAAAACACGTTTTGACTCAATAAAAATATAAGATAAAAGAAAAATAGAGACTCAAAACCGATAAAAATACCATATATGATCTGCTAAGAGGGCGAGTATATATAGACATGTTAATTTTACATTTTCTTGAACCAGCTATTTAAGCCCAGCGAGACTTTCTTGTAAATATATAATTGAGAATTTGCTGTCTCTAATGAACTCTGATGAGTTTTATACTGTATATGCATTTGTTTCAGTTTGTTCTTTTTTCTCTTTTTCTTCTTCATCGTTGTCGAGTCCTTGGGAAATCCCTGTATAAAAGATTTATCTCAATCACAATCATTAAATCTGTATTAATTTAACCCTTGAGGTTTTTAATATTCTAGCCTCTAGATTATTTAATCCTACAATTCATTACAAATTAAAGAAGATAAAAATAGTTCACATCGACGATGAAGTGGTTTTGACCGATGAGATGATTTGGAGCTAAAAACAAACCACTAAGACTATTTCATTTTCTTATATGTCCATTAAAAACTTCAAATTCATATACTAAAAAAAAAATTAACTGGACCAATATGAGAACAAAAAAAAAAAGATTACAAAAAAATTAAAACATTCAAATAATCACTCTTTGTAACGCGTTTCTTGTTTCATTAATCATTTTAAATTAGAGCCCCTAATCATGAACTCATATTATCAATAATCGATTCTTAAAAAATAATTTGATAAAGGAATCGATTTTCTCTAACTCCAAAGAGAAAACGTAACGTACTGTTTTTTTCTTTTTGGAGCAAATTTTGAGACGAACTGTTTTATTTTATTTTATTGTGTGTGTGTTAAAATCACTAACCAATAATTTAAAAAAAAAAAAAAAAAAAAACGTAATGATAAACGTTTTTCACAATATCTCAGATTCATAATTTTATTATCTTCTTTTTTTTTTCATTTCAAATCTTTGTAGAAAAAAATGGCTACTGCCGCAAACACGAGAAATTCGGAAGTGTAAGATGATAGGTGAGATTCGGAAGCTTTGTACGGAGATCTTGCAATTTCATCATCAAACTGGTCAATCCAATGTTGGTACCATGGAAGAGGTCAAGAAGAAGCTCAATGATAAAAAAAATGAAGGTAGAAGAGCTCATCGATCGGTTGATTTTACTTTTTTTTTTTCATTGCAGCTCTCTTATATATAAGTATTGAGATACTGTTCTGTATCTAAACTCTTTGAGGGCGAGTGATACTGTAAGTGAAACCTTATACATTTGTAAGTAAAATAATTAGGGAATTGCTGTCTCTAAACTCTGATGAGTTTTACATATGCTTTTGTTCTCATTCATTATATGCTTTTCTTTATGTGTCACACCCTCTAATTGAATCATATTCTCGTTTCTTGATCTTCCATAATGATGATTCCGTGGCCTTGAGTCTTGTGCCCCAAAGCAAGCGACAGAAGATATATAGAAAGGTCTTAGGGTAAGATGAAAAAAAAAAAAAAAAAAAAAAAAAAAAGAAGAAAGAAGACGAAACCACTCATAGGTGGACCAGTGGTAGGATGGATTTCAGGTTGAGGGTGAGATTCCCAATACTTCCGGGTTCGAATCCTCACGGCTGCAAACACTTTAAGTGGCCATCGCAGAAAAATTTAACATTGGGCTATGTGGCCTCCAGGAACCACTCTTGGCGCCTTCGGGACGCACGCCAAGCTTTCGGGCTAGTGGGCTAGTCAGAGCCCACTGGATTCTGGATACCTGGATTATAAAAAAAAAAAAAAAAAGAAGACCAAAAATCAAGTTATAATGCATGAATGTTTAGAGTTATAAAATTTCTAGCTATGTTTGATCTTTAGTCTTTACCTTTTCCATATTGTGGGTGTAATAGTTTCCTAAAACATCTACCTGTTAATGATTTAATACCAAACTAGATTAGGACCCGCTGTATACCGCGGGACAAAATTATTTATAACTAAAATATTTAAATTATAAGTTATATTTTTTGGTTAAATATATTATAATTATATAATAATTGTTAAATAAACCATATAATACCGTAGTATAATTTATTTTTTACATAATATTTATTTAATCAATTTGATTAGATATATATATTCTCTAATACTGACAATGTTAACAAAATAATGAAATGATGTTTTACCAATGATATTTTTTAATTTATATAAACATCGATAAAACCCATCCCGCTATATAACCCCGTCCCGAGATATTTTAACTCACATTACATCATCTTAATTTTTAATATTTATTTTGTATCTACGGTATAATATTTATCATATTTAACTTTTTAAAAGTTTTAAATATTTTTCATATTTAACCTTTTAAAAATCTTTAAAATAAAGAACCGGAATAATCCAAATAAAATTTTTTAAAGTTTGAATGCATGATAAATTATGATTTTTACTCATTTGTATTCAGAATCATTTTGGTCTTTTTTATGGTATGACTTTAAACCATTGTCCAATTTTTTTAGACGATGTGGGATATTGTACCCGTATCTTTTATTCATCTATTGAGTAATATATGTCTATTTTAAAAATTTTGTATTGCATCATATATAGGAAAAAATCACAATTTTTGTTAATTAAATGTATTATAGAATAATTTAAGATAATTTAAATATAAATTCAAATAAAAATGAAAGGGAATCATATATTTATGTTTGAATGAGGTAGAAAGATTTCCTTATTTTTTAAACCTTACCTATAATTAATTTTGAAATTTTGGTAACTAATATTAAAGTCAATGCATTAAATGTAAAAACATTCCAAAACTATTTTTGAGCAAAAACTGCTGCAAAAATATTATTATAGATACCATGTGATATTATCTTTCAAAGTTTGTGAATTATGTTTTGTACTCAATAACAAAATATTTGATACCACATAATTTTAATGATAACCAATAGCATACAATTTCAAAAGTACGTTGATCAGTAACAAAAAAACTAAGACAATATGACTATTTTTCTTTCGTTTCGTATATATCCACTGAAAAAAGAGTAAGATTAATTAAAAATTAATTTGTAGAGAAATAAACCTTCATGGAGTATAACCTCTAAAGTAAGGTTATTGCTTGTGAGAGAAGTAGTAAGTTTGTGTTAGTGGCGTAGGTGGAGAGTTGAAGTACGCAACTCAATATTGTCACCTTTTTCAGCTATAAATGGAGATGTTTGGAAGATGGTTTTTACATCGCAACACACACAAAATTCTTTCACAATCTCGCATTTTATAATTTTGTCATCTTTTTCTTTCTTTCTTTGAAATCTTTGTGAGAAAAAATGGCTAATGTTGGAAACACTAGTGTGTCTACTAGTATTGAAGAGCTGAATCGTAAGATAACGGAGTTGAAAGATGAGATTGAGAAGCTCTGGGCGGAGAACGTCCAACTTCATCATCCAACTGGTCGACCTGATGTTGGTGCCATTGAAGAGGTCAAGAAGAAGCTCAAAGATAAGAAAGTGAAGTTGGAAGAGCTCTCAGAGAAGATGAAAGAAGTTAAGAAAGAAATGGAGGAAACCCAAGAGTGATAGGTTACTTTTACTATTCGTGAAGCTCTTTTATAAATTAAATAAGTAACTGAGATATTGATCTGTGTCTAATTAACTCATGAGGGCGAGTGAAATATATAGACATGTTAATTTTAAATTTTCTTGAAGTTTTTATGTCCAGCGAGACTTTCTTATAAGTAAAAAATTGGGAAATTTGTTCTCTAAACTCATCTCTGATGAGTTTTATATCCCTATAATATATGCATGTTTGGTTCTGCATTTCTTCTCTTCTTGTTCCTTATGAGTCATATATTCTCATTTCCTGATTGTTTATCGTGTTCTTGGAAAATACCCATTAAAGATTTGTCTCAATCACAATCAGAAGTTTAACTCTTGAAGTTTTTAATATTCAGCTATATATGTTTAATCCTACTATTTATTACATATTAAAGAAGAAAAAATAGTTCAACCGACGATGAAGTGGTATTGACAAAGCACTACTATTTTTCTTTCATTTCCTTATATGTCCATTGAACACTTCAAATTCTTTACCTAAAACAAAATGAACGCTCTTGGTAACACGTTTTCTTTCGTCGTAATTACTAGTTTCTTTATTTTCGTTTAGCAATAAGATTCCCTAATCATTCCCACCAAAAAAAAAGATCCTCTAATCATGAATTCATATTATCAATAACCAATTCTCTATATATATATATATATCCAGAGAGAAAACGTAAGGCACTGTTTTCTTATTTTTGTGTGTGTGAAATGTTAACATGTTAATGCTTATCACTAACATGTTAACAAAGCTGAGTACTGCTGCAAATTAAACATAAGATTTTACAGAAGATAACCACATCTATATAGATATATATATATATATATATATATTGCTTGACAACCGAGCTTAATACTTTTCGGTGGGATATATGAAAAAAGAACATTGGTATATAAAAAAAATCAACATATAAAAAGAGTGGCTGACGAAGTCATCACAACCATTATTACATATCGAATATGTTAATTAAGTTAGTTCAAAAATAAATAAATAAAACTTATATATTAAATATAAAACAACCTTCATGGTTCTTTCCTAAAGGCATCTCTAAATAGAAAGAAGGTAATCTTTGAAGTGAGATTATTGCCTTAATGAACCATAAACTTGTAAGAGAAGTAGTGAGTTTGTGTTAGTTGCGTAGATGAAGAGTTAAATACGCAACTCAGCATTTTTTACATTTTTCAGCTATAAATAGAGATATTTAGAAGAGGTTTTACCTTCCAACTCATTCCAAGGCAGTTTTATAATTCTATTATCTTTTTTTTTTTTTTTTTTGTAATTTTCATGGCAAAAATGGCTTATCTTGCAAACGCTTGCGCACTGCCCGATCGCTTTATGACATTAAATGGAGAATTGACGCTGGCGCAAAATAAGTTTCAGTTCAAATGCGTGGAGTTAGTGAGAGACTTCATCGAGACGCTGAACCTAAGCGGGTGCTGGATCATAAGAAGAAGCTCAAAGAAGCTATCAAGAAAGTGGTTGCTTACGCGGAGAACCCACAGTGATACATATATAGGAGAACCCACAGTGATACATATAGAGGTTAATAATACTTTGATTGTGAAACTCTCTTATAAATAAATAATTAGGATATTTCTATGTGTCTATACATGATAATTTTACATTTTTTTGAACAATTAAGTCCAGCGAGACTTTCTTAGTTTCTTGTAAAATAAATAACTGAGAATTTGCTCTCTAATAAACTCTGATGAGTTTTACATATCTTATATACTATAATAAGGTTTTCCTCAACTTATGCTGAGGTGATGACACTTGGCATG
Source organism: Camelina hispida (assembly GCA_023657505.1). Taxonomy (NCBI): domain Eukaryota; kingdom Viridiplantae; phylum Streptophyta; class Magnoliopsida; order Brassicales; family Brassicaceae; genus Camelina; species Camelina hispida. The sequence continues at coordinate 5,716,360 of CP094636.1, read as the reverse complement.
CTATATATCTAACACATGTATTCATTTATTGTTTGGACTTAATTAACTTAAATTATTTGTACTTTGGACTTTAGTAACTACAGGTCCACAAAACAAAAACAAAAAAATTTCAACATTTCCTTTTTGTATAGATATTTTCAGTTTTGCACAAAAATAAATATATAAATATATATATTTTCAGCAAAATATATATATATATATATATATATATATATATATATATTAGTTTTTTATCTCTATGAAGATGAATCAAACAAATGATCGATATATCCGCTATTCTTATCAAGTGAAAATGGTTTACGATCATTTTTTGTTTCTTATTTGCTTGGGCTCTTCGTAATTTCTCACTAATCTGTTTTAAATATGAGCATGATTATGAGACCAATGATGGGGGTTCTGATTCGATAGTACTTTTTCATAATCGATTGTATGTATTTAATTGTATTTAAATCTATGTGGATTTGTTCTTTTTATTATTACTAATACCAATTAAGTGACTCATAAGTATCTGGTAAATAATTGTATTATGTTTTTTTCCTTAGTTTATCCAGTTAAAAGTTAAAAGATGTAGTTAATAAATACAAAAGATAAAACAATAAAAAAAACTCCATTAAAAAGTATTTGTAATTTTTGATGGATTTTCTCTTCACTGCATAAGGAAGTGGATCACTTATTTGGAGACACTACTACTGGAGTTACAAAGTTCCGAAGAAAAAAAAACTGAGGAAACTTAAACTAGACAAAAATTAGAGATAAATTTAAATTGCCAAAATTTCAAGAGATAGATTAGAAAAATTGAAGATGTATTTGTGAGAATCTTAAAATATTATGTAATTTGAAATTACTTATTAGATTTCAAAAAATAAATTAGCAAATTGTAATGTCTAAGAATAAATTAAGGTAATCAAATTATGAAAAAGGGGGAAAGCAGACAAATATTAAGAGATATATTAGGAAAAAATATTGATGTGTTTTGTGGGAAACTTAAAATATCTCAGAGAGAAAAAATGTAGAAAATGGGGTTTTATTTGGGTTATGTGGTGTTTGATTAAAGAACAATAGTGTATATGATTTTTGTTAGAGATTGTTCTCAATTGGAGAAAATGGTGATAACATCAAACAAGAGACCTGCGTTGTTGACTTATTTGGAGGAAATAAGGAGAGTAAGAAAACTTTTTTTCTTCGTATCCTATATAGTTGATTTCTAGATAAACTAATAGCACACAATATTTGTATTCAGCTACATTTTTTTGTATATGTAAACAACTATATTTTCCTCTGTCTTAATGCTATGAATTAATATTAATTTTAAATTAATATTTTATTATTATAATATTAATTTGTGTCAATTATTAGAAAATAAGATTTTTGGTGAGACAACACAAAAATTTTTAAAACCTGCAAATATTTAAGAAAATAATAAGCAACATTACATAAGTATCGACTGTATTAAACAAGAGAAAGAAGATGACATGTGTACAAACTTGAAGTATATTTGTGTAAATTACAAGCTTGCACAAGTTGTTAGCAGTGATTTAAGACGGTAAGTCTTACTCTTACTATATTCTTTTGTTAATTTAATTGATGATTAAAGTTGTCGCATAAAATTAAGATATTATATAAATTTTGTTTTTCTAAATTAAAGTATTATTAATTATCTATTTTTAAAAATATACCCTCTAGATAAAAATCTGCATAATACAAATGATGATAAAACACATATAATTAATTATGTATTAAAATTTAGAAACATCAAATAAATTTTGTATGAGATAATGAATAAGAAATAACTACTTAATTACTTCAACTAAAACTTTTTACCGAGATGTCCTATTTATTTTATTTTGCGTCAAAACATGAAGAACACATATTAAATATATTTTTTAAAAAAATTGAACAATAAAATTTTAAAATTATATATCTAGATTTAAGATATATAAGAATTAATAAAACTATAAATAAAATATATCTCGCGCGATGCGCGAGCCTACTTCTAGTAATATTATATGCACTAGAATAGTACCCGCGCTACGCTGCGGGGTTGTTTTTTATATTTTTTTATTATATATATCTTTATGTTTATTTTTTGTATGTTGTTTGTCATTTTAGTTATGTTAGCTTTCTCATACCTTTCTCATAAAGCTAAGGAGTACAAATCACTATCATAATTAACCCACACTTGCTAATGCCTTTATAAGACTATACTCACAATACATTCAAACTTATAGTTCAGTCTTGAGTGGAAAATTAAATCACTATCCATCACTATACTAATTCAAATAATTACTCAACATACTAAAGCACTTTCAATAAAGAGAGTTCAAAAGCATTATCTCATATAATAAAACTCTAAAAATTCCATCAAAAAATCCAAAATAAGTTCTGCAAATCTCTAATCCAGATAATTCAAACGCATCACAAAAAGTTCTACAACAATGACAATTGTCGAGCATATACTTAGCTACTATTGAAGAGTAAATACAGAAAGAGATTATTGCATATCCGTAAAAATCACCTTCACCTTAGCCTTAATTTATTAGAGACTTACAGCTTGATTATCCATAAAAAAAACATATATTCATGCATCACAATACTCCGGCTGAGCTTCAGCTCAATCCAACCTCGTTCGCCAAACCAAACATTGCAATTTGTGACAATTTACTCTATGTCAAATCAGTTTCTGAAGCATACGAATAAATCAAGAATTCACCGTTGGAAAAGAAGTTTCACCGTTCACTATCTTTTCAGTATTCATTATCTAGGTAAGACTCTTGCTACGCTACAGGCTATTTTTAATAATTAATTTTATTTTAAGTTAAATAGGATTGAGAGTTTATAAGGCATATTGAATTAGATTATAGTATTTTTTTCCTTTGTTCAAAATTTATTGTATACTTGCATTTTAATATTAATAAGATAACCAATTGAATAACATCTAAAGATAAATCTTCCTCTAAGCAAAAAATAGAAAATAAGATGAATTTTCCTTCTTGGTTATTCTTTTACTGCAAAATTATTTTACTTTAGAAAACTGAAAAAGTATTATCTTATTATTCTAATGTTTTTAAATCCGATCCACAAAGAAAACCAAAATATCACACGGTCGACTGAGTCCATCACGAATTACTTATTTTTACTTTTATTTTAGTTAATACTGTAAATAATTGGATATATATATATATAATAATAAAGAATTTTAAAAAAAATTAGCATAATTTTCCCTTATGAAAATAAATATTTTATGTTGATTTGAGTTATTTTTTTTGTATAGAAATCATAAATTGGGTTTTTTTTTTATAAAAATCATACTAATAACTAAATAATTAGAAAATTTTAGGAAACATAATTATATAAACAACCAAATAAATTCACGAAACACAAAAATATGTTATTAAAAAAGTAAGTCACAAAATAAGTTCACAAAAGACAAAATTAAGTCACATATAATAATTTAAGTATTAAAATTACTACATACAACATTAGAATCACAATTATAATTTAAAAAAATTGTAACTTAAAAAGAATAAGTGAAAAATATTAATTTATATTCAAGTAGTGTGAAAATTAGGTGTTAAAAGAAGAGAATTGTATCTTTGATGAAAAAAAGTACAAAACATAAAACAAGATTTAACTAATTGGGCTAAAGTGGAAACAAATTAAAAACATTTAAAAAATCTATAACATGTGGAGAAGAATTCATATTTTATATAAATTAATCACGCTTCGAACACAGAATCGTACGATTCGAAAACGTTTCCAAACGCCTTTTCTAGGAATCATGCTTCCGTTGCTATTCCAAGCGTTTTCGACCGCTTCCGTTTCCGATTCGGACTCCGGAGCGGAAATCGGAGTTTCACCGGCGATTCCATGCAATGTCCACACATATATTTTTCAAAACCATGATATTCATCAGTTTGATTTCTTTAGCCTGGCTGAAAAACCAAACTCAAATAGAGAACTTGTATTCAAAAAAAAAAAGAAACTAATGCAACAGATGCATTCATATAGAATATGTTTAATCCCAAAATTTTGATAAGCCGAGTGTGATGGAGACGGAGGAAAGAAGAAAGGTCCAAATATAAAAACATTGCTATTTGCTTTTTTGAAATATTTCATATAATTGAAATGTTAACACATTGGCAAATACTAAGCTGATGTGTATTAATGTTATAATTTGATAGGGTAGAGATTTTTACTGAAGTATCAACATATGCTTCAAAGTTGAGGCTGAGGTGTCATGCTCTGGAGAGAAACACTTCTACTTTTATTGTATTGATTTGTTTCAATTTTTTTCCTTTTTCTCTGCCTCTTCTTCTTGATCGTTGTCGAGTTCTTGGGAAATCCCCCATATAAAAGATTTGTCTCAATCACAAGTTATACACAATCATTAAATCTGTATTAGTTTAATCCTTGATGTTTTTAATATTCGAGGCTCTAGCTTATTTAATCCTACAATTCATTACAAATTAAAGGAGATAAAAACAGTTCAGTGTGACAATAAAGTGGTCTTGACCGATGAGATGAATTGGTGCTAAAAACAAACCACTAAGACTATTTTTCTTTCATTTCCTTATATGTCCATTGAAAACTTCAAACTCTTATGCTAAAAAAAATTGAACTTGTGGACCAATATGAGAACAAAAGATATTTAAACGTTCAAATAAACACTCTTCGTAACATGTTTTCCTTCGTCATAGTTACTATTTTCTTTGTTTCATTTATCATTTTAAATAATCATGAACTCGTATTTATCAATAATCGATTCTAATAAAAAATTGAAAAAATAATCGTTTAATGAGTGTCCTAATTTTTGGGATCGAAATAGAGAAAAATTATAATACAGGTTAAACGAAAAAATGAAAAAAAAAAAAAAAAGAAAGATCTGAAGTTCATCAGTCTTATTTCTTGATCATAATACATTTGTCGAACGAGTAGCGTGACCTGTTTAGGAAGACGAGAGAATCCATTATTATAGCGCTCGCATTGCCTTGCGCCCCACGACACGCCGAAGAACAAATCAGAAAAGCTAATATTAATTTATTAAATTCTTTTGTAAAATCAAAAGTTCAAAACGAAAATATATATCAAGTTGTACATAATTCTATAGTCCGAATAAAATTAAGCGTTGGATTTAAAATCTTCTACTTATGTTATTACCTACAATTTTTATTACAAACTGTAAAAAAAGGACTATAAGATAGTTAAACCGACTTTAAATGGTGACCTAGCTATGACTATTGAACAAAAAACTTTGCACAAAAAAAAAAAAATTAGTGACCGATGACTATTTTCCTTTCATTCCCATTTTGTGTCTTTTATAAATTTTAAAATTATCAAAAATAAAAAAAAAAATTTAAAATTATTTATTAAAAGAAAACTTGCGGAGAAATAAAACACTCTTGGCAACACGTTTTCTTTGGCCATGACTCATGATTACTAAATTTTAGGTCCAAAATGAACAAAAGTGTTCACTATTGACTAGTTTATGAATAACTCCAAACAGAAAAAAACATGTAATGGACTGTCATGTGTGTTAAACGTTAGTGCTAACTTTCAAATGTATAATTTCTTTGATATTAAAGAAGAGTAACATTTATATTTTATTATTACCAAAATACAACAACACTCTAAAGGTAAAAAATGTTGGGTGCATAATACATCAGGTATGATTTTACTGATAAGTAATAAAATTAAGTTTTGGAAAATGGATCCGAACTTTTATATAGGAATTATACCTCTTCTCAAAATACCATATGTGATTATTTTTATTGAGATTCATCGTCACTGATCAATTCCAGGCTCACATGTATGATCTATGCTCAAAGTTAGAAGTTGGATAACAATAAACGTCATGTTTTTATATCTATATCTTCTATAAAATGAGAAGGTTTTTCTTAACTTTTTTTGCCAATGCGACACTTGGCACTCTAAATTTGTAACACATGTGATATGTCTTTCTCACTAATTTTAAATTAAATACTTTTAATCTATTTCATTTTATTTTATCTTTTATATGGTGTATAGTTTGCTTAAAAGGTTTTTTCACATTGTTACAAAAATATATTTCTACCAACTTTTAGTTTTAACATATAAGATATTTCCTAATGAAAGCATATACCATATAACCTAAAAATAAAACTACTAATCAAACCAATAAAAACAAAAAACAAAAAGTTTTTATACATTTAAAGTAAAAACTGAAACCAAATTAATTTATGATAGACTAATTTTAAAACACCAAATATATTATATTATATTTTTTAACATTACATTGTATTCAATAATCACATTTATTCTATTAAAGACAAACTCATATAAAATTAAATGTGTATTTAATATTCTATAAGTTACTGGTTGACTGTTTGTAAAACTTATGTAGTAAAAAAAAATATAATGGTATCAGAATATAATTGCTTAATCACCCCATGAAATAACAGAAAACAATGGTTTCCTCTGTGTAAAACACGAGAACATATGGTAAAACATATTGGTGATTTCCCTGTGTAAAACATATTGTCTAGATTCATAATCTCATTAGTGTAATACAAAATTCAGGTTTCACAAGTTTAGTTTATTGATTGGTTGGAGAGTTCATTTTTTAATAATTAAAAGAACACATTTTCAGCATTCATATAGAGTTTCTAATTTACAAGAAATTTGTTAGGAGGCTAATTGAATAAATCAAACCGTACCAACATATTGTGGAGTCAAAAGAAAATCAAATATTAAGATTGAGTTAAATAATATATAAAGTTGTAAAATCACTTGCCAAAAATATCAATATTTATCAATTATTTTTCTTTACGATTGAGACTAAAACATAATTTTTATTTATTTATTTTCACGGTTACTGACTTCATAATAATTTTTTGGTTATAGAGATCCAGCGAATCATCATATAAGTCTTGATCGCATCCATATATTAAAACTTTGGAAAAGATGTAAGGAAATATGAAATTTATCTGGTAATAGCAAACTATTTCCATTTTATCTGGTCTCTACACATATCTCATTTGTGTTAATACTATTTCCAACATATATATATTTTTTTACTCTAAAATAAAACATAGTTTTTTCAATATTTTTTTTTCCGGCAGTTTTTTTCAATATATCACTCTATTTTTGACTCTAAAAAATAGAGTTAGTGTAAAAAATAAAGTTGAATATAGAGTAATCCTAGCATTTACTCTAATTTAGAGTAAGATATATAGTAGTGTTGGAACCAATGTTACTCTATAATAGAGTATTGACTTTAAAATAGATGCTCTAAGAACCTAACAATTTATAACAAAACAATAAAAACTAAAACAAAAGAACTTTGAGGGATTTAATTTCTTTAATCAAAAATATTTCTGATAGATATGTTTTGTTTATTTTATTTTGCGTCAAAATGTTAAAACCCATATATATAAAAGAACACATATTAAACATTTTAAAAATAAACTTTTCATAAAAAAATTCATTTCAAAAATATATTTTTAAATTTGATATATAATATAATTAATAAAAAATAATTAAATATATCTCGCGCATCACGCCTATTTCTAGTGAATTATATCTATAACTTTTTTTTTTTATATCTTAGTGGGTTAGCACACATTTCTGTCATTAATTAGTACACATTTTATGTAGTAACACCCTTTCTTGGGTAGACTTTAGAACGTACAATGGTGTAAGAAATTTACATTATAAAACAAGAGTGGGCCAAGTGGCTGATAAATTTATCAAAGTCTATACGCTTCTTCTATCCTAAAGGCATCCAAAGTGAGATTATTGTCTTAATTAACCAAAAGTGTGTGATTTTCTCTATTTTACCACATATGTAAAAGCAAAGGCAAACGCAAAAGTTAGCGTTTTAGACAATAGAAACCTTTTTGAAACTGAACAATCAACAAATAATCCTCAACAATAGTCCTGTCATATAGTTTACTTACATTTGAAACTAACCTCGGGATTTATTTATCAAGCATGTCACATGTGAGAATGTAACATTTGGCAATTGGCATATAAGTTAATACAGTATGATGATACAAAAGAGATGTCCCAGTTACAAGATTTATGAAGAAACATTTTCAAGAGCAGTAGTCTCCGCTTCGGATACAACATAATCATACCTATAAACAAACCATTTGTCAAAGATATAAATCATTGAAACCCAAGTTTACTATAAACCGCTAGTTTTGTTAACCTGTTGTACGTCTCATGTAAATTGTAAAACGCAAAAGCAAAAAGTAAAAGTTGTCTATGAACTCACTTTATTTTACGAGTAAGTTGATATATCCCAGTGGCTGCCATAGCAACATTAACACTAAACAGGTTCCAGTTTTTCTGTAAAATAAAAAGTCAAAGAGTCAACTAAATATTTAGATTCAGACATACTAACCCATATTATAATCTAATCACAAAATGACAAAATCATTACAAACCTCAAAAAGGGACTACTAAAGAAGAAGAAAACGAAACTTACAGGAGTAATCACAGTGCTGCAACGACACCATATCATTCCCGTACATGTCACAGCTAAATACACCAATTTTAGATTAAACAAATTAACAAAACAAAAAAAATGTAATAATTAAGAAGAAGAAGAAGAAGATTAACTCGAGAGATATTGTAACACCAAAGAGTAGTAGTAAGTAAATATACCAATTTGCTGAAGGTATGAAATGTTTTCTGGAGGTTTCTGGAAATCTGCAATGTTAGCAATGCTTATACCCCATTTAAACGTTGGAGCCCAGAAATGAACTGATTAACACCAATAACAACAAGAACAACAAACGAATCCATTAGAGGATTTTAAGTGATAGGTTGCTATAACAGCAGAACGTTCATACATTTTTCCAATAGTAACGTTTCAATAGTCTTAGATTCATAAAAGTAGATTACTCAAGAAATCCAAATTCGATTATCAAGTCTCACTTAACTAAAACCAAATAAAAGATAAAATTCGATTATCAAGTCTCACTCAATTAATCATGAAACAATGTGTGAACAGAAACTGAGTTCACTCTCACTTGTCTTAGGTCCTGCCGGGTGATTCCATAGAGCTTGAAGCTTCGATGTCGCCATCAACGTTTTTTTTCGTCTTCTTCTTCTTGGAGTTTCTCTGTTCTATCTAAATCTATTGGTCCATTATGTCTTGTTTCAGTGAACATAGATATCAACGAAAAGAAAATACTACTCAAAACGGTGTCGTTAAAGCGGTGCAATAAAGCCAATAGTAACCTTCTTGATTTTACAACAATGATCAAGCCTCAAAGTTTGTATTGGGCCTATTGTTACTGGACCTTTAGCATATCATATCTTCTGTAACTAAAACTATAGGGTTTTTACTGTATATAAAAGCTTTGCTCTTGTTGTTGTTCTTGATACATTCATAGCGAAACCTAATAACGTGTGTCGCACTCTTTACAACTTAACTCTAAACGGAGCCAGATTGATTACTCGATATAGCACGAAGAACTTTGGATAATGATCTCATGAGCTTGTCGGGTTTGAAAACATCGATAAGGACGTAATTAAGTTCTCTCTCTCTCTATATTGATCTTTTCCAGTTTTTTACTTTCTCAATCTTGTGTATCTCTATTCCTGAATTTGTAATAATTGTATCAGTTTTTTTTTCTTAACTAATTTCAGGGTGAAATCCACAATTAGTTTACTTGAACTGGCACGTGGAGAGAAAAAAGTATGTGATAGTATAGGGGAAGATAGGATAAGCTTATTACCTGAACCCTTGTTATGTCATATACTTAGCTTTCTTACAACTGAGGAAGCTGTTTGGACAAGTGTTTTGTCCTCTAGGTGGAGAAATCTCTGGAAATGGGTTCCGGTTTTAGACGTAGACAACTTTGATTTCCCAAAATCCAAGGCATGTGTGGGTTTCATCAACAAGTTTCTGAGTTTCCAGAGCGAATTCTACTTGCGTGAATTCAAGCTAGTCACTGGAAATAAAGTCTCTATTTATGAGCCCTGTCTCGTTAGAGTGATCAAGTGTAAGATTCAACATCTCCAAGTTGATAGTAAGTTTGGATATCGGAGCATCAAGATTCCCTTAAACCAATCTGTTTGTGAGAATTTGGTATGCTTAAAGCTCTATTCTACAAGGCTGACTGAGTTTGAGTCTCTTTCCTTACCCTGTCTCAAGATCATGTACTTGAAAGGTGTTAAATTGCCTAGGAAAGTAGTTGTTGAGATTGATACTCCGAGGCTTGAGTATCTGACTCTCATAGATTACAACTTCAAAAGATTCTTCAAGATTATCAGTATGAGTGATTCTGTCAAGGTTGACATTGATGTCGAATTTGAGGAAATGGTGTAAAAACAAGATACAGCCAGTAATGAACAAAACTTGTTCTAATATTAAGAATCACTTAAACCACCTTACAAGATGTGTTTAATCAGTTTTACACACAGTCTACAAGACTTGTCACTGACCAATTCTTAATCCCTCACAAATCACAAGAACTCTCAAAGCTGTTTATACTTTCAAGTCTCGACTAATCTCTCAAAAACGGCCAAACCATATGTTTGCCTTGACACCACAATATATAGGAATCACCTATGACCTACTTTCCTAACTAAGGACAAGTCTAAATCTTCCAGTTGATACGATAATATCTTGTACTCCAATTAACGAATCTTCAAAAGTATTGCCACGTCATGTCATATCCGTTACTCCTCCAAGTGTGTAATCATCTCCTAGATTCCTACAGGCCATCCTTGTAGCATCAGAAAGTCTTCATGCTCTCATTCTCCCCCTTTTTATCTGAATGTGACATCTCAAGCAAAACGATGATCATCCTAATAGCTGTTAGTACAAGGTTAGCACTAAACCAATCAATGTTAAGGGTTAGCACTTAAAGAAACACAACCGATCATTCAAAAACAGAGTTCAGAGTCATAACCGAAGTACAGAACCATAAACACTGTCAATAGACAACTTAGAAGACAGCTAGAGTCACAGCAGCAAACAGCATGAGCATTGCAAAGATAATATTTAAAAAAAAACTTTCGAACTAATGCTTAGTCAATCCTCCCCCTCACTAGCATCACCATCAGAATCACCACCATCGGACTCGGTTGCATTTTCCCCATCAGAGTCGGTTGCAGCCTCCTGACCATCAGCATCAACATCGGCCTCCTGATCAACAGCATCAACATCGGGTTCGTCAGTTGCAGCCTCCTGACCATCAGCAGCAGTGTCGGTTGCACTAGGATCATCATACTCTCCCCCTGCTTGAGTGCACCATTCATATAAAAACAGCAGTGAAGACTAAGAGCACACGCTGCAAGAGGGAAAGAAGTAACTTACCTGTAAGTCGAGTCTGCAGTTTCAGAAGAAGCTCAACAACATCAGACAAATCATCAATCAGTGCCATGCGAGGTGTAATAACAAGTGGAGTATGAAGCTGCCTGCAGTTCTTAGCATCGAGAGCAAACTGCTCCGGATCAGCAGAGAACGTATCACCAGAATACAATGGAACCACACGTTGAAAACAGAGAAGCTGGTAAATCAAGTTTGGATAAGGCAGGCGAGCATTGCCATTACCCTTAAGCGCAGCAATAGAGCGGATATGATCAAAAACAAACTGACCAAAGTTGAAAGGACGCCTGTTGGCAACCATATACAAAAGCTGACAACGCTCCGGGCTCAGGGTGTTCTGATTGGCAGTAGGAAACCAGTTAAAGCAACTGATCTTATGCAGCATGATCATGGATAAACTAAACCTAGCAGTGGACAAATATTTCCAGCGCGGAACAGTCCCTCCAGACAAAAACTCAGCAAGGGCATTCTTAGAAACATCGACAGAGATCAAAGGCTTGTTGGGATCCACACCAGAAACATCAACGAAAAACAAGCGATTGATAAGAGATGGAGAGAACTCAAATAACTGACCCCGGATATAGACTTGCATAAGACCGGTGGATCGAATCGTCAAGTCAGCCAAATTAGCATAGAACTCATAAACCACTTGATTGTTAAACGATTCCACATTGCGCACCGTGGAAAGCAAACCAGCAGACTCAATCAACAGCTGAGCTCCAAGCATCGAATTAACACCAAGAGGAAGTACCTTTTGAGCAGTAAACACACGTCCGTCAAACTTACGATAACGACGAGAAGCCAACTCCGAAGCAAACCTGAAATTAAGAGGTCGGGGCTGCGGTTGTGCCAGAAGCGGAAAATGACGATCATGGTCTTTAACAAGACAATGGCCCAATGGCCGTAAACACACTTAACCATTTGAAATTATTAGGCCCGTGAACACAAAACAGAGTTTGAATTCGGCATCCACATTAACACACGAAAATGTCAAGGAAAAAACCATCAAAGGAATCAACTCAAGGAACATGAGAACAGCCAGCACAAGACAGTGTATAGCAAATTAAGAGCAATGGGAAGCAAATGGAAACAATGCACCATCAATAATCAACAAGATCACATTGTCTTAGCTGTTTAAGCACAAAGTTATCCTTGGAAGTCAACCGCAAAGGTCTCCACACACGATGAAGAGGAGGACACCACTTTTTCCAGACCGGTTAAAGGACATTTAAACTCACCAATGGACATCACAGCAGTTGTACCGAACTCATCCCCCTTAGTTTCTTTTGTTGTTCATTTTTGTTATCACATTGTGGACCAGACAAACTCACCCGTTCATCATTAGTAAGACACAAGAGGATCATTGTTTAATCTGTGCACAAGCAATCAAATGAGGTAGAAGAGCTCACCCGTTCATCATAATCAAGACACAGGAGGATCATTGATCAATCTACGACATCCCGTTTTTTTTTTTTTTTTTTTTTTTTTTAAACGCGAACAAGTCCAGGTGTCAGAGGTGAGAGGTCCATGAGTTACCACCGGGGAAGAGTGGGTCATCACCAAACCATCTATAACAGAGCCGATACACGGTAGCCTAACAAAAAACAAACTCCCAAGGCGGATAAAGAACAATGATTCCTTGAAGATCAAGACAGTTAGCATTCACCAATACTTAAAGAATTTTTCAATCTCGTGAAAGTAGCAACATCAAGCGGTTTAGTGAATATATCAGCAAGCTGTTTCTCAGATTCAACATGAAGTAATTCCACAAGTTTTCCTTCAACTAATTCACGTATGAAGTGGTGCCGAATATCAATGTGTTTCGTTCTAGTATGTTGAACCGGATTTTTAGCAATATTAATGGCACTTGTATTGTCACAACGAATTAAGAGAGTTTGTGTAGTGATACCGTAATCTGCCAGCATTTGTTTCATCCAAAGAAGTTGAGTGCAACAACTCCCCATCGCTATGTACTCAGACTCTGCCGTTGACATAGAGACACAGTTTTGTTTCTTGCTATGCCATGCAATGAGATTGTTGCCTAAGAAGAAACATCCTCCAGTTGTACTTCTGCGATCATCTGTTGAACCTGCATAATCTGCATCACAAAAACCAACAAGAGCCGAATTAGTTTGTTTTGTGTAATACAAACCATGATCTAGTGTACCTTTAACGAATTTGATGATTCGTTTGACTGCAGTTAGATGCGACAGACGAGGACTGGACTGATATCGAGCACAGACTCCAACACTATAGCACAAATCTGGTCTACTTGCTGTAAGATACAGTAAACTACCGATCATTCCACGATACAACTTCTCATTCACCTTAGGACCGGCTTCATCTCTAGTGAGAACACACGATGTGCTCATAGGAGTCGTTTTGGGCTTGCTTGTCTGCATTTCAAATCTTTTTACAAGCTGTTTAGCATACGTACTCTGTGAGATAAAAATGCCTTCGTCGGATTGTGTAATCTGCAGTCCTAAGAAATAACTCAGTTCTCCACACATACTCATCTCAAACTCTGTAGTCATTGTTTTAACAAACATACCAACCAGTTCCTTCTTAGTGCTTCCAAAGACTATATCATCAACATAGATCTGAACTATCAATATTGCAGAAGAAGTTTGTTGTATGAAAAGTGTTTTGTCAACACTTCCTCTTACAAAACCTTTTTGTAGCAGGAACTGTGTCAATCGCTCATACCAAGCACGAGGAGCCTGTTTGAGTCCATAAAGAGCCTTCTTTAGTTTGTAAACATAGTCAGGATGGTGTGGATCCTCAAAACCTTTTGGTTGTGAAACATAAACTTCTTCTTGCAGCAATCCATTCAAGAAGGCACTCTTCACATCCATTTGGTAAAGTCGAATGTTAAGTAGACATGCCATTCCCAGCAACAGTCGAATAGACTCTAGGCGTGCCACTGGGGCAAAAGTCTCATCAAAGTCTACACCTTCAACTTGAGAATATCCCTGAGCCACCAGTCTGGCTTTATTACGCACAATGTTTCCTTCATTGTCAATCTTGTTCTTAAAGATCCATTTTGTCCCAACTACATTAACATGAGCAGGTTTTGGAACAAGATCCCACACATCAAGTCTTGTGAACTGCTCTAATTCCTCATGACAGGCATTGTACCAGAACTCATCATCAAGAGCCACTTGAATATTCTTTGGTTCGATCTGAGACACAAAACAGGAATATTGAAGTAGTTCTACCTGTGCTACAAAGCACGACTGTTGAAGCATTTCCTGAAAATTCAACTTGACATGTCGAGTTGTTCGCTCATCCATATTCCCAATGATATCTGCTGCAGAGTGATTTTTGTGTACTTGTGGTTGATTGAACCCATCTAAGTTGACTGATGACTGATCCTGATCAGTTTTCTCACATGAAACAACTTCCTCTGTTTTCTTCTGTATGTTTGGTTCTGCAGCGGGTAACTGTTGGACCTCTTGTTCATTGTCTTCAAGTCGAATCAACATAGGTCTACTCCTGTCATCAAATACAACGTTAACTGAGTCGACTATCATCCTTGTTCTCTTGTTGTAAACTCTGTAGGCAGTACTATTTGTTGCATATCCCAAAAACAACCCTTCATCACTTCTGGAATCAAACTTCCCAAGATGATCTTTATCGTTCAGAATATAGCAGACGCATCCAAAAATATGAAAGTAGGCTAAATTAGGCGATTTGCCTCTCCAAATTTCATAAGGAGTAGTCTTAGTTCCAGGTTTAACATAAACTCTGTTGATAACATAGCATGCGGTGCTGACAGCCTCTGCCCAGAATTTTTGAGGAACATTGTTACCATGAAGCATAGCTCGAGCCATTTCTTGTAAGGTTCGATTTTTCCGTTCTACAACCCCATTCTGTTGAGGTGTTCTTGGTGCTGCATACTGATGACGAATGCCTTGTCTTTGGCAGAATCTCTCAAATTCCTCATTCTGAAACTCACCTCCATGATCGCTTCGGATCTGGATAATGCTTCCTTTCTCAGTTTGAAGCTGTAATGCAAGAATCTTGAAGCTCTCAACTGCATCTGATTTCTCCCTCAAGAACCGAACCCATGTATACCTGGAGAAATCATCTACCAAAACAAAGATGTACTTCTTCCCATTGATGCTCTCTATTTGTATAGGACCCATGAGATCCATATGAATTAATTCAAGCACCTTTTTTGAAGCTACCTCCGGAACCCTTTTGTGGTTTACTTTGATTTGCTTGCCTTTGTTACATGCTTCACACACTGAGTCTAGTTTGTCGCCAAGTTTAGGCACCCCTCGAACCAAACCTCCATTAACTATTTTAACAAGACTTTGCACATTCATATGTCCCAATCTCTTGTGCCAAAGTTCAACTTCAGAGACAGTTGCAGCTAAACATGTTGAAGAGGGTTTCCACATGTAACAATTATTGCCAGATCTAACACCAAACAAAACAGTATTGTTGTTCTCATCAACTGCTTGACAGTCAACCTTTGTGAAAATTACTCTCAAACCTTCATCACATAATTGACTGATGCTGATCAGGTTAGCTTTCAAACCTTCAACATAATACACATTGATTAATGATGGCTGATCAATATCTTCAAGTTGTCCCTTGCCTCTAATAGATCCTTTTCCACCATCACCAAATGTTACCTTTCCCCTGGTATCTCTTGATAGGCGGATAAAATGTTTGGATTTCCTGTCATGTGTCGTGAACAGCCGCTGTCAAAGTACCAAGGGTTACCACCTTCACTGCTTGTAGAAGTAAAAGCCACTTGTGCTCTTAATGATACTTCCTCACCGATTATCATAGACAGATTGCAGCAGAGATTGATCTCTTCAGTTTCTTGAATGGCTTGATCATACTTTTCTTCATTGTTCTCCGTCACCTTACTGTAGAGATCCTTTTTAGCTATCCAGACTTGGCAAAAACGAAATGGATTGATAAAGCATTTTCTAGCCATCCAAAGCTCCTTGATCTTATTCTTAAACTTATAACAGAATCTGCGAACATGACCTGCCTTTCCACAGTGAAAGCACACAACAGTACTTCTTCTTTGCTTGGAATCTGTCGAGTTTTGTCGAGGATCCTCTAACCTGACTCGTGATTCTCTGGTTCTTGCAGGTACTACAGGCTTCCTCTGTAGTTCAATTCTGTTCAGAACAGTTGACTCCTCAGCATGAGTTACGTTACTTTTCACAAAGTTTATAGACTTATCACGTGACAAAAGTTCAACTTCCTGTTGTTTGTTGTAACCCAGACCACGGTGTTGAGACCCAACAATCCCCTTTGACAAAATCTCATCTAACTTCTTACCACCATTGTTCAACATCCTGATTTTTTTATGATTTTCGTTTAGCTCCCGTTCAAGACGTGTTGCTCTTTCCTTCTCCGAACCAAAAAGTTCTTGAAGATTTCTCAATTTTCTCTCAAGCAACTCCTTTTCAGCAGGAAGCAACTCCTTACAAGTTACATGTTCAGACTTGCATTCTTCTTCTAGCATATTGACCTTGGCTTCCAACTGCAGTTTCTCTTTGACAAGTAGCAATTTTTCATTACACAGCTGAACCCAATTGTCATAAAGAATACAATAGCTCTCTTTTGTAATTGTATCTTCCTCATCATCATCTGAGCTCTCAGCTGGTACCTCATCACTCTTGACACTAAAGGCAAACAGATTCAACATTCCTTCTTCCTCATCACTATCAGAGTCTGAGTCGCTGAAACTAATAAATGACTTGTTCTTAGCCTTTTGTAGATTTGGGCATTCTGTCTTTAAATGTCCAAAGCCTTTACATTCAAAGCACTTCATCTCCTTCCTTTTTGTCAAAGGACATTCAGGTTTATAATGGCCGAACCCACTGCACTCATGACATTGAACTTCTTTTCTGTGATCAGCCTTTTCCCTCTCAGTCCTATTAAAACGATTTCCAGATTTTTCACCGTCATTTCTATTCCAGCGAGAAGACTCTCTTCCTTGTCCTTTCTCCACTCGTTTTAATGCTTTCCCAAAGTTCCTGGCCATCAAAGACATGTTCTCTTTAATCTCTTTCAACTGATCGTTTGTGTCATCAACCTTGAAAGCAATTCCTTTGCCATGAATTTTCTGTTCTTCAGCAACTTCCATCTCTTCGACTTCAACATACCAATCAGATCTTCAAATTTCAAAGTGTCAGTGTTTCCTGAAACTCTCATGACAGCTTTGTGTGCTGCATACTTAGATGGAAGACACCTAATTAATTTTTAACCAACTTGGTATCCTTGTAGGTTTTACCAAGATTCTTAGCTTCATTGGCGATAGAGCTCATTTTAGCACTGAATTGAGAAATTGTCTCATCTGGATCCATCCTTAAGACTTCAAATTGAGAAGCAAGCTGATCCAACCTTGTTCTTTTAACACTCGAATTTCCTTCATGAGACTTCTGCAGAATGTCCCAAGCTTGTTTGGCTGATTCACATCCTTGAAGAAGCTTAAACTCATCATCGTCAACAGCTCCAAATATTGCATTGAGTGCCCTAGTATTGTACTTAGACAAGTTCTTCTCTTCTACTGTCCAACGTGCCTTTGGTTTAGTGATCTTGTCACCAGCTTCAGTTTTCTCATAGGGAGGTTCCCATCCTTCTTCTACAGCCGTCCAAGCATCCTCACCTAGATTTCGGATCAACTGGACCATACGCACCTTCCAACGACCATAGCCTCTATCATCTAGCATGACAGGCTTCTGATGTATCACTAGTTCATTAGCTGACTCCATCTTTGTCTCAAGATCTCAACCTGTGTCGAGTATGTATCTCTCGTCGGTTGGGTGCTCTGATACCAAATGTAAAAACAAGATACAGCCAGTAATGAACAAAACTTGTTCTAATATTAAGAATCACTTAAACCACCTTACAAGATGTGTTTAATCAGTTTTACACACAGTCTACAAGACTTGTCACTGACCAATTCTTAATCCCTCACAAATCACAAGAACTCTCAAAGCTGTTTATACTTTCAAGTCTCGACTAATCTCTCAAAAACGGCCAAACCATATGTTTGCCTTGACACCACAATATATAGGAATCACCTATGACCTACTTTCCTAACTAAGGACAAGTCTAAATCTTCCAGTTGATACGATAATATCTTGTACTCCAATTAACGAATCTTCAAAAGTATTGCCACGTCATGTCATATCCGTTACTCCTCCAAGTGTGTAATCATCTCCTAGATTCCTACAGGCCATCCTTGTAGCATCAGAAAGTCTTCATGCTCTCAAATGGCTCATAAATTATCGCAAAGAAATGTTATCTACAATCTTCTTAGCAATTTTACAGCCGTTAAAGTTATGACCATCTCACGGAAGACTCTTAAGGTACGTATATCAAAGCTGATGATAATAAACTCTAAACTTTTCCATTACTTATGTTTTTATATAACTTTCAATGTTGTATGACTTCTCTTTTGTCGCAGTTGATCTATTATCTCCAAGACGACATTAACCCACTACCCGAATTTCGTGACTTAATCCGTCTGCGTGCTTCGATGTTCTTAGACGCCTCTTTGGTATTATTGCCAATGGTTCTTGAGAGCTGCCCGAATCTGAAACACTTGACCTTGGTAATGACTTGCTTTAGTTTACACTTTACAAGTTCTTACCTAACAAATGTTTTTTTTTTTTTGTCATCTGCTCATTTTTCTTGATTGGTGTTTGCAGGAATTAGTTAAAGCTGATTCTAGGGTGGAAACCAAGCTTCCCACTGTGATGTCTTTTTGTTTGGTATCGTCCCTTGAGTCTGTTGAAGTGGAAAGCCCAATAACAGAGAAAGAAACAGAGAAGAAACTGGTTAGATACTTTCTAGACAATGCGACATCACTCAAGAAGCTCGTTCTACGTTTGAATCTGTCTCAGGGAGTGAAACACAAGTCTGATGATCACTTTAAATCACTCTTTGACTCTCCGAGACGCTCTAGTGTGTGTAAATTCGAAGTTATTACAGTGGTTCAGACTGCAAAAGTATGAATAAAATCTTTGCCGGTCCAACTATAAGCATACATTTTTCGAGATGGACGTGGACCTAATTGGCAACTATGCTTTGGGTGCAAATGGTTGTAGAAAAGTGTGGAATAGTCAAAATAAGTGCATTTTTGGTAGCTTGAGCAAAAATGTATGATTCTTTTGAATCCACTGATAAAAAAATTGAGTAATTTAACCAAACCGGTTTAAACCGAACCAACCAAACCAAACCGATCTGAACCGAATACGAATCTATGCATAAACTGATAAACACACACTCGGTTAAGGTTATATTCAATCAAAACTCCTACAGAGTCAAAGTTGGTAGCAGCCAGCATATTGTCGTATCAATACATCCTCAGATTGAATTGATGCAAATGGATAATCATGGCATAGACTGGTTACAAGACAAAATCAAATTGAGCAACAAAAGATGAAATTCTCTACATATATCGATAAGCTCGAATGCTCGATAGTCAAAAATTTCGATGATCATAAAGTCTCAGAGGGCCAAAAAAACAAATTAGAAGTTGACTCACTTGTTTTAGGTCCAGCAGGATGATTCCATAGAGCTTGAAGCTTCAAAGTTGCCATCGGATCTTTTCTCTGTAATAACAAGTTTGGTCAAATTTCCCTGAAGAAATATTCTCTATGTAATATTGCCAGTCAAACATGAAATATTATCTGAAAATCTTATATAATATGAGAAGGTTTTCTCAACTTTTGCCAAGGAGATGACACTTGGCTTAATATATTTCTGACACATGTTTTTTTTTGTTTGAACCTAATTAATTATAGTTTGGACCTAATTAACTATAGACTCATAAAACCAAAAAAAAAACATCAGATTTTTTTTCATCCTTTATTTAATCAGAAATATATGTAGCCTCCAAGAATCTAGAACCACTTTATATCATTGTGTGGTTGGTTTCATCTCGGAAATTAACCAACATTAAATTAAATTTATAGGTTTGAATTCTTGGATTTAATTTCTATGTTTGAATCTAATTGTCACATACACAAACGGAATCAAATTTAAGTAAGATGGTGGGATAGTATTATTTAAGTAAATTAGTTTAACTTTTTAAAAATTTGTTTATATAAAACTAAATTTTTGAGCGTACTTTCTGGAAAATTACGTAAAATTGTGAATATGTTTTTAATCTAATTATATAATTAGTTTGTTCAATTCACACTTTTATTTCAAACATTATAGCATTTTTGAAATACATAAAATTAATAAGTTTTCAAAGGAATTTCAGAATAAATTATTAACATAATCAATTATGTTTTGATTTGAATTAATACCATCATTATATGCATTGCCTTTTATCTACCCACTATTTTCCTCAATTTTCATTTTTGTTTATATTACTTATCATTTTTAACTTACTATTTTGAAATACTTGTGAATTTATGATCATTAATATTTGATTTCAATCCTTTCTCTTAGGCCTGCGACTTCGGATTCTTCGGGTTGTTCGGTTTTGGTTTTTCGGTTTTTCGGTTAATTTGAAAATTGAAAACAGTTCCGAATTGAACCGACTAAGACTTCGGTTCGGTTCAGTTCGGAATCGGTTTATTCGGTTCGGAGATTCGGTTCATAATTGAGTTGTTTAAAAAAAAAATTCAACTGAAAAGCGATGGATCAACCCCCGACGGCCAGTTCTGAATGGTGGAGGATATCATCGATCTGAAAGGCGAAAATGATGATTATAAAAGATGACAAATCGAAAAGAAGAAGAAGATGATTATGGTGATAGATCTAAGAAATAAAAGATAACAGTGATGGATTGAAGAAGATTAGAAGAAGATGATGATGAATCGAAGAGGTAGGAGAAGATAATGGTGATGAATCGAAATAGAAGAAGAAGGAAAGAATAAGAAAAGTAAGAATTGTTTGTTTGTTTGTCTAGAAGAAAAAAAAGAACATAGGAAAAAAAAAGAAAAGAATCGATAAAGCTTAGAAAATAGGAAGAAGAAGAAAAGAATGACGGCTGGATAGAGTATTTGGTTAGGGTTTTTATTTAATCGGTTAATCGTTCGGTTCCAGCGAACCGAACCGAAAATTTCGGTTAACCGACCAAAATTAAAATCATTCTGATCGGTTATGTCAAATAATCTAAACCGAACCGATTTGTCCAAATCTCGATTCGGTTCGGTTTGGACAAATCGGTTTGGTTATAATTCCCAGGCCTACTTTCTCTCTCTTAAAGGCTCAAACATTCTATAGAGTTTGTTTTCCTAAAAATAACCTATTACCATACAGACACACCCTCTTTCAGACTATTGTGAAAACTAAAACATTTACTTTCTATTCTATCTATATATACATTTTTCAAGTACATTTAGCAAATAAATCCTGAAGTTGCCACTTATTTACAATCATGCCATTGTATTAAATATTTATATTTATTAATAAGATTTATTAATAAGATTTATTAATAAGATTTATTAAATTATGATATCTATATCTATTTTTGTAAACAATTATTCCTCCATAATCCTAACTTTCCAAAAAAATCGGAACCACTACTATTTACATTAAAGACTAATTTGATAATTAATTAAATAAATATAACTTTCATTAAACTTGAAAAAAAAATTCTTCCTAATCAAATAATAATATTTTTGCGGGTTAAAGTCATTAAATATATTGTTGGTCAGACCTCACATGGCGGATTAATACATATTATCACGTTTTCACCACTAAAACAAAACTAGAATAATTGAATTAGTAAAATGTTCACATATCCTAATTTTGTAAACTCAAGCGGGACATATGGGTGCAGACTATATACTCCTATGGGTTTTGTAGGATACTTTTTTACGGGTTAAAGTCATTAGATCTGTTTTAGAAGCGACCTGACATTACGGGGTTGAACTAACGCTAAAATATTAATTTATTTAATATATTATAGATTTTTAACTCACAAAATAATTAACCATATATCCTATGAAACTCGTGAAAGTATATACACGTCCGCAACCGTTTCAGTACATACATTTTATTAATTTTTTAATGGTATAAATCTTTTAACTTATAAAATATTTAAAGGAAAACATAACTAATATTAATGATAATTATTTCAAAAACAAATGTACATATATTTACTAAAATATTTAAATATTTTACGAACAAAATTAAAAAATAGTCCCGCGGTGTACCGCGGGTTCAAACCTAGTTATGGATTCAATCTCCAACAAACAACAAAACACCAGTAACAATAGCATTGTTGTTAGGATCATCCATTTTTGGGAAGTTCCTAACTTTAGAAGAAATATTATCTTACTAATTCTTGAATATTTTTTTTCCAAAAATGTAAATTATTTTTCTATTGTTCATCTTTTGATGATTTATGCACTCATTTTAAAATACAATTACTTTCTGTTCTATCCTCGATTCAATCTCCAACAAACAACAAAACACCATTAACAATAGTATCGTTGTTCGGATCATCCATTCTTGGGAAGTTTCTAACTTCAGAAGAAATATTATCTTACTAAGTTTAATATTTTCCCCAAAAATGTAAATTATTTTTATTATTGTTCATCTTTTGATGATTTATGCAATCATTTTAAAATATTTCTAAAAGAAAATAAATAATTGTATGTGTATTTTTTTGATTTTAAAAGAACTTAATATATTATGATGTTGGGCGTCAGATTCTTAGAGTAAGAGTTGAAAGAAACCTTACAATATCATATAATCTAATAATAAAGTAAAGTTTTTTTTTGGCAAGTCCTAAAAGATTATCATTTGATCCTCTCTTCTTTCTCAAGTGTCATTTTGTTTCTTCAAATTTTTAGTATACAAATTTATTCAATTGAATTTACATAATCAAATTTCTCTTGACAAATAATTTGATGATTAAATAGTTTAAGGATATAATATTATAATATATATATTTGGTTGTATATTTTAATAATTGGCTGTTTTATTTCCACACTTTAATATAAATAATTCACATGATCTTGATATTACATTACTTCATTTCGTTTTCAATCCATTTAAAATAGACTAATGTATATTTTAATATATAATTTCTAAATAACTAAATGAGAATTGAATATATTTTTGCGATAAAGAGATAACTGTATATATTTTTGTTTAAAGGGAGAAGTGAATATATATTTAAATTCATGATTTGATTAGCTAAGATGCCCTTTCATAGATCTATATTTATAATATATAATTCTTGAATATATATTTAAAAAAAATAGAAAATTTTAGTT
Organism: Camelina hispida; assembly: GCA_023657505.1. Classification (NCBI taxonomy): domain Eukaryota; kingdom Viridiplantae; phylum Streptophyta; class Magnoliopsida; order Brassicales; family Brassicaceae; genus Camelina; species Camelina hispida. Next base: position 5,692,813 of record CP094636.1, on the reverse strand, counting down.
ATTAATTCATAATAATGTATTTTTATAAACCTGACAAACTCTTTTGTTAATTTTTCTTTTACATCTCATCAATCTCATATTTTGTATTAACTCTCATTTTTGTAACTTTCATAATATTTATAGTAATGCAATGAATGATTACTAATAACATTTAGAAATATTACATATATAAGAAAATATATTAATATGTAATAATTTCATATCTATAACTCTCACATGGTTTATGTGACTCATATAACAATGAAATACTCCCTCTGTTTTTATCGTTTTAGATTTCAATAAAAATGTTTGGTGAATATTCCAGTTTTATCCGTGATGTTTTAAACTTTTGACCTATAATATATTTATAAAATATATTAATAAAGAGTAAAACAGACAATTTAATATATTTTTTTTTAATTTGTGTGAGAAAACCTTAAACGACAAGTAAAAAACCGGAAGAAGTATAAATTAAAATTACCTAATAGATAGAAATTGATGTAAAATTAGTGGATTTATTATCCAATTAAATAATAAATTTTCTATATGCTCTTAACTACAATTTTTCTTATAAATAGAAAGATAAATATTTTACTAACCCTCATATCTCAAGTCTCAAATAATATTTTTTTAATTAATATTTTGATAACTAACAATTTCCGAAATCACAAAATATATCCAAGAATAATGTAAACTAAATCCGTCTGTAGCACGGAGCGACTACTAGTTTATAATACCAGATAGTCTTAATCTGTGAGTGCAATTTTAAAATTCAGTATAAAATTGAATTGTACTTAATAGTAAGGTGTTCGGTACCTTGTTAGCAATGCTTATACCCCATTTAAACGTTGGAGCACAGAAATGAACTGATTAAGAGATTAAGACCAATAACAACAACAACAACAAACGAATCCATTAGACGTGATAGGTTGCTAAACATCAAAAGAATCATACATATCTACATCTATCTACATCTATTGAAACATCAACTTTTTTTTCGTCTTCTTCTTCGTGGAGTTTCTCTGTTCTATCTACATCTATTGGTCCATTTATGTCTTGTTTGTTTCAGTGAACATAGATATCAAGAAAAAGAAAACGCTACTCAAAAACGCTGTCGTCTTTAGCGGTGCAATTAAGCCAATACAATGATCAAAGCCAAAATTTGTATTGGGCCTATTGTTAGTGGACCTTTAGCATATATCTTTTGTAACTAAAACTATAGGTTTTTACTGTATATATAAGCTTTGCTCTTGTTGTTGTTCTTGATACATTCATAGCGAAACCTAATAACGTGTGTCGCACTCTTTACAACTTAACCCTAAACGGAGGCAGATTGATTACTCGATATAGCACGAAGAACTTGAGATAAGTTAAATGGATAATGATCTCATGAGCTTGTCGGGGTTGAAAACATCTATAAGGACGTAATTAAGTTCTCTTTCTCTATTGATCTTTTCCAGTTTTTTTCTTTTTTACTTTCTCAATCTTTTTGTATTCGTGAATTTGTAAAATTGTATCAGTTTTTTTTTTTAACTTAACTAATTTCTGGGTGAAATCCATAATTTTAGGTTACTTGAGGAGGCACGTGGAGAGAGAGTAGTATGTGATAGCAGAGGGGAAGATAGGATAAGCTTATTACCTGAACCCTTGTTATGTCATATACTTAGCTTTCTTACAACTGAGGAAGCTGTTTGGACAAGTGTTTTGTCCTCTAGGTGGAGAAATCCCTGGAAATGGGTTCCGGTTTTAGATGTAGACAGCTTTGATTTCCCAAATCACGAAGCATGTGTGGATTTCATCAACAAGTTTCTGAGTTTCCAGAGCGAATTCTACTTGCGTGAATTCAAGCTAGTCACTGAATGTGTCTCTATTTACGAGCCCTGTCTCGTTAGAGTGCTGAAGCGAAAGATCCAACACTTCCAAGTTGATAATCAGTTCGCACTTCAGAGCATGAAGATTCCATTAAACCAATCTGTTTGTGAGAATTTGGTATGCTTAAAGCTCTATTCTACAAGGCTGACTGAGTTTGAGTCTCTTTCCTTACCCTGTCTCAAGATCATGTACTTGAAAGATGTTAAATTGTCTAGGAATGTAGTTGTTGAGATTGATACTCCGAGGCTTGAGTATCTGACTCTCATAGATTACAACTTCAAAAGATTCTTCAAGATTATCAGTATGAGTGATTCTGTCAAGGTTGATATCGATGTCGACCGCCGCGACCTAGTGGATTACATATTATCGGAAATAAATCTTATCTATAAACTTCTTAGCAATTTTACAGCCGTTAAAGTTATGACCATCTCACGGAAGACTCTTCAGGTACGTAGAACAAAGCTGATGATAATAAACTCTAAACTTTTCCATTACTTTCAATGTTTTTATATAACTTTTAATGTTGTATGACTTCTTCTCTTTGGTCGCAGTTGATCTATTGTTTCCGAGACGACATTAACCCACTGCCCAAATTTCGTGACTTGATCCGTCTGCGTGCTTCAATGTTCTTAGACGCCTCTTTGGTATTATTGCCAATCGTTCTTGAGAGCTGCCCCAATCTTAAACACTTGACCTTGGTAATGACTTGCTTTGGTTTACACTTTACAAGTTCTTACCTAACAAAGGTTTTTTTTTTTTGTCATCTGCTCAATTTTCTTGATTGGTGTTTGTAGGAATTAGTTAAAGATGATTTAAGAAGGGAAACCAAGCTTTCGACTGTGCTGTCTTTTTGTTTGGTATCGTCCCTTGAGTCTGTTGAAATGGAAAGCCCAATAACGGAGGAAGAAACAGAGAAGAAACTGGTTAGATACTTTCTAGACAATGCGACATCACTCAAGAAGCTCGTTCTACGTTTGAATCTGTCTCAGGGAGAGAAACACAAGTCTGATGATCACTTTAAATCACTCTTTGACTCTCCAAGACGCTCTAGTTTGTGTAAATTCGAAGTTATTACTACAGTGGCTCAGGCTGCAAATGTCTATACTATCTGGGGACATCCTCTGATACCCAGTGCCTCAAGAATTTTTGGGCACTGGATAAATTAGTTTTTTTGAATAAAAGACCAAAAAATTTTTTTGAACCTCTGTTATATGTTAAAATAAATATGGGTTTCATTTTGATAATATATAAACAATTGATAAGAATATAAAATTTTATTTTCGTCTATGTTGGAATCAGTTGAGATAATTATGAAAGATAATGAGTCTTTTTAGTTATTGACTCGTCGTAAACATAAATCATTAAAATATATTTTAATGAACTATTTTTATGTTACAAATTTTGTTTTTGCCTCTTGTATTTTACATTATTTTTTTTGTGCCCCTTTATCTTGCATTATTTCTTTTTTTTGTGCCCTTTTATCTTGAACTCGGGGCAGTCACTTCTTGTCCTCCTATCTAAGCCGACACTGATGATACCATACGTTATTACAGATGGGAAACCAGCTGTCTTTTTGTTTGGTATCATCCCTTGAGTCTGTTGAAATGGAAAGCCCAATAACGGAGGAAGAAACAGAGAAGAAACTTGTTAGATACTTTCTAGACAATGCTACATCACTCAAGAAGCTCGTTCTACGTTTGAATCTGTCTCAGGGAGAGAAACACGAGTCTGATGATCACTTTAAATCACTCTTTGACTCTCCGAGACGCTCTAGTGTGTGTAAATTCGAAGTTATTACTACAGTGGCTCAGATTGCAAATGTATGAATAAAACTTTGCCTGTCCAACCATAAGCATACATTTTTCGAGATGGACCTAATTAGCAACTATGCTTTGTGTGCAAATGGTTGTACACTTAACAAAGTTAGTGGGATAAAGCATTCCTCCAAAATTTTACCATTTAGGTTGAGAAATGTGGAACAGTATTACAATCATAGTTGTCACACTAACATTTCAATTTCTAAATGCAATAAACAATCTATAACCCCCAAACAGATTTGGTTATCTTGGAATGAATCTGCACAAGATAGATGGTTACTCTTCATCATTCTTTTGCAACAATAGGATCTGTTTCAGATGCATAATCATGCCTGCCAACAACACATATATCAATGTCAAAACAGAGACAAATATCAATAGCGAAGTTTGAAACCATGATTTATTACCAAACTATGTTCACTAAAAGAAAGAGAGTGTTCTTTTTCCATTGCCATTTGGCAATCAAAGCAAAAGCACTTCAACGCGTATCTCATGCAAATGTAAAGAGTATTGTTCTGTAGATCTTACTTTATTTTACGAGTAAGTTGGTATATGCCTGTCGCCGCCATACCAAGACTAACACTAAAGAGATTCCAATTTTTCTGTAAACAAAAGTTACAACAAAATCATAATAATAAACCAGTAATCCCAGTAGCCAATGACATGAACATGAGTTGCAGTAAACATACCGGAGTGATTACAGTACTGTAACGTGACCAAATAAGTCCAGTTCCTGTGATCACTGATAATAATAGATAGCAAACAAACAATACTGTAAGAAGACTGAGACATGGAGACACAATGAAAACGATATAAAGCATTTAATTTATATTAGGAGATTTGTCAAGAGTATTGTCAATACCAATTTGTTGAGGGTATGAAAGTGTCTCTGGAGGTTTCTGAAAGTCTGCAATGTTGGCAATGCTTATACCCCATTTGAACGTCGGCGCCCAAAAATGAACTGAAGAAATACAAAATTGACTTTACAAGTCAGGTTCTGTATGAAGCTTGCTCAAGCTACCAATTAAAAATGCACTTAATTGATTAAAGTTTGAATCCACTGTGTACCAAACCGGTCTAAACCGAACCAATCAAACCAAAACCGATCTGAACCGAATAAGAAGTTTCTATGCATAAACCATTCGGTTAAAGCTTATATTCAATCAAAATTCCTAGAGTCAAAGTTCAGCATGTCATTTGTATCCATACATTCTCAGATTCAAAAGTTTGAATTGATGCAAATAGATAATCATGGCATAGACTGGTTACAAGACAAAATCAACTGAGTCAAAACAGAAACTGAAATCGAATTGAGCAACAAAAGATGAAATTAATTCTCTACTGGTATAGTTTGGTCAATAATAAAAAAAAATCGATGATCATCAAGTCTCAAAGAGCCAAAAAAACAAATTAGAAGTTGACTCACTTGTTTTAGGTCCAGCAGGATGATTCCATAGAGCTTGAAGCTTCGAAGTTGCCATCTGATTTTTTTCTCTGTAAGTTTGCTCAAGTTTCTCTGAAGAAATATTCTCTATGTAACAATGCCAGTCAAACAAATAAACCATTAAAAAAAAAAAAACTAGTGATTCGTTCTTATTTTAATCGTGTGGTTGGCTGCTGTTGAGTACGACGCCGTGTTTAATACTATTTGATGATAATCGTCCCTACAAAATAAATGGGAAACGTGTATTAGGAAACTTTTACTTCTCTAAACCTTGATTTTATTCATCTATACAAATCACCCATAAATACAAAATATATATAAACCCTATGTATTACGTGATTATCACTTAAAAGAGAAGATAAGCAAATTGATTGTCATATTTAAAGTAAAGATTAAATCCAAGTGGTCTCGTTTCCTAAACTGAAAATAGTAAAATTAGACATAAAAAAAGCCAATCGGTTTTACAAGATTCATTTAATAATATAAACTCATGAGGTAGATCGTATACTAAACAGTATATTTATTATTAAGCTTCAAAATTTGCTTGGTTTTATTTTTGTTGCAACCAATTAATATAAAAGATTGACAACAAAATCAAACTATTAAGCATCAAATACTTAAATCACTTGTGACGAGAATCACTATCAGAATACACATGAGGTAGATCGTATCTAAAGTATAGTGAAAGAAAGAGAGGGATGAGAAAGGAAACCTTTTTTTTTTTTCTTTTTCTTAACAAAAAAATGGCGTTATTAATGTAGTCTTCATATCAGTTCTTTTTGTCTCAATGGGGTTATATACCATTGTTTTGTGTATATTCAAAGCTGCCGGCAGCTGCAAATGTAAATTTGTATTTCTACTTAAATTATTTTGCTCCATTTTACTATAAAAATATCGGTTTATGTGGTATTTCAAGAATGTTTTTTACGAAATAGAAAATAAACTTAGTGATGTGACTAATGTCAGATCATTATGACGAGTTGACGACTAATGTTGTCCTGTCCACCGTAAATCCTTCGTTCTTAAGTTTTTAACCTTTCTTCTCTAATTAACTGAAGTAATTTCTCGGGTAAACCAAAAATATAGTACAAAATAATTTTCCAAATTTAAAGAATGATTAGTGTAATTGCCTAAACTTTTAGTTATGCATGCAAAGTGCTGTTTTCGCTCAATATGTATATCTAAATAATATATTTTATATATATTAAAAAAAAAACTCTAAATCTATTAACAATGTTTTCTTGGAACTTGTTAAAAACTTGAAATTACATTTTCCTTCCCAGTATAGTGTGGACCTTTCGGCTTTCGCCTTCTTCCTCCTCTTCCTCCTCCCTTTAAGTATACGAAACTGATCTTAGCCAGAATTGATTTGTTGTCTTCGTTTAGCTTTGTTGATTTTCCTGCTTCAGGTGCTTGTATAGAGCTGCTTTCCACTTTGTTCCTATCATACTATATTTGTTAGTTTGCCTTATAAACCATGTTTCATTTCTATGTTGCTATGAAGTAGGTACTTTAACTCTTTATATATTATGTTTCAGAAAAGATTCTGTGACATGGAGAGGAACGAGAAGAAAAGTCTGGTTACTCAGATCTTCTCTTGGTCCGTCAATTATATTCTCAACAAAGATATCCACAAGGAAGAGATTAGGTCGATACCAGACATGTTTGGGTCCGTTGATGAATACCGTAACTGCTTTGTTCCTCTTCTCCTAGAGGAAACACGTACAGAGTTGTTCTCAAGCTTGAACTCTTTGAACAAAGCTCCAGTCTTTTACACGCGTTCCGTGGAAGCTACGGGGATTAAACCGCCGAGTAGAACAATATCAAACAAGCTCAAGATATCAGTACAGATGAGTATGGCGGCGCAAGGAAACAGTACTAATTACGAGCCAAAACATGGGGACCTCATTGCTCTCACAAAGGCAAAAAGGCCAAGAGGCATCGATGACTTAAACCCACTGATTCTTGCATATGTATTCTCTGTTGACGATGAGCTACACTTCACTGTTCATTCCTCCAAAACCATATCCATTGATGAGAGGTTTTCGTTTCGTTCCGGTGTGTTTCTGATGAATTTAACCACAACCACACGTATCTGGAAGGCTTTGCACAACGGAGATGCCAACTTGAGTCTCATCAAGAGTGTCCTTCAGGCAAACACCGCGGTAAGTAACATGTAATGATCTTGCTTTAACGTCTGATATATGTGTATGCTGTGGATTAATTGTGGTTTTGTTCTTGTATATGTTTCAGGATACAGAGCAACCTGTTTCTTCTAGGAATTTTGGTAATGATGTAATGGATATTATGCGTTCAGCCAACTTGAACTCTTCCCAAGAATCTGCAATCTTAGCTTGCCTAGAGACAAGACAAATCCATTACAAGACTAGTGTGAAACTGATTTGGGGGCCACCTGGTACTGGCAAGACAAAGACGGTGGCTACGCTTCTTTTTGCTCTTCTCAACTTAGGTAGCAGAACAGTAGTGTGTGCTCCTACAAACACGGCTGTTGTAGGAGTTGCATCGAGGCTTTTGGCGTTATTTAAGGAAACTTCTTCATCAGAACATTCTACTCACGGGCTTGGGAATATTGTTTTAGTCGGAAACCGAGTTCGAATGGGGATAGATGACAGGGGAAATGATGATCTCCTCAACGTGTTTCTTGATCATCGCATCAGTAAACTGGGTAAACTGTTTTCGCCATCGACCAGATGGGATTTGGAGTCAGTCACAGATTTTTTTGATTATACGGAATCTAATTATAGGAATTATATGTTCCTAATTGAAAGAAGGGAGAAGCGAGAAGGTAAGAGTATTCTTACAACATTTGGTGAGTTCCTAAAGAAAATGTTTCTTGGCTCAAATGAAGGAATGGAGAAGGAAGAAGCTAAAAAGAAAGAAAAGATTCTTACATTTGGGGAGTTTGTAAAGCCAAAGTTTGATGAGTTAAGTGAAACAATGGAGAAGGTCCACAGGGATATGGTGGATATGTACACACATCTGCCTAAGTCTTTTATATCATCTAACGATGTGAAGAAAATGCATGCAGCTCGTCAAGCTATTCGCCGAGCCAGATCTTTCTTGCAGGAGAATCAAGAAAGCTTCACATTCGATAGTTTTAACAAACTCATCGGTGTTGATTGCCTTCAGACTCTACGTTTTCTATCAAAACGTTTTGAGACTCTAGGCTTGTTGGTAAACGAGGATGTAAGGAGATTCTGCTTACAAAATGCACATGTAATTTTCTGCACTGCCTCAGGTGCTGCAGAGATGACAGCCGAACGGACAGGATCTATAGAACTGCTTGTAGTTGACGAGGCTGCTCAACTTAAAGAATGTGAATCAGTTGCTGCGTTGCAACTTGAGGGCTTGCGCCATGCTGTTCTTATAGGAGATGAGCTTCAGCTACCAGCAATGGTACAAAGCGAGGTACTCTCTTTTGTCTTATTGATCTATTTGTGTTTTTTGGCATTTTAAACGTAGGAATGGAGTTTTGAAAATTGGTTCTTGTATGAGTAGGTATGTCAGAAGGCCAAGTTTGGAAGAAGCTTGTTTGAGAGATTGGTTTTGATTGGCCACAAGAAGCATTTGCTTAATATTCAATACCGTATGAATCCATCTATAAGTCGTTTCCCCAACCTAGAGTTCTATGATGGTAAGATCTCTGATGCTGACATTGTTAAAGAGAAGAGCTACCAAAAGCGGTTTCTTCAAGGAAACATGTATGGTTCTTTCTCGTTTATCAACGTGGGACTTGGGAAAGAAGAGTTTGGTGATGGACATAGTCCTAAAAACAAGGTTGAGGTTGCTGTCATTGCTGAGATCTTATCCAATCTTTTCAAAGGTAATCTTAATTGATCTAAGTCGAAATTTATAATATGTTTTTCATATTTTCTTTTAAAACTTGCCTAATTTTTGAAACAGTGTCAAGTGAGACAAAGATGAAGATGAGCGTTGGGGTTATCTCACCTTACAAATGTCAAATTAGAGCAATCCAAGAGAGGATCGGTAATAAGTACAGTTCCGTATCAGATAACCTTTTCACTTTGAATGTTCGGTCGGTTGATGGATTTCAAGGAGGAGAAGAAGATATTATTATCATATCCACCGTGAGAAGCAACGGCAACGGAAGCATAGGTTTTCTCTCTAACAGTCAAAGAGCCAACGTGGCACTGACTCGTGCAAGGCATTGTTTATGGGTGATTGGGAACGAGAGAACTCTATTGCGAAGTGGTTCAGTTTGGACAAAGCTCGTTAGGGACTCGAAGATACGTGGATGTTTCTATGATGCTGTTGATGAGAAGAATTTAAGAGATGCCATGAACAATGCTCTTCCAAAGGTCAACATGTCTGATGTATATTCGAGTTTTCAATCTCTTTCGATCAGGAGGGAAAGAAAAAATGCCTGGTAGCTCTCTTTTACTCTCTGGATGGTTTTTTCTTCTATTTGTGGTTTCGGTACCTATGAATAGTATTGAACTGAAATTTTGAAACTCTTTCTTGCTAAACAAGTAATTAATGTACTATTATGTCGTAAACTATGTAAGATGAATGTTCACATACTAGTAGATGCATTTCAGTTTCCGGGGAAAGCTTTTGAAGTTCATATAGAACCAAAAACGAGTTTACTTAAATTACCAATGCAAATTAAGTCTCAGGGAGATATGCTAATCTGGCAAGGAGCTTAACATTTTGCGGAATGCTCTACACATAGTTAGATATTGCATGCAACTTTATGTTATAGAGAAACTTGTTCACCTTCATTGCAACTAAGTAGGATCACTTTTGTCGAATGCACACCGTAGTCTAGTTTGTCACTTCGGTTCCCACGACTAAGACAGCCAGATCAGAAGCGGAGGTTATACAATAATGACGACAGAATTTAGGAGAAAAAAGTCGTAAGCACTGTGAACATGCACACAAATGTAGACCTAAACAAACAATAAGAACCTAAATGGTTTACCTATACATGAATACATACAAAACCCAAACTTCATTGTTCTAACTCTGAAATAATTCTTCAAAGAGTGTACCAAATGAGTTTTTCATAATGACATTAAGAAATTATATTTTACAAGACCAACAAAGGAATCGTTAATGGCCTCATATTTTTATTACAGCTTCCTCGTCTTTTCTTTCTTAAAATTTATTTTCGTTTTAAAAAGATCCTATACCCCTTTTTCTTTCCCCTGTTTCTAATTGATTTAAAGTCTTGAGGGCATTCCTCCAGCAACGACCAAAGTTTCTCCGGTGATGTAAGAAGAATCATCTGATGCTAAGAAAGCCGCCGCACCAGCCATGTCTCCGGTTGTTCCCAACCTGTTAAGCAGAGTCTTCTCTTTGATACTTTCCCTCTGAGCAAAATCCACAAGTGTACTATTATTATTATTCCATTGTTTGAGATACAAGCATAATCTTAATCTTAAAAGATTACCACTTCGGAGTTTCCAGTAATGAAAGAAGCAAAGTGTGTGGGAACAAAACCGGGTGCAACTGCGTTCACACGTGTGTCTGGTCCCATCTCAGCAGCAAGTGCCTGAGACATGATGTTCAATGCAATAAATAAATCACCATAATCATCATCCAGTCAGGAGATGGGAGACGCTAACACATACCTTCACTAGGCCTAGAAGAGCAGTCTTAGTAACACCGTACATAGCCATGGATCCTTGTGGTTGAAATCCAGTAATGGAAGTTATGAAGATAACTGAAGAACCCTTCTCTAGGTGAGGAGCCATGTCCTGGTAAAATGAACACAAACAAGGTCAAATCGAATCCAAAATTGATCTATTTGGCTATGTAAAGACAAAGCTAATACTTTATTTTATTTTGCATTATTGTGACTGTTACAAACTAATGAAACTATAAAAAGGAAAAGCTTTTACCTGAAGGAGAAGTATAGAGGACTTGACATTGATTTCCCATAGCTTGTCGAGAACACCTTCTTTGGTAGACAAGATCGGGTCTGTAGATGGATTGGCAGCCGCGTTACAGACCACAATATCTATCTTCCCATATTTCTGAAACCAAACACCAATTAAAACGTAACTAACACACACAGAAGACATTGTAATCTGTCTTAAGTAAATCAAAGACACGCAAACAAAGGATTCACAAGTGTGGTAAAGTGAGAGAGCTTGAAGCAACAAGACCAAAACAACATTTTGGTTATGTAAAGCTTGTGCATGATCAATTTGTTCATAGACTCTGGAAACCAAAATCCAATAAAAATGTAACTAAAACACAGAAGACATTGTAACCTCTCTTAAATGTAAATCAAAGGCACGAAAAAAAGGATTCACAAGTGTGATAAAGTGAGAGAGCTTTGAAGCAACAAGACCAATCAACAATGTAAAGCTTGTTCATGATCGATTTGCTCATAGATTAAGTTTACCTGAACAGTCTTCTCGACAAGATTACGGCGATGTTGAGCATTGGAAACATGACAAACGATTCCATAAGCATCAATCCCTTTGGATTTGAGTTTCTCTACCGCCTCGTCAACATTTGCCTTGCACATATATATAATCAAAATCAACAAAAAATGGCTAAAACAAAGCTACCAGCTTCCAAAAACACACACAAAATCTGCTTCTCTGATCAGAATCACGGACTTTAACAACTTCAACTCAAAGAACACATCAGCAAAAATCCCAAAGAACTGTCAAAATTTAGATGATTCACTACACAGTAACATGGAGAAAACTAGATTCTGTAACAGATCAAACCAAAATTTTCAACAATTCTGGGAAATTGCAAAATCAAAATCCCTAGTAAACTAAATTGAAGTACAAAGTACGAAGGTCCGTCACTAAGAACAAATCGAAGAGAGAGATAGTGGAAACCTGTTTGCGGGAAGAGACGACGACGGAAGCGCCTTCGAGACCAAAACGCTCAATGATTCCGAAACCAATCCCTTGCGTCGAGGCCGTCACAATCGCTACTTTACCTTCCAATCTTCTCGGTATCTTCGTCTTCTCCATTTTCAATATTTTCTTGCTTCTTTCTTCCAAAGATTGTTCTCTTCTCTCTCTATCTCTAAAGTGAGCGATGAGTGATGAAGTTTCCGGCGTTTGAAACGTTTAAAATTTCGTTTCTTTAAAAGCGTTTAAATGATTGTTCGTGAAATTGCGTTTGAAACGATTTAATAACAAGCGCGTTTGATTTATGGTAAGAAATTCCATAGGATTTTTCTTAATCCTAACAATAGTGTGACACAATAAAAATTAAAATAAATCCGACCAACAAAAAGTTAAAATTAATATAATTTGTTGGAATATATCGTAAAAGAAGAGAGGAAAATGTAATTAGGATGTAAAAAGAAAAAAACGAAAAGGAAAATTCAAGAAAAGACAAAAGGAAAAAAAAAAAAAAAAGAAGTAAAAAACTCATGAAAATGGAAAAGAAAGAAAAAGGAAATCACAAGAAAAATATGGAAAACTTATCAATTTACTATTTTTACTTGACATCCATAACTCTATAAATAAACTCTTGCGTTAGGATTGTAATCATAATAACAAAGAGAACCAAAATAATCTTACAGAGAAGTTATTGCACAGCAAACCATCTTGTTCTGCTATAATGCTAATGGGAATCGAAACGTCTCCCTCTGCAAAATCAGGGGTCGAACAGTACCGTAGAGATGATGAACGAGAACTTGCACAAGAGAACGCTGTGCGGGAGAGAACTATTGTTGTTGGTAGTTCAGCTACGACATCGAGTTTTCAAGCTGAAGAAATTGGTTCGGTGTTGGTGAAGCAGAGATTGAAGAAGCTGAAAGAGTTAGAAGCAATGAACCAAGAGCTAAAATCACGTTTGAATGAGGACTTTAGCAGTTTCGAAAAGAGTATTGGAAGGACGATAAGGCAAATAACTGCGGTGAAGGATAATGTAGATACAAAGATCAATGAGATTGTCAAAATATTCAAAGACCCTCCCTTATCCATCAGTATTGCAGCTTTTGCAAAGAGAATGGTCTACAATGGGGAAAGACTCCCTTTTGCATCCAGCTACGTTATCGTTCACGTCACCTCGATGTTTCCACAAGCTATGGATATACTACTCGCTGAGTTCCACAAAGCTTGCATTTACACTGCACCAAATCATATTCCAAACTCAGATCAGTCAGTGTGGGATTCTTCTGACGCTTACAAACGCCTAGATTCTATTATGAAGCTTTACGGTGCGCTCGTCCAGGAAGATATACACGGTGGCAATGCTACTAACATGCATGGGATAGAACATGGATGGACTTGGTTAACCCAGTTCGTTAACAACACTTCAACCAACAACAACAACATAGCTAACGCAATAGCCTTACATGCCTTTCTAGAGACAGCAGGCTTTGGTCTTCATCAGCGGTACGAATCTCAGTTTGTGAATGTTGTGAACGATGTGGGAGAGCAAATTTTGAAGAAACTGAGGACAGAAAAGGGAGAGCAAATCTTCAATAATTGGAGTACAGAATTGATCATAGCCGTTATCAGAGCCTACTTAGATGACCAGATGTATCTAAAGGAGCCTGAAGGAAGAACTATGAAGACGAGTCTCTTCTCAACGATGTATACTGATGAGTTAGAACAACATTACCAGAGATTGATTACTAATTCAGAAGAGCACAAAACATAATCTCCAAATATTTAACATGTTCTACTGATTGTGATAAACTCTGAAGCTTGATCATATAATGTTTTTTTTTTCCTTCTAAGTACAAGCATTATTGTTTTAATCATAAGGATTTCTGAATTTCTTCAATAGATCTGGAATATCGTATCCCAGCATATCATCCACTGCTTGAACCATCTTAGGCTTCAGCTTCTCGAATTTGTCAATGTTATAGCCTCCCAATACTTCTCTAAAATGCTCCACACTTGGGAAATCTCCAGCCGGAAGATGAAACTCTCTCTGCACCTGGTTTTTTAAGAATTACAATAAGTTTTTTTCTTAATAATCTGAAATCAATCAATACAACAAATTGGAAAACATGAGATAAAAATCAATTCCTTTACTTACTTCTTGATCAATAGAGAGGTACGCGTAAACTTAATTCTAGTTTGGCTTACAGTCAACTACTTTGGTTTAGGACATTTTTAAAATCTCTAGTAGGCTACACATAATGCGATTAGTCTAAGTTTTGAAGCCCAAATGAGATATTTACTAACCTTTCCAAATTCTTCTTGGAGATTGTCCATAAGACGTTGCTGAGCTTTGGATTTGCCCATCATTGCTGGCATTTCCTTCTTAAGGTGACTCATTATGTATGCATTGATCTTCGCTGCTCGAGCTCGCTTCACAAACTCGTTAATCTGCAACAAATCATTGTTTTCAGCCTCACAAATTTTGAATTTATGGACATTATTGTTTAAAATGAGACTCATCAAGGTCATACCTTTCTGTCACATGCTTTCTTAGGTATATCCATTAAGTCTGCTAGAAGATCATTTTGCTCTTTCTCAAAGAGTTCTTTTCCAATTGGTCCAACTGCAGCTTCGTTTATGGGTTTGTCATTGAAGGACCTGCACAAGTAAAGCAATAACAAAATCAATATATTGTGTAACCAAATGAAACTAATGGCTTAAATTCCTTTTAACAGCTCATGAAATCAAAATCACAGTTCATGTTGTATTCAAAGGCATACCCAATATAGACACGTACGACCTCTGGTGTATTCAAGACTTTACCAAGCGACCACATCAATGCTCCATACACTCTCATTAGCTAAGAAACAAGGATTTAGATCAGCTCAAAAACAAGTAAAAATCAAGCTTATGAATGGGGGAGGAAATGGATAATTACTTGTTGAGTATCAACTTGGTCAGCTTTGTTTAAGACAACACGGATCTTGTCTTCGTTACCACGCAGAGATGTTATCACCCGTTTGAATTCATCACTTATGTCAAGCTTGTGGGGATCAAAGAGAAGGAGAATCATATCACATTTAGATGCAAACCATGAGATGACACCAGTGAAGTCATAGCTCCTTTGCATCCTTTGTTTCTCTCCTGAAAGAACTCCAGGAGTGTCTACAAGAGTAATTTGGTCCAAGACCTACAACACAAACAGGAAGACAAGGCTCACATAAACCAACAGAGAGAATAATCAAAAAGAGACAATGGAATAATGCTTAATTACTCACGGGATGCGGCATTTGTGAACACTCAAACTTTGAGAGGAAAGCACCTCCAAAACTTGTTAGCCCGTTAAATGGCATGTCAGCTTGAACAGCCATAGTATTTCCAGGTATGGTTCGTTCATCTGGTCCACTCTATAAGAAAATCAAATTATAAGAGTTAACTTAAATGAATACATCAAGTAACTAACTAGTAATCATTCGACTACGATCAAATCAAGACACACTGACATACCATTGCAACCACAAACCGATCTGTTGTTGGCTCTGGACCAATGTGAGCTCCTGATAACAAGATCACAGTGGTGGAAATCAGATACGTAACTGAAGATTCATTGTATTGTTACGAGTTTAAGGAAACGGAGCAAGTTACCGGGGTAGTCACATCCAAGCAAGTGTTTTATAAATGTTGTTTTTCCGGTGGAATATTGACCCAAAAGCATTACCATTGGTTTAGCATCAAAATCGCTATTAGTCTGCAAATCAACAAAAAAGTGTATCAAGAGAACAAACTGAGAATCAATCTACACGGTGACATTGGATATAACTTTTGTAACGGAATAAACAAAACCCCACAACACAACTGCTTTTGAAATGGTAAGGATAGCATAAAGTTCACTCACCAGTACAGGGGATGCAAAATCGTTGAAACGATATGTGACTTCCAAAGGTTTTAGCTTTTCAGTGTACAATCTTTTCAAGCCATCGACAATTGTCACCACGTTAACTTGTGGCTGGTAATGCAAAATGGCAGTTTACTTGTTAGATCAGATCACACGACAAAAATCAAGAAGATGGACATTTGCAGTGACAAAAGCAAGTATTATCCCACCTTGATAATAGATTTTGATTTGTACCAGGGAGCTTTTGCCGTGACTTGTGGCTGAGTAACTACTGCAAGTTTAGCCAACAAATCAACATTTTTTACAAAAAAAAAATATATATCATAATGTATGAAACAAAACATAGAATGCTAATTAACCATTGTCGTCAACATCCACATTTGTTTTTGACGCTTTCTGCTTCTGTAAGCAAAACAATTAAGACAAATTCTTAGATTAGGAAAAGAAAATCCTGAAAAGATCTTAAAAACAAAATCAGGTAAGAAGGAGTCTCACAGATACAACGTTTTCCAGTCCTTCCAACACTGGAAACTCCACACTCTTCATGTCAACTAGAACAAAAGAAAAGATTCAGATTAGTCTATTTCTGATTAAAAAACCAACCTAATTGCTATATCTAATAATACTACACTGTCTTCAGACCATCATAACCTCTTTATTCAGAAAATTTCAAGATGTAACTGAACACACTTACTTGAGCCTTTGAGAAGATCTGAAGTAATTTCATGTCCTTCTTGTGCCAATGAGACGAGCTGAGAGCAACAAAATAGTCAAATAAGTAAGAAATTTAGACTTCAAATTGACTCAGTAAGATATATGTATTTCACACAATCATCATACCTTCATCGCAATGATGAACTCCGCCAAACCGAGAAATCCCTGTCGCTTCGAATCCGCAACAGCCCAAACCTTAAAATACAAAATCGCAACTAATTCTCTCAATCAACCCTAGAATTATACAAATTCAAAATCCAATTCCTATTCTCACAAGTCTCATCGATTCATGAAATCTTAAGAAAACTAATCGTATGAGTAATAATAAACCTGTTTGAGTTCCTGGCGAGAAAGCTTTGACATCGCGAAGAACTTAGTAGCATCGTTACCGGAAACACGACCGTCTCCATCTGAAATGTCAGAGAACGAAAAACGAAATCAGAACGGAATAGTTACGGCGGATTAGTAAAATCAAACTGAAAAGGGGGAAAGAGAAAGAAGAAGAAGAAGAAGAAGAACACTATAACCTGAATCGGCGATGTTGAACCATTCCTTGTAGATCTTCTGATGCTCTTTCAAACAAGAACCGATCGAGATCGCCGAAGACGTCTCCATTACTGAGATTAAGAAGAGAGAGATAGAGAGAGAGAGAAAATGGTTTATGAAATTTGAAATTGAAACTGAATAGTTAAAGAGAGAGAGAGAGAAGAGAGAGAGCGTAGAGGAAGATATTTTTCCAAATAGGGTATTTTAACGGGTTTGGCGCTTGTCGAGGGTTGGTAACTTACGGCGTCGTTTCGTATTATCTTTTGAATTGTCGGCACGCTGTGTGTCTATTCAAATCGAAAACGACGTGAAGTTGGATTTTATAGCTTTGTCAAAGTCTCAAAGAGCAGACTATTACGACGTCGGTTTTGTTCAATCTTTTGAATGGCCCGACACACTGTGTGTGTATCATGGAATCTAAAACGACGTGAAGTTGCTTTAACGGCTAATTTAGCGAGATGGTGACAGTTTAATGAAGATCAGATTTTGTTGCACGCAATTACAATTACTGATTGGATCTCTAACTCAACACGGTAAAAACATGGCTAACAAAGATGTTATATTCTCCTAGCATCTTAAAATGAAGTAATGAACCATGCTTGTCAATATTGACTTAATATCTTAATCATGTAAATCTTTCTCATAGATTTTTTACTATATAAAAATTTAATATATATCAAAAAAGAAGTTAAGAGGGAGAGTGGGAGACTTTTAACAAAAAAGAAAAAAAAGTCCAATTATATTGTGTTTCTTATTTTTCTTTTATGGATTTTTTTCTCATTTTTTCAAGATAAATTTTAATTTCCCAATTCTTTTTTATAAATGTAAAATGTAATTTTATTAGACATTATAAAAAGATAAATACTCTGAAATACCACTTTCTCTCTCTTTTTATAATGTCTAATTAAATTACATTTACATTTATAAAAAAGAATTAGGAAATTAAATATCAAAATATAAAAAAGATAAATGTATTGAACTTGATATTTTAGGAGATTTAATAGGCTTTTAATATTTTAGAATTTTGAGAGATTTCAGTACAATTTTAGGAGATTTGGTTAATAAATTTGTGATTTTAGGATTTGGTGAGATTTGGGTTTTGAGATTTGTTGAGATTTGAATATTGAATTTTAGGTGATTTTGATATTTAAAAAGAAAAAAAAAAAGAGCAACTGACATAATCAAATGTCGTTGATTAATTATAAACCCAGTAAGCTTCTTTCATACTTTCATTAAGAAGAAAAAACATTGGCCATGTTCTTTTTTCCAATCGTTGGTGGAGTGACTGCAACACAAATTAAAAATCCCAAGATGATATGCATTTTGGGAAAAATAAAGAGTTGTTACTGTTGTAGAGAATGGAATGTATTATAGCGGTTTGGTGAGGGAATCAGCGAGTTGATCCTTGGTGGATACATGTTGAACCTGAAGCATACCATCTTGAATGTGATTCCGCATGAAATGATAGTCAAGTGCAATATGTTTCATTCTTGAATAGAAAACTGGATTAGTGGAGAGGAGGTAGTGCGAGACTGAAACTACGGACACCACCTTGCACTATGGCCTTGTGTGTAACAGATTTGGCACTGACCTTTGTAACCGGGAGGCTCATTGGTGGACAGCGGCTGGTGGAACTGACTGTGAGACACACCCCCGTAGTTGGAGCCAGAGGAGTGATGGGAGAAGGACCGCATGTTGGTGTTAGTGTTGTGGTGTCCACCACGAGATTGGTGACGAGCATGATTGGTAGCAACATTTGTCGTAACAGGAAACGTCGGTGGAGTAGCCTTGGAGAGAAGCTTAGCTTCATGATTGAGCAAACGTCCATGAACGTAGGCGATGGTAGGAGATGTATCATGTGCAGCCACCTGATCAACAATGGGACGATTGTAACAACCCGTCCCGTAGACCCCACTAGCTGCCCCAACGGACCGTCTGTGGACTCTGCTAGCCTCCCGTTAGCCGTCCCAACGGACCCCAAGCTGGCCCTGCAAGGCATCGATCCTAACCCATCACTGTGGATATCCAAATCCACCAGTAGGTTATTGGTGCGCCAAGCATTCCTCGAACCCTGGTCACCACCCTTTAACAACCTTCCCACAGGACAAGCTGTCACCAATTGAGCTGCAGATCAATTGGTGACAACTTGTACTGTGGAAAGATTGTTAAAGGGTGGGGACCAGGGTTCAAGGGATGCCTGGCGCACCAATAACCTACTGGTGGATTTGGATGAATAGTTCCTTTCCACAGTGAGGGGTTAGGATCAATGCCCTGGAGGGCCAACTTGGGGTCCGTTGGGGCAGCTAGCGAGGGTCTAGTGGGGTCCGCGAGACGGGTTGTCACATAGATACTCGTCGGGAAGACCATCAAGGATGTGCTCAATCTGGTCATCATGCTCCATGGGGCTACCCAGATTGGCGAGAGCATCAAAACGAGTCGTGAGGCTATGTAAGTACTCATCAATGTTTTTGGTTCCTTTAACAATGAGTTTCAACTGATCCCTCAACTGGCGTGCATGACCCCTGCTTGGTTTAGTGTAGGTATCAGCAAGAACGTTCCAGATCTCAGCCGAAGTAGTGGTCCAGGAAAGCGCAGACTGGACGGTGGGAGTGACTGAACCGAGGACAGCACCGTAAAGTAGCTTGTCTTGACGCTGCCAGTGTAAAAGAGCCGGATTTGGAGAAACAACATCACCTACGGTGACTGTAGCCGGTGGGATTTCAGTGGATCCATCGAGATAACCAGCAAGTCCATGACCATCGACAAAAGCATGAACCTGGAGTTTCCAAATGACGTAAGTGGTTGGTGTCAATTTAGTTATGTTAGCCATGTTGACGCTAAGAAGAGTTTGGTTGTTTGGGTTGATGGTGACGGAATCAGATGTGTTTGAGGTCTCGGTTGTGGTGGCCATGGCAGCGGCATAAATTTTTTTTTTTTTTTTTTGTGTGTTTAGGTTTAGGTTAAGGAGCGTACTGCCCTGATACTATGTAGAAAATGGAATGTATTGATATTGAATGAAAGGGTTTACATATTTATACTAAGACACAGCTTAAACCTAGTACTAAGTAATTACATTTAGAGTCCTATATGTATTGACTCTTATAACTGTTAACCAAAAAGTGAGGTTCATAAAAAGATTAATATCATATGAAGAACTGCAGCTCTCAAACTTAAAAGGCTTTGACCTCGGTTTACATTGGTCAACACTTACCTAGTTCTTCTAAACCAGTTACAATGATGAACCTGAACACTATAAATATTCCTCATGAGCATGATGACTACACGATCGAAGAGAAACTCATCTTGCCAATGAGCGTTTAAAGTAGTTGGAAATGAATCAACAATGGTTTGGTTAGCACATCCACAAGAAAATGAGGCAGTTGATCTGTTTTATTCTATTGTGAAATATATAATTGTTGACGATATGTAATGCAATATCAGTAGTAGAATGAGTCCAGAGCAGCGACAGAAAAAAAATGAGTCAGCGACAGAAAAAATCAAAAGAAACCTTCAGGGAAAGCAGGAGTGCATTTGCAAGTGATTTGAAGTGCTCCATCTGAGAAATAAGCTTCGCAATGGCGTCTCCGTAACGGTGGCTAGTGCAGCCACACATCACCTCGACGTAATCGTCTCCCACATGGACTTGACTTATTTCTTGCAGCTCCTCTTTGCTGAACAACTCCTTCGACCCACATTCTCTCTCCATCACCGATCGAGACTAGTAAAGAACGAAAAATGGATTCCTCCTAGTTAGTATTGTAATACCAAGGACCTTAGTTCAAACTAATTATGTATGCTCATGAAGAACAAATGATGGAGAACATAGTAAAATCAGAGAGCTCATTGTAACAAACTTTTTACACTTACAAGAGCCATGACAAAAAAAAGAGCCATGACTTGTGCTGCGTCTTCTCTCTTCCAGTATTCCTCTGTATTACCTACATATACACAATAAGCAATGAATAATCAGAGCTTTTCAAGAAAGCATAGAGCTTTTCAATTCAAACAAAAGGAACAAAGTAGAGAGCTCTCACCAATCTCCAAGAACATTGTTGGCTTGTTAGTTATTGGTCCATAATGAGTTGCTTTCAATGTAATCTACATCCACACAAAAGCAATTTGCATTCTCATCACCTCAAAACAAATTTCAATTTCAATCATAAGTAAATTCAGGAGGAAACAAATCTGCAGTTTTTTTTTTTTTTTGGGTTTTCATGATTTTATTCGTTTCCTTGATTGCAAAATCAAAAGTACCTTTTAGTTACTAGGTTTTTGTAGAATTGGTTATCAAACTGACTTAACTTTATTGATGATCTCACATGAGTATTTATACAAGAGAAGAGATTAACACAAAGGCCTAAACAATAGGTTCCTAAGCCTTATCAAATTAAGACTTTAAACTATAAATCCTAATACTAAGAGATTTACACTTATCCGTTATACTCCCCTCACGTTGGAGCAGGCAATGGATGAACGCCCAACTTGGACATTAGATACTCGAACTGAACACGACTGAGAGCCTTAGTTAAAACATCAGCAAGTTGCTGTTTTTGCGTAGTGATGATCCCGTCACGGACTGCGTCACGGACCGCATGACAATCAGACTCAATGTGCTTGGTACGCTCATGGAAAACTGGGTTCGCGGCAATGTGAATCGCCGCCTTACTATCACAGAAGAAACGAGCCATTTGGACTGTTTGACACCCAATTCGATCAATAACTTACGAAGCCACTTAATCTCTTGAAGTCCAACTGCCATTGCTCGATACTCTGCTTCAGCGGAAGAGTGAGACACAATGTTCTGTTTCTTTGTTTTCCACGCAATTGGTGAACCGCCAAGCAACACAACAAAAGCACTTAGAGAACGTCTGGTTAAAGGACACGACTGCCAATCAGAATCACAATAAATGGTGAGGGTAAGATCGGATCAGCCTTAAGCAAGATACCCTGATGCAAGGTACCTTGTAAATAACTAACCACACGAACAGCAGCAGCCCAATGAGCCTCACGGGGTTCTTTCATGAACTACGACAAAACATGCACAGAATAGCTTAAGTCTGGACGGGTGTTGGTGAGATATATTAAATGCCCTATCAAACGGCGATAAGGACGTGGATCAGCGAGAACAGGACCATCGTTAGTAGCAAGTCGGTGGTTCTGTTCGAGTGGTGTGGCAACATATGTAGTAACAAGATGAGCACAATCGGAAACTATATCCATGGCATACTTACGTTGTGAGAGAAACATCCCTTCTGGTCCCCGAGAAACCTCTATACCTAGAAAATACTTCAGTTTTCCCAAGTCTTTCATTGAAAAGCATTGACACAATTAATCCTTAAACTTCTGAAGCATGTAACCATGATTCCCACAAATGAGAATGTCATCAACATACACCAAAACACGAAGTTCAACACCAGCCTTAGAATAAGAGAAGAGAGAATAATCTTCATAAGATTGGACAAAACCAAAACGAAGCAAAGTATCAGACAACTTCTTGAACCAACACCACGGAGCTTGTTTAAGACCATATAAAGCCTTCCGCAAACGACAAACCTTGCCGGGATGAGAATGGCGAAAACCAGGAGGAAGTTTCATATAAACCTCTTCCTCCAAATCACCATGTAAAAATGCATTATGAACATCCATTTGATAGACCTTCCACTGTTCAGCTGCAACAAGTCGTAACAACGTACGAACCGTAGTCATTTTAACAACAGGAGCAAAAGTCTCATTATAATCAACACCCTCAACTTGATTATTGCCAAGAACAACAAGGCGAGCCTTGTATCGTTCAACAGACCCATCAGCATTGTATTTAGTCTTATAAACCCATTGACTCCAAAGAGCAACTTTGTTTTCAGGAAGATCAACAACATCCCATGTTATTTTAAACTCAAGAGCATCAACCTCTTTTACCATTGCATCATTCCACACTTTAAGTCGGACAGCTTCCTTAAAGTGCTTAGGCTCCACAGACGTAGTAATAGTAGCCAAATAAACACGATGAGCTGGTGAAAACAATTCATCAGGGAGACACTCTGTTAGAGGCCGTGATTAAAGACTATGATGTAGAAGAGAGCAGAGCATGATGGGTTGTTGGAGTACAAACGGTTGTATGTGTCACATAATCTTGAAGATAACCTGGTTCATGACGTTTTCACTCACTACGACGAACCGGGACAGACGGCGAAACAACAGGTTTCAAAACAACAACCTCAGGAACAGAGGGTGGAACTGAAGGAACTACTGCAAGAACTGGTGCAGGAACTGACAAAGGAACTGGTGCAGACTCTGGCACAGGAACTGCAGGCAAAAATAAAACTGCAGGTGGTGATTGCCGAGCCAAAGGTTCCACAATCGGCGAGAGAACATTTGGCTCTTGCGGCAAAACAGATTCACTTGACGAGGGAGAAGGAGGTGCGACTTGATCATCAAGAGGAGGACTTAGTGAACTCCCCTAGTACACCACATGCGTGTGAGGAAGCCAATCTGCTTCGGTAATGACTGGAGCAGGTGCAATAGTGGGAGAGCTCACAGGGTCCGAAGCAAAGGGAAAGAAATCTTCCCGAAAAACAACATCTCGTGAGATAAAAAATTCATTCCTATCAATGTCAAAGACCTTCCAGCCCTTCGTTCCAAACGGATAACCAACAAAAGCACATAATCTATTCCGTTCACCAAACTTGTCCTTATCACGGTTGACACGGTGAACATAACATGCTGAACCAAAGACACGTAACTGTGCATACGACGGCTTACAACCATGAAGTAGTTCATAAGGTGAGCGCCCATTGTGAATAGAAGAAGGTGTTCGATTGATAAGATATGCATCCGTGAGAACAGCCTCTCCCCAAAACCGTATGGGTAAACTTGCTTGAAATAACAAAGTTTTGGCAACATTTAAGATGTGCCTACGCTTTCGTTCCACCCTGCCATTTTGCTGTGGAGTCCCACCGCATGATGTTTGGTGGATAATACCTTGCTGACGAAAGTATGAAGAGAGGCACATAAACTCTGTTCCATTGTCATTTCTAACCACTTTTACTTGTTTACCAAACTGTTTCTCCGCATAGGTAATGAAATTAGTTAATACACTTCTAACTTCAGATTTTGCAAGTAGGAGATATGTCCAGACAGCTCTAGAATAATCATCAACAATAGTGAGGAAATAAACCGCACCACATGAGGAAGGTACTCGATAAGGTCCCCATACGTTGCAATGAATTAAAGAAAAAGACTCAGTTGCTTTATTGAAACTTTCTGGTAAAACCTCCCTAATCTGCTTAGCTCTAAAACAAACGTCACACGGACTTGAACTGGCAGTTTTGGAAGAACTAGAACACATTGGTAAAACCGATAAAACTGAAAACGACAGATGCCCCAACCTTTGATGCCATAACTTGTTGATGGAACTAGCAGTCACGCTATGAATCTTTGCTGAAACCGCATCCGTAAAGTAGTAAACCCCTTCACCTCTTCCAATCAAATTCGTCAAAGAATGGTCCTGCAAAACACACAATGTTTCAGTAAACATAGCAATACCCTTTGTTTGTTTCAATATTCGTAAAACAGAGATTAACGTGCAATTTAAAGCAGGGACATATAGAACATCAGTCAACGAGACTGTGTCATTTAATGAAAAGACCCCCATGCTTACAGCAAAGGTCTTACTACAGTCGCAAAACCGACTGAACAAGGTGAAACATTCTTAATGATGTGTAAGAGAGTGAGATTCCCAGTCATATGATGGAAAGCTCTTGTATCAAGAATGACATTACCAAGATCTTTCTTACCAGACAGTTTATCAGCACTCTTGGCACTAGACTGCTCGCTAACCATCTGTTGTAGTACCCTTAATTGTTCGGTGTGAAGTCAGGAAAGACGGAAGATTGAGAGCTTGTGGCATGCGCCGCAGTAACTTGTCCTCTACCTCGTCCAGCACCTCTACCAGTGCCTTAACCACGACCACTTGATTTTTGTTGATTACGCTCCATCCACCAGTCTGGAAAACCAACAACCTCCCAACAGTCACTACGCTCATGACCAGGTCGTCCACACTGCGAACATATCTTGGAACCCGGTGTCTTAATTATTGATGTGGTAGGTCTGGTCAGATGTGTCGTATCGGACCTGCCAAGATACGCATTGAATTCGGATGAAGGCTCTCTACTACCCGCAGATATCTGATCAGAGGTGTCACAGCGAGTCATGAAACCAACAGAGTCACGCTGCGGCTCATGAAGACGAGAAGAGGCCAACCTCTGTTCTTCTCTGATGATTCTAGAATAAACTTCACCAATAGACGGCAAAGGATCCATGGAGATAATGTTTGTACAAATACCACCAAACCTAGATTCATCAAGTCCCAATACAAACTGATGAATCTTTTCTTCCTCCCGTTCCTTATGCGGTTCGAGAGCAGCACTACAAGTACACAACCCACAAGTACATGATTTTATTGGTTTGTAAATTTGGTATTCTTCCCAAAGTTTACTCAAGCGACCATAGTATTCAAGTACTTGTTGGCCATCTTGACAACATGCTGCGAGTTAAGCCTTGAGTTGGTGAATACGAACTTTGATACCCACCGAAAAACGCTCTTTCAAATCCTTCCATAACTGATGTGCATCGGAGATGAAAGTCACCGTGGATTTCACCTTTGGTTCAATGGAAGAACGGATCCAGCCAACAATCATCGAGTTCACAGCTGTCCAATTCTCAAAATTTGGATCACTCGAAGATGGTTTGCTGATCGTACCATTAATGAAACCAGTTTTACGCTTGGCTTGGAGTGCGTTCACCATCTCCGTCGACCATTCATTATAGTTATCACCAGTCAACATGACCGACGAGATCATAGCACCAGGGTTGTCGGAACTCGACAATAGGTACAACGAAACCATCACCGTATCTGGTTGCTGCACTGCAGGCGAAGATTTCGTTGCAGAAGAAACATCTTCCACACCGGACATTGTTTACTTGACACGCAAGAAACAAAGAAAGTATGAGAGTTTTCAAGAAATTTTACTAGATTGTCGCTCTGATACCATGTAGAATTGGTTATCAAACTGACTTAACTTTATTGATGATCTCATATGAGTATTTATACAAGAGAAGAGATTAACACAAAGGCCTAAACAATAGGTTCCTAAGCCTTATCACATTAGAACTTTAAACTATAAATCCTAATATTAAGAGATTTACACTTATCCGTTAGAGTTCTCATCATGCTGCTTCACTGAGCTCCTGAAAGTAAGAAAATTGAATCCAGCTTTTCAATTTGAGGTTCCATAACACGAAATTGAAAATCTTGAGATGATAAAGGGGGTTATTATAGCCTGGAGAGAAGTTTATGGAGAGCAACGGTGGAGACAGATCCGACAATTCTTTCGGCTCCGACGAGACTCACTTTAGCGCATCACATGATCATACGGGGGTGTGTCCAAGAAAGAGTTTTTTTTTTCAGCGAATCAGTTTAGGATCAAAAAGAGAGAAGATAGAAGAGTGAGAAAGAGAGTTGCTCTTATAAAAAAAATTGCAGTAGGTGTCGAACTCTTTTATTTGAATTTTTTTTCCAAAGTTTCACCTTGGTAAGTCATATGTTTTAACTAAAAATGATTGAAAAAATCTCCTAGAATCACATTCAGTAGTTTTTTTAAAAATAATTGTGATTTTTTGAATAACAGTAGATTTGAAGTGAGATTTATAAATTATTGATTGAATAAAAAGAGATTGTAAATGATTTTTATAAATTTCATATTCAATAACATAAGATTTCAGAAGAATTTTTAAAATCATCTATTAAATAACAGAGGATTTAAGAATATCCCAAAATCTCTTAAAATCCTCAGTTCAATACATCTCCTAAGATTTTATTACAAAAAGTACCTTCACTAGGTTTTTCTTACAAAAATAACTATTATAAAACTTTTAATCAAAAAAAACCACAAAAATTAAAAATTGTGTTTTGTTCTAACCATGTGTTAGGACTCAGTTATGCGCATAACTCAAAAATGACACCAATCATGATTTCTATTTTAAAACAATTGACTTAGAGTTTTGTTGAGTCATTGCTTATGTTTTTGAGTCATCTCCTTTGTAAAAATGTTAAATCAAAGCATAAATCAACAAATTATAATATATATCTACTCTAACTCAACTTCAACAACTCATGTTAACCAAGAAAACATTTCAAACATCCTACTTTCTTTTTATTTCATACTTAGTTGTATGGATTTTTCCCTTAATTTTATAGTGAAGTTTAATTTTTCTAATTATTCTAAGCGTAAATGTGATTGTAAACATTGTTAGAATAAAAAATTTTAGTTTATGAATTAAATATAGATTGTATATGGAATAATAAATGTGTTGATCTCATATGATCCTAGCATGGTTGGATATTACTACCTAGTTATTATCAAGCATGCATAGGCATAATATAGTAGACAATATTTTGAAATTAAGTAGAAGATAATACACACACAATACAAACAAAGATAATATTTCAATGTTATATTCTCAATTAAAATATAATATATATCACAAATTTAGTAAAATATCAATAATGCATGAATAAAACTCATACACATTCCTGTAAATACTTTCACAACATGCACCAAATAAAATAAACTCTGTTTTCTCCCAATCACTATTAATCAAACACATAATGAGTAAATCAATTTTCAATATATGTGTGTGCTTTCAGTTACTATTCCATCATTGATTTTCAATGCCACGACGGTTGTACCTAAAAAACCTCAATTTTTAAATAACATGTGATAAAAGATTTCCTTGAAACAAACTGTTAATTGTTAGAATATTTCTGTTAATTGTTAAAAACTGTCTGTGCAGTGTTAAGAAGAAGAAGAAATTGGAATAAGCATAGAGATTGAGGTTTAAGAAGAAGAAGACATTTTCACTTAAATGTATTTTCAAAATTTAGAATAATAAACCATATTCAATTATTCATACACTTACCTTACGATCGTCAATTAGACCAAACATATTATTAACCCTGTTTTTTCACAATCAATAAACATGAGTTGAATACACATATACATATAACTGCAAAAATAAAATTATCAAACATTTGTATACAGACATACATGGGACAAAAAACACCTGTTATATGGCAGCCTTAGAGACAAAAAAAACATCTCTGTTTCAAATCTGGTGGTGGTGTGTTATGAGAAAAAGTAAGAACACTCGGTTCGTTTTCATGTTATGTTCACTGCCAAAAACCAAACACATGAAGAAAACGTTTTTGGTTATGTCTAAACAAGAGAAAAATAGTTGAAATGAGAACATGGATTCAGAGATTACCGATTGTCTTTTTGAGCAGCCATAGAAGAAGAGCAAGCTCGATGCTGAAGATCATACGCAACCATGTTTTATCCACCAAGAATCCGTAAACTGTGATCCCAGCTCTGTTGTTCTCTAGATAGGTCACTAAATATATATACAACAGAGAAATCAAATCTTAGTTTAACGGTAGAAAAGGTTTGTTCCAGTCATCGTCTAATTCAAGATTTTCTTTACCTAGAGCTTGACGTTTCTGAGCACAAACGGCGCTGGCATAGATTGGATGTATCTCAATATCATCGTGATCTCCTTCTCCTTCTTCATCATCATCAGATGATTGAATAACATTACTACGCCGCGATAAAATCTGAGAATGTTGTACGGTCGTTGGACATTTAGGAGTCTCACCGTCGTCAAGAACATCAAATGAATCTAAAGAGGCGCACACGTTCCACTTTGTGGCGATGCTCGTAACAGATTGAGCTTTGTGAGTCATCTGTGTTGCACTTTTTAAGCATATGAATAGCCCTGACACCAAGCTTATGGAACATAACTGT
Organism: Camelina hispida; assembly: GCA_023657505.1. Classification (NCBI taxonomy): domain Eukaryota; kingdom Viridiplantae; phylum Streptophyta; class Magnoliopsida; order Brassicales; family Brassicaceae; genus Camelina; species Camelina hispida. The sequence continues at coordinate 5,663,831 of CP094636.1, read as the reverse complement.
ACAAAGCAGAGACATTGATCAAGATAATGTTTTAGAAAGACAAGAACAAAGACGATCAAAGTGAAGATAATACGTAGTAAATCTTACCGCGAGCTCGCCAACTTCATAGATATTAAACGGAACACTAGCTCTAATGGTGGTAAGCAAAGCCATGAACTGAGTGGCAGTGACGAAGAACAATGACAAAACAATGAACCGCCTGAAACGGTGACTAACAACCTTCAGTTCACGCCTGATTTTGAGATGCTCAGCGAGTATGGAACTAAAATCAGTGATCTCAGAGGCGAAGCAGCGGGCGAATTCATCGAGGCGGAGGACTTGAAGGTGGCAGATGTTTTGGTAGAGGATACAAGCGATGATGAAGAGTGATGTACGGTAGAGCCAAGATGAAAGCTGAAGTGTACAGGCTAAAACATGGCTCAGCATTGGGTTAATGATGTAAGGGATTTGGTTAAAGCCTGAAGCATACCACCATATACGATAGATAGCTTGTAGCGTTACCGATGGAAGGACGAAGATAGCTAGTAGCTTCATTGATCTCTGCAAACAAGAAACAGAGCAGACACTTATAAGATGGTATCCGGATTTCCAAACCGAAATTAACCGAACCTAACCGCTATCCGAAGTCCGAACTAAGTTTTTGTATGGATTTTAAACACATAACCGAATTGAATTAACCGATAACCAGACCTATCAGAACCAAATTTTTGTTCAGTTATATTCGGTAGCCTTGCTCATTAACGAATTACCCGAAATCCGACTACCCGAACCAAACCGAATTTTTCGGTCCAAAGTCCACTGAGCCAAAAGGGCTTACCAATCTAAATGATCTAATCCCAAAATTAACGATTCTAATCATGAAATTAAATACTAATTACTATAATTAGCAGATAAGATTTAATTTACCTGGATCTCAGCTTCGTATCCGATCCTAACTTTATCGTTCACATCTTTAAGCTTATCGAAGAAGAGGAACCTTCGAATACCATACTTCTTGGACCAATCCGAGAGACTAACGAACGAGATTCCGGCGAAGATCGATAACGAGAGCTGAACCAAACCGTCGTAAGGACGGCGGTGTTTGAAATCGCAGTCGGCGCAACGTAGCACGAAGTGTGAGATCATTGGGACGATGACGGCGAGGAGGAAGAAGATGGACCATGAGAGCAGAGTTTTAACGCGATTTGATTGGTCGAACCAGAGGAGGAGTCTCGGGAATGAGAATTTCGTGGCTGGTGATGATTCCGGTGGTTTTTGGAGAATCGGGTCGGGTCGGGTTGAGGAGTTGTGGTGGGATTGATCAGAATCAGATCGTTGCTTTGATGATGATTCTTCCATGATCGGGTTTGAGGGTAGTTTCGGGATTTTGAGATAGTTTTGCAGAGTTTTGGGACTTTGGAGGGGAAAGCTAAAACAAATAAAGCACTTTGGATTTTGTAAGTGTTGTACCCACGATCTGTCGTCTCGGGCAGAAGGTGGAAGTGGGCCTGGGCCGAGGATATCCAATGGGCCTAGGAGTGCAAAGCTGATCGGCCCATCAGGATAGTCAAAGTAGGGAGCAAGGAAGGTGCCTCAGCCCAACCAGCTCGGAGTCCGGGCGCGGTCAAAGATTCCCCCACTTAAGAGGGTTAATTGCACCAACGTAAATCACGTCATATTAATTACGTATTAATTGAGTAGTAAATGGGTCGGTATAAATATGTAAGAGGGGATCACTTGTAAAGGATCCAAGAATTTTTCGAGAAATAGCAATACACAATTTAAATTCATAAAGCTCTTTCAATTCAGTTCGGAACTGTTTTACGGTGATAAGCTCCTCCACACTTAAATCACTTCGGAAGGAGAATCTCTTTCTCAGTTCTCACATTTGGCGCTAGAAGGAGGGGAGTTATCGCCTGACTCTCACTAGTTCCGACTTTTTACACAAATTCATCCGAAACCACCGCTATGGCCACCAGCTCCCCAGTCAGGTATCCTTGGAGGTGATCCAAAGCTCCTTCAAGATTTGTCCGAGAAGTCCGACCGTCGGCAAGCCGCCTCTGCCGCCCTTGCGAGCGTTTCGACAGTCTGGAGGCCAGATCTCCGCTCGTCTGGACGAACTCGCGGCGTCGGTAGTAGACCTCTCAGCCTCTCACCGCGCATACGCCGAACGGGTCGATCTCTATCCGCTGACCAGAACCCACGTCGACGTGCTTTGGATTTCTCCGGTGTGACTCCACCTTCCACTTCGCAAGGAGCAGCAACAAATGTCACTCCGGGAGATTCGTTCCGCCTCAAACCAAACGCAAACGGCGCTACCACGGACCGGCGATGGTCTCGCACCGGCTCAGCCCGGCGTCATCCGACCTCCCGAGGTCCCAGTCCGCCTTCCTTTCCCTGTAGATGGAAACACTTCGGCCGGGGTATGCTGTCAACCCGAGATCTTCCGCATGCGAGCGAAATTCGGGACATGCGGTGCGTGATGCATAGCGCAACCACCTCAGCTCCGGATATATTCCGAGTGATTGAGGAGTCGGCGAACTCCTTTCTCCGATCAAATAGCCCGAGTCCGCATCAAAGATACTGGCAAAATCAAATTCTCGAGCTACGAAGGAAAAGGAGATCCGACTAATCACCTCAAGACCTTCTTGCTGACAGCTAGCCGGGTGGACCTCGAGCCCCATGAAGCGACGCTGGGTACTGCAAGCTGTTCGCAGAAACTTTTAGTGGACCGGTACTGCTTTGGTTCGCGTCCTTAGCAGCTGGCTCCATAACCAACTTCACCGAGCTGTCGACCTCGTTCGTCAAGCAGTATTCTAGCCTAATCGAAACTGCGGTGACGGATGCTCAGCTTTGGAACTTAAGTCAAAGGCTGGAGAATCCCTTCGGTCTTACATAACAAAGTTCAAGGAGATCCAGGTCAAAATTCCCGGCTCTCGGACTCCACAGCCCTGGCCGCGCTTAAGAATGGCCTCGGCACGAATCTCGCTTCCGAAGAGCTGTCCGTGAATCGTTTCCCAACTATTCAGGACGCGTTACACCGAGCTTCGAACTGGATAGTTGCGAAGAAGACAAACTCGCCGCTGCGCAAAAACAAAACGCCCCGCTGCGGGAAACCACGCTTCGAATCACTGCTAAAAGACTCCGCCTACGACTCCGAAGTCCGGGCCGAGCACTTTCGCAGTCACCCAATCTCCCAAAAGAATTCCCCAAAGAATTCTCCGTCCAAACCGCCATTTTCACCACGCTCCAAGAGCGGTGTCCTCCCGAGTAACAAGTGGGTCCGAGATGAGGACACGTACTGCGAGCTCCATAAAACCAACAGTCATTCTACTCGTGACTGTAAGAAGCTGATGCACCTCCTCGCAGAGAAGTACATGGCGGGAGAAATGCCAAACGTCACAATTGAAGAATTGGAGCAAAAGCGATTCCCGAAGTGGATGAGGACGCTCCACCTTCAAAGAAACCAAAGCAGTCCGATGGAAGCGACGCTCCCAAGAAAAGAATCGACGTGATAATGGGAGGATCGCGTCTATTTCGGAACTCCATCACTGCGATCAAAGACCATCAGCGGAAGCTCAATAGCCCCGAGCCGAAGCGAGCTAAATTAATAGCTAGTGATCTACCTGAAATCTCTTTCTCCGAGAAGGAAACTGAGGGGTTGGACACTCCGCACGATGACGCGCTCGTCATTTCGCTTGATGTAGCGAACCACGAAGTCTGTCGAATCCTAATTGATACGGGGAGTTCGGTAGACTTGATTTTCCTAGAGACCCTCACCAGAATGGGTATCGGGAAAGAGCACATCGCAGGACCGCCTTCGCCCCTGGTCTCGTTCACTAGCGAGACGTCGATGTCTTTGGGCACGATTACATTACCAGTCTCCACTCAAGGAGTGGTTAAAATGGTAGAGTTCACGGTCTTCGACCGACCTGCGGCTTATAATGTTATTTTGGGAACTCCCTGGCTCTACCAGATGAAAGCGGTGGCCTCGACGTACCATCAGTGTGTCAAATTCCCGACCCCACAAGGAGTCCGGGAGGTTCTGGGAAGCCAAAGGACGGCCAGGAGCTGTTACCTCGCAAGTCACAAACTCCTGGTCCAATAGCAACCACAGCTCGAGGTCCCGAAAAATCCAGTTCGGAAGCAGCTAAAAGGTGACCTCACTGAGTCCATTTTCATCAACGGCAAGTTCCCGGATCAAGAAATCAAGATCGGAGTGGGATTGGATAGCGAGCTCCGCACTTCCCTGATAACCTTCCTGACAGAAAGAATGGCCACCTTCGCGTGGTCTGTAGAGGAGATGCCCGGCATCAGTCCAGAAGTTATTTCCCACGAGCTGAATGTGGATCCTACGTTCCGACCTGTAAAGCAGAAGCGAAGGAAGCTGGGTCCTGAGCGAGCTGAAATCGTTAACAAAGAGGTTGAACGTTTGCTGAAGGCGGGACAGATACGCGAAGTAAAATACCCTGAGTGGCTCGCAAATACAGTCGTTGTCAAAAAGAAGAACGGAAAGTCGCGAGTCTGCGTTGATTTCACCGACCTGAATAAGGCGTGCCCCAAAGACAGCTTTCCACTTCCGCATATCGACCGGTTGGTTGAGTCCACCTCGGGCCACGAGCTGATGTCCTTCATGGACGCATTCTCTGGCTACAACCAAATCCTAATGAACCCGGATGACCAAGAAAAGACTGCATTCATTACGGACCGCGGGATCTATTGCTACAAGGTGATGCCTTTTGGGCTAAAAAATGCGGGAGCAACCTACCAAAGACTGGTGAACCGAATGTTCGAGCATCAACTCGGAAAAACCATGGAGGTTTACATCGATGACATGCTGGTGAAATCGATGGAAGCCAGTTCGCATCTCGCCGATCTGAAAGTCTGCTTCGACGTCCTGGATCAGTTCGGGATGAAGCTCAACCCCACGAAGTGCACTTTTGCAGTTCCATCGGGAGAATTCTGGGGTATATCGTCACAGAAGAGGAATTGAAGCGAACCCGAGGCAAATTAATGCTTTCCTGTCTATGAGTTCTCCTAAGACCTTGCGCGAGGTGCAGCGCCTTAACGGACGGACGGAGCTCTCGACCGCTTTATCTCGATCTACGGAGAAGTGCCTCCCTTTCTACCAGCTGTTGCGAAAAGGGGGAAAAAATTTTTTGTGGGATGCGAAGTGTGAGGAGGCATTCGCCCAACTCAAAGCTTATCTATCTGAACCGCCGGTCTTGGCGAAGCCTGAGTTCGGAGAGCCACTCTTTCTTTACGTAGCCGTCTCGGATAGTGCGGTCAGTGGAGTATTGGTTCGTGAAGAAAGGGGGGAGCAGCGACCAATTTTCTATATCAGCAAGTCATTTACTGGGGCGGAGTCAAGGTATCCTATGATGGAAAAATTGGCCCTCGCAGTGGTCACTTCGGCAAGGAAGCTGCGGCCTTATTTCCAGTCCCATACAATCGTAATCCTGACGACGCAGCCACTTCGGACGGTATTACATAGTCCGAGCCAATCTGGACGGCTGGCTAAATGGTCTGTCGAGTTGAGCGAATATGACATCGAGTTCCGGACTCGAACTTGTGCTAAGTCCCAGGTGCTGGCCGATTTCTTGATCGAACTCCCACTAGCCTCTTCGGCTAGCGACAATGTCGAAACTCCATGGACGCTGTATGTTGATGGAGCTTCTTCCAAATCAGGGGCAGGAATTGGGGTCCGCCTCACTTCTCCTACAGGCGAAGTAATCGAGCAATCATTTCGCTTGGCTTTCGGTGCATCCAACAACGAAGCCGAGTACGAATCTTTCCTTGCCGGCTTACGCCTCGCAGTGGGGATTGGTGTCCGGAAGCTTCGGGCTTTGCGATTCGCAGCTGGTCACCAACCAATTTTGGGGAGTACGAAACAAAGGATGGCCGCATGGAGGCTTATTTGTCCACAGCTCGGGGTTAGTCGCCAAATTCGAGGAATTCGAAATCACTAAGATCCCACGGAGTGAGAACTCCGCTGCCGACGCTTTGGCATCTCGGCCTCTACCGGATCCTGCGACGACAAGAATCATTCTGTCGAAGTCATCCAGTTCCCAAGCATCCGGCTGGAGAGCACACACGTCGTGACCCGCGCAATGAAAAAACAGTTGGCCGCTGAGGAAGCAGCTCGTAAGACAGCTGCGGATTCCCATCCCTCGGCGGATCAGGACCCTGTCTTGCCTACCCCAATGGAAGTTCACCCACCTCTTGCCGAGTCCAACGGAAGTTCAGCTCCGGAATCATCGCGCTCACCAGCTGACAATCAAGCCGTTATCCCACATGCCACCTCGAGCGGCACAAGTTCTAACAGCTGGGGGGCAGACGACTGGCGGATCCCGATCTGGGCCTATCTGGAAAAAGGGGAACTCCCAGCCGACAAGTGGGCAGCTAGGAAGCTCAAGGTTATCAGCGCGCGAGAACCCGTGATATTAATGCGAGCTGTTCATGACGGTCCCAATGGGAATCACTCCGGAGGTCGGACTCTGGCTTTCAAAATTAAAAGGCAAGGTTATTTCTGGCCTACCATGGTCACGGACTGCGAAAAGTATTCTCGAACTTGCGAGAAGTGCCAGAAGCACGCCCCTTCAATCCATCAACCTACCGAACTCCTGTCTTCGGTGTCCGCTCCCTACCCTTTCATGAGGTGGTCCATGGATATCATCGGTCCATTACATCGAGGACCGGGAGGAGTCCGTGCTCGCTCTTACTGACTATTTCTCCAAGTGGGTAGAAGCGGCAGCCTATGCGAAAGTAACAAGTGACGAAGTGGAACAGTTCGTGCTTAAATGCATAATTTACCGCTACGGTGTCCCACGTGAAATCATCACGGACAACGGCCCGCATTCATCTCCTCGAAGTTCGAAGAGTTGCGCGAAGTGGAAAATCCGACTCAATAAGTCAACTCCTCGATACCCGCAAGGTAATGGGCAAGCCGAAGCGATGAATAAGGTCATACTCGCCAACTTGAAGAAACGGCTCGATGCTCGTAAGGGCGCTGGCCGGACGAACTTCAGGGCGTCCTCTGGGCGTCCGAACAACACCTCGGCGGGCCACTAATGAGACACCTTTCTCCCTTGTCTACGGGGTTGATGCCGTAGTCCCAGCCGACATAGAGGTCCCTGGAATCCGTGCTTCGCTAAATCCATCTCGACCTGAAGAGAATGAGGAATTCCTACAAGATACAATCAACGAGCGTCGGGATCAGGCCTTCGTTCGGATCCAGAATTACCAAAACACAGTAGCACGTTACTACAACTCCAAAATCCGAGGTAGACCCCTGGCAGTTGGCGACCTAGTCCTCCGGAAAGTCCACGAGAACACCGAGGAGCTCAATGCAGGAAAACTGGGGATTAACTGGGAAGGACCATACAAAATTATTCGCGAAGTCCGAAATGGAGTCTATCAGCTCGAGGACTCAGAGGGGAAACCAGTCCCGAGGTCTTGGAATTCCTTACACCTTAAACTCTTTCACAGTTAATTTATTTGTATCGAACTACGATTTGGCTTGATCCCGATAAGGGTACGTAGGCAGCCCACTTCGGGTCCCGCCATCCTTATTAATAAAATTTAAAAGTTTTCTTAAACTTTTCTTTTTTATTAATAATGTTTCGCCCTGCCACACAAAAAAAAAAAAAAAAAAAAAGCCGAAGTCTAACCGCACCTATCATAGAAAGAAGTCTAACTTCGTAAGCCTAAACCGAAGTTCTCACTTCGTATTCAGCTGTACTTTAACTGAATGTTGCGAAAACTTTAACCGAGGTCTTCACTTCGTCTTGTCGCTTTATTCACAGGAAGCCGAAGCCTAACTTCACAAGCCTAAACCGAAGTTCTCACTTCGTATTCAGCTCTACTTTAAAACTAAATGTTGCGAAAAACTTTAAACCGAAGTCTTCACTTCGTCTTGTCGCTTTACTCAAAGCAAAGCTCAGTTTCGCAAAATTTTAAAACCGAAGTAATCACTTCGTACCTGACTTTACTTATAAACGTTGGAATGTCATCTTTTTCGAACTATTTGTACGAAGTTCTCACTTCGTGTTCATTTCTGGTCGCACCATCTTTTCATAAGAGTTGAGGAAATTTAGTTCGCATTAAATGACAGCAATAAAGGAAAATATAGTTTGTACGGAGCGGTCACCACGACCTAAACACTCCGAAGTAAGTCTAGAATAAAGTGCGACAAAACAGGGGGGGCAACACTTGCCAAGACAACCCCGGACTAAAATCGAAAACTACTGAGCAGGTAGAGGAGGATCCGACGCCGCTTCGGAGAACGCTAAGCCCAACTCTGCTAGCTCCCCTTCCGACCTGGCGCTCGCAAGAAACTCATCCATCCCCTGGTTCGATGTTGGCCCAAGGTTAGTACCGGACTCGTTGATGATAGAAGTGAGCGGGAGCTCGTTGCACAAAAGTTTGGGCGTATCTGCAAAAGGTCCGAGAGGCGAGAGGTCGAGTTCGCGAGGAGTTACCTTCGAGATCTTCTCGCCGACTTCTTCCTCATCAGCCTTCAAGAGCCCGAGCTCCGCTTCCATGTCCTGAATTTCCCCCTTGGAAATCTCCTCAACCAGCATCCGGTTGGCCCTGATCTCAGCAGCTCGGGTTTGGAGCGGAGCTAGCTTTTCCCTCTCCTCGAAGGTGACCCGGACCTCCTCAACAAGGGGACGGAGAGTTCGCCTCATGGCCTGCCTTTCTTCTCTCCGAACCCTCTCGATCTCGCAGCTGTTGCCGGCTTCGAGTAGCTGGTTGCGAACTTCGATCTCATGCAGTTTGTTCTTAGCTGCCTTCGCATCTTCCGCCGCCTCATAATATAGATCCCCGGCTTTCTTCAGCTTATCGCGGAGGTCCTCGTTGGCCACCCCGAGGTCAAGCACTTCTACCTCGGCCCTCTTCATCCGAGCTCGGATCTGTTCGGCTTTCGCCACGGTGCTGGCGTTCTCAGCCTCCAACCGGGCGTACTCTTTCACTTGGGCCTCCAGGTCCGCAACCTTCTGTCGAAGAAGGTTCACCTCGGAGGATGATGGGGAGGAGAATAGCTGATCTTCATAGGACGCGACCGAGGAGTTGAACTCGATCATTAGCTGAAGAAAGTCAGCTTGTTAAAAAGTTGGTAAAATAAAAAAAAAAGGAAACCAAAATGGAAAATTAATTGATGTCTACCTCGCCAATTTTATCCGCAAAGCGGAAGAAGTTCGCACGATTGACCTCGGTCATGTCTGCAAACGCCGGAATCCGGACTCCGGGCTTCGTGTAACTTCGCATCATATTAGCTGGGGACGCAGGGGGGGCTGAAAGGTTCGGGCAAAGTTGATTTCCCCTTTGCAAAATAAAGCGAAGTGCGAAGTATAAGGAAAAGCAAAATTTCAAATCCTTACCTCGGGACGATGAGCGCTGCTCCTTCGGAGGTAACTTCTTGGTGGAACCCTCAGATCCTTTGGCGGTAGCCACCTCTTTAGATCCTCTTTCTGAGGAGGGGGCCTTTTCTCTCGAACCAAATTTGTTCTGTTCGTCCCCTGATGAGCCAGTTCGAGCTCGGCTCTTCTCTCGAGAGGGGGATGAAGCCCCGATCTCTTTCCTCTTCCTCGATGAGTCCGATTGATGGGAGCTCACCGAAGAAGACCCTTCATCAACGAGGGGAATCCGCGACCTCCCGTGGCTCGTCACTTGTATCCGCGATGACAATCACGGAGGGCGCCAGCGGGTCAGTAGATCCCTCACGAAGCTCGGGGGCCCAGTTGGGAGCGCGGAAATCCCGCTCGCCTCAAGAACAGAGGGGTCAGTAGAATTCCTGCCAAGGATGCGAGCTTTCCCCTCAGCAAGAGCGGCGGCCATCTGTTTTTTCGCCTCCTTTTCTGCGATCCTGCATGCCCTCTCTTCTCGGTAATTCATCTCCGAAACGTCCACGGGAACAGAGCAAACAAGAGAACGTTTTCCGAGCCTGACCGTCGATTCCCTGATCCTTTCACACGAAAAGGAGTCCCAGGCAATTTGTCCTTGGCTGCAGAACCTCGAGAAGAATTCCGCGAACGTAGGGCAGAGAAGTCCGCGCTCGAAGTGATCTGCACAAAAAATATTCAGGGGTTATATAATAAGACAAAGTTGCGATTAATCCGGACTTCACAAAAAAAAAACACTATTCTACCAATCTTCGAAGTCCACTTCGACACGTGCGAACTCACGCGGTGGCCGAAGGTGAGTTCGTTAACCGGGAAAAAGAAATAGGACTTCCTCCATTTCTCATCCTTCTCGGGTAGGTCGTCGAAGACCTTCAGTCCGGAGAGCGGGCTTACGTACAGAGTGCCCTTGGTCCGGCCAGTTTTCACTGTGTATACTTGGAGGAAGTCGGCCAGGGACAACTTGTAGTTGAACTCTTCCCCCAGAGTTTGAAGGCACATGACAGTCCGGACAAAGTTCGGACACATCTGGGGAAGAGCGAAGCCCAGTTCGAACATCATCTTTACGACGAGTTCGGGAAGGGGGAAAGATAAACCACACGCAGAGAAAAAGATCTCGAACGCGCAGCAGTATCCGGCGGGGATTCTCTGGGGACTCGTGAGCTTCGGGAATCTAATTTCGACCTCCGACGAAATCCCGGTGGAGGCTCTGAGCTCCGCTATGTTCTCCGCTGAGAGAATTGACGGCGGATGAGGACCGTAAACACCAGGGATTAAAGCTTTCGCAACCTTTCCGAGGATGATTTCGGAGGAGACATACTTTCGAGAAGAAAGATTAGAAGAACGAGAGGCGGCGAAAGATCTTTCCGGCGAGAGAAAAGAATTCAAGAGAACGAGAGAGAGAGAGAATTCGAAAGCAAAAACAATTAGGGAGAAAGAGAGCATTCGAGACTACCTTTATAAGCGGAACCGGGAGGTAATGATTGCCTGGGGAAGCGAAAGGTCTCAAACCGTTCTCTCTCTCCCTTATATCCAACACGCAACCAAGTGGGTCCCAATGCTTGTTCGGGAAGATAAATCTCATCATAACCACGATCAAATCATGGAGATATGGAGGATATTCAGTTTCCCGAAACTGATCGCTAGAAGATCTAAAGTCCCCCGAACTTCACAGTTCGGGAGACTTGGGGGGCAACTGTTGTACCCACGATCTGTCGTCTCGGGCAGAAGGTGGAAGTGGGCCTGGGCCGAGGATATCCAATGGGCCTAGGAGTGCAAAGCTGATCGGCCCATCAGGATAGTCAAAGTAGGGAGCAAGGAAGGTGCCTCAGCCCAACCAGCTCGGAGTCCGGGCGCGGTCAAAGATTCCCCCACTTAAGAGGGTTAATTGCACCAACGTAAATCACGTCCTATTAATTACGTATTAATTGAGTAGTAAATGGGTCGGTATAAATATGTAAGAGGGGATCACTTGTAAAGGATCCAAGAATTTTTTGAGAAATAGCAATACACAATTCAAATTCATAAAGCTCTTTCAATTCAGTTCGGAACTGTTTTACGGTGATAAGCTCCTCCACACTTAAATCACTTCGGAAGGAGAATCTCTTTCTCAGTTCTCACAGTAAGTTTACGTGTGTACAAGACCACATATTCAATTTAGACAAAAAAACAAAACCGACCATAGACTTAATTTTTTTAATATATTTAAATTTATTGTTGCATAGAGTGTTTGATAGTGAAATTGAGTTTATATATTAAATTATGGTGATGATGGATTATTATATATGGAATGGAAATGCATATGTGGTGGGGAGATACAATTTAATTTTGGTATTATACTATTATCATCAAATATTTTTTCCAGAAAAAAGGAAAATATATCTTTAAATTCAGTTAACATTCAATACTATTACTAGTTAGTTTGTAAATTGTTTGGTATGATACGATTTTGGACTAAACACATATGTACAACAAATGTGTTATATAGATCGGATCTAAAGATGGGATCAACCACTAGATTATAAACTATCGCAGCTATGTTTATGTTTTAAAAATCGCATTATGATGATATTATAATATTTGGATTTAATATTGTTAATGTATCTCACTTTTGACCCTCTCCGCCATGTGTCCTTCACCTTAGACATCAAATAGTTACAAGACAACAAAAATGCCACATATCGTCGAAACTGGTTTATATAATGATTGATTGTGTCATATGATATATTTTTTAGGAATCTAACTTACTGTGTTGACATTTGAGTTTCATTATAGACAGACAAAAACACGTCTCCACTTTTAAGTAAACTTCCACCAGCACATGGAATTATGGAATTGTTTTACGGTAGCTCTGATGACTTTTTAAATTAAAAGAATGTTGTATTTTTTTCCTTTTTTCATAGTTATGTTATCACCGGAATTTAAGCTTTGAATATTGCTGGCGCCCAATTCGGTCGGGGGGATAGAGAAAAAATAAGCACACATACGGCTATCCGAACCCAGGTTTCGAAGGGATAATAACCTATTTGTTACCACCACACCAAGACAATTATACGCGTATTAAATTATAAATACGCGTATTTCTACTCATGTCTATTTAATACTTGTATTTCCAAGTTGAATATAAATAGTTGTTAACATCCGTTAACGGGTGTAAGACACAGGTAAGAATACATCAATAAAATGATGTATTTTTAGACCAATAATATTTAAATAAGTATTTTTTCTCCAATAAAAAGAGACAAAATATTAAACTTTTAAATAAAAAAACAAATAGATTTTAAGCTTTTTCCCGTATAAAATTTATGTTTTTCAACAAACTGATTTAATTATTACTAGACTCGCTTATGAATCTCAATTATAAGGTCATCACCATCGGTGAATCATACATTGATTTTATTAATATTTTAATACAATACTATTATCTAATTTAATTAATTAATTTTGTTTTCAAATTGAATCAGTCATATAGTGACAGATAAGCAAGAGGGTCAGGGAGTGTCTCACTATGTCTACTGCGAGACATTGTGTCTCTCTCTTTCCTTACTTTTTTTTTTCTTTTTATTAAAAAAAACACTTATTTTCATCTCACCAATAGAAATAACGGTACAAACATCTGAATTACAACTGTCATTTTACAGATGAGAATGAACTTTTTTGTTGTTGGGCTTTTCCTTTATTTTTTTTCCGGTTTAGATAATTAAATTTCTCTTTGTTGATATGAAGTTATTTATATAATCTCGGTATAACGGAATAAAATTGAAGGACTCTCTGAACTCCCGAGACTCTCCTCTTCCTCTTTCTCTTTCTCCTCCTTAGCTATAACTGAAACGATCCGAACCTTTTTTTTAGTACAATATTAAACTAGTGGTCACATACTCACTAACAACCTAACCACATTCAAACTAAAGAGTGGAAATAACCAACATTAAACTAATGAATTAAATAACCAAACGAATAATTCAATATCATCAATCCAACAAAACCAATAACATAAACCAAGTCACAGAACAATGAACCAGCAACCTAAACATTCGTTCTAGACCACTACATTCCATTCTAGCAACCTAACAGAAGCATAAAACAAACAACCAAGTCTCTAGAACATCCTCCTCTTCATAGCCTTGATTCCATGATCACACTTTTCTTTTACCTGCACCACAAACACAAATTGAGATGCATGAGTATTGTTATAAACACGTAGTGAGACAATCATTCCATCTACTGGGCTATACACACAAGCAACTGAGAATTCCAACAACAAACAAACACAAACAAACTAGGGAAACAAGTATCAGCCGCCTGCTAAGGGGTTGGTGTCGACCGACACCCTCCTGGTGTTGTTCGACACTGACTCTTGGTGACGACCGATACTGCCTCTCAGTGTCGATCGATACCGCTCTTTGGTGTTGATCGTACCACTCCTTGGTGTCAACCGACACTGCTCCTTAGTGTTGACCGACACCCCTCATCGATCTCAAAACCTTAGTACCGACACACACCAAGTCTTTGCACAGTCAACTCCTTGGTGTCGATCAACACTGACTCCGCAGACGCGATCTGCTCAAAGCCGAGAGTCGAATCACCGCTTCTCTCAACATCCAAACCGTCCAAAACTCAACCAAAAGCTCCAGGAAGCCGTAGGAACTATGTAGCAACCATAACAAGCAAGAAAACTCCACAAACAACATAAAACAAGCAAAACAAAGGAAATCTCAGGCTTAGATCAGACATGGTCATGCACTCACCTCTTTAGCAGGAAGTTTCTGACCAAAACCGACGAATCCAACCCCTTAGAAAGCTTTTCCTTCGTCTCTAGCACCAGATCTCCACTCCACAGGAATAGATCTCACAAACAACGCCAAGAATCTCCCAAAACTCTCAAACTCTCAAGAACTCTTTTCTCCTTTTCTAAAACACTCTGGAAACGGCATACAACACTCTATCCACGACCTAGGTTGACTTTTTGCTTAAATAACCCGGTTATAGGGGTTCACTTAAATCAAACCAAACTAAATCGATAATTTAAATCAACTCAGCCAAACCGGAAATTGGTGGTGTCGACCGACACCCTCTTTGGTGTCGATCGACACCCACTCCCAAAACCAAGAATTCGGTTCGTAGATGTTACAATTCTCCCCACTGATAACAGGATTTTCACCTAGGGTATCAATTCCCTATGTAGTTATAGTACAAAGGGTTATCAATCCAAATGGTTGTTATGCTAGCATATAAGATATGATCAGAAGCAAGCAAGTCAAGCCAAGTAATAATGGGGGGTTTTATCTATCAACCTAATGTGATCAAAGATAAAAAAAAAAAACAGAAAGGACAAAAATCATGAACAACTCAAAGTACCACATGATGCAGGTGATCAAGTATCAGATCGGGTTGATGGTCGGGTTGATATAAAAACAGTAAACAATCAAGATGTGAAAGCTCCTAAGGATGGGTAATTGGTTCATAAGTATTCCTAATCAACCTAGAATGTTTTACAAGCCTCAAGCAATCTATTCCCTAGACAATGAATCTCTAAACCTTGCAAAAACACTCTCGTGATAGAAACAATCAACCTTAGTCACTCCCCTACCCAACTCTCGTTGGAGAAACATGACTAAGCAGGCATTAAAATCCGGTTCATTATTGTCAATAAACTCCTTACACATCTAATCTCTTATGCTAAGTGAGTAAATCTCTAGCATTAGCTAATTTAGACATTTCATCGAACACCTCTCGAGCAGAAATGCCTAGAATCTAATCTCAACCTCTCAGTCTGAAACTAGCACTAAAAACACTAATCCAGAAGGGAATTTTCATAAGAACAATCAATCTAAAACATCCTAATAGATTAAGAACACTCACTAGCCTATCCCATCCCTAGAAACTTTGATTCACTACTCAGATCTCATGACAAAGAATATAAACCCAAAAATAAATAAAAATTGCATAATCATAAAGATGAGAAAGAGATAAATGTTTTATTAAAAAGAAGCAATAGCAAAATGTAAACAGAATTCAAGTTGAAAGAATAACAAGAAATAGAGAATTTGTTCAAAGAAAAGTGTAAAAACGGCTGTCACTTCTTGTCTCTCAAAAATAAGGTTAAAAGAGGGTATTTATAAGGAAACAGGTTGACCTAGCCACGTCAGCAGGAATACGACCATGCTGCACGAGGTGGAACTCGAGCTCCACTTCGGGTGCATGATCGGATAGGTGATCGGGTGGTTCCATTCTTCGATCTAGATGTATATACGCTCACTAAAACAGGAATAAATCTTGAATTACACATCGGATTGGCCTGAAATCACCACCATTGGAAAGAAAACTCGATTTACTATAACATTGATGAAGAACTCAGAAGCTGAATCCCAACTCAAAATCTTCATTCGAGTCGATATTTGAAGGTCTCGTCATGAATTCGACCAGGTGCTATGTGGCAATGATCGGATGGTATGGTCGGGTGCCTTTTTTTTTCCTTCTTGATGCTTCAGATCCTTTTGTGTAAACCCTATAAATGTAACCAGATCCTTCCTTGTGATAGCTGCAACTTGTCAACCCTTCTTTTTGCTCTTTTTAGGCTCTAAAGTACCTATTTTCATCCAAAATGCACAAATGCAACAATGCAGCACCCTAAGTAGCCTAAATGCAAATTCCTACGGTTAATGACCTAAAAATGCTAAGGTTAAGGTATATATAATGCAAAATATGGACATAAAAGGGTGCCTAAAACACGTAAATTAGTGAGTTATCACACCCCCAAACTTATCTCTTACTAGTCCTCTAGCAAGGAAGTAAGAGGATGATGTTTGAAAATGGGGACTCATAACCTCATAGTACCAAGCGAAGGATTCAAGCTATAGTCCTTAAAGATAGTTTAATGGTGCTAAGATCAATCAACATACTTACAAATATTTTTCTATGCTTATCACCATGCATCGATCTAGTTCATCCTCCAACTAACAGTAAATTAAAGACTTGTGATTCCAAAGAACATCGCTTTCACATTCATTAAATTGTTTGGCAAATTCTCGCAAATGGGAAGTGAATCAAGCTCAATCGATTTCAAGGGTAAGGATTTTTTGGTAGGTAGGTTTGAAACAATATCTTTGGGTGGCTTACTCTCATAAGAAGGAATGATAGACAGTTGTGAAAACTATCTAAGATTGAGAATAATTGATGCATACAAAGCTTAACTCTTGATGATCTACCCCTTTTCTCATTCACTTTCTTTTTATCCAACACCCTAGAATAAAACTGCCTATAACCTTGATTTTAACTCCCTTTTTTTTTTACAACCCCTAAGGTTTTAACTTTGAACAGCTAGCTCTATTTCTTTCTCTTTTTTTTCTTCTTTCTTTTCTATACTCATATATATATATTTTTTCTTTTTTTTCCCTTTTTCTTCATAGGAGACTATAGCAAGACTTTCCTCTTTTTTTTTTTTTTTTTTTTTTTTTTTTTTTTTAACTTAGAGACTTAGAGCTAATTAAACTGAACCTTAGGGACTCTCTTCTTTTATTTCTCTTTTGATCCTCAACCCAACCCCAAATAAACATGCTAACCACCTATCTTTCAAAACCGATTCTATTAGCTAGTCCAAATGGTTCTAAACATAGCTAAAACAAGAGCCAATTCTTTGTGGTTCTCAATACTCTCAAGGTTTCACAACCTATAGCACCATCAAAACATGAAAAGACCTCACTCAACAATTCACAACAAGGTTTGAAAGAAAAGGTTTGGGTTCAAGGGTAGGGAAAACAATTTTGGGTTAAGCGAAAAGATTGGCAAAAATGGAGTGTTAACCCGAGTTTAGAGTTACCATGAGCAAGTATTCAAATTCCATAAGCAAGATAATTTAAGTTCAGTTAAGTCCAATAATATAGAGATGATGCAATGTTCAAGCAAGTGGGGGAAGCTTTCAAAAGACACAAGGTTTTAAACAAAGATTTTTCATTTTTTTCCAAAGATTGATCTAGCAACAATGAATTGTGATTAAGGGCTATAACTTCAATCCTAAGGTTTGACTTTAAACAAGGTGGTTTTAATCATTGTCCCCTAAAATGTATATGCAACAATCATATGAAGCAATCTAGACTCAATCCTAATATGTAAATGCAACTACATGAACACTCTTTTTTTTCAATTTTTTTTGGGTTTTTTAATGTAAATAGATGCAGACTCAAATGAATAAAACTAGTATGCAAAAATTTGAAATAAGAAAATAAAACACAATGTTAAATACATTCTAGGACCCTCCCCCAAACAAAAATTAAAAGTCAGAAAATGAATCCAAGAATCACAAAATGGAACAAACTTTAATGCAATGTTATTTACAAAGGTTGGATGAATGTGGTACCTCATGGGTTGGTGAATAAAGACGTCACAACAGCTTCCATGCTTCCCAATGTATACTCAGGCTTGTTCTCAGCTCCAGTGGTCGCTGGATTTGGCTCATCAGTGAGCTCGTTGATATGCGCGGACCTGTTGCTCGGACCAGCATCTGAGTCATGCATCGGGTAGGGCATCATGTACCCCATCGGGTTAGGCATAGGATAGGCTCTAGCTCATTCAAATATCCCCTTAACACTTACTGTCTTTTATTCCTATAATTCAAAGACACTAAAGAAAAGAAATCAGAAAAACAAAAAACTTAAGCCATATTTAGAAGGATACCTTTAAGACTTCCTCCCAAGTGAGCTTGTTTAAAGTCACTAAGCTTGACCTTTTACCCGTCTCATGCTTTGGAAGGTTCATAGAGAGGAGATGAAGTCCTCTCTGTTCCCTGAGATTTCATTTTTCCTCTTTTTCCAGGATCAATGCTAAAAGTGTAGTTCCTCCTTTGTATACTCAGTCTTTGCTTTGCTTTCTTTAAAGAAGAACCACTGACTTTCCCTTGAAGTTTCTTGATTTTCCCATTGATCTTCTTCACTGTAGCTGTCAACTCCCTCACAGAATCCTTGAGAATGTTAGTAGTTTGAAGTGCTGACAACCCATCAGATAAGAGATTTCTTGACTCTAGCTGTTGGGGAAGCTTGGAGATTGAATCTGGGCATTCTGGAAGAGTAGGAGTGTGACCCGACCATGAACCCGACCATGGGGTCGAGTTATGGGGTCGTGCTCTCCTTGGAGCTTCCTCACATGCTGCAAAAATCTCTGCTTTTGGCCCATTTACCCTCAAAAATTTTAGACTTAGTTTCATGATCTTTCTCTTTAATCTAGAAAGTCTGCCCATAAATAGTTGACTTCTTCTGCTCAAGCTCTTTAACTTGTGAATTATCCTTCATTTCAGCATGTTCTAACAATGGTTCATGACTCATGACCATCATTGCTGGCTTATCAATATAAACCTTGTACTTTTTCAGCATTTGCTCTATAAACCGTCTTGGAAATGGAAAAGGTGGCTGATAGGGAGGAGGAATGAACCAAACTGGATTTTCAGGATCTTGAGCAATGACTCGATCAAGCACTCTACCAAGTGCTCAACCATGTGTATGGTCGAGTTGTGTCTCAAGCTCATTTCTCTTCTCATTCTACACTTCTGGTTGGAGAAAATCCTCCCCATCTTCATTGTCACTGTCCACAGTGAGCTTTGTAGGTAGTTCTTTGAGAGATATAGCTTGGGCAGTGGCAAACTCTTTAAGATTGTTAATTGTTGTCCCATTGAATAGTCCAGAAGAAGGAGATGCACTCTTGCTCTCTAGGTGAATCATTTTGCAGGTTAAAGCTTCAATCTTGATATTAAGGGCACCATATGTGCAGTCTATCTTGTTATTCATCCCTGTGAGCTTTTTACTTGTTTCCATAGCTCCATTACCTTGACCTTGTAGGAGTTTCTGAAGCATACTCTTCATCTCCTGATCTTGAGCAGGAGCCTGCTTGGGTTGTTGTGGAGGATAGTTTGGGACCATAAACTGCTCATCTTCACATACAACATGTACTTGCTTCTGTTGGGTGAGAAGGAGTTTATCTAGCTTCTCAAGCTTCTCATTTAAGGCTTTTAGTTCCTTTCTATGCCCTTCCTCATAATCAACACCTCCCCTTAAGCTCAGATCATATTCCTCACTGTAATTTTCATTGCACTTAGAAAGATTCTCTACTAATTCCCAACCTTCAGCTACATTTCTATTCATGAAGCTTCCATTGGAGGCTGTGTCCAGAAGTATTCTGATACTGGGAAGAACACCTCTATACAAAGTACTCAACAAAGATTCATTGTTGAATCCATGATGTGGGTATTGTCTCTGGTAGCTTTTAAAGCGCTCCCATGCTTCACTGAAAGACTTGCCATTCTATTGGAGAAATCCTGAAATTTCGTTCCTCAAACGTGCAGTCCTTGAACTAGAGAAGAACTTTGCAAGGAATATCTTCTTACAGTCAATCCAAGATGTGATTTTTCTAGAAGGTAGAGTCTTCTCCCAATGATGGGCATTATCTCCTAGAGAAAAAGGAAACAATCTCAGCATCAAGGCATCCTCATTAACTCCATTTATATTGGTGAGGCTACAGAGCTTGTCAAACTCATCAAGATGTGCAAGGGGGTCTTCAGTAGGCAGTCCATGAAATCTGTTTCTCTGAACCATTGAGATCAAACTACTCTTGATTATGAAGGTTGTGTTGTGGACAGCAGGAGGCACTATCCCATACCTCTGAGTATGAGAAGTGGGATCATCACTATCACCAATCTTCCTTCTCCTTTGAAGTTCAGTTTGATACTATGGGTTTTCCATTTCCACTTCTTCTTGTTCTACTCTGATACTGTCCTTCGATATCTCAGTTCTTTTGGCAAACGGTTGGTGTATACAAGTATCCAATAAAGTATCTGAATGGTAACATGAGGAGGTGCTCGAGCACACAGGTTCGGTTAGGGGTTCGGGTGGAGGATCGGGTAAGGGTTTGGGTGGTGGATCGGGTAGGGGTCGCGTAGGTTCACCTGAGATCCAAAACAGACAAGCAAACACTCAGTACCGAGATATAATAAAAAGAACTTGATCTAGCAAGTGCTGAAATCCTAAATGTAACAAGAAACAACCAAATGACAACGGCGCCAAATTGATAACAGGATTTTCACCCAGGGTATCAATTCCCTATGCAATTGTAGTACAAAGGGTTATCAATCCAAATGGTTGTTATGCTAGCAGATAAGATATGATCAGAAGCTAGCAAGTCAAGCCACGTAATAATGGGGGTTTTATCTATCAATCTAATGTGAACAAAGATAAGAAAACATAATGAACAAAAATCAAGAACAACTCGAAGTACCACACGATGCAGGTGATCGAGAACCAGATCGGGTTGGTGGTCGGGTTGATAAAAAAATAGTAAACAATCAAGATGCGAAAGCTCTTAAGGATGGGGTAATTGGTTCATAAGTATTCCTAATCAACCTAGAATGTTTTACAAGCCTCAACCAATCTATTCCCTAGACAATGAATCTCTAAACCTTGCAAAAACACTCTCGTGAAAGAAACAATCAACCTTAGTCACTCCCTACCCAACTCTCGTTGGAGAAATATGACTAAGAAGACATTAAAATTCGATTCATTATTGTCAATAAACTCCTTACTTATCTAATCTCTTAGGCTAAGTGAGTAAATCTATAGCATTAGCTAATTCAGGCATTTCATCGAACACCTCTTGGGCGGAAATGCCTATAATCTAATCTCAACCTCTCGGTCTGATACTAGCACTAAGAACACTAATCCAGAAGAGAATTTTCATACGAACAATCAATCTAAAACAGCCTAATAGATTAAGGACACTCACTAGCCTATCCCATCACTAGAAACTTTGATTCACTACTCAGATCTCATGACAAAGAACATAAACCCATAAATAAATAAAAATTGCATAATCATAAAGATGAGAAAGAGATAAACGTTTTATTAAAAAGAAGCAATAGCAAAATGAAAACATAATTCAAGTTGAAAGAATAACAAAAACTAGAGAATTTGTTCAAAGAAAAGCGTAAAAACGGCTGTCGGCGCTTGTCTCTCGAAAATAGGGTTAAGATGAGGTATTTATAAGGAAACAGGTTGCTCTAGCCACATCAGCAGATATACGACCATGCTTCATGAGGTGGAACTCGAGCTCCACTTCGGGTGCATGATCGGATAGGTGATCGGGGTAGTTCCATTCTTCGATCTTGATGTATATACGCTCACTAAAACAGGAATAACTCTTGAACCGCACATCCTATTGGCCTAAAATCACCACCATTGGAAAGAAAACTTGATTTCCTATAACTTTGATGAAGAACTCAAGAAGCTGAATCCCAACATAAAAGCTTGATTCGAGTCGATATTTGAAGGTCTCGTCATGAACTCGACCAGGTGCTATGTGGCAATGATCGGATGGTATGGTCGGGTGCCTCCTTTTTTCCTTCTTGATGCTTCAGATCCTTTTGTGTAAACCCTATAAATGTAACCAGATCCTTTCTTGTGATAGCTGCAACTTGTCAATCCTTCTTTTTGCTCTTTTTAGGCTTTAAAGTACTTATTTTCATCCAAAATGCACAAATGCAACAATGCAGCACCCTAAATAGCCTAAATGCAAATCCTACGGTTAATGACCTAAAAATGCTAAGGTTAAGGTATATATAATGCAAAATATGGACAAAAAGGGTGCCTAAAACATGAAAAGTAAAGAGTTATTACCCACCAACATAGATACGTCCTCGAATCTCGATTAACCATCAACGAAGGACTCTCGTGCAACCGTCTCCATGGCCCGCACCTCCTCCGATCGATCTACGAAGGTTACCTCCAGGCGATAGAATTACGTTCTAGGTATTATTTGCTCTCGACTTTTTGACTTTCCTTTACTCATAGGTCTTAACCTTGAGTTTTTATTGGCTCCTCATCATTCCATAGCCTGCATGCCATAATATTGGCTCCTCATTGGGCCTAAGCCCGCATGCCATAATATATAAGGTAAGTCCAATATTCGTCTCTCGGGTTGCCACCCTACAGCTCGCCCTCGGATTGTCATCCGAAATTGATATACCAGCCATACTCTCAAGCCACAAAGTCTCAGAATATAACGTTACTAGGAGAACTAAAGTCCTCCAATAGTTATTCAGGACAAACTGTCATTAGAGCAAACAATTATGAACACGTCTGAGTCCGATCTCCTAACCAGGTTAGGGGCAAACCTCTTTATTCACCTTTTATAGAATAATGAAACAAAATCTGCATACATCATTGTAAATTTAAAAACTCAAACTGTTCTTTTATAAACTAAACCGACAGATAATTTCGTTGTAATTGTAAAATCTAAACCATAACCACCTCATTTGTAAATCCAAACCGATATATAATTTTGTTCTAATTGTAAAATCTAAATTCTAACCACCTCATTTGTAAATCCAAACCGACATATAATTTTGTTTTAAATGTAAAATCTAAACCCTAATCACCTCATTTGTAAACCCAGACCGACACATAATTTTGTTTTAAATGTAAAATCTAAACCATAATTCTCATTTATAAACCCAAATTGATATATGCACTTGTTTAATTGTAAAATCTAAACAATGTCAATATTTAAATTTCTTTAACTAAAAGTATACATAATTTTTTTTCCTTAATTTGTGTCGCTTTTTAATTTAATTTTAATTTATTTTTTAAATAAAATATTTTATACAAGATTCTGATTGGTTGAACATGAGGAATTGAATAAAAAGGTTCACTTCAATTAACAAAAACTCATGTTTCTTTTTCTGATTTGACCATTCTTTGGATCCGAATGGTAACCACGGATTTGGTAGTGCGCAACAAATGGTTTGATAATGTGGTATGGTTTAACTGCGGTACGTGTGAAATAAATATATCTGCGGGACAAGTGCGGTTTATGCAAAATAATGTTTAATTGGTGAAAATTAATTCGCAGTGTGGATATCTTATTTAATTTTACTATTAGTTAGGATAATTATATATTTTTATTTGTTTTGTATTAATAACTAAATAGTTTAAATATAGATAAAAATTAAAAAGTTAGTGTAATTGAACAAAAAATTTTAATATATCATTACTGAACTTTAAATATGAAATTTATTAAAAATAAATCATATACTGTATATATTTATTGATAGGTAAATTAGTTAAACAAGTCTAACCCTAAAAAATACCACACTATAAAAGAACTATTATGGAATGTTACAAATCCATTTGTTATTATATTAAAAGTTCCAAAAAGAAATCCATTTGTTATTTGCAAAGCTGGATTTATTAATGGTTATAAATGCATATATAATACTAAACTTACTACTATATATTATTTTTGAAATTTATTAAATTCTTAAAAATAAGATGACAAAAGATTTTTTAATGTATTCTAAAAATTTCTTGAATGAGAGAGAGAAAAGCGAAAGTTTTATTTTTATTTTTTATTTACATTTGTATTATTTGGATAAAATAATATATAATTATTATTATAATAAAAAATCTATAAAAAACATATACTGACTTTTTTTGAAAACTTGTGGACATATTGTGTACTTGCTTGGAAAGGCGGTCCAAGGCTATTAGTCAAAGGATAAAATCCATGTCTGTTTGTTTTTTTTGGGTGCAAAAAAATGTAAATTATGGATCCGTGTGGTGACAGCGTATTTGGTTGTGTAAAACATGCAGTTAGTTAGTGTAGTACGGTACAAGTGCGGTACATGCGAGACAAATATATTTGCGGAACAAGTACGGTTACTACAAAATAAGTGGTATAGAGTAATGTTAGGTTGGTGAAAAGGCGGATTACATATTATATATAAATATGTTAGAAAATAAGTAAATTAAAAATTCGTATAATTAAATTTTTGATGTTGTGTTGATAAAGAAATATTTTCTTATATTTATGAATTTTAAATACCCAAATTGATCTAAAGTAATTTTTTTGACATAGATATTGCTAAATGAAAAAAGTGCTCAAATTTTTAATCATAAAAAATATAACACAACAAAAATATTAATTTTATTTTCTTAGAACATAAATTATAAAAGAATAGGGTTAGTTATTTTTTTTCTTAAAAAGAACACTTCAAAAAAAGTAAATTATTAATAACAATCTATAAAAGATAAATTAAATATAGCATAACCATTTGTTGAAACTTAAAACCTATGTTGAGTATTACTTTTGTATTTTTTTTTTTAAATCGAAACATAAATCATAATTATTTTTTGTCTAGTGCGGAATTATAAATAACACTGGATAATAGCTATCTTTAAAAACTAACTGTGAACTGTTGAATTTTGTTCAGCTTAGAAAAACGAACACAGTGTTTTTTTTTTTTTGTAGAATACCGAAAATTAGTTAAAATTATGTGATTGGTAACATAGATCCATTTTTCTAAACAAATTTTGAAATCCACATTGTTTAAGGTTACCATTCACTGCCTATATAAAGGGTCTGAATGGTTACCGCATATTTGGTTGTGCGGGACAAATAATATAATAGTGCGGTACGGTTCAACTGCAGTTCATGGGAGAAAAATATATTTGCGGGATAAGTGCGGTTAATACAAAATAAGCGGTACAAAATGATATTTGATTGGTGAAAAAAGTAATTGCAGTTCACAATAAAATCAAACATATATTTTTATAGTATAATAGTAATTTCATGAATAAATTAGTAACTATATAAATAATTAATATAATTGTAATTTATTGTCTATTTTTGTTAATGAAAAAAATATTTCATAAATAATATTTATTTAAGCTTAGAAGTTCAAGTTTTTATGAACATATTTTTTATGCATAACTAAAAACGCTATTTATTTATTAATATTTTTGCTATTTATGAAATATATGAATTTATTATTATTTATCT
Organism: Camelina hispida; assembly: GCA_023657505.1. NCBI lineage: Eukaryota > Viridiplantae > Streptophyta > Magnoliopsida > Brassicales > Brassicaceae > Camelina > Camelina hispida. The sequence goes on along the minus strand of CP094636.1, from coordinate 5,638,635 downwards.
TGTTATTTATGTTATGTTTATTTATTGCAAATTATAAAATTTTTATTAATCAATTAGTCATGAAAAGCAGATTTTAAGGTGTCCCGCATCATTTGTGGAGTTATCTACCAGATAGTGCATTTTTCATTTTATCAGACATGAAAAAAATAAAAGCGGATTTCCTTTTTTGGATTTTAGAAAAACGCAAACTACTATAATTAACTTGATTGGTGTAATTATTGCAGATTTCAGTTTTTTGGAAATACGCCCCGCTTATTTAAGTCGCCATTCATGGCCAAAAACTACAGATTGGTGTTAAGGGTGCGGTTTTTAAAAAAACGCATTGAAATCCACTTTTAAGTGTTTACCAATCACAGCCAAAAAATGATGTTAGTAAAAAAAATTTGTGCAAGTGCGTTATTTGGTTAAAAACATGCTGCACTTGTATAATTATGTAAAAAGTAAAATTTTACAATTTGCTTTGTCTCTCAAGCATTTTGATCTACAAATAAAAGTATTTATTATATGCTACTGATTTAAGCACACAACAAAAGTTTTCCAATTTACAATTTTATTTCATAACCATCATCAAAATCAAAGGCATTGGACGGTTTCTACTTAATTATTTCAAATATTGGTTTTTTGCTTTGGCCTTTGGTTTTCTATGTAGCTTAAATTGTCATGTTCTCAGAGCTATAATGGGTACTTTTAAGCTACAACATACAATTTCTAGGTGAGAAGAAGGAACATGAGATTAAGGTCGTGTCCGTACAAGTGTCCGTACAGTCAAAGCAATAAGGCCGTAGAGACCAATAGAGTGAGTGGTGTAGAAGTGGCCTGATAGTGAAGTGAGGCCCATGGAAAAGAAGGATCTAGAAGAACCTAAATATCTAGCCGAGGAAGAGGAAGAATCACGTGTTTACCTTTGGTGAGCGAGCTGTGCGAGTCAAACAAAGGGAAGGACGGGTTGTTGGTACCGAAATCCGTCACCTCACGATACAGGCTTGGGTCCAGGCCTAACAAGTCATTATGGGCTGAGGATGCACCTAGGTCGGCCCATTGCCTCCTGATCTAAGGAAGTGAGGTGAATCGAAACGGATAAATGAAGCCATCTCGGAGCTCGGAGGAGCGGTCAAAGATTCCCCTGAGGGCATTAACTAAAGGGCGAGATTTGCGGACTAGATTGATAGGGAATTAATTGTCATTCAACAGTATAAAAGTAAGAAGGTGAAGAATGTAAAGGGGAAGAAAAACTTTCATTTGGCAATAAGAATACACTTTTCACTTTGCAAACTTCGATTAAACTTTATTTCAGTTTGGAACTAGAACGGTGGTAAGCACCCCCGCTCAGTTTTCACTTCGGAATTAAGGTAGAACTTCAGTTCTCACATTTGGCGCTAGAAGGAGGGGTGTTATCACATGTACTCTTGCTATTTCCGATTACACCTCCGGGTCCACATCGTGCAAACATCGCTATGGCTACTGATTCTTCCAACTCGGTAACTCTCGAAACAAGCCATAAACTTTTGCAGGATTTGTCAGAGAAACCCGACGTCAGGAAGCAGCCTCCGCTGCTCTGTCCGAGCGTTTCGACAATCTGGAAGGGCAGGTCTCTACCCGCTTGGAGACAGTCACTACCTCGGTAGCTGATCTTTCAGCCTCTCACCAAGCGTATACCGATCGGGTTGATCTCTTGTCCTCCGATCAAAACCCGCGATGATGTGCCTTGGATTTCACTGGTGTCATTCCGCCTTTCACCTTGCAGCCGGTAGCCGCAACTGCAACCCCGAAGAACATTTTCCCACCTCACATAAGTACTTAGGCCGCACCACCGTTGGCTGGCGATAGCCACACTCCGGTTCAGCTCGATGTCGCTGGATCTTCCGAAGTACTAGTTCGTTTTCCGCCCCCGTAGGTGGAAATATCCTTACTCCAGGTTATGCTTCCAACCCTGAGTTTCACCGTATGGAGAGCGAGATCCGAGATATGCGATCTTCGATGCACAACACGACTACCTCAACACCTGATATTTCCAGGGTAATTGAAGAGTCCAAACGAACTCCTTTCTCAGACCAGATAGCCCGAGTTTGCTTCAAGGATACCGGAAAAAATAAAACTCGCGAGCTACGAAAGAAAATGATATCCGACGACTTATCTCAAGACCTTCTTGCTAACAGCCAGCCGCGTGGACCTCGAGCCTCACGAAGCGGATGCCGGGTACTGTAAGTTGTTCGCAGAAACATTTGGTGGACCAGCCCTGCTCTGGTTTGCGTCCTTGGCAGCTGCCTCCATTAACAATTTCACGGAGTTATCCACCTCTTTCATCAAGCAATATTCAAGTTTGATCGAAACGGCAGTGACAGATGCTCAACTGTGGAATCTAAACCAAGTCGCTGCGATCTTACATCACTAAGTTCAAGGAAATTCAGGTCCAGATTCTGGGGCTTTCGGATTCAACTGTGAACCAGTTCGCTAACTGAAAAATGGTCTCTGGCACGAGTCCCGTTTTCGCGAAGAGCTAACGGTGAACCAGTTCGCTACCATCCAGGACGCACACCATCGAGGTTCGAACTGGATAGTTGCGGAAGAAGAAAAAGCAGCAGCGATTCTAAAGCATAAGGTCATTACCAAACCCATATTTGAAGTTCCTGCTAAAAAGACTCCGCCTTCTACCCCGAAGCCCGGACCAGGCACGTTTGCCGTAAACCAATCTCAACATAAGGGCTCCCCAAAGAGTTCACCGTCTAAACCTCCATTCTCACCATGCTCTAAGAGTGGAGTGCTCCCAAGTAACAAATGGGTTCGGGACGAGAACGCGTACTGCGAGCTTCACAAAACAAATGGGCATTCAACTCGGGATTGCAAGAAGCTGATGAACCTTCTTGCAAAAAAGTATGTTTCTGGCGAAATGCCAAGCGTGACTATTGAGGAGCTTGATCAGAAAACAATCTCCGAAGCAGATGAGGATGCTCCACCGCTGAAAAAAACGAAGCAGATCGACAGTGACATAGCTCCCAAGAAAAGAATCGATATCATAATGGGGGGCTCACGCCTTTCCGAAACTCGATCACGGCAATAAAAGACCATCAGCGGAAGCTCACGAGTCCGCAGCCCAAACGAATCAAAGTCACTACGAGTGATTTGCCCGAAGTCACATTCTTGGAGAAAGAGACCGAGGAACTGAATACTCTGCACGATGACACATTTGTCATCTCGCTGGATGTTGCGAATCATGAAATGTACCGGATCCTAATAGATACAGGGAGTTTGGTGGACTTAATATTCTTAGAAACGCTCATGAGAATGGGTATCGGAAGAGAGCACATTGTGGGACCACTTTCTCCATTGGTCTCATTTACGAGTGAGACATCGATGTCTTTAGGTACAATAACATTGCCAGTATCCACTCAGGGAGTAGTGAAGATGGTGGAGTTCACGGTCTTTGATCGACCTGCGGCCTACAATGCGATAATGGGAACACCTTGGCTTTTCCAGATGAAGACAGTAGTTTCAACATACCATCAGTGCGTCAAGTTATGAAACCCCGCAAGGAGTTCGGGAAATTTTAGGAAGCCAGAGAACGGTGAGAAGTTGCTATCTCGCAAGCCATAAGCTTTTGGTTCAATAGCAACCACAACTCGAGGTCACCAAGAATCCAGTTCGGAAACAGCTCAAAGGTGACCTCAATGAATCTATTTTTATTAACAATAAGTTTCCAGATCAGGAAATCAAGATCGGGGCTGGGTTAGGAAGCGAGTTCCGAGCCGATCTAATCTCCTTCTTAAAGGAGAATATGTCCACCTTCGCATGGTCCGTTGACGAAATGCCTGGGATTAGTGTGGATGTCATCTCACATGAGCTGAATGTGGATTCAACATTCAGGCCGGTGAAGCAGAAGCGAAGGTGGTTGTTAAAAAGAAAAATGGAAAGTCACAAGTTTGCGTTGACTTTACCGATTTGAATAAGGCATGCCCAAAGGACATTTTTCCACTTCCGCACATCGAAAGGCTAGTCGAGTCCACTTTGGGACACGAGCTCATGTCCTTCATGGACGATTTCTCCGGTTACAACCAAATCCTCACGAATCCGAAAGACCAAGAAAAAACTGCATTCATCATGGACCGCGGACTTACTGTTACAAAGTGATGCCTTTCGGATTGAAAAACATCGGTGCAACCTACCAGCGTCTTGTGAACCGGATGTTTGAGCATCAACTCAGAAAAACAATGGAGGTCTATATTGACGATATGCTGGTGAAATCCATGGAAGCCAGCTCGCACTTAACAGATCTGAAAGTTTGTTTCGACATTTTGAACCAGTTCGGGATGAAGCTTAATCCCACAAAGTGCACTTTCGCAGTCCCATCAGGAGAGTTTTTGGGTTACATTGTCACAGAGCAAGGAATTAAAGCGAACCCGAGGCAAAGCAATGCCTTCTTATCCATGAGTTCTCCTACGACATTACGCGAAGTGCAGCGTCTTAATGGACGGATCGCAGCTCTCAATCGTTTCATCTACCGCTCAACCGACAAATGCCTCCCATTCTACCATCTATTGAAGAAAGGGGGGAAAACTTTGTGTGGGATGCGAAGTGCGAGGAAGCGTTTGCTCAGCTGAAAGCTTACCTTTTTTAACCTCCGGTCTTGGCTAAGCCCGAATTAGGTGAACCACTTTTTCTCTATGTAGCTGTCTCAGACAGTGCGGTGAGTGGAGTGTCAGTTCGTGAAGAAAGGGGGAACATAGGCCAATTTTCTATGTTAGTAAGTCATTTACAGGGGCAGAATCCAGGTATCCGATGATGGAGAAGTTGGCCCTCGCGGTAGTTACTTCGGCAAGGAAACTACAACCTTAATTTCAGTCTTACTCGATCATAATCCTGACAACACAACCTCTTCGGACAGTACTACACAGTCCGAGCCAGTTTGGGAGATTAGCCAAGTGGTCAGTTGAGCTTAGTGAATATGATATCAAATTCCAAACTCGAACTTGTGCCAAGGCGCAAGTGTTAGCAGATTTCCTTATAGAACTCCCGCTGACCAGTTTGGTTGAAGATAGAAGCGAGGTCCCATGGACGTTGCACGTGGATGGTGTATCTTCTAGGATAGGTGCATGGATCGGAGTTTGCCTCACCTCCCCTACAGGTGAAGTGATAGAGCAGTTGTTTCGCCTGGCATTTAGTGCATTAAACAACGAAGCTGAATATGAGTCTTTTCTCGCTGGCTTTCGCCTCGCAGTAGGAGTTGGTGTATGAAAGCTCCGTGCTTTTTGTGATTCACAGTTGGTCACCAACCAGTTTCTGGGAGAGTACGAGACAAAGGATGGGCGCATGGAAGCTTACCTAGCTGCAGCTCAGGAGTTGGTAACTAAGCTTGATGATTTTGAAATCACTAAGATTCCACGAAGTGAAAACTCCGCTGCAGACGCCTTAGTAGCACTAGCATCAACTTCGGACCCTGCAATTACAAGAATTATTCCAGTGGAAGTCATCGAATTTCCAAGCATACGTTTAGAGAGTTTGCATGTGGTAACTCGGGCAATGAAAAAACAATTAGCTGCCGAAGAGGCGGTCCGCAAGACGGTTTCAGACCCCTCACCACAGGTGAACTCAGCTCCCATCACGCCTGCTCTGGACTTTATTCACCCATCTACGGTCGAACAGGACTCAAACCAAACTCCAAAACCATCTAGCTCACCAATCATCGATCGAGCTGTTCTCCCGCACACACCTTCGAGCAATACGGACACTAACAATTGGGGGGCAGGAGTTTGGCGGAGCCCGATCTGGGCTTACTTGGAAAAAGGGGAACTCCCAGCTGACAAGTGGGCAGCTAGGAAACTCAAAATTGTCAGTCCACGGTATTGCATCTACAGTACAGTACACCTACGCCGTAGTGTAGCTGGTCCCTATTAACATGTGTTGCTAGCGAGGAGCCCGCAACATTAATGCGAGCTGTTCATGATGGTCCCAATGGAAATCACTCCAGAGGGCGAACTCCGGCCTTGATAATCAAAAGGCAAGGTTATTTATGGCCTACTATGGTCACCGATTGCGAAAACTATTCTCGAACTTGTGAGAAATTTCAAAAGCATGCTCCGTCAATCCATCAGCCTACCAAACTCCTATCTTTGGTGTCCTCACCTTATCCGTTCATGAGGTGGTCCATGGATATATTGGCCCTTTACATCGGGGACCGGGAGGAGTTCAGTACGTACTTGCTCTTACTGATTATTTCTCCAAATGGGTGGAAGCAGCAGCCTACGCAAAAGTAACAAGTGAGGAAGTAGAGCAGTTCGTGTTGAAAGGCATAATCTACCAGTACGGCATTCCTCATGAAATCGTCACGGACAATGGCCCGCAGTTTGAAGGCTTCTGTGCGAAATGGAAAATACGACTCAGCAAGTCAACTCCTCGTTACCCACAAGGTAATGGGCAAGCCGAGGCAATGAACAAAGTCATATTAGCTAACCTAAAGAAACGGCTCGACTCTCGCAGGGGGCGCTGGCCTGACGAGCTGCAAGGCATACTTTGGGCAATCCAAACAACACCCCGCCGGGCCACTAACGAAACCCCCTTTTTCTTGGTATATGGAGTCGATGCCGTAGTCCTAGCTGAAATAGAAGTACTCGGAGTCCGTTCCACACTACACCCACTTCGGGTAGCGGAGAACGAGAAATTTTTACAGGACACCCTCGATACCATAGATGAGTGCCAGGATCGAGCTTTAGTTCGGATGCAAAATTATCAGAATGCCGTTGCCCGCTATTACAACTCCAAGATCCGAAGCAGGCCTTTGGCAGTTGGTGATCTAGTCCTTCGGAAGGTCCATGAAAACACCGAATAGAACAATGCAGGAAAGTTGAGAATTAATTGGGAAGGTCCTTACAAGATCACCTGCGAAGTCCGAAATGGCGTTTACCGACTGGAAGATTCCGACGGGAAACCCGTGCCGAGGTCTTGGAACTCTCTACACCTTAAGAATTTTTACATTTAGTTTGATTTAAACATTGTATCAAACTACGATTGGCTTGATCCCAAAAAGGGAACGTACATAGTCCACTTCAGGTCCAGCTATCCGCATTTAATAAAACTAAAAGTTTTCTATAAACTTTTCGCGTTACTTCACACGGCCACTAAGAACCGAAGTCTTACTTCGTTTTTTGATATCATCGTGACATTTGTTTAAACCGAAGTCTCACTTTAAATACCGAAGTCTTACTTCGTTTTTCATGTCTCCGCGACATTTGTTTAAACCGAAGTTTTACGAACTTAGATGCCAAAGTCTTGCTTCATGACATTTTCTCATAAAAACCGAAGTCACACTTCGTACCCCCAAAACCGGAGTCATACTTCGTATCTTTAAAATCGAAGCCTTACTTCTTACCTTCAAAAAACCAAATTTCCATTTCGTAAATCTAAACCATACCTTGTACTAAGAATTTTTGTCAAATAGTGACTTCGCAAGTCCAACGCGGCACTTGCTCAATCTTAAAACTGAGGTCTTACTTCATATTAAACTTAGCACCAAAGAATAACTTTGCATTTCCTTTCAGTAAAAGCTTACTACGCACTTCGACAAATGCTTAGTTCCAACCTAATTTTCTACTGACTAAGTAAAATTTATAATTCTTTGCCGGGAATTATGTTGGTTAAGTTCTCTCGGTGAGTTGCTTCGTTGTGCGAACCTTAGCTAACAGTTTTTAAATTTCTCGATTATCAAAAGTCATTCTTTCGCAAAGAGTTCAGAGCAAACAATATGTAGTGAATAAAGGTTCAATTGATAAAGCAAGTAATGTCATGGGAGGGTCTCCCCGACCAAAAAGCTCCCGAACCAAGTCAAAACAAAACATTAAAGGGGGCCACATGGGCCCAGAACAACCCCAACCAAACAAAACAAAAAAACACAGAAACAAAAGAGGATTCAGGAAGTAGAAGGGAGATCAGGACCCGAACTGTGATCCACAGCGCTCGCGGTCAACTCCTCAAGAACGTCGGGAAAAAGCTCGGACAGCGACACCTCAGGTGCGTCAGCCTTAGGGGTGTTAGCTCTGATCACCTCCAGTTCCTGGTTCGACATCTACCGGATGTTAGTCCCAGATTCATCGATTACGATACTCAGTGGGGGCTCGCTGCACAGCAATTCAGGGGGCGAGTCCGCCAAGAGGCTTGAGAAGGCTAAAATATCAAAGTCACGGAGGGTTACCTTCGCGACATCACCATCAGCGTTTTCTTCGTCAGCCCGAATGGACTCGAGCTCAGCTTCGAGGTCGGCAATTTCTCCCTTTGATATTTCCTCGATTAGCATCTGATTTACCTTGATCTCAGCAGCTCTGACCAAAGCTGGGGTTAGACGCTCCCTCTCTTCGAAGTGCGCCCTCACATCCTCAATCAAGGGGCAAAGGGCTCGCCTCATTGATTGGCGCTCTTCTCTCCGAACCTTTTCCATTTCACAGCTTGCTGGCCTCCAGGAGTTGGTTGCAGAGTTAGACTTCATGGAGCCTGTTCTTGGCAGCTTTTTCGCTCTCCGCGGCCTCGTAATAAAGATCACCCGCTTTCTTGAGCTTCCCCCTGAGGTCCTCTTTGGCAATGCCGAGATCGAGTACTTGAAGCTCGGCTTTCTTCATCCGGGATCGAATCTGCTCAGCCTTCTCCACAGTCTTGGCTGTATTCTTCCACAATTCTTATTCAGTTCTTCATTCTTCTCTTTGCAGTAAAACATACCGTCATCAGCAAACAACATATGCAATATTGGTGGAGCTTTTCTGGCTACTTTTAGTCTTGTTATTTGTCCCTTCTCTTCAGCTAGTTGCAGCATCTTAATTAGCATTTCTGTGCACATGTCAAATAATAGCAAGGAGAGTGGATCTCCTTGTTGCAGTCCCTAGATAGGCAATATCTCTCCATACGGTGTTCCTTTGATCAACACTTTGTAGTTCACTGATTTGACGCGTTCCATGATCAAGCAGGTAATCTTCTTGATAAGCTCAAATTTACCCTAGAGCTACTCTCTCAAATTAAGAGGTCAATTGTAGTACTTAGGGATCGAATCCACAGAGACTCTAGTTCACACAATAGATTTAATAATCTTTTAATTATGGTAAACAGAAATATTTAAATTAAATTGCAAAATAAAACAGAAATAAAAGAGATGTAAATTCAGAGGGATTAAACGCTAGGCCTAGGGAAATTCTCAGGAAATCATGGAAAATCAGATCAATCAATTAAGAAGCAGGATTCAACAATTAAGCACCATTCTTGAACTCTAAACACAATTATAAAATAAATCAGTTCTCACTGCAAATATTATCTAAATTTAAAACCAGAAAATCCAAATCTCTTTGCAAAATTCTAGGTAATAAATCAGCTTTAAAAACAAGTTTAGATTGTTCACAAAATCACTAATTCAAATCTCTTTGCAAAAGTAATTTTGCTCACCACAGTTTTATCAGGAAAATCAATTATATTCTCATATCAATTAATAATCCTAAGATCTAAATCCAGATGACTAATCAAAGATCTAGCATTAAGAACAACCTATGGGGAAGAACAAGAAAGATAATGAATCCTAAATTAATAGATCTAATAATCCATGAAATCCCTAATGAGAAACCCTAAACCTAACAAGCAGATCTACTCAGACATAATTGCAAGAACACAAATCATGAATAAAATAGATAGCATTAAGAGATTAAAAGTAGAAGAAAGGAGTTCTGAATCTTCTCTGAAGGAGTCTTGATTCTTCTCTCCAAAAGCTCTCTAAAAATCTCTCACAGGGTTTTGCTCTCAAAAGGTTAAAGGGAAAAATAAAGCTTAGGTCTAAACAATGACCCTAAAAATCCTATTTATACTCCTAAAAACGTCCAGGGACTAATGATGCAAATATGAAAGACTTTGGGGCAGATTTGTAAATCTTCAAAACTTGTGGGAAAACTTCCAATTCTTCTTGTGGATACTGCATCGATCGACACATCACTTGCATCGACCGATGCAAGTCTCGAACTTCGTCTCCCAACTTGTAGCTCAGCCTCAATGCTTGATTATACTCCAAATCCTCATATTTAGCTCCATTATGCTCTCATCCATGTTAAATCCTATAAAAGACTCAAAAGACTCTAAAAATACCAAAAAGACTCTATAATTAAGACTTATATCATGGCTAAAAACACCTAAAAACCATGATATATCAACTCCCCCAGACTTAGCCTTTGCTTGCCCTCAAGCAAAACATAAACTTCATCTGTGAAAGAGGTTTGAAAACGCAGGAACTCAGTTTCTTTTTAAAGTAATGCCAACGATCATCCAAACCTTAATCCACATGCTTAGCAGATAAATCCAAATCGAACCACCATGTACTTCTCCGTTGACTTTCATAGCATCCCAAATTCAAACCAAATTCCACTACTTCCTCCATTAAGCTTTCATCGGTGAGTCTCATCAACTTGATCAATATCAAGAACCTTCTAGACTCATTCCGTACAATACCATAACAAACAAGACTTATCTTTTACCACATATGTTACTCTTTCTCTCCCCCAGACTTATTCTATTTATTATTCCTTAGAGCTTTGCTTTTTTTTTATTATCTCTTTGTTTTTTTTTTTTTTTCTCTTCAAAGGTGTAAGCGAATACCAGGGTCATTGGTAATTTACCTACCCCTCGCTTCCAAGCTTTGAGTGATCATTTGACTCAAGAGTAGAATAATGGGATCACAGGTAATTTACCTAACCCTCTAAACTGATCAAAATCATCTCATCTTTTATTCTCTTCTTTTTTTTTAACAAAGCTCTCAGGATTTTTCTTAACATGAATAAGGGAGAGGAGTACCAATTCTTTTCTTTTCTAAAATCTTACTTGTCAGGTATGAACAAGGAGTCAAGCTCTATGAATATCAATCTCCTTGATGAGTTAAAAAGAAAAGTACAGAAATTACCTCAAGCTTTTATGGATTCTGTTGGAAATTCGGATGTCTCTGGTTCACTGGTCAGCCATTGGATTTTTCATTAGTCGGATTTGTGGATTCAATCTGCAGCATTAATCAACCAAGGCAGTACACTAAAAAGAAAAATCATAGTTCCCAACAAAAATTTTGACTCAATAAAACCATTTTTTTCAAAAACAAAAACGTAGTTAGTAACTGCCTCCCCAGACTTAAACAACACTGTCCCCAGTGCTATCAAGTAAGAGTTTGGCGAATAAAAATAAAAATAAATGAAAATCAAAAGAAAAATGAAAAAGAAAAACCTACCAGTGGGTTGCCTCCCACTAAGCGCTTGTTTTCAGTCATTAGCTTGACTGTGTCGGATCTCAGGCATCCGGTGGATCGGAACATGGCAATGAATGCTTCTGAGAGGATGTCCTCTTCATCCAAGGTGGTGTGTAGGCAGCAGATGAATGAGGTCTACAAGGGACATGAGGAACAGGACCAGGGCGGGACTTAGGTATGGGTGGCTTTCTTTTATGTCTTGCATAATCATCAACAAAAGAAACAAGCGCTCTACGATAATCTCGTGGCTTGGTTAACTGCACAACAGTTTTTGTACCTTTCAAAATTCTTATTGATGAATGGAGAAGGTTTGGAAGAAGGAGATGCATACCTTGGCCTTACCTGTGGGTTCTGGACTGTGGAATGGTGAGATTTGAGCTTTACAACTGGTCTAGGACTTGCAGTTAAGGATCCAACACGAGAATCTTCAGTTTTGGACGAGTCCGAGCCGACTCTGGAAGGTGTGTCGATCGATGCAACAGCTGCATCGATCGATGCAGTGCCTGCAACTCGTGTTTCTTCAACGATTTTGCAGCTTTCCTCTGAAATCCGTGTTTCCAGCACAAAAACGTCATCTACCAGCGACTTGTCATGCATCCGAACCTCATCATGATCTCTAGTACTGATTAGATGATCTCCACTCCAATCTTCAAGCTTAACAGCTTGCTTGCTCACTTTCTCAACAATCTCCAACTCTTTGACATACCCAGCAGAAATGTCGTCATGAAGCTCTATGATCAGATTGTCATCAGAAACAACCTCCACAGAAAATGTCTGACCATCAATGGTGGGAACCCTTCTCAGCTTGTCCATCTCAAAGTTCATAATCAAATCTTCTACATTCAGAGCTATGTGTCCCTTCTTCACATCTATGACTGCACCAGTTGTAGCCAAGAAAGACCGTCCTAAGATGAGAGGATCATTAGGCTCTTGGTCATATTTCAGCACCACAAAGTCAGTGGGAATCATGCAATCTCCAATCCTTATTGGAATATCCTCTAAGACACCTTCAGAAATTCTGCGGGATCGATCAGCTAAGATAAGAGAGATCTTAGTTGGCTTGAAATCTGTCATCCGAAGTCTCACAGCAACAGAATGTGGCATCAGGTTAATACTAGAGCCAAGATCACAGAGAGAGTGAGAAAACCTTTCTGTGGAGATAGAGCAATCCAACACAAAACTTCCAGGATCTGGTAACTTCTCTGCAATCCTACTCTGAATCACTGCACTTACTTCCTTAGAGACAACCACATCCTTCTTCCTCTGTGAAGGCTGCTTCAACAGAATTGAGCTGACATCCTTTGTAAGCAGAGCTCCTTCCTCAGGACTCAAACCATTGGTGACCATTCTCTTGACATACCGCTTAATTCCAGGAGAAAACTTGACAGCATCAATCAAAGGCATTTCTATCATCACCTTATCCATCATAGCCTTGCATCTAGCTTCTTCAATCTCCTGCTTGGATCTCCTAGGCTTGGGAAAAGGAACCTTAGGCTTGTACACTCTTTCAGCAACTGGAATCGGAGCTTTTGTAACTTCCGTCTCGTTCTCGACATTGCATCGGTCGATGCTAGAGTTGCATCGGTCGATGCTGTCTCGCAAAGACAACCCTTCTACGACCACCGAGGGTTGCGTCGATCGATGCTTAGCAGCTGCATCGATCGATGTTGGATCAAGTGATGTATCATCGTCTCCTTCCTTTACCAAAATCGCATTACAAGCATGCTTGGGGTTCGCAGTTCTTCTAGAAAGAAGTTCCTCTTGTCTTTTAACAGACCCAGCAGTCTGAATAACTTGATTCTCCAGCTTCTTGACATGAGTATTTAATGCATCAAACTTCCCAGTCAGCTCAGTGTATACAGAATCAATCTTCCCATTGAAGTTGACAGTTAGCTTCTGTTGACCTTCCAAAATCTGTCCAATCATAGATTCCATCTTGCTCTCTGAACTGGGTGGAGGGAGGGGTTGGTAAGATGAAGAACCATAGTTCCTTGTGAAGTTGCTGTCTGGATTTCCTGTGAAGGAATTCTTTTGACCAAATCTCTGATTTTGATAGCCAGCTCCATACACATAGTTGACATATTCTTCTCTAGTCTCTGGCTTTGGCTCAAAAATCTCAACATCTTCAGCAAAATGGACAGACTTCTTTCCCACAAGAAGATTGTGCACTGTATCCAACTTAGCATTCACTGTAGCAAACTGATTTGAACCAATTCCTTCATGTGCTCTTTTCCGCTCTAAGTCTGCATTCTTGGTACTGTTGCTTGATGCTAGCCTTTCTATCAACTTCTCAGCATCATCTGGGTACCTTGTCTTGAAGTTCCCATCACTAGCAGCATCCAATGCCATCTGATACCTCCAGTCAATACCACTGAAGAAGATACTGATCAACTGCACCTCTGAAAACCCATGATGCGGACAATCTCTCTGGTATGCCTTAAATCTTACCCAAGCAGCTTTGTAAGATTCAGTAGTCCTTGTCTAAAGGTGGAAAGCTTGATCCTGAGCTCATCAGACATCGCATCATCATAGAAATAGTTCAAAAATGCCACCTTGATGTCATTGGAGGTTGTCAGAGATCCTGGTTTCAGCTGCCTTAGCCAATGAGAAGCTTCCCCAGCAAGAGAGTTGGGGAAAAGCTTGCAGTAGAGATAGTCTTCTGTGACTCCATTAGCCTTGATGCTTGTGACTACGTCCTCAAAGTGCTCTATATGGTCTAGAGGCTTCTCATTTGGTAGGTTCTGGAATGGCCTTTGTCCGACAAGAGCGAAGTAGGCAGGCTTCAGCTCAAAATCATTCCTTGGGAATGGAGGAGGAACAATTGCGGAACGGTTCTCATAGAACAAATCTGGCCTGTTGAAGTCTGCAAGAGTCTTGACAAGCTCCCCATTGTTGTCCCGTCGCCTCTGAACATTCTCCGCATCTGCTATGGCATTACATCGATCGATGCCAACATTGCGTCGATCGATGCCTTCCTGGTTGCATCGATCGATTCCGTCGTTGCGTCGCTCGACGCCATCTGCATTCCCATCGGCTACAACGAGTTCTTCTTGAATAACCTGGCCTTCAGCATCAAGTTTTTGGCCACGTTCGTTGCACACATTACCCTCTTGATCTCTCAAAACCCCAGCCTCATCAGGTCTCAATATGATTATATTGGCCATCTTCGCTGACTTGGCTGCTGTTGTGTTGTCACGCTCTAGTTGTCCTAACTCTTGGTTTGTAAGCTTAATAACCGGACCAGTAGGGTTTTTTCTGGTGCTAGGCTTAGGCATGTACCTGAAACACACAAGAGAAAAGAAACCAAAGCGTGTGAGTAAAACAGAAAAATAAAAATCTAGACAAAATCAAAGACTTTAATCTAATGGTGAATCAAAAGAGTCCCCGGCAACGGCACCAAAATTTGATAAGCTCAAATTTACCCTAGAGCTACTCTCTCAAATTAAGAGGTCAATTGTAGTACTTAGGGATCGAATCCACAGAGACTCTAGTTCACACAATAGATTTAATAATCTTTTAATTATGGTAAACAGAAATATTTAAATTAAATTGCAAAATAAAACAGAAATAAAAGAGATGTAAATTCAGAGGGATTAAACGCTAGGCCTAGGGAAATTCTCAGGAAATCATGGAAAATCAGATCAATCAATTAAGAAGCAGGATTCAACAATTAAGCACCATTCTTGAACTCTAAACACAATTATAAAATAAATCAGTTCTCACTGCAAATATTATCTAAATTTAAAACCAGAAAATCCAAATCTCTTTGCAAAATTCTAGGTAATAAATCAGCTTTAAAAACAAGTTTAGATTGTTCACAAAATCACTAATTCAAATCTCTTTGCAAAAAGTAATTTTGCTCACCACAGGTTTTATCAGGAAAATCAATTATATTCTCATATCAATTAATAATCCTAAGATCTAAATCCAGATGACTAATCAAAGATCTAGCATTAAGAACAACCTATGGGGAAGAACAAGAAAGATAATGAATCCTAAATTAATAGATCTAATAATCCATGAAATCCCTAATAAGAAACCCTAAACCTAACAAGCAGATCTACTCAGACATAATTGCAAGAACACAAATCATGAATAAAATAGATAGCATTAAGAGATTAAAAGTAGAAGAAAAGGAGTTCTGAATCTTCTCTGAAGGAGTCTTGATTCTTCTCTCCAAAAGCTCTCTAAAAATCTCTCACAGGGTTTTGCTCTCAAAAGGTTAAAGGGAAAAATAAAGCTTAGGTCTAAACAATGACCCTAAAAATCCTATTTATACTCCTAAAAACGTCCAGGGACTAATGATGCAAATATGGAAGACTTTGGGGTAGATTTGTAAATCTTCAAAACTTGTGGGAAAACTTCCAATTCTTCTTGTGGATACTGCATCGATCGACACATCACTTGCATCGACCGATGCAAGTCTCTGAACTTCGTCTCCCAACTTGTAGCTCAGCCTCAATGCTTGATTATACTCCAAATCCTCATATTTAGCTCCATTATGCTCCCATCCATGTTAAATCCTATAAAAGACTCAAAAGACTCTAAAAATACCAAAAAGACTCTATAATTAAGACTTATATCATGGCTAAAAACACCTAAAAACCATGATATATCACTTCTCATCAAAACCCAACATCTTTAGAGTGTCTTCATGGAAAGACCATTCTACACAGTCGAAAGCTTTGAGTTTTTTTTGGGATTAGACATATATTTGTCTTATTCATCTCTTTCTCAATGCGGCCAATGGTAAAGAATTGTTGCAGCTAATTTTTACTATCTTACAACACCTAATTCGACGACCCTTTTATACAATGTAAACATAATTGATCTCGTTTTATAAGTTTTAAACGAGATTTCTGTTTAATTCGTCAACAAACAAATTTATATAATAATAACAAACCGAATAAATGCTTATAAGTGTTCACTGTAAATTTGTGTTGATTGGAACATTCGTATCTTTTGAATTCTATATATATTTGTCTGTTTGAACAGTTTTCATTTTTTTTGCCATGACACAAAATCAAGTAAAATTTCAATCTCAACTGTTTATACATTTTTCTAAATTATTTTCTAACAATCATTCTTTTAAAAATCAAGAAATTCCTCTAATTCTTGATTTAACAAAAGATTTTTGGAGTGATGGAATCTATCTCCAATAAATGCCACCAAAGGTTTTGTTTTTTCAATAGTACCTTTTGGATAATTTTCCAAAAAATTTATAGAAAATTTAAATTATATGTTTAACAAAAAGTTACGATTGTTCATTGTAACAGTTTTTTTGTAAAGTTGCAACTGTTCATTGTAGAGTTGTGTCTATTCGAATATTCATATATTTTGATATCTATATATTTGTCTGTTTGAACTGTTTTTATTTTTTTTGCCATGACACAAAATAATATAAAATTTCAATCTCAAAAGTTTTTACAGCTCTCTAAATTATTCTCTAGCATTCATTCTTTTAAAAGTAAGAAATTCCTCCAATTCTTGATTTAACAAAAAAATATTTGGAATGATGAATCTAATTTACAATTTTTAGTTCATTATATATATATATATATAATTAATAAAAGTACATATATATAATAGCAATCCTAATAAATGCCACCAAAAGTTGTATTTTCTCAATACTTTTTAGATAATTTTTCAAAAAAATCTGTAGAAAATTTAAATTGTGTGTTTTACACAAAGTTGTGATTGTTCATTGTAACGGGTTTTTTGTAAAGTTGCAATTGTTCATTGTAGAGTTTTGTCTATTCGAATATTTGTATTTTTTGAAATCTATATATTTGTCTGTTTGAATTTTTTTTTTTTTTTTGTCATGACACAAAATAATACAAAATTTCAATCTCTATGGTTTTTACAGCTCTTTAAATTATTCTCTAGCATTCTTTTAAAAGTAAAGAGATTACTCCAATTCTTGATTTAACAAAATATTTTTGGAATGATGAATCTAATTTACAATTTTTAGTTAATTTTTATACCTAAAGTATTTTTCTAAGAGTTAGATGGATTATATAATGAGCTTTTGGATTTGACTTTTGAATATGGTAATAAAGATATCTTCTATTTAAAAGCAGTTTATATGAGTTTGTAGGTATAATCAAGTGCAGACACAACAGTTGAGATATTTTTGTAGTACCTTTTCGTAAAAAAAATATTTTTAATTGTTTTTTTTTAAATGCAAACGGTTATATCTGTTCATTGTAGAGTTGTGTTTAAAATGCAAACGGTTATATCTGTTCATTGTAGAGTTGTGTCTTTTAACTATATTTTATTTATATTTTTTCATTACAAATTTTAATATGTGTGTCTATTTAAATAGTCATGCTTTTGAACTCTCTTTATATTTGTCTCTTCATCACTAACTAACAAGTTCGTTGATTTTTTTTTTCATTTTATGTTGAGTCTAGATAATTGAATATATTCTATAATCTAGCTAAAATTTTAGAAATGATTATAGCAATAGAGAAATTTTATAAAACTTAATATTGAATTTACAGTTGTGTCTATTTATCTTAACTTTCCGTAAAAAAAATTTAATATTTAAAAATAATAATAACAATCTGAATAAATGAGAACAATAGTTGCGACTTTTCGTAGTGTTTTTTTGTAAAAAAATTGGTTTTATTTGTTCTTTAAAAAAAACTCAAACAGTTGTATTTGTTCATTGTATAGTTGTGTCTTTTGACTATATTTTATTTATATTTTTTCATCACAACTTTTCGTTTGAATAGGTGTGTCTATTTAAATAGTCATATCTTTTGAACTCTCTATATATTTGTCTCTTCATCAATAACTAACAAATCATTGTTCGTTGAAACAAAATTTTCATTTTATGTTAAATCTAAATAATTTGAATATTAATATCTAATATTCATTATTATTCTATCATCTAACTAAAATTTTAGAAATGATTATAGTTATTTAATAGAAAATTACATTACTCATTATAACTATTAGTTCAATATTCTCAGTAAGGATCTTTTTGTCATAATGATTTTTTTTAATTGTACATCTTTACCATAATTCTTCACAAAAAATATCTTATATTTATAATACTTTACAAAATATGTTTTGCAAAGTTGCATCTATTCTACATAATATTTTTATTATAAGTTTTCATTTTGATGATTGTGTTTTTAGTAACAGTTTATGTACTCAAACTATTCTATTACATTCAAAGAATTTCATAATATATATTTTTTAATTTTAAATTTAAATTATTATTTTTCTAAAATACTTCCCGGATCATGAGTCCTAGTTCTATTAGAGGAAAAGCCAGCTCATTAAGAGCATGTGCATCGCCGTCCCAAACGTCCGTCCTTCAGTATAGAATTATTAAATTTAAATAAAAATTTGCCAATTATCAAAGGGACGTTCCTTAAAAGGGGACTTTTTTTCCGTCCTTCGTTACACACGTGGCAGCGTGTGCGTTGTTTTTGTTGTTTCTCTTCTCTTCGACTCTCTCTCTTGTCTCTATCTCTCTTGACGGCGATTCCTTTAACCGGCGAATTCATCCGAGTCGTTGTACCTTTGTGACTCTGTCTCTCTCTCTTCTGAGATTTCAAAGCTTCGAACTTTCAACAAAATTATTAGAACTTTCAACTCCTCTATGTATGGGTCGTCGCTCTTCCAAAATCGCTGGCCGAAAGGTTCGTTAATCGTTATGCCTATTATGTGTTAGTAGGTTCTTTCTTAGCTTTGGTAAAACCTAGTTCCAATTTAAATGATTAGACGTGCTGCTTCACTGTTATTACTAGGAGGAATTAACAATTGAGTTTTTTTATTGAGTCTAGAACTCGTAATTGTTGATGTCAACCATGTGTTCGATGAAATGACTCAAAGAACGAGTAGGTTTGATCATGGGTTTATACGAACAAGCAAAGAGTGTAATTTGCAGGTTTATGTCAATCCTGACATATTTTATCTAATTCATTATATGTTTATATTGTCAAACTGTCTATTGCTAGTGTACCATCAAAATTAGACAGTAAATATCATTATGCTCTTGAAACCTGTGGTTGCTTTTGTATATGAAAATCACATATTACAGCACAACACAAAAAGAAATATTTTTTCAGAACAGATATTGTATTTTTTAAGAGCTCTGAGATTGAAGTTCCTGGTGAATACAGAGGGCTCAAGATTCAAAGAAGGCGAAGCTATACTGTAGAATTGGCAAGGAGGTTGTATCTGCGTAAGTCTTCGACATTTTTACCAATTGGCAAGGAGGTTGTATCTGCGTAAGTCTTCAACTGTGGACCTATGCTTATGACAATAGGAATCATGTGTGGGTTTATCATCATGCAGTGTCAAGAAAGGGGGTCCAAACCCAGTTTCAAATACCACTCTAGCTACTATTCTTGACAAAGCTGTTGTCAAATAGTAACCTCTGTGCCATACCCTTTTCGTCATGTCTAATACTATTTGTCTATTCTAAGCTTGCTGTTGTCAAATAGTTATCCTCTTTAATTGCAAATGCTACATAACCAAAGTTGGAAGTGGCAATCCCCCCCCCCCCCTATGACCTTTGTTCTTGGTGGCTCTGATTACTGGATATCTATAATATGTGGATTGTTGTTGGTTGTTGCAGGTGGATGATGAGGCCATGGAATTGAACAAAGAGCTTATGCAGAATATATGACGTTGATGACGTTTATATCGACCAAAAATAAAAAGAATATATGTTACACATATGTATGTTGATAATGCTGAACTGGAGACATCTACTCCCCCGAAAACGTATGTGTATGCTGATTTCTATCATTTGTTTATTTAAGTTAGTAAACGATATATATACTTATAAGTGATTGTGTTTTAAAAATGCAGAAACTGGTGGGATGCAAAGAAATGGGAGCGGAGGTGCTCAAATCAGCGGAAACCGACCATGTATATATGCTAATCCATGTATTAGAAACCGAAATATTCTAGCTTTTCAACAAATTAATAAACAATTAAGATTGATTCTGCAATTCAAAGACAAGTTTCTCCAAAGCTTTTTAACATCCTGTCTCACTTACTACTTTGTTCTTGAATAATAAGAAGTTCTCTCAAACAACAAACACAATATCTTCAATCAAGTAATTAAATTCAAGAGAAGAGAAGAAAAGAAACTATATTCTTACTCGCAAGAGTCTTACATTTTTATACTGTAAAATAAAACTTGTAAGATTTTACATTTTTAAAGTCAATGTTATATGTTTTATTTAAATTAAAACTCAAATATGTTTTTACTTATTAATTTAAATAATTAATTTTTTAAATTTAAAATACTATTATTTTTTTCTAGGGGACCAACTGTGAGGGACACCAATGCTCATACCAAACTTAAGAAACTCTGAAAATAAGATTAATATATTTAAGGGACCAAAAATTATCCTACACCGATGCACATGCTCAGCCCAAGTTGAGTAAAGTCCCAAGTCCCAACTCAACAAGGGTTTGACTGTTTTAGTGTGTGTCTCGTCGTTGCCGCAAGGAGAAGAACTAGTGCTAATTGCTAAAGTCCCACCTTTGGTCTTCTCCGTTGATCACCGTAGCCACCGCTTGTCACCATCGGAGCCATCGCTCATTATCGTTGTTTACCGGAGGCGATCTTTTGTCATCACTTGTTTGTTAGGTAAGGATACCTAACTTATTTATATCTTCTCCTTCTGAAAGATCGAGTTTTGATATGTTGGATTTTTTGGGATAAAAACTGGTTTTTCTTGTGATGAAGAAGTAAAAACAGTGGCAAATAAGGGTTTTTGGAGATTGATAAAAAAATCACTTAGGTCTTAAGTTAATAAGTTGTTTGAGAAAAAATTCCAGGTTCAAGTTGGGGGTTTTTGGAAGAGAATCTGGTCATTAATAAGAAATCTGGACCATATTTACGGTGTTTCTTGACAGAGAAGGTGTCAGGAAAGCCACCAGAACCGTCAAAATTGCCAGAAAAATGTTAATTCTAACAATCACGAAAATTGCTTATTGTGCAAGAAATAACTCTGTGTGTCAAAAACAAAAACCCTAAAATATGTTTCTCTCTAAATCTTTGTTGAATATGAGTATAGGTTTTTAAAATTTTTAGTCAATTTGAAAAGTATATATTCAAGAGTCTCTCTAGCTATCTCACTAGATTTCATAATTGATCATAATTATGTAGTATTATCGTTTGATGCACTCATTGGAAACAGAAACTGTTGCAGAACAAGGTAAGGTTCAAAAAGGTCAAACTGTGGAGCGATCAAAGATGAGAAAAATCCAGAGAACAATACAGTCTTCAGAGCATATCCCCCTTGATTTAATCGTTGAGATATTCTCAAGACTGCCAGCTAAATCAATTGTGAGACTTAGCTCCGTTTCCAGGCTCTGGTCTTCAATAACCACCACTCCAGGTTTCATCAACTCAGTCGTGACACGGTATTTGTCATCACGGCATTGTGTTATGCTAATCTTCAGAAAAAATGACAAGCTGTTCTTTTCTGCGTCTCCGCTACACACTGGTCCTAAAGTGGAGAGTTTTCAGTTTACAATCCCCAATAATGATAATATTCGACGCTACGAATCCGTCCACGGCTTGATTTACTTGGAAACTTCTAGACATGTCATGTTTATTAGAAACCCTATCATGAAAAGTTTCTTCACATTACCTAAACTTGATTGCAACGAAGGCAGTCCCCTAGCAGGATTTTTGGGTTATGATCCGATCAACGGTAGACACAAAGTACTATGCATTCTTATGGAAGAAAACAAGATTGGGATTCTTACATTGGGAGCTCAAGAATCATGGAGAATACTAACTAAAGGTTTCCCTAGTCATTCATATGTGACAGGTTTCGCGCGATGCATTGATGGAGTTATCTACTATGAAGGTCATTTTGGTTGTATTTTGAGCTCAGTGCGTGCGATAATGAGTTTTGATCTCAAATCCGAGACGTTCATTTTGATTAAACATCCCAAGATATATGACAAAAATACATTTTGGGCATCTTTTGAGGGAAGATTAGCTTTGGTAAGTTCCACTCCCTCTGGAGTTGAATTATGGATTCTGGAGGATCGAAAGAATCATAACCAATGGATATATAAACATTTTCCTTCACCTCATGATTTCAACAAAGAAAAGTGGAAGTTGATGGGTGTTACTGAGACTGGTGAATTTTTTTACACATCTTCTAGAGCTTCTAAGCTTACGATTCTGGATAGGGTCTTATATGAATGGTTCCGTATTATGTATGTTGATCCGAAGAGAAACAGTATGAGAGAAGTTATGTATGGAGGAATTATAGAAGACGATATTAGGCGACTTGATAAAGTTGGATATGATCGTATGAAAGACTTAACTGTTATATCATATCACATTGAGATTTGAGATTTTTTTACATCATGTGGTTGTAAGAGATTTTCTTCATTTTTCTTTTCTTACGTTATGCAAATTTTTGAAATGATTTTTCTTTTTAATATATCTCTGGCTCATTAAATCTCATTGAAGGGATTTTTTCATGATTTAATAATTTTTTTGAAATTCGTGGTAGTGAAGTATCTGACTTTGAAGAAAAAGAACATCACTGCAAATTTTAGCTTAGTCTTCTATATTGGTTTTTCTATCTTGCATAAAATATATTGGCCAACATCTAATGTTCTTGAATAAAATATACTACATCTTAATTATGCCGAAGAACTCGAGAACATATATTTTTAATAATTAAGAAAATATATTTTTTTATGATTTAATAAATTCCCCCAACATGTTTTTATTGTGGATAATGCATAAACTACTACTACTAAGTAACGCTCATGTACCTCATGAGCAGAAATCAAGAACCTATTTTTCATGATATAAATATGTATCCGCATGATCAAGAAAATCTCATAAAGGAAGTGAACGTGTGTGGTGTGAGTGTGTTGGGAGAGAAGAGACATGGTAAGGGCAATTGGAAAAAAAGCTTAGACGCCTTTGAAGTTTGAACAACCAAGCGGCTTGTTTCACTTATTTCGATTGACTCAATTAAGCTTCAAGCCTCCACAGTTATTAACAAATTTTGATAAGAGAATCATCATCTCTATCGAGTTATATATACGTTTATCGAAATACTAACTACTTGGTGACCAAAGAGCATGGAAATTCCTATATAGAACCTCCCAATAATATATAAAACTAGTATAAATAAATTTGATATAATTATGTACTCCAATACACGAGATCAATTATGTTTAAATTTGATCTAATTCGACGACCCTTTGATAAATTTTGATTTGATTATTCAGTCTCTTTTCCAATACACACGAAACTACAGTACCGAGAGTGAGAGTAGCTTTTGGTGGGCCTTTTGGCTTTAAAGAATATTCTTTATGGATACCTTTTAATATTCCCCAAAAAAAGACTTGTGAATCTTCTCGACTTTTCTCCATCGTAAAAGTTCTGTTCTCTTCTTCGTTTCCGTTTTTGCCGCTCATCATCATGACGTTGGAGAGCTACGCCGGAGATGTTCACACCGTACCACAGTCGGAGAACTCGACGGAGGATAGAGGCGGCGGCGGTGAGCTTTTCGTGCCACCTCTCAACTTCGCTATGGTCGATAATGGAATTTTCCGTTCTGGTTTCCCTGAACCCGTCAGTTTCAGCTTTCTCCAGTCTCTTCGTCTCCGATCCATCATGTAATTTCCTCTGATTTCACTCGATCTTCGATGCTTAATTGTGTCCAACTTCGTTTTTGTCTCTAAAATCTCTCTTGATTTTGTTATGTTTTCTAGATATTTGTGCCCTGAGGCATACCCAGAGGTGAACATAGAATTTGCAAAATCAAATGGGATCCAAGTCTTTCAATTTGGTATTGAAAGATGCAAGGTGAGGATGATTTTGATGATACTGATGATCTTATTGGTTTATCCCCCTGTTCGTAGTTGCATTGTCTGTAGTTTATAGTATGTTCTTCAGAATCTTAAGGTTTCATCCTTTAATATGCTTAATTCTATCTAGGGTTGTTTTGTTGCTTGCTTCTATTGGAAACTTGTAGTTATTCATCTTGTTTAGCATGTTTATGATGAGATAGAGCTATGCAGAGATGATGGATGAACAACTTATTCTGTGTATGCTTGACACTGATGATTTTGATGGTTCTCTCTCTGTGTTTCTTTTCAGGAACCCTTTGTTAATATCCCTGACGAGGTAATCCGAGAAGCATTACAAGTACTTCTAGGTAGGTATCCCTTCTCTTGAAAACATCTTTACGTTGAGTCTAATGTGTTGATCATCTAATCATATAAGTTTGTCTTTGCCTTTTTTTTTTAAAACTAGATACTGAGAATCATCCTGTCTTAATTCATTGCAAAAGTGGCAAGGTACACTGAGACATCTCTCCTCTGGTTAACTCTAGTCATGTTATGATGGAAAGGATCCTTATACAATATCTTGTCTTTCTCGGTTGCAGCATCGGACAGGGTGTCTAGTAGGTTGTGTGAGGAAGATTCAGAGATGGTGTTTGTCTTCCATCTTCGATGAGTACCAGAGATTCGCAGCTGCCAAAGCTAGGATATCAGACCAGAGGTTCATGGAACTCTTTGACATCTCCAATCTAAAGCATTTACCACTCTCCTTCTCATGTTCCAAGAGGCATACTCATATTTGATTACTAACAACGTTATGTGTTGAAAATGCCATTAAAAAATTAAGTAGTAGTAGTTCTTTTTAGTAGTTAGACTATGCATCAATAAAATACATAATAAAAACCCCCTTTATTCCAAATTAAACAAATAAAAATTATACGGGTTTTCTCCTTTTCAATGCTATCATGTCGAACAAGGTTGTCATAAATATTTGTATGCAGCTTAAAAAATCGAAACTTTTTATTTATTGAATTGGCAAATTCCAAGTTAACAGATTAGCATGCCAAATTAACGTGGTTAGTGGAAGATTTAAATTTTAAAAGGAAACGTTTTACCAAATTTTTTGTGTTATTGGTCAAATTTGTGTTAATTTCTAATTAAAGATACTAATAATATTAGTAATGAATGCAATCGTAATTCGGAAGTAACTGAAGACAAACAAAGCTTTAAAAAACCCTGCGAGACACGACTTCCGAAACAGCTGCAACACTCTCTCCTTCTCTCTCTCTCTTTTGTTCTATTGGTGTGTTCAAGAATGGCGGAGGTGTTCTTCAGAATCCATTCTTAATTATTTTTATCTTAGTTCTTTTCTATTCTTCTTCCAGAACCTCTGTATCTGATTCCATAATGAGTCAACAACTCAGTGTAGAAACTAGTCAGTCCCAGCCCGAGACGCCACAGTCAACGACATTTCTCGATTTGCTACGACTCCAGATGGACGGTCTCGATCGAACCAGGAGAAGGAAACGAACACTAAAGGAACGGCTAGGATTCAAACGAATCGGATGCTGTGGTCCAACCTGGGGTCTCCGGTTAACAACCAGTACTACTGCTAACACTCGCGAAGACGACGAACCGTTCGATAACCGGGTCGTTTCCGGTTCAAATCATGGACCGGTTCAGTTAAACGAAGGTATGAATCTCGCAGCAGCTCTAGCAGCGGAGAGAAATTACCGAACGGAGGAAACGGTAGCGTCATCATCAGGGAGTTTGACGCCGTTAAGAGTTTCGTTAATGAGGTTATTGGAGGAAACGGCGGAAAGAGTCGTCGTCGAAGGGAATGAAACGGCGTCATCGTCATCGACGGTTAGAGGAGGAGGTGGTGTTAATGATTCAATGTGCTGCGTGTGCATGGGAAGGAAGAAAGGAGCGGCGTTAATCCCATGTGGACACACTTTTTGCAGAGTGTGTTCTCGAGAGGTGTGGCTTAATCGAGGTTCGTGTCCCCTTTGTAACCGTACGATCGTCGAGATCCTGGACATTTATTGATTTGATTGTATCCTACGGCTCATAATACTATTAGTCCCGTTGCACGTGACTCACCTCACTGATGTTTGTGTTGCCTAGAGATTCACGTGTGTGCTACATATGAAAATTAATTACGGTTATTGGAAAATGTAGTACTATTATTATTTTAGTTATTGAGTTATGGGCCTGCTATTACCAAAAGCCCCCAATTCAAATTTATAATGAAGGCCCATTTAGCTTAGGCTCAATCGCACATTAATTTTAGAACCGTAAACGCGGTAAGGACAACGACTGAAAACGGTGTTCTTAGATATTTTTTGCATTGGAGCTCCATCTCGACCGTCCACAAAACTGGCGATCTCGAACATCACTTAAAAACGGCCAAACAAGTATAGTACACGTCCGAAGGTTCTAGATACATCATGCCATTTGCATGGCGTTTCTATACCTAGAAATAACCCAAACCAAATTCTCCCCCACACGAATAGTGGGACAAATTATCCATATTTGTTTTTAAAATTATTTAAGAAAATAAACTCTTCACAAATTTTAACGCATTTTTCATAAAGTTGGCAAATTTCAAAACCAGTAACTGAAAATAATCCCTCGATTCGCAAACGACGATTCACGTGTCCGTACTCAGTATCATTGTATTATTAAAAAATACCTATCATATCCCTTGTGTTTTGACTCTGTTTGTATCAAGATATTAAGGGGTGTATTCAAACCATGATTTTAGAAGAGTTTGAATTTTGTTTAAAATTTATTCAACTTGGAATCTTAAAATCTCTTTCTAAATTTAGTGTTATTGAAACTGACATTTTTATAAAGTCTTTCAAAATCACTCAAAATCTCTATTATTCAAACAACAATTTTAACAAATCGTATAAAATCAATTGTTATTGAAAACATAATTTTTTTTTATTTCAAATCCTGTGACAATGATTTTGAGAGATGTTAGGAGATTGTGGATACATTTTTACAATAGAAATCTAATTTATAAAATCACTCCTCTAGAGATGATATTTTAAAATATTTGTTTTACAAATAAAAATATTGTAGCCGAGTGTCAATATATGTGGAACATGACAAGAGCTGCATCTCACCCAGATCAAAACCACCCACGAATGTATCTACTTATCTCTCTTTTTTTTTGTCTTTAACAAGAAATATAACAAATACTTTTCTAGAAGTGATTAACAATTACTAATACATGAGTTCATTTTGTTTTTCCGGTTTCGTAGACCAAAAAAGAACACTGATGAAAGAGATGGTAATGATAAGTATTATATGGTTATCGGGGAGGTGAACAGAAGTCTGTGGTGATATCAAAAGTGTTTTTAGGCCTTTGCTGCAGATCATTGGCCATTTTTAAGAAAAACGAAGAACGAAGAAGCAAAAATTGGTAATAGAGAAGATTAACGATACTAGAAATTAAAGAGAATAGTTGCTTCTTTCTTTTGTTTTGAAATCCATTTTTTTCTAATAATCTTTTAAAATCACCTATTATATGAAACCATGATTTTGGAACTATGGTTTTGGAACCATGATTTTGGAGGATTTGATTGAATTTAAAAAATTTGGAATTCTGATATATTTTAGGGAAGTTATATAATTTATGATAAAATGCTTTTAAATCTCACCTAAAACCATGAAATTTAGATTTATATATTTTTAACTAAATAAATCCTCTCAAATCTTCCAGAATCCCAAAAATTTATTAAAACCCAAATCCAGAAACTGTTATGAATAACTATAGATTTTAAAGTAGATTTTTAAATCATCAATTCAATAATAGTAGATTTCAGGAGATTTTTTAAAATTCATGATTGAATAACATATGATTTATAAAATTTACATAAACCACTTAAAATGTCAAGTTAAATACACCTTAATATCTTTGAATCTCATCAAATCACAAACAAAATATTTAACAATTCAACCAAATATCCTAAAAAATCTCTTAAAATCTCTCAAAATCTCTCAAAATCTCTAATTTCCTAAATCCCACAAAATTCCCTAAAATTATAGTTTGAATACATCCCCTAAGATATTATGAGAGAAGGGTATATACGTCATTTACAATCCAGCTCAACGGTTATAAAACGCGTTTTGTAATTTCCTAATTTTGTGAGGTTTAAGTTAGTTCTTGTGAAGAAAAAAAGCAAACACAACAAAAGAAAAATGGCGACTGTACCATCATTGTTCACCCAATTCACCTGCAAAACCCTAGTTCCAAACTCACCAAACGCTAAACCACATTCCAAATCTCCGGTTCAAGTCTCGGTACACTCATTCAATCGACGATCGAAACTTGGAGTCTCTGTTCACCGCCCGGATTTCAAAGTCCGAGCTACGGATTTTGATGACGAACGGGGTCAAGACGGGGTGGAGAGAGTAATGGCTTCATCATCGGTGGCGGAGAAAGAAGCAGACGAAGCGATCGAATCTGTGGAAGAGACGGAGAAGCTTAAGAGATCGCTGGCGGATTCGTTGTACGGTACAGATCGTGGGTTAAGCGCGTCGAGCGATACGAGAGCTGAGATCAGCGAGCTTATTACCCAGCTCGAGTCTAAGAACCCTACTCCAGCTCCTACCGATGCTCTGTTTCTCCTCAATGGCAAATGGATTCTCGCGTAAGTACACAATTTCTCATGATTTGGCATTAAAGTTTGGAACTTTTTAATGGGAAAATTAGAGTCTTTGCTTATTCTTGTAGTTCAAGAACTTGTTAGAATAGCCATAGTGATGATATGAATCAAGAACTTATCTTTTTAATGGTGTTCTGTTTTCTCTATCTCGTGAAGCTACACATCGTTCGTGGGTATGTTCCCATTGCTCTCACGAAGAATCGAGCCTTTGGTTAAAGTGGATGAGATCTCACAAACCATTGATTCCGACACCTTCACCGTTCAAAACTCTGTTCTGTTTGCTGGTCCCTTTTCCACAACATCTGTTAGCACCAATGCTAAGTTCGAAATCCGAAGCCCTAAACGTGTTCAGGTAAAATATATCAATCATCACCTAAACCCGCAAAATGTTACATAAACTTAACTTGGGATTTTGTGTTGGTTTGTTGTAGATTAAGTTCGAGCAAGGCGTTATTGGGACTCCTCAGCTAACGGATTCGATTGAAATCCCTGAATTCGTCGAGGTTCTTGGCCAAAAAATCGATCTCAGCCCTATTAAAGGGTTACTTACATCAGTCCAAGACACAGCTTCGTCTGTGGCTAGAACCATCTCAAGCCAACCACCATTGAAATTCTCTTTGTCTAGTGACAAGACCCAGTCGTGGCTGCTCACAACTTATCTTGACAAAGACCTTAGGATCTCGAGAGGCGATGGTGGAAGCCTCTTTGTGCTCATCAAAGAAGGAAGCTCTCTCTTAAACCCTTAAAATTATCATCATTACTCTCTCACATCACATCCATAGTAACATTTATAATACTAGTATAGAACCATTTGTCTGTGTTTAATAGTTCTGTAACTGTTATATTACCTTGTTGGAGAGTTATAATAATTGGATGTTACTCTAAGAAATACAATATACATCTACATTGATACATACTTGAACTGTACGGTTAACGCTTTGCTGAACAAACACTTTAGCATCACTTCAGATTTGGTATACTGAAATTGAAAGCAAAATTGTATCATAGTTCTGTTTTCTTCTGCAATCTCAAGTTTCTTAGTTTCGGTTATTTTTGGTTTATGAATGTTATACAAATCGGTCTATTTTATTACTTAGAAAACCGGTTTGTTACAAACCAGGTATCTTACACAGACATTTGAAAGAAACAAGTGAACTCTGTTCTCTTTTTTAGCTACGAAACAAATCAGCACAAACTTCGTAAAAGATCTCGAGAATGGCAGACCTGTATTCGCGAGGATTCATAGATAGATAGTACTCCAAGAGGCTTCTAAGTTCATCTACTTCTTTGATCTTGTTTGCTACAATCATCTCCATCATGGAGTCTCTGAAGTCCTCTCTTGGATCATAAGAAAATTTCTCCATAGCCATCATGACAATAAACTTAGTGCTACCGATGCTACCCTCGCTTCTTCTTCGTGTTCTTCTCGCCTTTTCTTGCCTAATCTTTGCTTGATGTTGTGTGGCTTCTTGTGTCTCTCTGATCATCTGCTCTAGCTTCTCCTGAACCATGTAGTGTGCTAGGCTAGAGAGTGAACCGTGCTGGTCTGAAAATCTAGAACTTCTGTCTGACTCAACCGAGGAGGAAGAAGCAGAAGAAATACTGAGTCTTGCTTTGGTGCTGCAGCACAAAGCTCTGCTACAGACTATTACTTCTCTTGTTTGGTGTTGTGATTGTTTGTTCTGTTTCTTGTTATCTTTCTCTGTTTTTTCTTGTGTTTTGTTTGGGATTTTCATGTTGACGATTAAGTCATACATTATAGTCGGGGGTTTTGAGGATGGGGGATGTCTGTGAAACCAAATAAAAAAAAAAGAGTTCTCTTATTTAATCATTTTATGAGAAAATTGAAAAATGTGGGTCATGTTCATCATGATTATGTCTTGATCTTAATTCAATTTTAAAATTCAATAAAAGAGGTTCTTTTAAAATTTTAGATTAACAACAAGTCTTCAACATTATTCATTTTTGTAAAACTAACTTTTATTTGTAGTCTCTAAAATCAATATCTGCGATTATATTACTCAAAATGCAATCAAAGTTGTAAGCTTGGTATATAAGATTTAGATTTCCTTTGATCAGGTATTTTTCGATTGAATTTTAAAATATTTATAGAATTTATAAAATTGTATACAAAATCAAAGAAAAGACTGTATTTAGTGAAATTGCTTCATTATTTCAATTTAATATAACATGATTCATTACTTCCAATTGATAAAACAATGATTGATGAAAATAATATTTAGTTTATTGATACATCAAGAGTAGTTATATATTCATATCAAATAAAAAGTTGGGAATAATAGAGAATATTAGGTATGATTGAGGATAACTGAAAAAATTAAGAAAGGGGAGCTAAATGCATGTATTTGTGTCGTGTTTTAGGAATATAGGGGTGATTAATTTGATTATGATGGTGATGTAGACCATCTTCATGTCCACTTTAGTTTGTTGTTGTCGAAGATGATATATCTAAACTTTATTTTCTAAAGTTTTTGGTAATGTGGAAAAGTTGATCGAGATATGTAATACTTAACATAAACTGAGAGCTTGACTGGTTCTCCCGCTAGCTCTCGCAAACGCTGCGTTTGCGTTTGCGGGCGGTTGCTAGCGTTTGGGGCCAATCACACAAATCGCTCCCAATCGCTCCCAGTCGCTTCCAATCGCTCCCAACCGCTGAATTCCAAAAGCTGGTTCCCGCAAGCGTCTGCGGTTGCGGGCGTTTGCGTTTCAATTTTTTTTTTTTTTTTTTGAGAAAAAACTTGAAACAGATCAATGATAATGAAATATATTTTTTTATATATTTTTTACCTAACTATTTTATTCATTAAGAATGAGAGAAAATGAAATACGGATACGATTGAAAATATTAAAAAAATAAACAACTGGAAGAAAATAATATTTCAATTAACAATAACCTGGAAAACTTGATGTAAATTTAATGGCACTTCACACATAAGTTCAAAAAAATCTCATCAGAATTTTAAGAAAATAAGATTGTTTGTGAAAAATAAAAACAAATCACAAGTGACTCTTCTCAACTCTCGTTTGATCATTACTACCGATGCAAATACTGCCCCACAGAACTTATTGAGTGTGTGAGATTTAAGAAAAAAGATCTACGATCTAAAACATATGTTTAGTCATTTATCAAATTACTTGATTAAAGTTTTGGTAAAAAGCCAAATGCATAAAGTAATAAGTATTTCATTATGAAATTTATTTATTTTTTTAATAATTATTTTAGTATTTTTAATGAATTTTAATTATAAATCAAGTTTAATAAAGTTTTTGATATTTTAAAACATTTATATAATTATATATCACATTTATTATGTTCCAACCGCTATTGCACCCGCTGGTCAACCAGTCGTAAACCTCCCGCAAACGCACCAATTTTAAACCGCTAAACCAGTCGTTCAAAACGCTTAGTAACGCTTGAAACCGCAATCGCCCGATTCCGCAATCTCCCGCAACCGCAACCGCAACCGCAGCGTTTGAACCAGTCAGGCCCTGACACAATTAATATAGATAGCTAATAATTATTTTTTTTTTTTTTTAAAAAAACATGAAAAGAAACGAGACAAAGAAGAACAAGAAGATCAAGAGCAGCTATTTGTGGTTTTCACATGGCTACCGATGAACTCTAACTTCACTTTGTTTTATTCTTAAAGGGCATATTAGATTTTCAATAGTTCAGAGTTGTAATAATGCTAGAGATATTTAGTAAAGATTAGCTAAAAGTGTTTGTATACTCCACAAAATATACATGAGAAATACTGAAGAGATAACGTATGGTTGTTGCCTTGGAGACAAGACATGCTTTATCTTTGCTGGCTTGTACATATACCTCAATTTTCTGCTTTGATGTTTTAGGAATTTTATAGTCAAGCATTCTTTTATTGGTGAGTTTTATAATCTTACGTATTTTCATACACACAGACACACATAAAATTCAACATTTTATATAGATATTAAGAACAGTTGGTCTTGGAGTTGAAGCTGTCGAAAAAGAGAAGAAAAAATTGGACTTAACCGATAGCGTTTGTACAAAAAAAAAAATTGTACCACCAATTAGTGATTTAATTATGGAAATCGTTGTGGAATGGCTCTTAGAGAGTAAATAAACTTCCACCACGAGAAAATGGATATCACTTATGATATCCCTCGACACACAATTAAGAATGTACAATCATTAGAACTTGAGGTGATAAGATATAGATTTAGTTTTACCTAGTTTGTATATATTGATTGGAGCCTTTTAATGTCTTTAACAATAAGTTATCTGTGTTATTCAACAAAAGAGTGTGCAATAATTGGAGATTAACCCCCAAAAGATGATGTAACACAGCTGGATAGAATCACTTTGTGGTGATTAATTACATCTTTGTAGGTTTTAGAATCGGGTCTTTTAGGGATTTTGTCATGTGACAATATCCATATGACTTTTCACTTTGATTATAAGTTGTTAAACTCGAAAGGAGAACTTTTAAAACGTGACAAGTAATTAAAAATTGCTTAGTTGATTTTAATACAGTCAGTAAAACCAACTTGTTAAGCTGACAGTTAAACCACATGTTGCCATTATGGTCCATACTTTCTAGGGTTTATGATTATCTATTAATTACATATTCCTTACCATTTTTTATCATTAGATCTCTAAACTTGCTCTTTCGATTAACTAAGAAAATTATAATCATGTTTTAGTCTCAAGTTCTCACAATTCGGGTTCTTCAACAGAAAAGACACTAGAAATAAAAACAAAGTGATGCTTCATTTTGGATTCGTTAGCAACAACAGCAAGGACCAATGCTCATGCCGACGACTCTAAAACTAATATAATCAAAGTGATCATTTCTCTCTAATTTTAGAAATCAGTTTTAACAAGAACACTAAAACTCTAAAACTAATATAATCAAAGTGATCATTTCTCTCTAATTTTAGAAATCAGTTTTAACAAGAACACTAAACCTGATTTGAATTGGAAGCATATTTGACTACTAACTAAACCAAATTTTAAAAGAGAGTCAGTATTAGACAGTGTGGTTTCAAAAGAATGAGATTTTATGTTTTTTTCCCCATCTACATTTTGTTCATTTATTCTACTTTTTTTTTTTTTTTTTTTTTTTGATAAAAACTAAATTATTACACAACTTCAATCAATACTATTATGTCAATTCCAATATAATTAGAATTTGGTTCTTAAAACCCCTAAAATACAACACATATTTGAACTCATTGATACGAAAATTTTATCGAAAATGAATCAAAATGCAGTTCTTGATATTTTATAGTAAAACCGAGTTTCTTTTTTTTTTTTTTTTATAAACCATAAAATTTGGCATATTGGAATATTCGGAAAGATTGTACATTAATTACATCACCCACTTTTAGAAACTTATCCAAACAGTTTCCGACACACACACTTCTGACTTCTGACATTCAGAGAATTTTTAGGAACAAGAGTCCAAAAAAACTCACATATGGCGTCACAGCTCGATTTGATCGGAAAAGATTACATCGCCGGAATCTCGAATAATCCTCGGGCGGTTAGCCGTGTGACTTCTGTATACAGCGAAGTCCAAGCCAGTCGTATCGACCACGCACTTCCTCTTCCTTCCGTCTTTAAAAACCCTTTCAAGATCATCGATGGACCTTTAAGTTCCTCCGCCGGACACCCAGGTTCGATTACTAAATCGAAATCACTAGAGTAAACCGGTTAAAATTTGTTGGTTTAAGTCAATTTTGATTATTTTTTTGATGTTGTTGCAGAGGAGATTGAGAAATTATTCCCGAATCTATATGGACAACCATCAGCTTTATTGGTTCCTAACCAATCTGATGCAGTTAAATCGGATCAAAAGCTTAAGATTGGTGTTGTGTTGTCTGGTGGACAAGCACCTGGTGGACACAATGTTATCTGTGGAATCTTTGGTTAGACATTATTACTTTGTGTAATTTTTTATTAATTTATTCAGGTTTTTAAAATGAGAGTTTAGTAAATTTGTTGTTGTTGTTGTTGGTTGGATAAGATTACTTGCAGGAATATGTGAAAGGAAGTAGTCTGTTTGGGTTTCGTGGCGGTCCAGCTGGAATCATGAAGGGGAAATATATTGAGCTTACTTCTGAGTTTGTGTATCCTTATAGAAACCAGGTATCAGAATTTGTGCCTTTTGAGGTTTTTGTCGGTTTGTATGTTCTGTTTGGTTTCGGTTTCTGGACTTTCATGAAAACTGAATTACGTGACCATCATTTGGTTTAATTTTGTCGGTGTATTATCTTTTCGGTTCGGTTTTTTTCTTACTCGGTTTATATTCTCTTTGTTTTAGTTTTAGTCTGGTTCGGATTGATTTTACCGGTTTACACAGTAGGTTTACTTGAAGAAGTTAGTTAAGATCTTTTAAAGAATGGTTTGTTGAGTAATCAAATTTTGATCACAAAGAGTTGGAACTAAAAGCTCTATGTATATTTAAAGATTTGCATTTGTATTTATTCTTGATAG
Organism: Camelina hispida; assembly: GCA_023657505.1. NCBI lineage: Eukaryota > Viridiplantae > Streptophyta > Magnoliopsida > Brassicales > Brassicaceae > Camelina > Camelina hispida. The sequence continues at coordinate 5,603,414 of CP094636.1, read as the reverse complement.
TTTCCCTTGTGTTTTTTTTTTTGCAGGGTGGATTTGATATGATATGTAGTGGAAGAGACAAGATCGAAACTCCAGAACAGGTAAATAGGCTTTTTCTCAATGTTGTAGCTTTCATTGATCGAATGGACTAAGTTAGCATCAGTTGGTACACATTGCAGTTTCAGCAAGCTGAAGAGACTGTAACAAAGATGGACTTAGATGGTCTTGTGGTTATTGGTGGAGATGACTCCAATACTAATGCTTGTCTCCTTGCTGAACACTTCAGGTACTTTTGAAATTGTTAAAAGATGAATGAGATTAATTTTTCTCTGTTTTTCATTTTAGTGATTGGTATATCTTGCATTTGGTTTGCAGAGGTAAAAACATGAAAACTCGGGTTATTGGATGTCCCAAGACAATCGATGGTGATTTGAAAAGCAAAGAAGTCCCTACTAGTTTCGGGTTTGATACTGCTTGTAAGGTAAGTAACTTCAAACCGTATATCCAAAAATACATCACTTAGTTACGTCTTCTCCTAGAAAGCCTTATCAATGTTTTTTTTGATGATTCTATTCATGCAGATATACTCAGAAATGATTGGAAATGTTATGATCGATGCACGTTCCACAGGAAAATACTATCACTGTAAGTTTATTATACTTTCTCTTAGCAAAATGAATTATCTTGTTACAAGCTTACGATTTCATTTTATCTATAGTTGTACGTCTTATGGGCCGTGCTGCGTCTCATATTACACTTGAATGCGCTTTGCAAACCCATCCAAACATTACTATTATTGGAGAGGAGGTACCTTTCGTGTTACTCAAGCTTTCATTCGTAGTCTTCGGTTTGAGAACCGGAAATAACCAACATTCATGCAGGTCTTCGAGAAGAAGCTAACGTTGAAGAATGTTACGGATAACATTGTTGATGTGATTTGTAAACGAGCAGAAAATGGTTATAACTACGGTGTCGTTCTTGTTCCCGAAGGTCTCATTGATTTTATCCCTGAGGTAAATAGTGGTCAATTCAATTTTTTTTGCCTATGTTTGTGTAGTGAGCTTCTTCACTCCATGTCTATGATCCATTATTTGCAGGTCCAAGAGCTTATTTCCGAACTAAACGAAGTCTTAGCAGAAGGAAACGTTGATGAAGAAGGCCAGTGGAAGAAGAATCTTAAAGAGAAGACTTTAAAGATTTTTGAGTTTCTTCCTGAAACTATTCAAGAACAACTAATGCTTGAAAGAGATCCACATGGAAATGTCCAGGTCTGCTTTCTAATTACTAGCATCACCCGGTTTAACCTATAACTGATTCAAACCAATAACTGAAAACCGGTTTATCTTTGCATCTCTTAAGGTTGCTAAAATAGAGACAGAGAAAATGCTGATACAAATGGTTGAAACCGAGCTAGACAAAAAAAAGAAGGCGGGTACATACAAACGCGAGTTCATGGGGAAATCACACTTCTTTGGGTAACAAATTTAGCCTAAAATATATATGTTAGTTACTAATAAATAATTAGCTAGTCTCAACATAATCTTATTTCTGATTGTGTTTTTTTAGGTATGAAGGGAGATGCGGGTTGCCTACGAATTTTGATGCAACTTACTGTTACGCATTAGGTTACGGTGCTGGATCACTTCTCCAGAGCGGAAAGACCGGATTGATTTCATCGGTTTAGAATTTTTCTTCCTTTTTCATGAAAATATATCACAAACTGTTTCGTTATTTCAAGATTTTTTATATTCCATTTTGTGAATTTTTTGCAGGTTGGAAATTTGGCTGCACCTGTTGAAGAATGGACTGTTGGTGGTACTGCACTAACTTCGTTGATGGATGTTGAGAGAAGACACGGTAATATAATTAAAGCCGTGAAGAGTTGACGATGATACGATACTATTGTGAAATCTTTGATAAATTCCAACATTATATGTTTTTATGTTGCAGGCAAATTCAAGCCTGTTATCAAGAAAGCTATGGTTGAACTTGAAGGTACAAGTCTTTAGCTCTTAACTTATTTCTTTTCTCTACGGCCGCTTGTTCTCTCTATCACTCATTGCTTCTGATAATTTTCAGGCGCACCGTTTAAGAAATTTGCGTCGCAGCGGGAAGAATGGGCTTTGAAGAATCGATACATTAGTCCTGGTTTGTTCACATACATCAAGTACTAATTAGTTTCATTTTTTTGGATGGTTTTCCAGGTTAACTAACTCTCATTCTTTGTCTTGTTGTCAGGTCCGATTCAGTTTAAGGGACCGGGATCTGATGCGAGAAATCATACCTTAATGCTGGAACTTGGGGCTCAAGCCTAAAGTATTTTTGGTAAAGTGAGATTCACTCACTGGTTCACTTACTTTGTTGTTGTTTGCCTTTACTGTAAAAATATTTTTGTAGTAAAGAAAGTTACTGTGAGTCAAGTAAACCAACAAGTAGTCACCGTGTAAGTCGTAAATTGTGATGACTGATGATGACACTTGAATAATAAAATTTCCTTGGTGTATTGCCATTATTATTTTTTACTACATGCATTAAATTGGTTTGAGATTGAGATGGTAATTTTTTTAACCACATTAAACCAGGTAAGGGTGGTAATATACAACGGCAGGATAAAGATCTAAGAAACTAGAAGAGATTGTAAGGGTAAGTTAATTTTTGAGAGTACAATGCTTTTATTCGTTAATGTTATTTCCTTCAACGCAAATGGAATTTTCGAATAGGCGGCAAGATCAGAGGTCTCTAAATGATGCTGGAATCACTGAATCAGACGAGTTGAATGCTTCGGTTAACAAAGAGATAATTTACCTTTTCGAGATGAAAGATGATAATTAGTCCAACTCCATTTAATTTCTAAGTGGTGTGTTTTGTGTACTAAAATTACCAATAAATGTATCTTTCATTTCCAAAAAAGTCTTGGAAAAACGAAAATGAGTAATTTTGACCGTCTAGCTAGGCTCTCTCTATATATTAAAACCTACAATCGTTAGCCTGATCAAATCCAAGTTTATATGCTATAGCTATGGGGAAACTAACAAACAAAGAGCTTTTCTTTGATGGAATTGTGAAGATTTTCAAAGAACAACAATGCAATGTACTGCTAAAGGCATGTGATGATAGTGATGAGAAGGCAGCTATGTCTGCTCATAAGTTTTTTCTGGTTGCGACTTCTTCTTCTACTACTACTCTTTTTTTACCTTTTGTCATTATCTGATTCAGTTCAAAATTTCATTAAATGCTATTACATGGAATGATTTTGGTATTAATGTTCTTTCCTTGACATATATGTGGAATTTTTGTAGTCTGCGAGATCTGAGGTGTTTAAGAAGATGTTTGAATCAGACAATTGCAAGTCTTCGTCCATGCTTGAGACAATCACTTTCTTAGAGCTGAAACAAAATGAGTTAGAGGCTTTCGTTGAGTTCATCTACAGCGGTTACACTTGCCAGTAACCTTATGCGGTATCCTGTTGAGACTTAAACAAGTTTCTGCGAACGCTTGTTAAGCGAGTTTGCAAAACTAATTCAGTGTAATTTAATTACTTGAATTGTTTGATTAATATATTAATCAGATCTGTTTATTGTGAAACAGAAAAATGTTTGGAGACAACACCAACAACGTTGACGGTGATAGGGTTCCTGCAACCCCTGTTGAAACTCCTGCGGAGTTGGCTTTACGTCTTGCTAAAGAACTTGAAAAGACGAAGCTTACCAATTCGGGTATGGAAAACGTCCGCCGAAATTTGTTCGGTAATGGATCAACCCATATGGGGATACCATCTTCGGCTTCCCAAGGGATGATGCCAGATAAGTTCGATGGCAAAGCTGGGTTCAAAACGTGGCAAAACAATATGCGCTACTACTTGGCCAGCATGAACATGGAAAGGTACCTCACAGAGGATCCACCAACGCTTCCACAAGGTGACACAGATGTGCATGTGGTTGGAAGTATGGATAGCTGGGCTCAAGGAGACTATTGTTGCAAAGGTCAGATTCTGAACCGTTTGGTCAATGATCTGTATGACCTCTACAGTATGTACAAGACTTCAAAAGCATTGTGGCTAGCTTTGGAGACCAAGTACAAGACTGATGAGTCTGGGATGCAGAAATTCTCGACTACAAAGTTCTTGAACTTCAAGATGGAGGATTCCAAACCAATTATGGAACAAGTGGAAACTCTTCAACGCATCTTTCAGGAGATCGATTTGGAAGGGATGTCGATCTGCAATGTCTTCAAAACGAATTGCTTGATCGAGAAGCTACCACCAGGCTGGTCGAATTTCAAGCATTACCTTAACTTCAAGCGTAAGGCAATGTCTCTTGATGATCTCATCCGTCGGTTGAGAGTTGAGGACAACAATCGTGGAGCTCATTCAGATGCTCAAAGCGAGGGGCATGATGTTCATGTAGCTGAGCATAAGACTAAGTCTAAAGGCAAGGGTAAAGGGATCTCTATTCCTCATAAACCGTTGAAGGTGTCATCTGGACCAAACTTCAAGAAGAGCAATCTTGAGAGGAAGTTTAAAGGGAAAGGTCACCATTGTGGTAAGATTGGACACAAGGCTGATGTTTGCAAAAGCAAAGCAAAAGATCTCAAGTTGCAAGCAAACCTAACTGAAGAAGACATAGTTGCGGTGGTTACTGAATGTAACATGGTGGAAGACAACCCAATGTAATGATACTACGACACTGGTGCTACGACACACATATGCTCTGATAGGACCATGTTCACCACCTATGTGCAGAACAAGTCAAATGAGCAGCTTTTCATGGGCAACAAGGCGATGTCCAAGATTGAAGGTAAAGGCAAAGTGATTCTGAAGCTAACTTCTGATCGTGAGCTCACCTTGCAAAATGTGAAGCACGTACCTGACATGCGGAAGAATCTCATCTCTGGAACAGTGCTAAGCAAGCATGGTTTTTCAATTAATTTTGAGGCTGATAAGTTAGTTTTTAAGAAAAATGGGATGTATTTGGGAAAAGGGTTTTGTTAAGGGTGGACTGATCAAGATGTCTGTAACGACAGTCCATCCAAAAATTGTAGCTTCTGCTTCTGTTGATGAAATGAAAAAAAACCCTATTGCTTACTTGGTTGAGTCGTTTACTACTTGGCATGAACGTTTAGGACATGTCAACTACAAAAACAATGCGAAAAATGCAAAACTTGAATTTGATTCCGAAATTCAAAACTAACCAAGAAAAATGTGAAGTGTGCGTACAGGCCAAACTCACTAAAACTCCCTCACCACGCGTTGAAAGAACAACCGAACCTCTAGGTTTAATTCACACAGACTTATGTGATTTAAAGTATGTGCAAACTAGAGGTGGTAAGAAATACTTTGTTACCTTCATTGATGATTGCACAAGATACTACTATGTATATCTCTTGAATAGCAAAGATGAAGCACTGGAAAAATTCAAAGAGTTCATCCTCGAGGTAGAAAATCAGCTTCAGAAAACTATAAAAGTAGTTCGAAGTGATAGAGGATGAGAATATAATGAGCCGTTCAATGCATTTTGCAGAGAAAAAGGCATTATACATCAGACAACCGCTCCCTACTCGCCAGAATCTAACGGAGTAGCGGAACGAAAGAATCGAACTCTGAAAGAGATGATGAATGCGTTGTTTCAGGAATCTGGGTTAGCCCAGAACATGTGGGGGGAAGCTTTGCTTACCACTAATTACATCCTCAACAGGATACCGCATAAGGTTACTGGCAAGTCACCATATGAGGTTTGGAAAGGTACAATACCTTCGTACAAATACCTCAAAGTGTGGGGGTGTCTAGCAAACACTACAAGAAAACATGGAATTGCCTACTGCAAGTTGCGACTAAAAACACAGTCGCTAAATTTAGCAACTGAATTGCGATTGTCTTGCTACTGAATGGTTATTAAAATAAAACAGTCGCCTAGTAGACACTAATTTGAGACTGATGCATAATGTCGCAGTGTAGTCGCCAATTTGCGACTAATTTGGAGACCAGTTTGACAGTCGCTAAAAATTGTGACTAAAAAGCTACTATTTAGCGACTGCTTTAATTAATTTGGGCCTTAACAAAACTTGGACCGTAACAAAACATGAAATCCATTTCTTATTCGTTAATAGGCGCACCATATAAAATGAAGAAACCCTAGTTCTAAGCTTTTCTAATCTCTTTTTTTCTCCTACGAGAGAAGAACTCTCTGTCTCCTCCTTCTATGTTCCCTTTTCTCATTCTACTATGTTCTTAGCTTCATCTTCCCCACCTTTTTTATGTATCTTCTTTTCCTCCATCGCGATATTATTTTTGACTCGTCCTCAAGAGAGAGTTGAAACGTTGTTGGCCTTGTTACCCTAATCCATAGTCATAAAAAATCCATTCCCTCCGAATCTGTGGCTGTGGTTAAGATTCGAAGTTTCTTGATCGTCTATCGCTGGATTCTCTGTTAGTAGTTTCCTCATCACCAAACTCACGATTGGTAAGTCCTCAGATCTACTATATTTTCATTTTTTGTTTGTTGTTGAATTCCTATTTTTCAGTTTTAGATGAAGGATTGCATGTTGTTTGTTTTGATTATTGTAGGTAATCTCGACAGGGCATATTTCTTCACCGGGAGATCTTACTATCGGATGCCATCATCAATGCTACCGTCACAGATCCGGCGGCTTTGGAAGAGAGCAGCGGCATGGAGTCCATGAACCCTAATTATTGATGGACTTTTTTTTTTGTTATCTAATTTGGGCTCGTGTATTGTATAAGGCCCATGATTTGTTGGGTTGTAATTGTAATTTTCGAAGGTCCATTATCATAAGTTTGTTCTAATTCGGTTCGAATAAACCGAATTAGAAAAAAATTATGTTTATTTCGGAATTGATTTTAAATCTAATAACCGACCCAAATAACCCGATTACCGAATAACCCGAACCGCATTTTTATTCGGTTCAATTCGGCATAATTTATAGAAAACCGGAATTTTGAAAAACCGAATAACCCAAAATAACCGAATGCCCAGGACTACAAAACAGTAACCAAAACAGTCGCAAATGAGTAACTAGATCAGTCGCTAAAGCGTTGCAAATTCAGTCGCAACTTTAGCGACTGTTTGACGAGGGAAGAACGACCACAATTATCAGTCGCCAATTAGTAGCTCCGTCTCGACTGTTTGGCGACTGATTATTTTAGCGACGCACTGTTTAGCGACTACGTATTTCAGTCGCCAATCAGTCATAACTAAGTAGTTTGCGACTGTTTAGTGACTGTTTTTGTAGTCGGCAAATCCATGTTTTCTTGTAGTGAAAAGTGGCTGTACCACCTCCTAAAAAGGTCACAATTGGGCCTAAGACCGTAGATTGTATCTTCATCGGATATGCACATAACAGTAGTGCATATCGATTTATGGTTCATAAATCAGATATTCCAGATATCCATATGAATACAGTTATGGAATCGAGAAACACTACAAGAAAACAGGCCATTTGCCACTCCTACTTTAGTCGCTCTTTAGTTGCAAATAAGGGTTTTGCGACTACTTCGCAACTCTTTTTGATGGTCGCAAAAAAAACGGTCGCAAAATATGTTGGTCGCAACATGGTCGCTTATTTGCGACGGATTACGGACTCGTTTATATAGTCGTATATTTGCAACGATACTGTGACTGGAATTGGTAGTTGTACATTTCTGACTAAACTGCAAAGAAGTCTACTTAGGGACTGTTTTGTGACTACATATAACAGTCATATGTTTACGACCGTTTTGGGATTAACGGTAGAGTCTGGGTTTAGCGACGGATTAAGGACGACCTATTAGTCCCAAAAGGGTTGCAAAGTCTGTTTTAGTTTAGTAGCAGTCGAGTCGCAAATTAGTCGTTTATTTTTGCAACTATGTTAAGACTGTTTTTGTAGTCGCTAAGGAGTTCGTGTTTAGTAACTATTGTGCCACTATTTTGTGAATTGGTTTAGTTACAAAATAGTCACATTTTTGTGAATTGGATTAGTCACAAAATAGTCACATTATTTGAATTGGTATAGTCACAAAAGAGTCACATTTTTTAATTGGTTTAGTCACAAATCAGAAACTTTTTAGCAATCCTAATTGTGATTAATTTGGGAATTTCAAATGCTAATAATCAAAAGGAATGATAATTGAAACTACCACACAAGCAAACTTATCATCCAAAACAAAAAGATCCTAAACATCCAAGAAACAATATTCAAAAGCAAGTTCATACATAAAGAAAAGGGGAATTAGAAGTTTAGTTGGAAGAAGTATTAGAGGTAGGGGTATTGGCATCTGGTGTTGTGCCTCCATCGGTGGGTTGTGCAGCTGGACTGGAGGGTGGTGTGGTGCCTCCATCGATGGGTTGTGCAGTGGTTGTATGCGCGATAGCTGGTTGGGTGGCTGCAGCAGGAGGAACCGTAAAAGCTGAGAATTCAAGATTTTTTTCAGAGATGAAGAGGACAAGCTTGTTGATCACAGCTTGAGACTCTCGGTGTTCCTGATCACGTCGTGCATTCTCAGACTCATGTTCAGATATCTTGCGCCGAAGTTGATCTTGAAGCTCCGCAAGAGTTTCTGCAGAAGAGCTCGCATAACTCTCTTTCCTCTTTCCTTTCCTTAGTGTCTCAACAAGTAATCCAAGGCCAAATGGGTTACCTCTGTTATCTGTTTGAGTACACTAAACCAAAAGATAAACATTCGCTAATCAGCACAAACCAGAAAATCAAATGCAGAATCAACATCAAATATTCTAGGTTCCTAAGCATAGCTCATTAAACAATTTTAAGAAAACCAGGAGACTGTTAATCTAAGAATAAACATCAATCATCATTCACATTAAGAAACCAAAATTGACAAAGAAAAATCACACACAAAAGACAAACGAATTACCTCAAGGAAGATTTCATTTCTTTCTTCAAGGGAAATAGTTCGATGTGTTGAACTCTCTGAACCATCTGGACCATCATTGTCCGTGTCAGTTTGTCTGTCTTCTATGGTCTTCTCATAGGTCTCAGAAACTTGTTTGGCTTTTTGATCCACAAATGATCCATCTGGCCGAGTGTGTGTTTTAAGAAACACTTCGACCAGTGATACAGGACGCCCCAGCTCTTCCTCCTACAATGATAGTGAAACACATTAAATTATGAAAATTTTAGAAAAACTTTGAGGTGAAGTGGATGGAAAGAGAAGAGTTACCATTTCTTGATGAATTTGTACATATGATTTCTGACCAGCTAAGTGTTTGTGCACTCCAAGGCCTCCACGGTCCGAGTTTCTGCAATGAGAAGCATTCTCACTCCTCTCAATGGCATCAGGGGTGTTCCAATATTCGCACATAATAGGCCATACTTTATCACCAATCCATGGTGGTTGTACACCACTCCTCCTAACTTGACTGACAATGCCTTTCATCCTGTTCTTTGCTATCTTCAAGAAACCTTCTTTAACTAGCTCAGTGATCCCGATATCCCAATTATACTTCCGCTACAACAACACAAAACATTTAAGTTAGCAAACTGACCAATTCATATATATAGAGTTAAGTGTTTAAAGCATTGTCAAAACTATAATTTGACTTACCGCAATTGTCCTGAAGTATCGCTCTTGAATGCGTTGTGGAGTAACCTTCCAACTGTAGTAAGGCCCATCAAACTTTCGCCTTAAGATTCCAGCAATGACTCGAGAAAGCTTTCCTTTGTGCCGGTTAAACCTGTTACATTAACTGAGTAAGTCTACCTAAAAATATGAACCAATAACCTATTGAAACTATTGAATATCTAATAACAACCGATTACTGAACATGATCAAACTATTGAACATCAAACAACAACCGATTAGTGAACCTATTACCACAAGAGGAGAGAGTGTTACCGAGTATACTTAAAGATCAAACTATTGAACACATTCATGCTTTAAGATTCTATGTGACATACCGAGTATACTTAAAGAAAAATTACAAGAGGAGAGAGTGTTTATACCATAGAGTTTCGACTCCAGGGATAGGATGCTGAGACAAGAGTGGTAGATGTTCTCGGCCTGGAAGAGCTAGCAAACCATCTAACAGATCTTGGTAGTGATCGACATTTTGATTAGGGTTTTGTTCCTCCTCGTTTTCTTCTTCGCCGTTATCTCCCTCTGGAACAAGCTCCGGTTTCGGTTGAGGGTGAGGAACAGGAAGAGGCGCTTGTTGAGGAATCGGAGGCGGTGTAAGTATCCTCCGCGGTGGATGACTACTCAACGGTTGATTTGTCCTCGATGGTGGATGACTACTCGATGGTTGGTTTGTCCTCGACGGTGGATGACTACTCGACGGTTGGTTTGTCCTCGACGGTTGATTTGTCCTCGACGGTGGATCTGTAGTCGGCAATGGACTACTTATTGGCGCTGGATTTGTTGGGGGAAACTGTGAAGGACGGCTTTGATGTGAATGGGTTGCAGACTGTGTCGCAGAGTGTGTGCGTTCAGAAGGGTTCGACGAATAAGAAGAGGTTCTGCTACCATTGAAGATTCGGACACCGGTGGCGGTTCTGCCACTACGACCTCTGGAAGCACCCTTGGTCTTAGGAGGCATCGGATCGACGATTGAGAGAGAGAGAGAAGAAGAAAAAGATTTAAAGAGAAAGCGATAGAGGATTGAGAGATTGAGAGAGAAGGAGAGATCGATGTGTTTGAGAGAGAAGGAGAGTGAAGAGGTTTGAGAGAAAAAACCCTAGATCGATTGAAAAAGAAAATAAGAAGTGTTAAAACGTTTAAGTGTTTGCCTAGTTATTAACGAAACAACGTCGCAATGTAGTCGCAAAAGAGCCGCAATATTAAATTTTTGGGGGAAAAAAACGCGTAAATAATTAGTCAAGTTTCCCAAAATTATTGGTGGGAACATAAACCGCCAAAACAGGGTGGCAAAACAGTCGCAAAAATAGTAGCAACGGTTGCAAAGCAGTCTCAAGACAGTTGCAAAGTGGTGGCAAAGTGTTACTCTTTTGTGACTGTATTTTACTAGTCAATTTAAAAGTTTGATTTTCACACATTATGAGCTTATTTGCATCCATACATAACTCATACTAGTAGTAAAGAGTATATAAAATAGGAAGAGCATCTAAAACATTGCTTTTAAAACATAAGAATTACATTTTCCTAAAGTCCTACACATTCTTCCATGGTGACATGTTTTTACAAAGATGGCTTTGGAACATATGCATGTATTCATTGTTAACATTGAAATTAATGACCTTAAAAAGTTTTAGTTACTAAAATCAGTCAAATACAAGTATAAATGTATATCTAAGGATGTACATACATCTCAAAAATGAAATTTAATTCCCAAAAATAACAAGAGTGGGAAAAGAGTCGCACAAACGTTGCTAATTCAGGTGTTAGTCGCTTATTCGTCGCATACGGTTGCAAAGCAGTCTCAATACAGTTGCAAAGTGGTGGCAACGTGTTACTCTTTTGTGACCGTATTTTACAAGTCAATTTAAAAGTTTGATTTTCACACATTAGGAGCTTATTTGCATCCATACATAACTCATACTAGTAGTAAAGAGTATATAATATAGGAAGAGCATGTAAAACATTGCTTTTAAAACATAAGAATTACATTTTCCTAAAGTCCTACACATTCTTCCATGGTGACATGTTTTTACAAAGATGGCTTTGGAACATATGAATGTATTCATTGTTAACATTGAAATTTATGACCTTAAAAAAGTATTAGTTACTAAAATCAGTCAAATACAAGTATAAATGTATATCTAAGGATGTACATACATCTCAAAAATGAAATTTAATTCCCAAAAATAACAAGAGTGGGAAAAGAGTCGCACAAACGTTGCTAATTCAGGTGTTAGTCGCTTATTCGTCGCAATACGGTTGCAAAGCAGTCTCAAGACAGTTGCAAAGTGGTGGCAAAGTGTTACTCTTTTGTGACTGTATTTTACTAGTTAATTTAAAAGTTTGATTTTCACACATTAGGAGCTTATTTGCATCCATACATAACTCATACTAGTAGTAAAGAGTATATAAAATAGGAAGAGCATCTAAAACATTGCTTTTAAAACATAAGAATTACATTTTCCTAAAGTCCTACACATTCTTCCATGGTGACATGTTTTTAGAAAGATGGCTTTGGAACATATGATTGTATTCATTGTTAACATTGAAATTTATGACCTTAAAAAAGTTTTAGTTACTAAAATCAGTCAAATACAAGTATAAATGTATATCTAAGGATGTACATACATCTCAAAAATGAAATTTAATTCCCAAAAATAACAAGAGTGGGAAAAGAGTCGCACACACGTTGCTAATTCAGGTGTTAGTCGCTTATTCGTCGCATTACGGTTGCAAAGCAGTCTCAAGACAGTTGCAAAGTGGTGGCAAAGTGTTACTCTTTTGTGACTGTATTTTACTAGTTAATTTAAAAGTTTGATTTTCACACATTAGGAGCTTATTTGCATCCATACATAACTCATACTAGTAGTAAAGAGTATATAAAATAGGAAGAGCATCTAAAACATTGATTTTAAAACATAAGAATTACATTTTCCTAAAGTCCTACACATTCTTCCATGGTGACATGTTTTTAGAAAAATGGCTTTGGAACATATGATTGTATTCATTGTTAACATTGAAATTTATGACCTTAAAAAGGTTTTAGTTACTAAAATCAGTCAAATACAAGTATAAATGTATATCTAAGGATGTACATACATCTCAAAAATGAAATTTAATTCCCAAAAATAACAAGAGTGGGAAAAGAGTCGCACAAACGTTGCTAATTCAGGTGTTAGTCGCTTATTCGTCGCAATACGGTTGCAAAGCAGTCTCAAGACAGTTGCAAAGTGGTGGCAAAGTGTTACTCTTTTGTGACTGTATTTTACTAGTTAATTTAAAAGTTTGATTTTCACACATTAGGAGCTTATTTGCATCCATACATAACTCATACTAGTAGTAAAGAGTATATAAAATAGGAAGAGCATGTAAAACATTGCTTTTAAAACATAAGAATTACATTTTCCTAAAGTCCTACACATTCTTCCATGGTGACATGTTTTTACAAAGATGGCTTTGGAACATATGAATGTATTCATTGTTAACATTGAAATTTATGACCTTAAAAAAGTTTTAGTTACTAAAATCAGTCAAATACAAGTATAAATGTATATCTAAGGATGTACATACATCTCAAAAATGAAATTTAATTCCCAAAAGTAACAAGAGTGGAAAAAGAGTCGCACAAACGTTTGCTAATTCAGGTGTTAGTCGATTATTCGTCGCAATACGGTTGCAAAGCAAAACGTTGCTATATTATTTAGTTACTAAACGGTCACTAATGTGCGACTCTTTTGTGACTATATTTTACTTTAAGATACTAATTTTACTTGCAAATTGCCAGATTAATCAAGCTATTAAGTTTTGCTATAATTGAAAGAAGTTTATTTGATTTTAACATAGAGACAATATTTTACAAATCAGATGCACATTTAGTCTTCATATGCAAGTTCTTCATCTTCATCTTCATCTTCGGATGTTGACAAGTTACATTGAAATTCGTCTTCTCCTTCACCATCTTTTATCTCAAAATCGATTGGTTCATCTTGATGACTCTCGTCGACTAAACTCTCAATGATGATTTCTTCAACCAAAGTCGGAGTTACCTCAATAACAGTTTGTTGCAATATAACCAAATCATCATCGTTAAACTTCCCTTGAACAACATTCCTCGGATTAACTTTGCACACTGTAAGCCACGATTTGCGAGGTTGTTTAGTGTATGGATATGACAGATAACACACTTGATCAGCTTGAGAACCTATATAAAAAAACGGAACATAATAAATTAATATTTATTTAGTAATATATATACGTATGTAGGTAAATTAATTAAAATATTTAGTGAAAAGAAACTTAACCTAAAATAAACGGTTCGTAATTTCGATATTTTCTTGACGGAAGCACGTCTACGATGCCTCCGTTTGTCATGCGGATACCTTTGCCAACCGTTGGGTCAAACCAGTCATAGTAGAAAAGTGTTATCTTTAGGTTAATAATGCCAAGATACTCGAGCTCGATTATGTTTTCAACGGTCCCAAAAAAATCATCCTCCATAGATGCTTCAGAATAATTTTGCCCTCTGACACATATATACCCCATAATTCATTGTCTTTTTCGTCTGCCCGTGTTCACGCATGTGAAACATGTAACCTCTGGTAAAATACATGGGCCACGACTTGACTTTGTTTTCTGGACCATCAACCAATTCATTAACCCATGGAGGAAAACTTTGGATATGTTTCATTGTAGACACCTACATAAGAAATAAATATAAATTGTCGGAAGTGAACCCATTCAATAATTTTTTTTTTTTTTTTTTTTTTTTATTAAATTATTTACATATACTTACATATTGGCAAACCCAATCGCTAAAATCTTCATCTCTTTTCGATGTGACTTCATCATCAGTGAGTTCTGGATATTCATACCGAATTTGATTGTCCAACACACTGTTTTTCCCAACATATAGAAGACAATTAATCCATAAATATATTGAAGAGAAATTGCTAGAAAAATAATCTGAAACATATACCTCTCTAGAGGATGAAAGTAATCTCAATTCCGCAATACATATGTATGTGCGCATTTGTGATCTTTATCAGACAGCCAAAACTCGGTAACTTGGCCACTAGGACGACCGACTTGAGTGAATATATCTGGTACGGGTACTAGATATAAAGGTGATATATCATGGTTTTTAGGTGTTTTTAGCCTTCATATAAGTCTTATTTATAGAGTCTTTTTGGTGTTTTAGAGTCTTTTTGAGTATTTATAGGATTTAGCATGGATGGGAGCATAATGGAGCTAAATTGGAGGATTTGGAGCTTAATCAAGCATTGAGGCTGAGCTACGAAGTTGGGAGACAAAATTTAGAGAGTGCATCGATCGACACACTGATAACATCGGTCGATGCATGGCCAGAGTCGAAATCGGAAGTTTTCCCACAAGTTTTGAAGATTTACAAATCTGCCCCAAAGTTTTCCATATTTGCATCATTGGTCCCTGGACGTTTTTAGGAATATAAATAGGAATTTTATGGTCATTGTTTAGACCTAAGCTTTATTTTTTTCCTGCAACTTTTGAGAGCAAAACCCTGAGAGATTTTAGAGAGTTTTTGGAGAGAAGAATCAAGACTCTTTCAGAGAAGATTCAGAACTCCTTTATTTCTTCCTTTAATCTCTTAATGCAATTTATTCAGAAGATGTTTTGTGTTTCATTGATTATGTCTGAGTAGATCTGCTTGTTAGGTTTAGGTTTTCTCATTAGGGATTTCATGGTTTATTAGATCTGTTAATTTAGGATACATTATCTTTCTTGTTCTTCATCATAGATTGTTCTTAATGCTAGATCTTTGATTAGTCATCTGGATTTAGATCTTAGGATTATTGATTGATATGAGAATATAATTGATTTTCCTGATAAAACCTTTGGTGAGCAAAATTACTTCTTGCAAAGAGATTTGATTTAGTAATTTTGTGAACTTATCTAAACCTAATTTTATTGCTGGTTTTTAACTTGAATTTTGCAAAGAGATTTGGATTTTCTGGTTTTAAAACTTAGACAATATTTGCAGTGAGAACTGATTTATTTTATAATTGTGTTTAGAGTTCAAGAACGGTGCTTAATTGTTGAATCCTGCTAGTTTAATTAATTGATCTGATTTTCCATGATTTTCTGAGAATTTCCCTAGGCCTAGCGTTTATTCCTATTGATTTACAACTCTTTTATTTTCTGTTTTTGCATTGCTATTTAAATTACAATTTTGGTTTAGCATAATTAAAAGAATAAAAAGTCTATTGTGTGAATCTAGAGTTCTTGTGGACTCGATCCCTAAGTACTACAATTGATCTCTTAATTTGAGAGAGTAGCTCAGGGTTAAATTTGAGCATATTAACAGGAACCTCACCCGCATCATATCGCAATGACCTGAAAAATATTTAAAACTTTAATTAGCCTTACATGTTAATTTAAAAGACCATTATATATTATAATGTAAGTATGAAATACCTCCTTCTACTAGCTGTAGAAATGGTTGAAGCAAAGTAGTGTTCTGAGAAGTATGATATCTCATCATTAATATATGATTGAACGATTGATCCCGCTGGATATCTTTTGTTCTTCGCCTTCCCTTTCAAGCGTTCGAAAAACCTTTCGAAGGGATACATCCACCTATACTGGACTGGACCACCAAGTTCGGCTTCGTATGGTAGGTGTACAGGAAGGTGCTCCATGACATCAAAGAACGAAGGTGGGAATATTTTCTCTAAATTGCACAAAATCATTACAATATTCGCTTTCAGGACTTGGACATGACTTAGCTCCAATGATCGACTGCATAAGTCACGGAAAAATGATCCAATCCCTACAATATATAAATAAAATCATTAATTAATTTGACATATATATAAAATTAAATTGCTATATATATATATATATATCAAATTTTTACCTGATATTGCAATATTGACGTCACGTGGTAACAACTCTGCAAACACAAATGGAAGCAATCGTTCCATAAACACATGGCAATCGTGGCTTTTCATTCCTGAAAACTTTCCATCCTTGATGTCTGCACAACTAGCTAAATCAGCTACATACCCATCTGGAAATTTAACATCTTCTTTGACCCATTGAAGTAGGCTTTTTTTCCCTTTCGCACTCAATCTCCAAATAGGAAAAGGAGCTCTCACACCAGCATCAACATGCAATTGACTTCGATCACAAAATCTTGCAACATCCAAGCGGGACCTCACATTGTCTTTTGATCTGTCTTTCACATTCATAACAGTGTACATGAGATTATCGAGAATATTTTTTTCAATATGCATCACATCAAGATTGTGTCGTAAGTTAAGATCGGTCCAATACGGGAGCTTCCACAATATGCTTTCTTTGTGCCAATTATGCCAACTTCCATAACCATCCACTTTATTTTCATGCCCATTTCCTCCGCAGTCAGAAGTCTTTGGCGGCTCGGCATTTCTTATACGCTCATGTAAGACCTGTTCACCCGTCAAATATTACGGTGAATAGTTGTTCACTGCGTGTTTGCCCTTGAGAAAGTGTTTTTTATCCTTTCGCATTGGATGATTAGCAGGAAGAAATCTCCTGTAGCAATCAAACCAACATGTCTTCCTACCAGCTGGCAATTGAAATGCATTTGTATCGTCCATACAAATTGGGCAAGCTAATCTTCCGTGTGTTGTCCATCCTGACAACATGCCATATGCTGGGAAATCGCTGATAGTCCACAAAAGGACAGCTTTAAGGTTGAAATTTTGATCTAAGGACACATCATATGCCTCCACTCCATTATACCATAACTCTGTTAACTCATCGACCAATGGTTGGAGAAAAACGTCTAGACTAGCTTGTGGATGATTCGGTCCTGAATTCAAAATCGTCAGAAACAAATACTCTGTGTTCATGCACATCCCAGGAGGCAAGTTGTATGGAGTCAATACACTCAGCCGCATCTGAAGGATGACACATTAATCCCTCCTCAGAGCTGTGCTCAGCGTGCCATCTCATAAAAGCTGCAGTCTTCTCAGATTGGTACATTCTCTTCAGCCTTTCCGCAATCGGTAAATACCACATCTTACTGAACGGTATTCTTGTTCTTCCTTCACTAGCCTTATACCTTGGTTTGCCGCAGAACTTGCAATGCTCCAACTTCTCATCATCTTTCCAAAAGAGCATACAGTTATCTATACATACATCATATGTACGACACGGTAATCCTAGCTTCCGCATCAAAGTCTCCGTCTTATAGTATGAACCGGTTGCCTGATTACCCTCTGGTAAATACTCCGTAAACAATCCTGTCCATGAATCCATACAATTTTCAGACAAATTGTAGTCGACCTTATTGTTCATGAACCGAGCTGCCAACGATAACTGCGACTGCCCTTCCCGACATCCATCATACAGTGGCGTGTTTGCAGCAGCTAGCATATCATAAAACCGTTTTGCTTCTTAGGTGGGTTGTTCATGAACATTATCATTTTCACTTTCATGTTCATGATACTCGTTATATGGTATAGAACCATGAAATGCATCATTCACCATCCCAGCATATATATTCTCCCCATCAAATCCTATTGGTTCACTAGCACTAGCATAATCTGTATTATTAGCATAATGACTACTAGTTCCCTCCCCAACAACATCATAATCTTCACCATGTTCATACCATACATAATAGTTAGGCATAAACCCCCTACTTAGCAAATGATTAGAAACAGATGCAGCTTTCAAAGACTTCGAATTGTGACATACTACACAAGGGCAGTAAAACCTACCTCTGCTATTTTGTGCATGGCTACAGGCAAAATCGATGAACTCTTCCACACCCGCCGAATAATCCGATGAGATATGATTAGTGAACGGATCGATCCGATTGTACATCCATGCTCTTGAAGGATTGTTCCACATTATTATTCTTTTTTTTTTTTTCTTTTTTTCTTTTTCTTCCTCTCGATTTTTTTTTTCTTTCTCACAATTTTTGTTTTCTTTCTCCCGTTTTTTTCTCTTTAGAGTTGATGTAAATGAAAGAAGAAGTGGTGGCATATATATAAGAGAAATTTTGCCACTGTTTTGCGACTATTATAGAAAGAGTCACAAAATTTCAGTTCACCTAACACACTTTAAGCACGTTTTTTGCCGACATGGTGCGACTCTTTTGCGATCGTTTTCAATGTAGTCGCAAAAGTTGAGTACAATATCTTCCACATTCTCAACGTTTTTTGCCGACATACAGCGACGACTTTGCTACTAAATGATACTCGAAAAAGTCGTTGCAAATAAGTCTCTATTTTGCGACTTATTTGCAACGACTCTCACGTACCAAAATTGCAGTTGCAAAGTAGTCACAAAATGCATCTTGTTTTGCGATGAAATAATATCAGTTACAAAAGAGTATGTATTCGGTCGCAAAGGTGAGACGTTTTTGTGACTGTGTCGTTTTGTCGTAAATTTGCGACGGTTTTATTTCCGTATTTTGTATGGTCGTTCATAGGTATTAAAGTAGTCGCAAAACCGTCGCAAATGTTTGCGACTAAACAATCAGTCACAAACGGTAGTCGCAAATGGCCTGTTTTCTTGTAGTGAAATGCTTCATTTTTTGAAGACATTTTCCCCTGTAGGAAAACTCAAAAACGGACTCGTGAACAACGAGATGCAGCGACTTTGGAAGCTGGCAATACTTTGAGTACTACTTCTGTAGAAAGAGAACTGGAATCTAGAAGAAGCAAACGAGCTCGCAAAAGTAAATCGCTTGGTGATGATTTTCTGATGATGGCATTTCTAGCTGAAAATCTACCAAGAACATACGCATAAGCTATGTCTACACCTGATGCACCTTATTGGAAGGAAGCTGTCAAAACTGAAATAGACTCTATCATGCAACATCATACGTACGAGATAGCAGATCTACCACAAGGATTTAAGCCTTTGGGGTGTAAATGGATTTTTACGATAAAACGAAAACCAAATGGCGATATTGAGCGGTACAAGGCTAGGCTTGTGGTGCAAGGATTTCGGCAAAAAGAAGGCTTAGATTTCTTTGATACCTATTCACCAGTAACAAGACTATCTTCGATCAGGATGCTCATAGGTATTGCAGCCTTGAGAAATCTTGAAATCCATCAAATGGATGTAAAAACTGCTTTTCTTTATGGAGATTTAGAGGAGGAAATCTATATGAAACAACATGAGGGATTTGTTATTCCAGGACAAGAACACAAGGTGTGTAAACTTGTGAAGTCATTATATGGACTCAAACAGGCTCCTAAGCAGTGGCATGAGAAGTTTGACAGTATGATGATGTCTAATGGTTTTCGCATTAATGAATGTGACAAATGCATATACTACAAAACTACTCCATCAGGGTACATTTTGTTATGCTTATATGTAGATGATATGCTCATCATTGGCAGCAACAAAGACATCATCACTCAAACGAAAAACATGTTAAAAAGACATTTTGACATGAAGGACTTGGGTTTAGCAGATGTAATTTTGGGGATAAAAATCATCAGAACTGATGAGGGCCTTATCTTGTCTCAAACCCACTATGCTGAAAAAGTGCTTGATCGATTCAAGCATTACTCAAATGGGACTGCAAAAACTCCAGAGGATCCTCAAATTCACTTGACCAAAAATTTTGGTGAACCTGTGCAATAGGTGGAGTATGCAAGAGTAATTGGCAGTCTAATGTACTTGACAAACTGTACACAAGTAATCTAGGACATAAGCATTGGATGGCTATAGCTAGAGTTTTGGACTATCTACGTTATACCAAAGATCATGGCTTGCACTATGGTAGAGAACCCAGAGTTTTGGAAGGTTACAGTGATGTCAACTGGATCACAGACTCGAGAAACTCAAAATCCATAAGTGGATATGTTTTTACACTTGGAGATGCAGCAGTGTCCTGGAAGTTTTCCAAACAAACTTTGGCATCTAAATCAACTATGGAATCTGAATTCATAGCTTTGGAGATAGCTATGTTGGAAGCTGAATCACTTCGTAATTTCTTGGAAGACATCCCAATGTGGGGGAATCCTGTGCCCGCAATACGTGTACACTGTGATAGCGAATCGGCTTTGGGCAGGGCAAGGAATACCCATTACAATGGCAAATCTCGTCACATCAGACGGGGACATAAAACTGTTAGACAACTTATCTCAACTAGTGTAGTTACGATTGATTACATCAATACGAAAGAAAACCTAGCGGATCCATTTACAAAAGGTTTGGCGCGAGATCAAGTTATAAAATCATCAAGAGGAATGGGTTTAAAGCCTACGACTTAAGAGGATGTTTGATGGTAACCCCACCTACTCAGATTGGAGACCCCATGACCTAGGTTCAAAGGGACAACTAAATCAAGCTGAATCTGCTACAAGCACTATAAATACTTTTGTCTTTTCTCAGTTCCTAGAGTGATGTAAAGTGCTTCCTGTATGTTAGAGGTTGAGCATATGCTTTTAATGATTTGAAATGTAGCTTTGTAAAATATTTGAAATAATTACAGGATATTTCTTTAAATACAAGCAGCTTGTAAAATCAACTTGTGAGTGTGAAATGGGGCCGTTTCTAGGAGAATATATGAGGCTATACTCTCTAAGTTCACTCATGATTAACCAGGCATGTTCAAGACCACAATGAACACAATAGAGAACTTCGTTCTACGAGAAAACAAAGTTGGGTTATGCCTGCTGTCTAAGTTTACATACAAATCCGGATGGTTCAAGACATCATGTTCACCAACTGGCCGAGTAAACTCGACAGGTATAACAATGAGTCAGTTCAAGGTTGAAAAACACCACCAACTCAGATACAGTTAGTTTTCGCATATACTCTCGAAGGTCTGTCTAGTCTAGCTAGTAGTGTCAGTCTATAGGGTTAGTCTTTTCGTCATATGTTTAGGCTTATTTCTATTCATGTGGGGGATTGTTGGATCTGCAGTTTTTCTTAAAATTTGCAGGTTTTGGACAATGATTTTCCGGCAACTTTCCAGCCAAATTCCGGCCAAAAATGGCTGATCGGAATTGTCTGGTCGATAATGCAATGGAAAGCTGGTAACGAGTACTACAAGATGGTATACTCATACGTCCAAAACGGAGTTGATTTGAATGAGAAATAAGAGTGTGAAGTGAGCTACTTGGGATGGTTTGAGAAATATCCCACATCGGTAATATGAGTGGTTTTTCACTCATATATATATAGTTTCACACTCTTCTAGTTTCAAAAGTGTGTAGAAGGAAAAAGGAAGTTCCCACACGCGCGCCGAACCGAACCGAGCGTGGGCCATGGGTTCTTGGGAATTCTCACCTCGCCGAGCATTTTTTGGTCCGCTGTAGACCATTTAAATTTTTGGAAAGACTTGGCTCAAACTCCAAGTAAACTTGGGCAGTACTCCGAGAATATTCAGAGAATATATAGTTAGTAGTCTCGAGAGTATAATGTAGATTTGTTCGCTTGAGTTCTATTACTGGTGTGCTACTGTAATAGTTCGTAATCGGTTGTATCCTGGGAGGCTGGGATACATAAATCGTGATTGTCCGAAAGCACTTACGGCCGATTTATTGAATTAAAGAAAGAAATATCATATCTTGCCTCCTTGATTTATTTACTGCTTTATATTATGCTGTTGTAATTTGTTCTTGATTTCGTTATTTAAATATAATTCGTATATTTTCTCAATTCCATTCTTGCGCTCCTAACATCATCAACTATTAATAGTCATGTTCATGGGATTTGACTTCCTTTGTTTTCTCAAGCTTGCAAATCTTTGAAAAAGTTGTTTTAGTGTTTCTGTTTAATTAATAAATTAAGATTCCTTTCTCATTGATGAAAACATAAACAAACGATACAATCCTTCTCCACCAAGTTACAAGAAAAATAGTTGCGAGTTAATGATTTCCAAAAACTATGGTGTATGACTCAATCTTCATCTTCTTCATCTTCTCGGAATTGGGTATATATGACTCTGTTACAATCCGGCTTCGGTTCTTTATGATATAACTTGCTCTCAACCTCACAACTCTCACGCCTATGAGGCTATGAACAACAAGATTGTGATGAAACTTAAAACAAGAAAAGAAAACAAAGACTACATGGATTTGATTACCCAGTTTAGCTAAGTCGATGTGACAAAGTCTATGGGCCAGATTCGATCCGGCAATTCACTATCAAAGATGAAGAATCAGCTTAAGATCAAGCTTTTACAACGATCGAGTCTCTCACTCGTGTCTCTCTCTTTCTCTCTTTTACAAGAAGTAGATGAATCGTTAATAGAAGAAGAAGAATAGATTTTGGTATTTATACACTGTATTAAGTAACCAGTAATCTACTTCTTGTAAAAAAATAAGAGAATTTGAACATTAATTGTAATTTTTTACAGACTAAACTCTAAAGGTTAGAGATTCAAATGTACTTGTTATCTTGGCCTTGCTCGTGGTAGTCTGGTTCGACATCTCTCCTGGTACCCTATCAAGCTTCGTCAAGCTTTTGTCTCTATGTTTGCTTTATGTCTGCTCTTGTTTTTATTTTTCAAGTTTGTTATCCGGGTTCTGTCCGAATATGTTCATTACTCCTTGTATCATTCCTCTATAAATTAAATCTTTGGTGCACAAAAAAAAAGAAGAAGCTCTGCAAGATATTATATTGCCTTGCTAGGCCGTTGTGGTGGGTGAAGGACGAATAGCTCTTCCAAATCGATGATTAACATAATTTTGGAAATGTTTGATCACGGCTTGCCTTTGTTCTCGGTTCCATGGGATTAGATAGACGATGAGAGCAAACGCAAAAGAAACTCCTGTGATCATAAACAAACCGCGGAATGTGTAAACCGAGAGAGGATCACACGTGTTATCCCCTGTGGATGACATTGATTCTCTACGAAACCACCATCTCTCCATGGCTTTTAGCTTCTCTGTTCTCCTTAGCATTGCGATTTCTCTTGACACGTTTTGAACCAAAGGAGAACCTTTTTGAAAAACCTGAGAGAGAAAGATGGATGAGATGATGCTATATACAAAATAATGTAATGTAAGGAAAGGAGGTTAAATTATTTTTACAAATCCAAAGCCGTTGGTGAGGCTTTCGGTTTTGACAATGTAGAATTGTGAGGGGTATCTAGTAACAAGTAGCTTTACATATGGAACTTCATCGACGATGAACAAGATTGTTCCATTCTTTAAAGCATTTATATAATCATCAGCTGCCTTTAACCCTTTGTAAGTCGGTCCTTGGAATGTAGGATTATCATAAACCAGTTTTGCTGCAATAGAGTCAGAAAAGAAGCCGATGTTTTCATGAGATTTCAACTGTATTTGTTGAACCGTCATCACTGATGTCAACGTCGCAGTGTAGTTTGAGGTCAGTATAAGCACCGCAAATATCCAAACAATGACCACAAATCTTGACAGACTATGTTCTAGCCTCTCCCCTACATAATATTAACGATGCCAAAAAAAAATAGGTGTACATTAGAGAGTTTTTGTAATAGGCAAAATCAAGAAAGTGGATTTTAATTTTTCATACTTACGATGAGCAAAGACAAGGGTCGAGAACCCAAAGCTTAGCATTGTTCCGATTTGGTGGACATAAGAGCCTTGGAAGTCAGTGTTATCATGCCGCTCTATTAACCAAACTACAGCCCCGGTTAAGATAAAGAAAGCTACAATTGTTAGCCATAGACTAAGTGTCAAAGGCTTAAAAATAATCCACATGCTTTTGTCTTTGGCAGCCACAACTGCGAGGCCAATATCAGTGAATGGTAATGTAAAATCTACATATGTAGATCTGTTATCAGTAATTGTGAT
This sequence comes from Camelina hispida, assembly GCA_023657505.1. Taxonomy (NCBI): domain Eukaryota; kingdom Viridiplantae; phylum Streptophyta; class Magnoliopsida; order Brassicales; family Brassicaceae; genus Camelina; species Camelina hispida. Next base: position 5,579,075 of record CP094636.1, on the reverse strand, counting down.
ATCTCCAACAGCTACATCATACTTGTCTTTCTGTGGAAGAGAAGTAGCAAAACAAAAATAAAATAATGAAGATTAATATATATACATGTATATAACTCTAATGATGGAATGAAAATGCAAACATTTAAATCTTAATTACCTGGTCATAGATTGCATACGCTAGCTCGTTGTAGTGATGGTAGTTAAATGCAACAGGCCAAGGTATATACTCCAGTTCATAATTGAAAGGTCGAATTGACGTTTCGAAAACTTCTATGCAGTAACCTCTAGCAGCTGTGACTCCTGTTTTTGAATCTGTTTTCACTTCCAATAATTGTGGTCTGAAGTTTCCCGCTGGTACTAAAACTCTCAGCTTCTTCTTTTTGCTATGGCTTTCCTCTTTCTTCAAACGGGCTTCCGGAATTCTAGTAGACCCTCCAGGCCAGATTATTGTCTCAAGTACATTGGTAGAAGACGAATTTTTTCTTCTATTCTTAGTTACGAAACTACCGGAACTCCAAAATCCTACACTTCTTTCACCTCGTCCTATCATATTTATAATCTCAAATTTGTATGAGATTATGTTTCTATCCATTATTTTGATGTCACCACTCAAACCTTTATGTTTAGTAGTACTTTCTAAGATTCCCTCAAGCAGATGTACCCTTGCTACTTCTGCTGCTCTTGCAAGACTCCAAGCTATATCGTGAGCCCATACACTACAAATGCTCATCCTTGTAACTTCTTCGGGTAGCAAAGATCTCTTCCATCTCAAAGTAAAATTGTGAAGCGCATTAGTTAATGGTATATAAGACTTAAAACCAATCACACCTTCCATTGCCTCATTTGCTAGATAGTTTGTGTCTTGAAAATTATCCATGCTTCTCGCTGTAAGAATCCATGCATGCCCTTCCTCCATCATTCCTAATGTCCGAGCACATGGGAAAATAATATTTGCAATGCTTTCAGAGACATGCGCAACGCAAATCCTTATCCCCAATGACTTTATTATTCTTAGGTGCTTCATGATACATTCTTCATTACATGAGACAGAAATTTCAGCCTTGTACTCGATGTGAATAGCATTTTGTTGGAAATGTCCGACCAAAGGTTGTATACTCTCTCTCCAGTCATCATCATTCTCATAGATAAGAACAACAGTTGCCCAATCAAAATTGCGGAATAATGTTGTAATGCCCTTTGCCTCAGAGTCGGTATCATGCGTAGCTTGAATAAAGTAACTATATTTGGTCAAGGTTGAAGAGGTAGGCACTTGGAAAGATATCACTGGAACTTTAGCTTTCTCTCCAAGTTCTGCCAAAACTTTTGCTTCAAGCAACGATTGTCCACCAACAAGTGTTTCCACTTGTTCAGTTTGTAGGAGATCCATGGCTGTTTTAACAATTGCATGTCCAAACAGTGATGCAAAAGTAAAAGTGAACACTTTCATCAGGTGATGCAAATCTCATGCAATTAAGCAACATCACATCAAAAATTAGTCTTGGCAATGAAACACTATTAGGTTTTGTGTTTTTCTAACATGTCCAAAATCTTTTTTTTTTAATACCACAAGGTTTAAGAAAAAAATGATTTTAGTAAGTTTTACTTAATTTGTAAAACGTTTGATTTTGTGGTATATTCGAAAATCTTAACTGACGTATATATGAAACATTTTTTAAAGGCATATGAAACTTAATTAGGGTAGGTATGTCCAAGATTTCATGGTCATTACATGTTCTGTGTTGGGAATTATAATTTTAAATTAAGATCGTTTAAGACTGAGTAATTTTTTAAAATTAAGATCGTTTAAGATCTTTTAATATTTTAATTTTATTAGTAACATGAGTAAATTGATTGAGATGAAAATCCCATAAAACTAATATTTTCTATAGGAAAAATAATATTTTTAGTACCTTTTTTTTAAGTTCCCATATACTTTGATGCATATTAGTTTAGAAAATAAAACAACATTAAGGTTTATATACCATATAACAAAACTAAGGTTAATAAATTATTATGCCAATTTAGAAGCCTCTTTCACATGGTTTCTTGATTTTTTGTCGTACTAAAACAAAAATACTGAAACTAAGGTTTATATACCATATTATTATGAAAACTTTTTTTTTTTTTTGAAAAGCATCTGAATTTATCTTGTTTGTTTCAATTTTTTAAATTTTTACAGCATTTTTTTCAACCTAATTAATTAACCTTTAATATTTTTTTATATAGCCGGGTGAACTTGAACAGAAAATCAGATAAATCTTCGAACAAAGCTAAGTTCAAAGCGTCTGAAGGACATGTTACATTACCATAAGGCGTCCCAGTGTCAACTACAATTGACACCATCAAAATGTATTTTTAAAAAATGACATAGAAAAAGGAGTATTTTTGAAAATCCTCCTTGATTTTTACTTGCAAGATTTAAATCATTGTCTTGACATTTTAATACCGCATTGACTTATCTATCTCCACAACGATACTTACTGATTTTGTACTTGTTCGAAAGAAAATAATCTAAGACGCATGCATCAAAGGTAAATGCAGAAAAGAACACAAAGGTGTATCGACTTACCTGCCGCTAGAGCTTGGAGAGGGTCACCATGAGAGTCTCTGGTTAAGACAGAGACCCTTGTTCTATAGCCATTGTTGAGATGATAGAAATCAGAAAGTGCCATGGAAATTGAATTTCTCACAAACTTTCCTTCCATTGAACCCATGTCCACCACCAGTCCAATATGGACGTCTTCATACATTGATGAAACTCTATCTACTTCACCCTTTTGATGAGTTTCGCCGCATGTTATAGACACAAACGAAATGGACAGGATGAAGAACATAATATGATGAAAATAATTTTGTTGACAAAAAAAAAGATGAAAATAATCTGTATGCATCATATATTTTTCCATCTTAGTGAAGCGTTGTGTTCTTGCCAATGCTTGTAATTAGCTACTATATAATCTATTCCCGACATCAAATTTAGTTCAAGATTCCAAATATTTTAATATTAGTTCACTATAATTGGTCTAATTAAGTTTATCATCATGTATTAATTAAGTACTCGGGAGACATAATTGGTCTAAGGTCGTAATGACAAAGTTGTCATTAAAGTTGACTTTCATGGATCGGAGTCCTAGGTCCCATATACACCTGTAAACTGTAGAAGTCAATCCATCACACAACTGTGTGGAATACTTCAGGTGCAAAAAGATTTGTGGTACTTTTTTTTTTCTTTCCCGTTCATGGCTTATATATATTGATCCCTCCTTTTTCAATTTATTAGGTGTTTTTGGATTTAAGAATATTAGAGTAAATTAGACATTTTTTTTACTTTTTCTATACTCAAAACATAACTCACTTATATAAGTTGAATAATTCAACCAAGTAAAAGATACTACAAAATATTAATGTTCACAAAATCTATATAAATTTAATTTGTTGTATAAAAACTTTAAAAAATAACAATAGAGTGAAACAGAAAAATCTCTAAAACATCTTAACATATTGAAACAGAACGAATAAAGATGGTTTTACATTTTTTTTATTCTTTAGGTTTGTGGTATAGTGGTTTGTTAAATTTTCCGATCAAAACGCTAAAAAGGAACGAGCAACGGAGCTAGTAGTTGAAATATAGAGATGTCGTCGTGAATACATGGGCATGTACATCTGCAACATTATTGACTATATCTAAAACATTAGATAAGACTTAAAAGCATCGTTGTAAACAGATTACACTTGTAGTGTTGGGATATCAGGAGAGCGCAACATGTGCCATTAAATTTGTGAAAATATTATTTAATTCACTTGTATATATTAAAATTACGTAGGTTTTTTTAAGAAAAAAAAACAAAAAAAGCTGTCAGTTTGGTCGCAAGTCGCAACCTCTCCAAACGCATCAACGAGGTTGTTTTGCGCTAGACGAGCTCAAAAATTTAAAATAATATGTTATTCTGACTTTGATTGAGATGTTACTTCTAACGTAATATGTTGCTTTAATACCAAAAATATAATAAAAAAAGTAAAGAGTATGCTGCTTTATTTTTATTAATTTTGTACCACATACTGTAGAGGCATTTGTTATTTTTGTTTTTTTTTCAAATAATCTAGCTTATTGCTCTAACAAACAGCAATCTAACTAGAGATACGTATATATGTTCTAGGAGTCCAGTGCAAGTCGTGCTAACAAAGTATCAAAATGTAATAACGATACAAATTACTTTACTTTCAGACAAAATATGAAACTTGTAAGAATTTCTAAATATAACGGAAAGAGTGAAAAATAACTCTGTAGTATACAGTGGCGGAGCCAGGATATATATTCATCAGGGTCATGATAAAATCTTAACTAAATTTTTAAAAATTTTTTTTTAAAAAAACAGTCTTTCAACTTCAACAGAAACAAAAAAACAAAGAAGAAGAAGCTGAAACTTAGCTTACTTGAAAATCACAACTACAAATGTTAATTTACTTTAATGGACTGGGCTTAATATGTATAAGTGTTGTATTAAAAAAAATTTATAGGGGTCAATTATCTTATTGGACATGGGTCAATTTCAAAATTCTAATTAAAGTTTAATGAAAATTTTAAAATCCATCAGGGTCAACTGACCCCTATGGTTCTTCTCTGCCTCCGCCTCTGAGTATATATCAATCAGATGTATGATATCCAAAAATTCCATAATGAATCGGAGTGAATTAATATCAAATCCACCCCATAAAACATATACATTACTAGGAGTTGCTCCGTGCTACGCACGGATTTGTCTTCATATTTTTTCGTAAGTTTAGTTTTTAAAACAGTCAATTATTAGGACATTATTTTATACAACCCAAATATCTATATATACATTTTTGAAGTACATAAAAAATATCATTAAATTTGTGCTAATAAGGATTAAATCCTTATTTTATTATTTCTCAACACTATTAATATTAGAAGATTTGACATATAAAAATTAAGTTGATTTTAACTAAGATTGTTTAAAATAATTAAATCATTAGGTAAAATATGACTTAGTCATAGTATATAAATGACTTACTATGTATTTAGACCCATTATTTTTTGTTATATTAATTAAAATCAAAATAGAATCTTAAACACTAAATAAAAAAAAATTAAATATAACAAACAAATGTTCATAAAGTATGTTGCGGGTTAAAAATTAATATAAACATTTAGCCGCACAAACAATCAGAAAATTTAATTATTCCTCTATTTGTAAAACATCCAATACTTAATAAACAAATACAATATAAAATATAAATAATAATAAAAATTATATGCACGCGGTGTACCACGGGTTAAAATCTAGTATATATTATAATTTTATATCCTTAAATTATTTGTTAAAAGAAAAATTTATTATGTAAATTCAATTGAATTACACTAAAAATTAAAGAAACAAAATAACACTTGTGAACGAAGAGAGCATCAAATGATAATCTTTTGGAATTTGCCAAAAGAAAACTTTACTTAGTATTAAATTATATAATACTAGATTCGGACCCGCACGTACGTGCGAGATTGATTTCAAGAATTAATGTTATTTATCAGGTCTACAATATATTATGTATGTGTGAAATTATGTTTATAAACATATTTTTAACAAATATTATTAATATTTATAATCTAAACTCATATCAGTACAATATTCTATTTGTTTTAGTCAAAAAGTAGGATCAGATCTGTTGTGTTATTAGTAGAAACAACTACAGTTAAAAAATAAGCAAAAATAATATGTTTATTTCTGGACAGAAAAATCCGTCATGTCCCATACATATCATGTTTTTTCTATCTGAGAATTGTGGTTTTGGATCAAAACTGATTTCACAATAACATTTGGATCGACACGACGATGCATCCAAATCAAATGCGAACCGAAGTGATCGGTTATAAAGATTAACCAAATTGGATTACCTAAATTGTCTAGCTGGGGAACCCACATTGATAGGCCTACCTTGTAACGATTTTGCTATTTTTTACTCTTAGAAAACCGGTTCTCTAAAAACAACATGAGCAATATCTGTATTCATACTGCTGAATTTGCAAAACCTATGGGTAACAGGCGTTTCAAAAACAAAATTCTAATCTATAAAATATGTCTTTTTTATTAACCAAATATTAATTAAAATATAACTCCAAGTTATTTGTCCAAACTTGATAGAAGTTGTTTACAAACATAATTTGTGACACTAATGATCTATAAAATATGTTTTAAGAGATCAGGTAAAAAATTATTTTCTGTTTTGATAGTCTCAAACTCTGTAATTTTTAAAAGTACCCAAATTTTTGAAATAATTGTCCTAAAATAAATATTTATCCATTCGAAACTCTATAAAATCGCATTATATGGTTCACGAAGATTAGAGGAATTCTTTCTTTTTAGTTGGTATGATAAGTTCTACTTATGCGGTAGAATTAAATTTGATTTCCTTATATTATTTGAATTTATAATTATCTTCCAAAATTTGATTGAAGATTACTTGTTCCTATCAGTTTGGATAGGCAATCGCCCCAATTTAAATGGCACACAAATTAAATGAAAAGAAACGAAAATGTGAATTTACAATTCGAATTTTTTTATAAAATATATCAGTAACATTTTGATTTTTTATACCACACATATATATACCTACACTATATGTGGGGATGGATAAACAAATCTAATATATAATTACATGTTTTTCTCTATATATAAAATCTAAACCAATGTTTTGAAATCCGGACCAAACTGGCCGATCGAACTGGTTTAACTGTGAATCAGAAGGTATCCCGGTCCGGGTTATGCTAAAAACCCAAGCATTTAAAAACATTGATCTAAACACAATCAATTAGTGAAATTGATTAGAATCAATAACTTCTTCATGTTTCTCTTTCACATCATATGTAGTAACAACATTTGTTCTTTTACCACCTGCAAACATATATATATACATATAATTATTATTAAATCATGTGTGGCTAAAAAATATTAAATTCATTAATATTTTGGTACCTTCATGTATCTATTGTCTTCTTATTCCACCAACCTTTATGTTCTTAACCTATATTTAAAAAGTTTAGATAACCATTAGAATATTTTGTGAAAATTAACATCTATTATACTCTCTAAATAATAAAGTTTAAACTTCTGACCTTGTATTAGCTGGAGGCAATACCTTATGGTTCTCCAGTAATGTGAACTTCAAGCCCTACATAAACACATCGTCGCTATTAGTCAATGTTTTTAAACCCGGATCGGACCGGTCGGTCGGACCGGTCCAACCGCGACTCGGTAGACATTCCGGTCCAGATTACTTCTAAAAACTGGACAAATAAAAACCCGTAAAAAACTAGAAAAATCCGTTAAAAACCCGTGAACCGGTGGTTGAACCGGCAGATTGGACCGACGAATCGATATCAAATTAAAATATTTTATTTTTATCACATTTAAAACTCAAACCAAAATAAAAATAAATATTTTTATTTATAAAAAAATCATTTAGTTATTTTATCTAATCATTTAAAAGTTTAATTTTAGCTGTTTAGTACTTAATTATATATGTTTTGTTCATATATTTATAGAAAAGTAGATGTTATATTCATAAAATGTAAATAAACCAATAAACTAATTGACCTGTAGTTCAACCGGTCCGACCGGTTGACCTAGTGACCCGAAAGACTTCCGGTTTACCTTTGGTCCGGTTTTAAAAACATTGCTATTAGTCAAAAGAACAGACATTTATATACTAAAAGAGAGATTAAACTGGAAAAAAAATGTTTTAACAAAGAAACAAAATAAAGAACATCCTGTTTTATTTTTTCGATTTGATATTTTGTACTAAATCAAAGTTCTCTTTCCTTTGAAAATAAGTTTATGTTTCGGAGTAAAAGAGATTTGAGAGTTTTTTTTTGAATTGAAGATGATTACTGCAATATTTATACAAAAAACAAAAATTTGGCCGATTCATAGATATTTTTTTTAGTTTTGATAAGAATAAATATTTTTACAATCTTGTTATTACTTAACATTTAGTTTCACTAATGAATTCTCCTAAGATTATGAGTATTATCTAAAATATATTATTAATATAAATATGAAAATTTGTTTGAAAAACACAGGTTTTCTCATAATTTGGTAATATTACCTTGTTATTAGTTTGCAAATTATACTGATTTGGGAAGAATACATGAATTTCACATATCTTAAATGTTGCAATTTGAATTATCGATGATAAAAGAATATATTTAGTATTGTGATCTTGTAGTTATAGTAGATATTAAATATATGAGATTTTGAATTTATTATAATTTCCTTATGTTGTGTTTTTTTATATAACTATATTATTTTCGGCTAAGAAAGATATTAATCACGTTTGGATTATTTCTTATTCAAGATTTGAAGACTAATGAATTGAATTTAATTATTTAGATATTAATTAAGGTAGTTTGTAATTTTTAGGGATGCTGATTTTATTCTGTTTTTCCTAATCTAATAAATCATTCTGTTTTTATGGTAGGATTTAATTACACCCGATTTTTATGTATTAACATCATTTAATTTTTGTTTGGCTATTACACAACTAAGGACTATCAATCTGTTTGGTTCCAATTAATATCAATCTGTTTGGCTTCAAGAATTACATATCCTTATTTTAATTTGAGTGGCATTTCATTGTAATAATCTCTAACCCTATGTCTCTTTATTAAAAATGCTTCCCTTTTAATAGTATAGATAGTAAGGTTTCTTGCAATTCTTACTCTAAGAATCTGACGCCTATCATCATTATATATTAAAATTCTTTTAAAACCAAATACACATACAATTATTTATTTTCTTTTATAAATATTTTAAAATGATTGAATAAATCATCAAAAAATGAACAATATTAAAAATAATTTACATTTTTGGAAAAATTATTCAAGACTTAGTAAGATAATATTTCTTCTCACGTTAGGAACTTCACAAAAACGGATTATCCGAACAGCGATACTATTGTTACCAGTATTTTGTTGTTTGTTGGAAATTGAATCGAGGATATAATAGAAAATAAATGTTTTAGTTTTCACTTTAATTTGAAAGAGGATGTGTTTTTATAGTAATAGGTTGTTTTTAGAAAACCAAACTTTATAAAATGTTTGAGCCTTTAAAAGAGAGAAGGGATTGAGATCAAATATTAGTTATCATAAATTTGCAAGTGTTTTAAAATAATAAGTTAAAATGAGAAGTAGTCTAAACAAAAATGAAAATTGATGAAAATAGTGGGTAGATATAAGGCACTGCATAAAATGATGGTATTATTTCAAATCAAAACATAACTGATTATGTTCATAATTTATTCTGAAATTCATAATATGAAAACTTAGAAATTTTATGTAATTCAAAAATACCATGATGTTTGAAATAATAACTTTGAACCTAACAAAATAATTATAAAATTAGATTAAAACATCTCACAATCTTACGTAATTTTCCAAAAAGTAAGCTCAAAATTTTAATTTTATATAAACCATTTTTTAAGAAGTTAAACTAATTTATTTAAATAATACCATTCCACCATCTTATTTAAATTTGATTCTGCTTGTACCTATGAAAATTATATAAGATTCAAACATAGAAATTAAACGCAAGAATTCAAACCTACAAATTTAATTTAATATTGATTTAGTTTCAAGATAAAACCAACCACACACTGATAGAAGGTGGATCTAGATTCTTGAAGGCTGCATATGTTTCTTACTAAATAATGGAGGAAAAAAATGGTGATGGTTTTTTTTGTTGGGTTTTATGGGCTTGTAGTTAATTAGGTCTAAACAAAAAAGTACAGGTGTCAGAAAAATAGTAAGCCAAGTGTCAACTCCTTAGCAAAAGTTGAGAAAAACCTTTTTATATTATATAATATTCCGCCCCTACAACACTTTTACAAAAGCATGAAATGACATTAGTGCAGTGGTCAATTGTAAGTCTTTAATGAAATAAGATATCATCACACCAGGGATCGAGTCATGTTCCCTACAAATATAGGAATTAGATTGATAGACCGATATGTTGTGGTCCAATTGTTGGTAAAAAGAAAAAACTTTTATAAAGCAGCAACAAGCCTTAGCATCTTTATTTTGCCTATATCTAGTTTTGATTGTAGGGATGCTACCATGGAATGTCTCAATCCGAAAGATGGATAAAATTAAATAAAACTTTGCTATAGGTCAAAGACTTTAATAACAGTTCGACATGCAGCAAAAAAAACGAAAAAAACATATGCATTAGTTTATGTAAGATTGCAAGAAACAATCAAGAGACTGAAACAAAAAGTTTTGTTCGACCATACTCTCTCAAGAATGCATCTTCCTAAGAAGTGCTGTGACTATTTTATATACGATTTTCTTTCTAACTTATCATTGGATATATTCACTATTAATTGATTTTTTTTTTCATACCAAAATAGCACATTCGTTTATGATATTTTTTTTTATATTGTAATATATACTTATTGAATACATGTGTTAAAGTATACTAAATTTTGACATATTTAACATCACATATATTATATTAAACTTATTCTATTGTAAACAACAATTTTTAATTATACATTGGGAATTTTTTTTTCTTCATAATAATATATTCACACAAACACACACAATCACAAGATCAAAAGAATGTAAACTTAACAAATACATAAGAAGAAGCTGTGCCAGCTGATGTGAGAACAGATTCTCATATTGACTTGCTAGGCGAGTGTGGTGGGTGACGGACGAATTGCTCTTCCAAATCGATGATTAACAAAATGGTGGAAACGTTTAAGCAAGACTTGTCTTTGGTCTCGGTTCCAGGGGACTAGATAGACGGTGAGAGCAAATGCGAAAGAAACTCCTGTGATCATAAACAAACCGCGAAATGTGTAAACCGTAAGAGGATCGCTCGTACCATCGCTTGTGGCATATATTGTTTGTCTATGAAACCACCAGTTCTCCATGGCTTTTAGCTTCTCTGTTCTCCTTAGCATTGCGATTTCTCTTGAAACGTTTTGAACCAAAGGAGATCCTTTTTGAAAAACCTAAAGAGAAAAAGATGGATAGTATGATGCTATATAAAACAAGAGTGCATACAAAATAATATAAGAAAAGAGGAAGGATGTTAGATTTTACAAATCCGAAGCCGTTGGTAAGGCTTTCGGTTTTGACAATGTAGAATTCTGAAGGGTATCTAGCAACAAGTAGCTTTACGTATGGAACTTCATCTACGATGAACAAGATTTTTCCATTCTTTAAAGCATTTATATAATCAGAAGCTGTGTCTAACCCTTTGTATCTCGATCCTTGGAAAGTAGGATTATCATAAACCGCTTTTGCTGCAACAGAGTCTAAAAAGAAGCCAATGTTTTCTTGAGATTTCATCCGTATTTGTTGAACCGTCATCACTGATGTCAACGTTGCAGTGTAATTTGAGGTCAATATAAGCACCGCAAATACCCAAACAATAACCACAAATCTTGATAGACTATGTTGTAGCCGCTCCCCTATGTATTGACCAATCCAAGCAAAGCCAAAAAAAAAAAGAAAAATGTTAAAGAGTTTTTGTGATAGGCAAAATCAAGAAAGTGGATTTGACTTCTCCTACTTACGATGAGCGAAGACAAGGGTCGAGAACCCAAAACTTAGCAATGTTCCTATTTGGTGGACAGAAGAGCCTTGGAAGTCAGTGTTATCGTGCCGCTCTATCAACCAAACTACAACTCCCGTCAAGATAAAGAAACCTATGATTGTTAGCCATAGACTAAGTGTCAAAGGCTTAAAAATAATCCACATGCTTTTGTCTTTGGCAGCCACAACTGCGAGGCCAATATCAGTGAATGGTAATGTAAAATCTACATATGTAGATCTGTTATCAGTAATTGTGATATCTCCAACAGCTACATCATACTTGTCTTTCTGTAGAAGAGAAGTAGCAAAAAAAAAAAAAAATGAAGATTAATATATATACAAAACTCTAATGATGGGATTCATTGTACTCATGGTAGTTAAATGTCTTCTGTGGAAGAAGTAGCAAAACAAAATAAGAAAGTTTTATATATATAACTCCAAAGATAGACAGGAAATATAAAACTTTCAAATATGTAAATTTTTACCTGGTCATAGATTGCGTACACTAGTTCATTGTACTCATGGTAGTTAAATGCAACAGGCCAAGGTATGTACTCCAGTTCATAATTGAAAGGTCGAATTGACGTCTCGAAAACTTCTATGCAGTAACCTCTAGCAGCTGTGACTCCTGTTTTAACATCTGTTTTCACTTCTAATAATTGTGGTATGTAGTTTCCCGCTGGTACCAAAACTCTCAGCTTCTTCTTTTCACTATGTCTCTCCTCTTTCAACAAACGAGCTTTTGGAATTCTAGTAGACCCTCCAGGCCATATTATTGTCTCAAGTACATTGGTAGAAGACGAATTTTTTCTTCTGTTCTTACTTATGAAACTACCAGAACTCCATAATCCTACACTTCTTTCACCTCGTCCTATCATATTTATAATCTCAAATTTGTATGAGATTATTTTTCTGTCTATTATTTTGATTTCACCACTAAAACCTTTATGCTTAGTAGTACTCTCTAAAATTGCCTCAAGCAGATCATTGCTATGCAAACCTGGTAGCGTTGCTAATTCTGCTGCCCTTGCAAGACTCCAAGCTATATCGTGAGCCCATACGCTACAAATGCTCATCCTCGTAACTTCTTCGGGTAGCAAAGATATCTTCCATCTCAAAGTAAAATTGTGAAGTTCCTTAGTTAATGGAATATAAGACTTGAAACCAATCACACCTTCCATTGCCTCCTTTGCTACATAGTTTGTGTCTTGAAAATTATCCATGCTTCTCGCTGTAAGAGTCCATGCATGCCCTTCCTCCATCATTCCTAATGTCCGAGCACATGGGAAAATAATATTTGCAATGCTTTCAGAGACATGCGCAACACAAAAACATCTATTCACTTGCTAGTATATATGAGGTTGTTGTAGAAAAAATATATTGACGTACCTGCGGCTAGAGTTTGGAGAGGATCACCATGAGAGTCTCTGGATAAGACAGAGACTCTTGTTCTATAGCCCTTGTTGACATGATAGAAATCAGAAAGCGCCATGGAAATCAGAACGAATCATATAATTCTCCATCTTGGTGAAGCTATCTTTTGTTTTCTTTTCAATGATTGTAAGCTACTCCTATATATATATATATATATATATATATATATATATATATATATATATATATATTCCCGACATCAAATTTAGTTCAAGATTCCAAATATTTTAGTACTCCCTCTGTATCACAATAGATGATGTTTTAGAATTTTCACATGAATCAATAATAACATTTAATGTATAGCAATAAGTGTACTATTTATTTATAATAACATATTTTATAATTATTAACCAATAGTATTTCATCAAACTTTTAAATTCTCATTTAATGATTCTTGAAATTTGCAATTTCTTATCATTAATTGATTAAAGTATACAGAAAATCATCATTTCTGATACAAAATAAAATCTTACAACATCATCTATTCTGATACAGAGGGAATATTAGTTTTCTATATCCTCATGTATTAATTAAGTACACGGGAGACATAATTGGTCTAAAGGTCACAATGACAAGGTTTATCATTAAAGTTGACTTTTTATAGGTCGGCGTCCTAGGTCTGATCAGATCCCTGTTAGTGCAAGCTTGAAATAGCTTGAGGTTCAAGCTAAATATATTTAGGAGATATCTAAATATACATATCTAAAGATTTAGGAGATATCTAAATTATGTAATGTTTCCTAAAAGTTGTTAGGATGAATATTTACTTCTTCTCTATATAAGAAGATGCAGGGTGTTGCATAGCTTATATGAGATTTGAGAGACATTGAGAGAGCTTTAGTTTTGAGTAATTTTCTAAAGCAATAAAAGAAGAAGTCTTTTATAAACATCTTTCTCGTTTTCTTAAGTACTTATATTCAATAATTGGTATCAGAGCTTCATTGAATCTAAGTACGTTCGTCTACATCACATCATGAGCGAGATCGTTGCAGTCAAGCCTAAAGAAGGAGGCCCCTCGTCTGTTCAATGTCCGATGCTCACTGCAACAAATTACACAGTCTAGTCTATGCGTATGAAGATTGCTCTTAAGGTGCATAAAGTATGGGAGGTTGTCGAACCAGGAACGAGTGATGGTGAAAAGGATGATATGGCAAGGGTGTTGCTCTTTCAGTCCATACCGGAGGCCCTAATATTGCAAGTCGGAGATCTTGAAACCTCTAAAGCAGTATGGGATGCGATGAAAGCAAGGCATGTTGGAGCTGATCGAGTAAAGGAGGCTCGCCTACAAACCTTGATGGCTGAGTTTGATAGGATAAGAATGAAAGAAACAGACAGCATCGATGTCTTTTCTGGGAAGCTGAATTATCTACTAAGTCTGCAGCTTTGGGCGTGAGCATTGAAGAATCCAAACTTGTAAAAAGTTCCTCATGAGTTTACCTCGGAAGCGTTACATACAGATCATTGCTGCCCTTGAACAGGTTCTCGACCTCAATACCATAAGCTTCAAGATATTGTGGGGCGACTAAAAGCATACGAAGAAAGGATTTGTGCTGAAGAGGAAGAAGATCAATCAATTGATCAAGGAAAGCTCTTATAAGCTAATTCGGATACACAGTCATATCATGACAACTATGGTTCTGGGAGAGGACGAGTTCATGGAGGACGGTTTTACGGAAGAGGACGAGGACGAGGACGTTACAGCAATCAACAAAGTGGAGGCTATAGGCAAGACCGAGACAAATCAAAGATAACATGCTATCGTTGCGATAAAACAGGACATTATGCCTCCAATTGTCCTGATCGGCTCTTAAAGCTTCAAGAGACACAAGAAATCAAAGAAGATAACACAAAGGAAGAAGAAGAATTAATGATGCATGAAGTTGTTTATCTCAATGAACAAAACATTAAGCCAAACAACCTTGAAGCACAATCAGATGCTACTAACGTTTGGTACTTAGACAATGGGGCTAGCAATCATATGTCTGGAAACCGTTCATACTTCTCAAAGCTTGATGAGACAATCACTGGAAAAGTAAGATTTGGAGATGATTCGAGGATAGATATCAAAGGGAAAGGGTCGATTCTCTTTGTCAGCAAGAAGGGTGACAAGAAGGTCTTAACCGATGTCTATTTCATACCAGAGTTGAAGAGCAACATCATTAGTCTTGGTCAAGCCACAGAATCAGGATGCGACGTTAGGATGCAAGAGGACTCTCTAATGCTGTATGATCGTTATGGTAATCTGCTAGTAAGAGCTATTAGATCTAAGAATCGACTTTACAAAGTAGTCATGGAGGTTGTCGAGACAACAAGGTGCTTTCAGCTGATGGAGTTAAGTGATTCAACAAGATGGCACTCTCGATTGGGACACATTGGTATCGAAACAATGAGATTGATGATTAAAAAGGAACTCGTCACTGGAATACCAAACATACCTATTGAGAAAGAAACATGTGGTTCGTGCTTACTTGGAAAGCAAACAAGACAAGCTTTCCCACAAGCAACTACATATCGTGCTTCCAAGATACTTGAGCTTGTTCATGGTGACTTATGCGGTCCTATTACCCCATCTACGACAGCAGGAAATAGATACATTTTCGTTCTAATCGACGACCACACTCGATACATGTGGACACTACTTCTCAAGCGAAAGGGAGAAGCCTTTGAAAAATTTAAAAACTTCAAGAGACTGGTTGAACAAGGAACGAGAGCCACCATTAAGATATTTCGAACGGATAGAGGAGGAGAGTTCTTATCCAAAGAGTTTCAAGATTTTTGTGCAGAGCATGGTATCGAGAGGCATCTCACTGCACCATATACTCCACAACAAAATGGAGTTGTAGAGCGTCGAAACAGAACACTGCTTGAAATGACGAGGAGTATGATGAAACACATGCTGGTACCGAATTATCTTTGGGGAGAGACGGTGAGACATGCAACTTATTTAATCAATCGTGTCGCAACAAGAGCTTTGGTTTTACAAACTCCATACGAAGCAATGAAAGGCAAAAAACCAAGTTTAGAGCATTTACGTGTTTTTGGGTGTGTTTGCTTCGCCAAAGTCGACACATCTCAACTCAAGAAGCTTGAAAATAGATCTCGAATGTTGGTTCATCTAGGAACGGAGCCTGGATCCAAAACTATCGGTTGTTTGATCCCACAACACAAAGGATAGTTGTTAGTCGAGATGTTATTTTTGATGAAACCAAGAGCTGGACTTGGAATAAATCGGGAGAGGAGATAAGTGATAGTGGTAAAATGGTTAGGCTGAGTTTTGGTGACTTTAGTGGTCGTGAAGAATTTGAAAAAAAAACAGAGCAAAACAGAGTAATGGACGTCGGTGACGAAGACGAAGAAGATTTGTCGAGAGAAGAAGGTTCATACGATTCTTCGAAGTCTGAAGCAGAAACGGAGGTTAGCTCGAGAGAGGAAGAAGTTCAGATGTCTCAACCACAGTTACGAGTGTCCACGAGAACGAAGACAAGGCCGAAATACTTAGATGATTACGTGTTGCTATGTGAAACAGAAGCAGAGCGTCTACTCTTAGCGGCAAACGATGAGCCGTGGGATTACAGTGAGGCAAAGGAGTTGAAATCTTGGAGGGATGTGTGCGAGGAAGAACTCGCTTCGATAACAAAGAACAACACATGGAATTTAGTTGATCTCCCTCGTGAAGCCAAACCGATTGGATTGAAATGGGTCTTTAAAATAAAACGGAACTCAGACGGAAGCATCAACAAATATAAAGTGAGGTTAGTAGCTAAGGGATATGTGCAACGACATGGTATTGACTTCGATGAAGTCTTCGCTCCAGTGGCTCGGATCGAAACGGTTCGCTTTATTATTGCATTGGCGGCTACGAATTGCTGGGAGATTCACCACCTAGATGTGAAAACGGCATTTCTTCATGGAGATTTGAAAGAAACTGTGTTTGTCTCTCAACCTGAAGGTTACGTGATCAAAGGGAAGGAAGACAAGGTGTATAAATTGAATAAAGCTCTTTATGGGTTGAGACAAGCACCAAGGGCTTGGAATGATAAGCTGAACAAAATTCTTAAGGAGCTAAGATTTGTGAAGTGTTCGAAGGAGCCCTCACTATATCGAAAACAAGAAAGGGACAATTACTTCTTGTTACTGTTTATGTGGATGATTTGCTAGTGACAGGCTCAAGTCAGGACTTGATATCGAGTTTCAAGAGAAGTATGGCATCAAAGTTTGAGATGAGTGACCTTGGTAAGCTAACTTACTATCTTGGAATTGAAGTAGATCAGCGAGAAGGGATGATTACCTTAAAGCAAGAGAGGTATGCACTCAAGATACTAGGAGAAGCTGGAATGGGAGAATGCAATGCTGTTCACATACCAATGGATGCTAGTTTGAAGTTATCCAAGGCACTTGAAGAAAAGGACTTCGACGAGAGAGAGTATAGAAAACTTATTGGATGTTTGCGTTATCTACTACATACTCGCCCAGACCTATCATATTGTGTTGGTGTGCTTAGTAGATACATGCACGCACCAAAGATGTCGCATGGGTCGGCACTTAAGCAAGTCCTTAGATATCTCCGTGGTACGTGTTCCCTTGGTCTCGTTTTTACTTGTGGAAACAAGGCTGGAATTGTGGGCTATAGCGATAGCAGCCACAATGTTGATATAGATGATGGTAAGAGCACTACTGGCCATATTTTTTATCTTGATGATTGTCCGATCACTTGGTGTACACAGAAGCAAGAGACGGTGGCATTATCTTCTTGTGAGGCAGAATTCATGGCAGCTACTGAAGCAGCCAAACAAGCGATTTGGTTACAAGAATTACTTGGAGAAGTAATCGGAGAACCTTGTAAAGCAGTGACACTTCGGATTGATAATAAGTCAGCTCTAGCACTCACCAAGAATCCTGTTTTCCATGGCCGTAGCAAACATATACACACTAGGTATCATTTCATAAGGGAGTGTGTTGAGAATGAGCAAGTGGAAGTAGAACATGTTCCAGGAAGCAAGCAGAAGGCTGATATCTTAACAAAGGCACTTGCAAGGATCAAGTTTAAGGAAATGAGAAGTCTTATTGGAGTTCAAGATATGAATGAAGATGATTTCAAGCTTAAGGGGGACAATGTTAGTGTAAGCTTGAAATAGCTTGAGGTTCAAGCTAAGTATATTTAGGAGATATCTAAATATACATATCTAAAGATTTAGGAGATATCTAAATTATGTAATGTTTCCTAAAAGTTGTTAGGATGAATATTTACTTCTTCTCTATATAAGAAGATGCAGGGTGTTGCATAGCTTATATGAGATTTGAGAGACATTGAGAGAGTTTTAGTTTTGAGTAATTTTCTAAAGCAATAAAAGAAGAAGTCTTTTATAAACATCTTTCTCGTTTTCTTAAGTACTTATATTCAATAATCCCATATACTGATATACACCTGTAAAATGTATACATTATACATCATATAATGAAGTCAATCTATAACCCAGCTGTGTGGCATACTTTAGTTGCAGTTTTTCCTCATCTTTGGCTCTCACTATATGCCCATGTCAAAATAGTTATACGCATATCCTCGATGACTCTATAGGTCACACTTAAAGTCGACTAAGATTTCTCGAGATCATATATATATGGTTTCATATATAATTTTTTTTTTTTGAATGTAATGTTAAATTATATTCAAAATGTAAAAACGTTTGTACAACTAGTGCAACATACAACAGAAATTGGGTAGAAAACTAGTACATCTTCCTATCTGAGAGACATGAAAAATACTAACGCGAACCAAACCAAACTTGTAAACCAGTTGCATAATGGGTGTCGCCACTAAGGTCGATTGCTAAAAACTGGTTCCTCATATGCTTGTCGCGATGATTGCAATAAGGTGAGCTGCGGATTGAGGAGGATCACCATGTGTGCGCCTATTCCGTTCATGCCACAGAGTATAAACTGCAGTCTGCAAAACAGAACGAGCCAAAAAACCCCGTGTTTTTGCAAAAAATGTCTTAAATTATATATTTATAGTTAAATTAATAAATTAGCTTTGGTTATAGTCAATTTTTGCAAAAAGTGTCTTGAATATATATTACTAGTAAAGATAGTTTAAGTTTTATGATGTTAATTTGTGATAATTTACTTTATTTAAATTTTCGATTATAAGGCAAAAAAGTACGAGTGAATAGATTGAAATATAGATTTGTCGTCGTTATACTTGCATGTACATCTGCTACATCATTGACTATAGAAAGAAAAATAGTAGACCACTGTGTCAACACTTGTGGTGGACGAATTTTTGTGCCACTAAATGGGTAGTTGTTATTTCTAAAAGAGTTTAGTATTTTTATTAACATTTATGTAAGCTTTAAAACAAACAAACAAAATTTTCAATTTTTGTCGCAAGTTGCAACCTCTCCCAAGTCCCAAGTCCCAACGCGGTTCAACGAGGTTGTCCTGCACCAGACGAGCCTGCCAATTTAAGAAATACAAACATGTTAAGCTGACTTTTTTTTTTTTTTTTTTTTTGGAAAAGTAATTGTTAAGCTGACATTGATTGAGATATTATTTCTAACGGAATACGTTCCGTCATTTTTGTTAATTTTGTACTTTACTAATTGTTCTTACGTCTTGCGGTGATTACAACTTAGGGTTTGACTGGTTCAAACGCTCCGGTTGCGGTTGCGGGAGATTACGGAAGCGGGCGATTGCGGTTTCAAGCGTTATTAAGCGTTTTGAACGACTGATTTAGCGGTTTAAAATTGGTGCGTTTGCGGGAGGTTACGACTGGTTGACCGGCGGGTGCAATAGCGGTTGGAACATAAATAAATGTGATATATAATTATATAAATGTTTTAAAATATCAAAAACTTTATTAAACTTGATTTATAATTAAAATTCATTAAAAATACTAAAATAATTATTTAAAAACAAATAAATTTCATTGTGAAATACTTATTACTTTATGCATTTGACTTTTTACCAAAACTTTAATCAAGTAATTTGATAAATGACTAACATATGTTTTAGATCGTAGATCTTCTTTCTTAAATCTCACACACTCAATAAGTTATGTGGGGCAGTATTTGCATCAGTAGTAATGATCAAGCGAGAATTGAGAAGAGTCACTCGTGATTTATTTTTATATTTTTCACAAATAATCTTATTTTCTTAAATTTCTGATGAAATGTTATATTTATTTAGATTTTTTTGAACTTATTTGCGATGTGCCATTAAATTTACATCAAGTTTTCCGGGTTATTGTTAATTGAAATCTTATTTTCTTCCAATTGTTTATTTTTTAATATTCTCAATCATATTCTCAATAATATTCTCAATCATATTCTCAATCATATCCGTAGTTCATTTTTTCTCATCCTTAATGAATAAAATAGTTAGGTAAAAAATATATATAAAAAATATTTCATTATCATTGATTTGTTTCAAGTTTTTTCAAAAAAAAAAAAAAAAAAATCCAAACGCAAACGCCCGCAACCGCAAACGCTTGCGGAAAGCAGCTTTTGGAATTCAGTGGTTGGGAGCGATTGGGAGCGGCTGGGAGCGATTGGAAGCGGTTTGTGTGATTGGCACCAATCGTTAGCAACCGCTACCACCCGCAAACGCAGCGTTTGCGGGAGGTAGCGGGAGAACCAGTCGACACCTTAGTTTGTATCAAAGCTTTAATATTCCCACTGTCTCTCGTAAATTCATGTTTTAGGATTTTTTTTCTTTTAAAAAATTAATGTTGTATAACTAAAAAATTGCAATGATTTTTTTTACTTTAATTTTTTTCCACATGACATGTTATCTATAGTCTATATTTTCTCTTTCTACCTAAAAGTAATTATAAATTAATTTATAAATAAACTTTAACTTTTTCTTAATATATGTGCAATTGGCAAAACATCAATCTATCAGGGACAGAGGGAGTAATTAACTAGGTTGGTAGCCGCGCTACGATGCGGTTTGATCTTTTTCTTATATAATGATTTTTTTTTTTGATTTCATAATTTAATATATGTTCTTTGGAATAATTTTCATAAATTTTAAATAATTTCAATGGTAATTTCTTTTTTTTGGTTATTATTATTTACATCATATAATACACTAGAATTTGTATCTACGCACGTGCGAGATTTTAATTTAAAATATTTCTTATTAATAGAAATGTTGAGCTCAAATATAATTATTCCAACTTTTGAGTATAAATCTATATAAATACTAAACTTACTTTACTCAGTAATATAAAACATATATTTTTGAAGATAATATTTATTTGTTTTATCTATTTGCGATTTTACGTTGGATTTTAGTTAAAATTTTTATCAATAAGAATCATTGAATATGAATATAATTTGAATATTAAAAGATAAATCTATTTAAATGCCATCTTATTTTAATAATCTATATATAACATATATTGTCTAGTGTCGCAATAATATTTTTTTAGCAAATCAACAATATATTATGTGGTAACAAAAAATGACTTAAGAATCTCACTGAAAGAGTAAACAATATTGTCGACAATCTTCTGACATCTTATCTTTAAAAGAGTTCATTTCATATTCATATCCCATGAAAACATAATTTTAAAAGTTCTAATGTCAATATTGATCGTTGACCTAATTATAGCGACCATTTAAACATATCGATATCCTACATTAAATGCAAATATACAAAGTTTCATTGACAGTTTTAATGTTGTGTCACTACAATCAGGTTGTCCAAATGCATCATCTGCCATAATAGAATTTCCGACTAAGTCAAGAACGCTTAAATGATGAAACGTTTAAACCCCACAATGAATATCTATTCACTAATCCAAGTTACATATTTTTCTAAAATATCATATGTTATTTGCAGATGTTAATTTTGTGATGCAACCCCAGCTTTGTCTTCTCAAAAAAAACATAGTGTACTTTAAATATGTTGTTGTTGGCAATGTTTTGAGATAAAAGCATTTGATAATATATATATATATATGTTATATATATATATATTAATTTGTTACAAAATTGTAGCTCTAGTTGGTAATATACCTTATGAGATATGCTATACAAATCACATGCCACTTTTTGTAACGGCTTAAATATCATTTTCTTTTATATTTTCTTACCAATGATTTTGTTTTTTTAGATAGATAATTTTTTTCAAAATTCTTTTTCATAGTTTTCCCAAAAAAAAAGTGTGTCCCTTTACAATGCCTTTGTTTTAGATCAAAACTTTTAAATTGAGTTAAGTAATTAATCTTTTATTTTTTATAAGTGAAATTTAATAATAAATCTTTAGGGTATTTATTTCTTTAAAAATATTTTGATTTTTATAAGTGAAATTTAATTATAAATATTTATGGTATATATTCTTAGAAACTAATGTTTCAATTCAATTTTATTTTCATGTTTAGATTTTTATAAATACAATTACATAACTTGTTTTTTACTCCACCATACATTAAAATCTTACTTCTATTCTAAAACTCATTAACCCATTCTAAATTTGGGAATATAATCATTTTTTGGTTATAATTTTAATAAAAACATTATTACTAAAACAAATTTATATTATTATTTTTGCAATTTTAAAATTTTACTTTATTCATTTTTAGATTGTTATTATTTTTATTATTTACTAAAAAATTATATTATTGTTTATACAATTTTAAATTTTAATTAATTTTAGTTAATTCGTTTTTTATTTATTTATTTACTATTATTAATAATAAGTAATAAATATGCAATGAATGTATATTATAAATAGTATTTTTATGCAAAAAAAAAGTTGATTAGGTGGATGCTGATGTGGAGGAAGGAGAAGTGAGAAAAGTTAACTTTATATATATAGATTAGCTTTTAATTTCAAAATTTTGGTTTTTAAATATATTTTTAATTTTACCTTAAGTTAAGGGATTTCACCCTTAGTTCTTGATTTATTTTCTACTCACAATTCACAAACTGAAAGAGATTACTTTTTTTTGTAAATGTTCTTGATGGATCTCTTCAAGTACTTTAGGTTTAGTTACTTCAACATGTGTCTCCATAATCTCACATAACTTATCTCTTTTTCTCATACAAAAACTGTAACAACATCTTTTAGCAATACCTCCCTGTACTTTATTCATCAGTTTTCTGATTTTAATGGCGACCAAATTAGGCTACACAAACATTGCTTTTCTTTTATCTATTTCTTTGGTCTTTCGCCGAAAATCATATGGATTATACAATGGATTCAGCTGTAAATCCTATATATACATGGAAAACGATGGTGGTTAAAGGCTATCATTCTCGGTGTTTAGCTGCATGTGTTGGTAATCATATTTCTGTTTCCTCTTCAACAAAGTCACTTTCGCTTAGGTGTTAATACAAAGCAATTTTCTACACAAACTTCTGAGTAAATTGATGGAAGTTCAGAAAGAAACTATATAACACATGATTTTTTTTTTCAAAAAAATAGATTTAAGAAACAACCAGAGGCAAGAAACACACAAAAACAACCACAACTAAGTTCAAACCATGCAAGAAACACACAAAAACAACCAAAACTAAGTTCAAACCAGTAATAAATAAAACATAAATTGAAGCCACAAGAAGTGACGATTATAGCTTGTAAAAATAGTCTTCCAAATTTGTAATATGCTAATGTGAATAACAATTCTTAAAAAAAAAACCCGAAAAGTCTGTACTTCATCATTGAGAATATTTTTCTTTTCATGACCCCATTTTCTTGCTAATTTCAAAGCGGTTTCCACATCTTCAGCCCCAGTGTTCATAGGAATCACCATATCATAGCGAAACATATTTGTGAGATATCAAGTTTTCTAATTTCATGATGTAATATATATGTTCTTTGATATCAAGTTTCATAAGTTTTTGATAATTCAATGGTTATTTGTATTTTTATTATTATTTATATTTTCATTTCATACTTGAGTTTTTAATTTCATAAGTTTAGTTTTTACATATATTTTAAATTTTATTATGTTAAGAAATAAGTTTTTGTTTTTTTGACTTGAAAATTATATTCTTCTCTTACAAAAAAAGAATACTGAATATTTTGGATGTTAATATAGTTAATCCAAAATGTTCATTTTTCATTAAACCAAAAAATTAGATGTATATTTGAAAAATTAAAGTATCTTCCAATGAAATTAAAGTTGCATTTTTGATTCAGATTTTTTCCGTTTGTTGTTAATATATGTTTTTCTTGTTGCTCTTTTTTGTTGCTGCAGTTTTTGTTATTATTTTTATGAAAACATATAGTAAAGTAATATTTACGTTTTCTTGTTTTCGATTTACAGTGCTTTGGAACATCAGCATATTTATACTCTTGTCCTAACCTAACTCTTATACTAAACAAACTCATTTACACATATGGTCTTTATTACAATAATGACATTTTTCCTTTAATGACCATGTTTCTTCTCCTTTACTAGATCTAGTTTTTTAAATGGTTTAGAAATCTTAGTTTTATTAATTCAAATTTTTTTATTAACTATTGATTTTAACTAATGTGTTAACACCAACTTGAATGTTAAAACTGATGTTGGTTTAGAAATCTTAGCTGTATTAATTCAAATGTTTTTATTGGCTATTGATTTTAATTGATATGTCAACCACTAGCTTGAATGTTAAACCCATATGCATTGGTTTATTATTATTTTTTTTTTTGGACAAACTAAGTTTTCATTAACTGGTAATAAAGAGTTACACTCCATTAGAGGAGGAAAGGTTTCGGGCCATTAAGGCAAATTTAGCGACAGAATCAGCTGCAGCATTGCAATCTCTTGGGATAAAATTAAAAGAGATAGAAGCGAAGGAGGACTTTAACAGAGCTATATCATGGAAGATCCCCTTGAGCTCTGTAGTACTATCCTTTGCATTGATGAGTGTCATAAGGATTTTGGAATCCGAGAACACTGAAATATTTAAGGCGCCGTGCATCCCTGCAGCCATGGTAAGAGCACTGCGAACGGCTAAGGCTTCTGCTACCAAGGTAGAGCCCACAAAATCTCTAGTAGTAGAGAAAGATGATGAAATTTGGGTGATCGGGTCTTTGAGTACCCATCCTAAACCACATTGACAAGAAGAGGGTGACCATGCAGCATCCACAAAGCAAGAGAAGCTCGAAGGAAGAGGTTCCTGGTTCTGTGGAGGTGGTAAGGGACGTTGAGGTTTGGCAACTTTGGCTTGTGCATCGTACCATATTCTGGCTTCCCTTATAGCCTTGGTCTTTGTTTCCCTCTCGGTAATCACACGATCCTCGAAAACCAGGCAGTTTCTTGCTTTCCACAAAAGCCTAAAAATCCAGGGGAAAATAGGGATGGATGTAATACCTGTTGGGGGGAGATTCTGTACTAGCCCTGCAGATAAAGTGACAGATGGAGGTGGGGAGGGGGTTGTCAGTAGGCTTCTTTAGCCCCGGAATCAAATCCCAAACTTTGGCTGCGTAGGGGCAAAGCAAAAAGATATGCAGTTCATCCTCCAGTAATCCACATCTTTTGCATAAGTTAGCCTATGCATTGGTTTATATAATAAGATTGCATGAAAAAATCACGTGAAAGCCATAAATCGCCAATCTAACAACACCACGCACTCGACTCTTGGGAGTCATACCATCTGCTTCATAGCACGTTACCCTATAACGAAATAGGAAGTCCCTACGACCCTACTCATCAGCCAAAATCCTCCAGATAATGAATGGCTACATATACCCTCTTTTGGCTTGTAGACCACACACTGCTCATCCCCAAACATGTAGACTTCTCCTTCATCACCATGCTCTTGTTTATATATCTTACGCATTTCTTTATGATAGGGGAAGCCAACATAGTGTCACGCACTGATTTCCTTGGATGTCGTGACGTGTGGCCTTAGCAAAGTCAACCTAACTTAGAGAGAGAAGCTTTAGATAAGTATTGCTTGTATTGCTAAGAAAATGCTTGGTGATTACAAATGATGGGTTCTACACCGTTATATACAAGTTCACCTCCATAATGGACGGTGTGGATTGAATCGATATAACAGTGGAGATTGATTCCCTAGATTCTCTACGTATTGTCCAAGTCTCTCAGCTTCCTCTCCAAGTCTCTCCCCTTGTTTCCAAGTCTTCTAGAACCTTCCAAAAATGGACAAAGAAAGAAGGTCACCTTGTCACCAAAGTGCATAGAAGTTTAAAAGAATTGATTTGACCACCAATGTTACCCAAGTGCACTTATTTCTCGGTTAAGGGACCTGAGAGAATTCCAGAGTTAAGCATGCTTAAGCTGGAGTAGTCTCATGATGGGTGACCTTCCGGGAAGTGACTGTCAGAGCTGTGTGAGTGAGGACAAAACACAGGGAAAAATCATGTGGTGATTTGTACGGACAGTAAAAAGTCTTTAAAGCTTCCCGGACGTAGCAAAACGATCGTTGGATATTGATGGGCTCACGATCCTAGTGAGAAGACGTGAGACCCATTAAAGAAGGTGGGTCTATGGACTGGGGACATGGGGCCCATTAAAAGGTGGTGGTCGGGTGTTACAAGTGGTATAAGAACCGAACCCACACGAGTGTGGAGTCGAGTGGGCTCACACCGTCAAGGGGTAACGGTATTGGTGCGCAATGAAAACATTGCAATCTGCTAGTGGGGGTGAATTATGACACTCTGATTTCAGAGACTTGCAGAAAGGTTTAAAAGAATTGATTTGGCCACCTATGTCACCAAAAGTGCACTTATCTTTTTGATCAAGGAGCCTGAGAGAACTCTAGAGTTAAGCGTGCTTGAGCTGGAGTAGTCTCAGGATGGGTGATCTTCCGGGAAGTGACTGTTGGAACTGTGTGAGTGAGGACAAAACATAGGGAAATATCATGTGGTAATTTGTAGGGACGGTAACAAGTCTTTAAAGTCTTCCGGACGTAGCAAACCGGCCGTCTGATGTTGATGGGTTCACGGGCCTAGTGAGAAAACGTGAGACTCATTAAAGAAGGTGGACCCATGAACTGAGATTGGACATAGGACCCACTAAGAGATGGCGGTCGGGGCATTACATGAGGAGTCCGGGTTTAAGAAACAGGATTCACAGCTCGAGAGAAGATTCAATTAACTTAAAGATTTGAGCGTTATAAGTTAGATGCAAGGATTAAAACGAAACAAACATATTTATGGAGAATAATTATGTTTAATTTCTGAATTTGTTGTGTGTTTTAGTATAAATACGAGGCACTAAAGGGATATTAGATTTCAAGGCAAAAACTTAATACACACTTTTTCTACTAACTTGTTCTTGAGAGTTAAGACACGCCTCGTTATCATTGAGTGTGGGATCCGACACCCACAGTAAAAACGTCCAATACTTTCATTATTACAATATTGTATTTATAAAATATAAATATTAACTTATTATTTTCAAAATTGCAAATCAGTATAAACTTTAGTATGGGTCTAATGGTTTGAAATGAAACATATATAGAATATGTCAACATATAAAATTTGCTGAAAAATTTGTCTCTCGACTCTTTTATTAATTAATTACTAAATATAATATATTACAAAGCCAAAATAGATTTATTTATAAGCATAGAGAAAAACATGAACTTTAGAAACAAGAATTTTGGATTTCAAGAGAATTTTAATGACTTAAAAAGTTATGTAAATTATGTTGTTATTCAATCAAGATTTTTTTAAACTCTTTTAAAATTTGGTGTTATTAATTGTGAATTTGTAAAAAGTTATCTAAAATCTTCATAAATCTAGTGTTATTAGATTAGGAGTTTTATCAAGTCGTTAAAAGTTTTATGTTATTCAAATAAAACAAAAGAATTTTGGATTGTTAATGACTTCAACTATTATGTTATTGGTTTAGGATTCTATATTTTTTTTTCATAAAAAAAGCCATGTAAACACTCTCATCAAATAGAAAAATTTGTGAATCATAGTCGATGACTTTTTGAGAAAAAAGAGGGATAAAGAAAGAAGAGAGAGAGGGTTTACAATCACGTCGCAAATTCCCAACCCATTTCTACCAAACTCATATATATACCCAGCAAAAAAAAAATAGACAGAGTTACGACTCCGGTCACCGGAAAAAAAGAAAGAATGGGAGAAGAAGCTTTGTCAAAAGCTCATTTCTCTTCCAATGCTTCCATCAAATCTGCAGTATTTGGATGCTCATGGCTGTATCTCACTCGAAAGAGTAGCAAAACCAATGTCGCTTCTTGTGATAGCTGACAAGACCCATTCTACTTTCGTGTTCACGGATTGCTTCAAGCTAAACTGAGATGCAGAAGAACATATTGTGGCTCATACTCAACTCAAGAGTAAAATACTGGCGAATGGATCTCTTCAACGTAATCATAAGGTTCTATCTTTGGGTGGAAATGGTTGCACAAGGATGAATGAATTGAAAAAATATGAGTTGAATGAAATTGGTTGAATAGTATTCAACTCATTCATCCACTAAATAGGAGATAAAAGAGTTGAACAAATTTCCTTTATAAATTGTTCATTTCTCTAGCTTTTTTGTTGAATGGATTGAATAAATTTTCCAACTTACTCATATCAAATGGTAAAAAATTGGATGAATGATCATTCAACCTATTCAATCTATTAATTTAAGTCATCCATTTGCACCCTTTTGTTTACTCTATTACTAGGTGCTTCCCCACGCAATGCGTGGGTTGTGGTGTAGTTGGCACTTTCTTGTTTTTTTTGGTCTTTTTCGTTTTCTTTTTTGTATTATTTCGTTTTAATTAGTCATATACGGGCTTTGCCGTCACTTTTATTTATACACTATATGTTTATACCATTTCGTTCAGATGTGTATAATTGTGGCGTTTATTTTTTATGAATTATGAAGATGTTGTTTCTTGCTTTTGAGGATCCAATCTTATCATTGACTGATATTGTTTCCAATACATTTATTGTATTATAGATTTTCTAATTAACTGCTTATGTAAACCCTTCATACGTTGATGTTGCAATAATAAGTTATTTTTTAAAAATATCTTCTGTGTAAGTGATTATGTTTGTACGCCCATGTTTTGGTCTAATATCAATAAGATCGTTTCTGTTTTTCTTTAGTTGGCTTTGAAACCAATATTGAGTTAAGCAAATAATGGGTCGAATTATAGTGTTAATAAGTAATATAAATTCTTATGTATATATATATTGTATATATGTGACTATAAATTTAGCTAACTAAAAATTTATGTAATATTTAAATACAATCTTGAACATATATATATATATATATATTTATTTGTGGGAGGAATGTATGAAATTATTGGATAGAAGTTATTTTTGAGTTAAATGACCTTTAATGTCTTTAAAGTGAGTTAAATATTAACAAATTTTTATATGTGTCTTGACTTTTTTAAAAAGGAATACCAAGTGTTTCCTTCCAAATTTGAAGTGATATAATATTTTAGTTTTCTTATATGATTTTATGAACTTCAATGTAAAAAAATTTCAAAGTAATAAGTACACTCACTGATTGAATTATAAAATTTGGAGAAATATTTATTTCGTTTAATCATCTGCTCTTTTAAATAAATAAGTATGTTGTTATTCCTACAAATAGGACAACATATATTATAGTTTAACCATGGAGTTAAGCAATGGAAATGGAACTTGTGATTGCAAGACAAAATGCTTATATGTTACATATTGATCGTTTAAAAATGAATAGGAACATCTAATTCTCAAATAAAGTTGATTGTTTTGTTAAAACCAGCATATGTGAATTTAAATTTAACTATGCAAATTTTAAAAATAAATATGAATTGATTAGAAAGGCAAGAAATATAAAAGAAATACTTTTTTATATAAATAAAATAAAAATTGAAAACAATGTTAAATATATATAACACTTTCTACATTAAAATATAGAATCAAACTCTTACATGTTACAACACATATGAGATATAACAACATTTGATATTGGTAGGAGAGGAGGAGAGAATGTTTACTATAAGATGGTAATCCAAATTAGATAATGGAGATGAATCTTTAAAAAATATAACAATGTAATATCTATATATATATATATATAATACATTCTAAATTAAAATATAGAATCAAACTCTTACAACACATATGAGATATAACAACATTTGATATTGGTGGGAGAGGAAGAGAGAATGATTACTTATAAAATAATAATCCAAATTAGATAAAGGAGATAAATATTTTAAAATAAGAACAATGTAAAATATATATCATGTAGTCTCTATATTAAAATTTAGCATTAACAATTTACAATGATATTTCATTTTTTTTTACAACCCATACAACAAAAATAAGAAATCAAAAATAACAAAAAAAACGAAAAAATGATTTGAGGTATTGTAGAAGAGAATGAGAGAATGTGAAAATGAGATAGTAAAAGAATGTCAATATGAGAGAATGATAGATTGAGAGAATGCTTATTTATATGATAAGAAATGATGGAAGTTACATTTAGAACTATGGAGTTACAATAGTAATTTATTGTGTTTGAATAAAATTGAGTGGTAGAATATGATTAATGCATAATTTATTTTATTTTCAGTTATAATTTTATTTTAATGTGTGAGTTAAATTTATTGTGTTTATTGGATCTTAAATATTGTTTAAATCAATTAGAAAGCAAATAAAAAATAAAAAAATTAGAAAAAATTAAATGAAAATCAACCAATAAGGAGAGACCAAAACCTTACTTTTATATATATGATATATTGCTTTTAACTTTGAAATGAGAAATATATTATAAACAATAATTTTACATGAGAAATATATTAATTTAGCCAACCAAAATATGAATATAAGTTTAGCCAACCAAAATAAATAAAATATATTAAAATTTAACCAAAAATAATATCTCTTGAAAGATAATAAGTTAGTAGGAGGAATGAATTAATGTACAATTATTGGATAGGAGTTACATATGAGTTAAATGGAGTTACATGTCTTTAATTATAAATAAATATTTTAATTTTTTATAACCTAAAATAAAAAGAATACCAAGTGGCTGAATCAAAATTCACATGATTTGGTTGTTTGTTGATATAAACTCAACGCTTACACATAATATTTCAAAATAAAAAATATTACTTTTTAAGTGACAAACTAAATTAGTTTTCTTATAAAATTATATGAATTCTTCAATCTCAATAATTTTTAAAATCCCAAGGATAACTTATATTTTCTTGGTTTCACTCATCAATTTAATTTATAGTGCTAGATTTCATACTAATGGTTTCATCTTTAGAGAATTTAGTGAAATGATATTTTTAAAATTATATTTTATTTTTATATTTAAGGTCCAGTTGAATATGTTTTGTTTTTTGGATCATTTTTTATTTTGATTAAAGACACAAAAAACCAATTGTTTAATTATGTTCTTTTTGTTTTCAAAAACCTCAAATCATAAGAAAAAATATATATTATATTGATCTCTGCAGATTTATCAATTGGATCACAAAATAAAAAGTCTTTATAAATTAATAAATGGATAATTATTTTGATCTTTAAATATTATATTGATTTTTATAAATTATTAAAAATGATACATGAATATGTGAGATAACCAGAGACATAATAGATAATTACATATGGATCATTTCAACTTTATGATCTTATTGTGTGGTGAATATTGTAAGGAAGTATGAAAATAATGATTTATAAGATGTTAATATAAAATAGAAAATGGAGATAAATATTCTAAAAGATTAAAATAAATATATAAGATATATATATCATACAAACTCTAAAACTAAGCTTTTACAATGATATTTGATTTGATTTTTTATAACCCATACAACAACAATAACAAAAAAAATACAAAACAAAACAAAACAAAACAAAAAAAGAGATTTGAGAGTAGTGGAAGAAGATGAGAGAATGAAAGAGTGATAGACTAAAATAATAAGATAATGAGTATTTATAGGAAGAGAAATGATGAAAAATTACATTTAGAAAAATGAGAGTTACAATTCTAATTTATTGTTTTGTTTTAATACAATTGATTAATACAACTTAGTGGCGAAATAAAGTTAATGCATAATTTATAGGGAGAAGCTATAAAGATTTCAGTAGATATACATATCATACAAACTCTAAAACTAAGCTTTTACAATGATATTTGATTTGATTTTTTATAACCCATACAACAACAATAACAAAAAAAAAATACAAAACAAAACAAAACAAAACAAAAAAAGAAATTTGAGAGTAGTGGAAGAAGATGAGAGAATGAAAGAGTGATAGACTAAGAGAATAAGATAATGAGTATTTATAGGAAGAGAAATGATGAAAATTACATTTAGAAAAATGAGTGTTACAATTCTAATTTATTGTTTTGTTTTAATACAATTGATTAATACAACTTAGTGGAGAAATAAAGTTAATGCATAATTTATAGGGAGAAGCTATAAAGATTTCAGTTTTATATTATGTGAGTTAAATGTGAAAATTAATTGTTTTTAAATTTGTGTATTAATATAATTTTTTTTTTTTAAATAGCATTGCCAAGTGGACCAATAAGGAGAGATTGGAACTCTACTTTTATATATATGATTATTCAAATGACGGTTTCTTTCACATGTCATGCTTAAATATATTCTATAATCACTAGATTAATTATCTTACTAGTCAAAGAAACGAAAACTCAAACACTCTAAAGAATATATAAGAATACATGAACCAACGTACATAATATAGATAACATAAAGAATATATAATAATGCATGAACACAAAACCAACGTATAATTAAATATAAGAACACGGGATGATCAAACACATAATCGAATTGAAACCCTGGCAAAAAAAAGGATATACATATATGCTTAGCTAACCTAGGACACGAGTGACACACGAATAACACAGCGAGGTATACCTTTTAATAACAAACACTCGTAATTGCGATATGTTACCAATTATTCAACAAAAGATAGAATACTTTAATGCATAGAAAGAAGATGAGCAAGTCTAGTTGTACCTGTAACTTGGAGATCGATTACGTTAAACGGCGTTGATAAATAAAAGATATATGACTTTGGCAAAGATGATTTTATAGAAAATGAGATAAGCAAGATATATTTTTTTTTTCAACAGAAGCGTTGAATTAAAAGAATATTGTGCAATATTTTTTTAGAAATATTTTACAAGATTTTAGTAGGGATGTCAATCGGGCTGGACTGGCCCGGCCCAGCCCTGCCCGAAACTCGTAAAGTCCGCATATTTTTGAGTCCGGCCCGATTCGGTCCAAAATATTTCCGAGCCTATATTTTAAAGCCCGAGCCCGGCCTAACAGGGCTACAGGGCTTTTCGGGCTTTTTCGGGCTTTTCGGGCTTTTTCGGGCTTATCTTACCGATCAAAAATTCAAACTTATAAGTCTTAGAAAACAGTGTTTGAAGGTGCACTATAAAAAAATCAATCAAAATTTAATAACTCATCTATATTCATTACAACCAACTTAATTTAATATAAAAAGTTTAAGAATAAACAAAATTTTGATACTTTAACCAAATAAACTAATATATAATTCTTATAAAATATCATAGATAAAATTTTTTAAAGTATTAAATATGGTTATTAAGTAAATATAAAAACTAGGATTAGAGTTTAAAACTTTAATTACAATAAATTATTAATCAAATATTGCAATCAAACAAAAATGTTAACAAAAAAGTACAAATATATTTGTTAAAGAGTTTTTCAGACTGGTCCGAGCCCGGTCGGACTAAGCCCGCAAAACCCTATAGCCCAAACGGGCTGAACCCGAAAAACCTGATTTTTTTCTGGACATATATATTTAAGCCCGAATCCGCTACTTTTCAAGGTCGGGCCGGGCTTATGTTAAATGGGTTATGTACCTCGTATGGTTGATCTGGAAAATATCTATTATCCGCCATGAGTGAGAATAACACAAAGATATATGAAAATATGTTTCCAATGTTCCTTAATCTGTAAAGATCTATGGAAGATTAAAATATTAAATTTTTGTTTATGTGTAAATGATATATATAATGACATTAAGTTGTGCCATGTAAATAATTGTAATCAAGAGACTATAAAAAGATGCGATTTTCTTTCTTAATTATCATTGGATTCACTTTTAATTGAACACTCATTTTTGTATATATATCTATATATATATATATATAGTTTTTTTTTTGTCAACCAAACATTAATTTAAAAGATAACTCCAAGATTGATCGTCCAAACTGGAGGAAAAATGTTTACAAAAGAAGAAACTGTAAATAACGATCTCGAATAGTGAGCCAGGCAGTCAGCTCGTACGTTAAAACTGCGCGGTATCCTCGAAAGCATGAAGGAGGAGAAGGAGGAGCGGAGTAAACTGAACTCATCTAACAAGGTGGAAAAAGCGGGCCACTCATCGGGGGACTGCACCATCGCCAGTAATTCAGTACAATCCGTCTCAAAAAACTGACAGTCAACGCCTGACGCTAAAGTGGAAACCATCGCCCAAAGCAAAGCTTGAAGCTCCAAATGAAGAGGTGAAGGACCACGACGCTGACTCTGTGCTTCCAATAACAGCGTTACATCCTCACTATTGCAAAACCACCAGCCTAAACCTTCCAAAGGATCTGATGCCTTCCAAGATCCATCGATCTGACACCGGGGACCGGGGATCTGATCCTCCAAGGTAAAAGGATCAGAAAAGGTCGAAAACGAGGATCTTGCTTCCTCCCATAACGACTTATCAGTAACTGCCTGGATCAGAACATCACCCGGTTCTGCCTCAAAACCCTGATAGACTTTTTTATTCCTATCTTTCTAGATAGACCAGACAATCCATGGTAGACGAAAACCAATATCCTGAACAGCCGACTGGGACGATGCCCTCCAGAAAATGAAATCAAGATTTGAATAAATAGAAGCAAAGGGGAATCCATCAGTGCATAAATCTACCGGAGACAAATCCAAATCCGACGCGAGCGGGAACATTCAAAAAGAGCATGATTGATAGTCTCCACCGCCAAGCCACATTGCGTACATAGAAGATCACACCAGACACCCCGATGAGCCAAGCGTTCCAACACAAGAAGGGTGCCAGAAGCAATCTGCCCGAACAAAATGCTGAATCGTTGGGGGAACCTGAAGTTTCCAAACCTGAGCCCTAAGAGTTGTGCACGTCGGCCCAATTTCTACCTGTTTTATTAAATCGTGGGCTAGCCGGTAGCCAGATTTAACCGAATATTTTCCAGATTTAGTATAATGCCAGATCAGTTTATCCAGTTTAAAAGATTTACTAATCTCCATAGATAAAATGATGTGAATATCTACCGGATCCAAAAACTCCTCTAGGATTGGCATATGCCAATCCTTCGTATATGGATTAATCAAATGGTTGACCATTAGACTGGGAAGTAACTGCCGACCTCGACCATTTGCTGGTCTCGGCTGAATATCCGGAATCCACGGATCCCGCCACACCGAGACGTTACATCCCGAACCAATCGCCCACCGAGAACCATGTTCCACCAAACCCTTAGTTGAGAAGATACTCCGCCAAGCAAACGAGGGGGAATGAGGCTTATTAGCCTAAAGAGGATGTTTATTCCGAAAATATCTACCTCGCAAAACTCGAGCCATCAGAGACGATGGATAATGAATTAACCGCCAATATTGTTTGGCCAACATAGCATCATTGAATTGTTCCAAAGCGCGGAAGCCCAAACCTCCTTCACATTTGTCCTTACATAACCTATCCCACGCGACCCAGTGCAAACCTCGTGCCTTATCATTAGACTTCCACCACAACTTTGAGATAGCACTCGTTAAGCGAGACGTTAACTCCGTTGGTAACTTGTAACAAGACATAACATGGGTTGGAAGAGCCAAAGCTACCGACTTAATCATAACCTCCTTCCCTCCCTTTGATAAAATCTTTGCAGACCAACCATTCACACGATCATCCAAACGGTCACTAACATAACGGAAAGCCTTTGTTTTTGAACCTTGGAGGTCCTCTGGAATACCCAAATACGAACCCATACCACCCTCGCTGGAGATACCCATTACAGTATTTAATTGAGTCCTTACTTCAGGGGGTACTTTTTGCCAAACATGATGAATGATTTCTCCAAATTTACCTCCTGCCCCGACGCTCGCCCATAATCACCTATAATATCCATAACCGTACTGCATTCAGCAGGGTCAGCCTTACAGAAAAACAAGCTATCATATGCAAACAGCAAATGTGAAATGGTAGGACAATCCCGAGCTATATTAATACCCAAGATCCTATGCTCTCTTTCAGACTTTTTAATATTGGCAATTAGGAGCTCCGTACACAGTATAAACAGATAAGGAGATAAAGGATCTCCCTGACGTAGACACCTCTAAGGTTTGATATAACCTCTGGGTTGACCATTTAGGAGGACTTGATACGAGACGGAAGAAACACACCACATAATCCAAGAAATTCATTTTCTATCGAAACCCAGCTTAACCAATACCGCTTCCAAAAAATCCCACTCAACACGGTCGTATGCCTTGCTCATATCCGTCTTAAAAGCCAATAACTCTGGTTTACATCGTGGGTTAGTATTTAAGCCATGAAACATTTCCTAAGCCACCTGAATATTATCTGTAATTAAACGTCCAGAAACAAAAGCCGATTGGGTTTCAGAAACAAGGGATGGAAGAAACCGCTTGAGTCTGAAACATAGGACCTTAGAAATAATCTTATAACATACATTACACAGACTAATTGGCCTAAAATCTGTCATCCGTTGAGCCATCTCCTTCTTAGGTATAAGACATATATTTGTTTCGTTTAACCGAGGATCGAACCGGTCAGTACGGAAAAATCCTTCACCAAGGCTACCAAATCTCTTTTAATAGTGGACCAGAATCTCTGGAAAAACATTGCCGTCATCCCATCAGGACCTGGTGTCTTCTCGGGATGCATAGCAAACAAAGCCTTGCAAACCTCTGATTCCGTGATTTCCATGATTAAACTCCTGTTCACAGAGTCTGTGATCAAAGAAGGAACCTCCTGAAGCATCTGTGGAACACCCGGCACATCCGACCGTTTAAAGAGATCCACAAAATATTGCAATGCAATATCCTCCATCCCAGAATCCGATTCGGTCCAAATATCATCAGGTCCATATAACCATGTAATCCTATTCCTCACCCTCCGCTGTTTCGTGGAGGCATGGGAGTATTTAGTATTTTTGTCGCCAACCCGTAACCAGAACTTCCTACTTTTTTGCTGCCAATATAACTCCTCATCCCGATAAGCCTCCTTCAGCTTACGCTCTATGCTACAAATTTCCTCCTGTGAAATCAAGTCATCCATTTTCGCCTCCTACAGCGCTGCCTTCAAGGAGGAAATAACCGTAGGCCCAGTACGGACATTGTTTTTCCGCCACCATGATATTGAATTCCAATAATTCTTTAATTTATCCACAAATACCGGATTTCGAAAGTTCTTAGTGCGATTCCACCCAACCTCCACTGCTCCAGACAGACCGTCTCTCCCCAGCCACCGCTTATCAAAACGGAATTGTCGTTGCCTCCGTAAGTTTGATTTTAAACAAGTAGCCAGAATAGGGCAATGATCAGAGCCAATCATTTCTAAATAATCAACCTTAGAATGGGGAAAAAGACAATGCCAGTCTTCATTACCTAAGGATCAATCTAGACGACAACGAACAACTTGATAATTCCGTCTATTACCTCTCCACAAAAGTTGCTCACCATAACAAGGGAATTCTAACATACCACAATGCCGAATCATAGAAATAAAGGGCGCAAAAGAAGAGGCTGACCGCATAACCCCTCTTGTTTTCTCATGGTTCCCGACCAATTTGTTAAAATCGCCAATCATAAACCATGGATCAATTCTGAAAAAACCAATATCTACTAACTTATCCCATACGTCCTGTCTATTTTGGGGAACGGGATCCCCATAAACCAAAGATAAATAAACCAATTGTTGTCCAAAATAGGCTTGAGCATCAATTAAACGATTACTATCAAAGAGAATAAAAACTTTTATTTCATTCATATAGAAAATAGCCAAACCACCACGGGAACCACTAGGGTCAACCGTATACAAATTATCATAACCAAACTTAACTTGAAATTTTTGTAAATAAGAATAACATTGTTTTGCTTCTGATAAAAATAAAACATCAGGATGATGCATCTTCCACAAATCTCCCAAATACTCCTCTGTCAGGTCTGCCCCAATGTCCTGGCAGTTCGAACTCATGATTTTCACGTTCGCACTGGTGGTTTCGGGAGAGCCACCATCCCCTTCTTAACTGATCAACCGCCGCCCGCAAGTTGACCAGACAATGACTTGGACCCTTGTTTCCCTAACACCTTATGTTTTTGACCATCACTGCAGATTTAGATAGAGCTTTAGCAAGCAAACGTTTCCCAGGAGATGCTAAAGACACAACAAGTTTTTTAACTAATTTCTTAGACCGAGAGCTAGGAGCCATAAAGCTTCATCCTTTTTGTAACCTAGAGTAACCCCTCTGATAGCAGTACTAACACCACTCACATCCAAAACAATCGGGAGAGAGGATGTAGGAATACCTTCCGGATTAGCCTCGTTTGAAACATAACCATCCGCCTCCATCCCCTCCTCCAACACCGTATCCTGCTCTATCGCAACCTCCCCCTCCTCATGAAGATTACCATCCGAAGCATCACCCTCCTCTAGTAAATCATCCGTAGCTTCATTAAAATCCGAACCTACCAAAGACTTGTCAACCTTGTGTTGGGAAGAACTCTCCATCGTTGTACCTCGATGAGAACCACCACCAAAACCCTCTTGCATACCCTTATATATATAGTTATTAAATATATGTTATAGTATACTAAATTTGACATATTTAACATTAAATTTAATATATTAAACTTCTTCTACTGTAAAAAAAAAATATTTTTAATATAATCAAAATAATCAACTAGAAAGGGAATTTGTTAATTAAAAACCAAATTTTAAAATTGTCGTACCCTTTCGAAAAAAGAAATGTTTAACCTATGTAAGAAAAAGAAAAAAAAAACTATTTTTTAATGGTTAAAGAAGGTAGATATTTTGTGAAGGTAAAAAGGTAGAGGTAATAAGATATTATATGAAATATTTACAAATCATTCATATGACTGTATGGAAAATTTACATATCTTCTAGATATACTCTTATAGAAACCTGAGTTGTTTGTTTTGTTTGCAAGAGTTGAAATTGGACTAATTGCCTACTAAATTATATTGGTCTTTTCGAGTCACGGTAGTTAATTGGATTTTATAGTAGTTTAATAGGATTATGATGCTTCGTCGACTCTGTCCTTTGAAGCAGGCAACAACAGAGTGATGAGACTCCTATGGTGTAAGAGATACTTCTCTACATGTACATTATTTACTCACCAGATTGGCATTACCAAAGTACTATGCCCACTTTTATATTCCTATATGGTGCGGTATTCGCCGCGTTCAATGCATTCTTCCGGTTTGGTGTTGGTTTCAAGGTTCACTACGTGATCCATTGCCTTCTCTGCATTCCCGGATGTACAAGTATTACCTTCACACAAAGAAAAATTCAGCCAAACGGATCGCGAAGTGGTATACTGCTACTCTTCTTGTCGGAAGCATATGTTGGTTCCACGACCGTGTTTTCTGCAAGAGGATATCTCAGTGGATTGTAAACACGCAAGGACATGCTCTGTGGCATGTATTTATGGGTTTTAACTCATATTAGGCAAACACTTTCTTATGGTTTACCGAAATCAGCAACGGGTTGAGATTCAGATACCAAAAAACCATAATGAAGGAGAACAAAGTGGTGAAGATTTTATAAATACAGTTTTATTTTGTTCATTAGTTTGTTAATAGTATTGAAATCAAGAAACGAGAAAAAAAAAAGATTCTTATTAATAACACCAATTCAAATGAGAATATGAGATCATGAGATAGATAAACGAGTGAGTTCTGAAGAAAGCAAAGTATTATCGTCATCTCTCAAAACAAGCAAGTATTTTTGAGAAGCTGTGTCCTTGTGTAGCTTTGCGATTTTGTTGACAATGCAGGCAAAGACATCCTTGTGCTCTCTGGTTGCAAGTCTTTCCTGAAACCTCATAACGAGTTCCTGCACAGTTAGTTCCTTATTCTCCTTCAGCACATTGCGGATTTCTTCTTCAGTCACAGGTTCCATAGTGGATGTGGGTGGTTTAGGTCTCTCTCTTACTCTCTCTATTGGTTTCGGCTGACTCCTTTTAGTGTTGCTTGACCACCAAGGCTATTTCTTCTGTTGTCTTAAGCGTAGAGACTCATCTCTGTTGTGTGATTTTTGTTCTAATTTTGTTTTGGAGAAAGAGTCGTAGAGAATCACGTATAGCAGTGTTTCTTTTTTATTTGTATCAAACGTTAAGAATAGATACAGAAGCTATTTATACAATAGACGCAACGACCTAATCTCAACATGAGGTGGGTTTATAAACCCTAATTGGAAATTGTTTATATATTTATATTCCAAATCACAATAACAAATCGTTATATTCCCTTTTTGATTATATTTACTTTTTTAATTTATCTGCATATTTCCTTCTTTTCTTTTAATAGGGAAAGGAAGGAGTATAAGTTTTGTTGTTAGTATCCATTATCCAAGCCCTTTGGGTTGCTCAGTTGACAGCTGGTATTCTCCTAATTGCGTTGATGTTGCGAATCTTAGGTTATCCCCAACGGGGGATTTTAAGAAAGGTTTTAGTGGAAAAGTAGGAAGAAAATAAATCAGAAAGAAAATAAAAGAAGAAGAGCTCCTCTTATTTAGTATACTCGATTTAATATAAGAGGCGGTGACGTGTCAGCGCATGGATGGTTGAAGAGTTTTATTGAGAATCATTTTTTT
The DNA here is from genome assembly GCA_023657505.1 of Camelina hispida. Classification (NCBI taxonomy): domain Eukaryota; kingdom Viridiplantae; phylum Streptophyta; class Magnoliopsida; order Brassicales; family Brassicaceae; genus Camelina; species Camelina hispida. The sequence goes on along the minus strand of CP094636.1, from coordinate 5,538,217 downwards.
TTTCCCGATTGTGTTCTTCCCTTCCGCTCTCTCTCTCGCTCTCTATCGCGAATCTCTTAATCGGAGGAGATTGATGATAGACTCTGGTCTCATCAATTGAATTGGTTGGAATCGTTGGAGATTGGAATTAAAAGTTACGAGAAGAGCAGAGAGGCCAACACTATAAAAAGCAGGCTTTGATCTCACTACCTCCACCGTCGAAACCTGATCCCTCAACTGCTGCTCTTGCTCAAGCTTACGCTCCCGGTCAGGTACCCATCGACCAGAATCTCACTTTTAGTCAGTTCTCCCTCCGATTATATATTCAAATCTCCGGTGAAATTAGTAGTATCCGATGATAATTTTTTTTGTGTGTGTGTTGGATCGTTTCTATAACTTATATCTGGATGTAGGTTATATATAAACGGCCTTATTGGTGTTTATATAGGATGCATCTTGGAAGAGTATCAACATGATTTGCATGATCAAATTGGTGTTGTTTGTGTTGTTGGTTCTTTCTTTTCACTCTCAATCTTTGTCAAAGCAACATCCTACTATCGAGAGTCTGCTTGACCGTTTAGATTCTCTACGACCAATTCTGTCTGTATAAGAATCAGCAGCTAAGGGTCTATTGCAAAGACTGCTTCCCACACAATTTCGTAGCTTTGATTTCAGAATTATCTCAAAGGTTCTTCCTTTTTTGCCTTTAACCCTGTTGTGCTAGAGTTAGATTTTACAGTAGTGATTGTTTTTTTTTTTTGTTTCAATAGGATGTTTGTGGTGGGAGTAGCTACTAGAGTTAGATTCTCTATTACCAACATGTTGTTACATCTAGCTGTAAGACATATACACGTCTTGGAATCAAACTTTTCTCATGTGTCAATGGTTATGTAATGAATCACTCACGTCACATAGCTGCTCCTGCTTTCTTGTTTACTTCCAGATTCATATGTTTGGTGGGGATGGGATGGGAGAGAGAGATTATCTTTGTTTAGAGCCTCTTGCTCGTTGTTGACTGCTTCTATTTTATGACAATGGTTACAAGGATCAAGGATATGGAACATTGTGTTTAGTAAGTGTTGTTCTTGGTCTATATTTTGGTTCTATCTCTTCATTGTCACAAAATTTACAAGTTCAATATAGTTCTTTTTCGGTTCTGTTTTAGCGAATAAAAAGTTACCAAATTACACCCATCAAAGAGGGAGTTATGGTGAGTTTATGAACAAGATTGCGCATGCTTTTTCTTAACTGTGGCTAGCTTAAAAATTTATTCTCAAGATTGTTTCTGCAGTTGGTATTATGGTAAGCATTTCCTCTTTTTATGTATTTTACTTGTCATTTATTATGTTTTAATGTTTCCTATGTTTTAAATTTTATGAAATGCAATAATTTTATAAACATATATCTCAAATGCAATAATTTCATATTCTAATTTAATTTTTTTTATTTAAAAAAAAACTAAAATAATTAAGAGACTCAAAATAAGAACCCACCATTGGGAGAAAAACTTTTAATTAACAAACCCAAAGTTCTTAATCATCTCAAACTACAAAATATATGAATAAACAATTTAAGAACCCTTAAAATATATCCCCCCATTGGGCTTGCCCTTAGTGTACTTGATTATTGGTGGTCTCTTATATGTGGGTTGTTAAACACTATTTGATTATTTTATGAATTAATTGTGTATTGTTTTGAACATAAAAACCCATAGTCTCTTAGTTAAAATTTTCTCCTCCATTGGTAGGTTCTAATTTTGGGTCTCTTATTTTTGAAAATATTGTTTTTTGAAATTTAAAAGTTTTAAATAGAATAGAAGTGGTATAAATGTGTAAACATTTAAGATTTTATAAAAATAAAAAATATTGCATTTAATTAATTTTCAAACATACAAAACATAATAGAAGCAAATTGGTTCAGCATGTGTTGTTTTCGTGATGCCCTCAGTTAACCCCATGACAGAGAGGTATAGCAAGCAATATACCTGGAACTGCATCTTCATTTGTTGGCATATCAGCTGCGGGATCATTATCAGCTCTCGCAGCAAGTCTATGAGGTCGAGGTGGTGGTACTGCTGCTCTATGCATGCCTTGTGAAAGCCATCGCACAAACGGTGCAAAGCTTTTTTTGAGAACAAGAAAAAATCATAATTAAGAACAAGAACCAACAAGAAGCTAACACAAAAGAAGAGACAACCAACGTCCTTACAACATCAAGCCAAACCTGCAGCAAAATAAAACCAGTACACTCTAACAAAGAATGAACAAAAACATATCAAAACTTTTGTAACAAGCCAACGATTTCCAACGGAGCAGCTAAATCAGAACAACAATCATAAGCAAAACAATGAAGCTACAGAAAAAATTGTTCTAATCAAATCCAACAAATAGGTTCATTTTTGTAACTAGGAGAGTACCTGTTCGTGGAGACTTTGCAGGGAACCAAAGCCCTCTCCTCGAACCATCACCCTCATTCTCTGCTTCTTTCTCCTATCGACTGCAACAAAAATTAGTACACATTATTGATAGAACAAAAAAACTGATTCCCAGCAACTAACCTCTGCCATAGCAAGCACTTCAACTGCATCGGAATACATTTCCATTTCTATTAAACTTTTTGCTTTAGTGTGTAACTATGAACTTAAACAAGAAAAGTCTCTCTATCAGCTTCTAATTCACCGGCTCTAGCTTTGGTCTACAATTAAGAGAAACTAAACACTAACACAGACTTTGTCCTGGTTCTTACTTAGTGGGACTATGATGCATAATAATAACCCGTTTAGAAGGTGGGAAGCTTGTCATTTCCCTGATACTTAGCATTTTCCCTCAAAGTTGGTAGTACATTAGTCAAAGCATCAGGTTTCCAATCAACTGATGTTTTGTAAACTGGTTCTGGAATATGAACTAATGGAACCTATTAACACACCAAGAAAAACAAATCTCAGATTCATTAAAACCTAAACCTATACTTGGATTCAAAAAACCTCAAATATTGTCAATTATATAACACTCAACCTCAAACATTGTCAATTATATAACACTCACATCGATCAGCTTAGACAAAGGAGACTCCTTAAACATTTTCACCCATGGAAACTGCACAGATGAAACACCAGAGAGTGCTCTCCCAAAGTAATCAGCAATTCTCATTAGATGAATCTCAGGTTGAGTAGCATACAAATCCTATATAAAAATCAAAACTTTAGATCACAATTCACAAATTCAGAAATAATTTTTTTTTGAGAAGTAGCCGCTGTTAGTATGCTAAGAACCCAGAACACTAAGGAATAAATCACATCGCCTAATAAAGATTAAGCAATCAAAAGTATATAGCCCAGGATCCGAAACGTCTATGAATCTCGAATATGTCGAAGAATCTGAGAGAGAGAGAGAGTAGATTACTTGGAACAACGGGAGACGACGGAATTAGCGAGAAGAGAGAGCTGAGGAATAGGTTTCGGGGAAGCGATAGGAGACGGAGAAGCATCACCATCACGACCAGAGGACGTTTTCTTCCGATGGAATAAAGATTTCAAAGACCTCTGATGCGTCCTCATGAAATTCTCCAGCGCTCCAACTTTCGCACCGCCGCCACCGTCTTCTTCCATCGGCAAATCACCACAATGAATGAATCAGATCAGAATTGGTAAAATCGTAACTCTAGATTGCTTCTTGGGACTTCGATAAGAGAGAGAGAGGAAAAGAAATAAAAATCGACCTTCCCAAATTTTTTTTCCCTTTTGTATTATTTTTCTGGCCAACAGAATAACGACACCTAGCGTTTCTTAGAATATGAATCCCTCTAAGAGCATCTTTATAGGGAGAACTATTTTGGATGTTCTTAGAGTAAATATATTATGAAAATAATATAAGATCAGTAGTTAAAATCTTTTGTTAAAAAGTTAGTTATTGGGGGAACATGTCTAAGATCATAAGATTTAATAATATAATAGTGTTAAACATATTACAATTATAAAAACTTATAAAATAACATTTAAATTGCAAACTTATAAAACTTTTACTCAAATTCAGAATACAATACCAAAATTTTATGAAACAAAAACATTAAAAAAAAGAAAAAACAAACATATTACTTAATTAAAGCACACAAACATTTTATTTAATTAATATATAGTTTAATGTCCAAATTTATTTTATATATTCTCAATCAAATCCTCTTTTGCCACATCAGCTTAGAACTGAGCCAAGAATAGTTCTACATTAAGAACTGAACTTAGTGTTCTTATGCCACTATTCATTATTTTTCTAATTTTTTTGGGCTAAGAACACCCTATTATGCCTATAAAGATGGCCTAAGAGACTGCCGATAAAGAAGGTCTTACTTATCCAGACATTTGACGAAGCTGACTCCTCACTTCTTTTCTCTGATTAGTCTCTCAAAAAAAAAAAATCTCAGTCATCGCTAGCTCCATTGACGAAGAAAAATCTCAGTACGTATGGCTCGCAATTGGATATACGACGTCTTTCCAAGCTTCAGCGGTGAAGATGTCCGTCAAACATTCCTCAGCCACTTTCTCAAGGAGTTAGATCGGAAATTGATCATTGCTTTTAAAGATAACGAGATCGAGAGAAGCCAATCGCTTGATCCCGAGCTTAAACGAGCCATTAGGGATTCAAGAATCGCGGTTGTTATCTTCTCCAAAAACTATGCTTCTTCGAGCTGGTGTTTAAATGAGCTTCTTGAGATTGTTCGATGCAAAGATGAAAGCAATCGATTGGTGGTGATTCCTGTTTTTTACGGTTTGGATCCTTCTCATGTTAGGAAACAGATTGGAGATTTTGGAAAAATATTTGACAAGACTTGTCAGAACAGAACAGAGGATGAGATAAATCTATGGAGGAGAGCTTTGATCGATGTAGCTAACACTCTCGGATATCATTCTGTGAACTGGTACGTTCTTGATTTGATTTTTCATACTTAGTTGATTTGATTCTTGTTGTTAGGGTTAATATGGAAAAATTGATCTAGCATAATTTTCCATTGATGTTTTGATATATATTTCATACTTGTTGTTTCTTGCTTACTTTGTGTGATGATCTTTTTATTATTGTTAATTATTAGGGATAGTGAAGCAAAAATGATAGAAGAACTCGCCAATGATGTTTTAGTAAAACTGTGTTTAAATCCATCAAAGGGTGATGTTGAGGATTTTGTTGGCATTGAAGATCATATAGGAGAGATGAGTTCATTGTTGCGTTTAGAATCTGAGGAAGTGAGGATGGTTGGGATCTGGGGTTCTTCGGGAATTGGCAAGACTACTATTGCAAGAGCTTTGTTTAGTCGTCTCTCTCGTCATTTCCAAGGTAGTGTCTACATAGACAATGCTTTTGTATCTAAGTGTAGGAAGGATTACCATAAAGCCAATCCAGATGACTATAATATGAAGTTGCATTTGCAAAGAAATTTCTTGTCTGAGATATTAGGGAAAAGGGACATAAAGATGGATCATATTGGTGTAATGGGAGAGAGGCTAAAGCACCATAAACTTCTTATTGTTATTGATGATTTGGATGATCAAGTTGTGTTGGATGCCTTGGCTGGTCAAACTCAATGGTTTGGGCTTGGGAGCAGAATCATTGCCATTACTAAAGATAAGCATCTTTTGAGATCCCATGGGATTTATTGTATTTACAATGTTGGCCTCCCATCTGAAAAGCAAGCTCTTCAGATATTTTGTCGATCTGCTTTTAGGCAAGACTATCCACCTGATGGTTTCATGGGACTTGCTTCTGAAGTACAAAAGTGTGTAGGTAGTCTTCCTTTGGGTCTTAAAGTTTTTGGTTCGTTATTTCGAGGCAGGAGGAAAGAGGATTGGGTGGATATGCTGCCTAGGCTTCGTAATAGACTGGATGGAAAAATTGAGAAGACTTTGAGAGTCAGCTATGATGAGTTAGATAGCAGAGAAGATAAAGCGTTGTTTCGTCACATTGCATGTCTCTTCAACGGTGCGAAAATTGATTACATCATAATGGTCCTCGCAGATAGTGATTTGGAAGTTAAAATAGGGCTGAAAAACCTAGTTGATAAATCCCTCATACATTTAAGAGGGGATATTGTTGGAATGCACTGTTTGGTACAAGAAATGGGTAAAGAAATCGTTCGTACACAGTCTAACGAACCTGGGGAACAAGAATTCTTGTTCGATTGTAAGGGTATTTGCGACGTACTTGAGGATAATACTGTAAGTTCTCCTTTGATCATTCACTCTATATGATTCAAGCATGTAATCTAAATGTAGTCACTTGTTAAGATATTGATTTTGTTTTTTCAGGGTACCAAAAACGTCTTAGGTATATTGTTGGATATGTCGGGGATTGATGAGTTGCACATTCATAAGAGAGCCTTTGAAAAGATGTGTAATCTCTATTTTCTAAAGATTAACAATAAACCATATAAAAATGTCAGATGGCACATATCCGAAGGGTTCAACTATTTGCCCCCAAAACTCAAAGTACTAAGCTGGATAGGATGCCCATTAAGATGTTTGCCTTCTAAGTTTTGTCCTCAACACCTAGTTAAGCTAAAAATGCAGAATAGCAAGCTCGAGAAGTTGTGGGAAGGAGTTCAGGTGAGTTTTGAGAAGAATATGTTATACTCTTAAAAAAAAAACATGTTATACTCTTTTATCGTTGATGTATAATAACATAGTTTTGGTTTGCTCTGTCTTTGTTTATCTGTTTAGCCCCTCGTAGGTCTTAGACGTATGGATTTCTCAGGATCTAAGAACCTGAAAGAAGTCCCAGATCTTTCGATGGCCACCAATCTTGAGAAATTGTTGCTTAGACATTGCTCAAACTTGGTGAAAATTACTTCTTCTATTGGGCATCTCCATAAACTGTTGGTGTTGGAAATGAGTTGGTGCAGGAAGCTTGAGGCTCTTCCATCCGGAATCAACCTGAAGTCTCTCAATAGGCTCGATCTCGCTAGATGCGCATCGCTGAGAACATTTCCTAATATCTCAAGTAATATTTCATGGCTTAATCTAAGCCAAACAGCGATTGAAGTATTCCCCTCTACCCTGCGGCTAGGTAATCTGTGTACTCTCCAAATGAAAGCAATCAAGAGTCACAAATTGTGGGAAGGAGTGCAGGTAAATGATATCTACAACAACTCTATAATTTTATAAGTTATATAACTAATACTATTAAGACTTTATACTTTCTCCCTTGTTTTTTGTTACAGCCACTTACATGCCTCACAACTATAGATTTGTCGGGATCTAAAAAGTTGAAAGACATCCCAAATCTTTCGCTGGCAACTAATCTTGAGTGGATGAATCTCGAGGGCTGCTCAAGTTTGGTGGAGCTTCCTTCTTACTCTATTAAGAATCTGAATCAACTCAATTATTTGAGCATGGAAAATTGCATAAATCTAGAGACGTTACCCACCAACATCAACCTTAAATCTCTCGATTGTCTCAATCTTGGTGGATGCTCAAAGTTGAGGATATTCCCTAATATCTCAAGAAACATTATCCTTCTCATTCTAAACCAAACAGGGATTGAAGAAATTCCTTGGTGGGTCAATAGACTCTCTAGACTCCATTGCCTACGTATGAAGGAATGCAAAAATTTAAAATATAACTCTTCTATTATTTTGAAACGTCTTAAGGAGGTTGACTTGACAGACAGTGGGGATTTCCAGGATAGATTGCCAAACGATAATTGGGACAATTATCCTGTTTTTCAATATCTGAAGAGTCTCTTTCCTCAATATCAAGGGGGCGCGATCGATTGGGCTATAAATCAGCTTTTAGAGTTCAACAATTTTGCAGAGATTGTTAAACTAATTGCACACGTGGATGACAGCAAAGAAAAAGACGTTTTATTTATTCTCTTACACCATTTCGGGCATATCGATCGCATGAACTTTTGTTTATGAGTGTCTAAACATAAATTTCATTATAAAAATACTAATTTTATATTTTGAGCGTTTTAAGAAAAATAACAAATTCAATGAAAATGTTTTCATAAAAGATGTTAGAGCAATTATGGGTATTAGCTATAACCAAGAAAGATGTCATCTCTATGAGATGTTTTGTTGGGAAGCGATGAAATAGATGGATCACTACTATTGATCATTTTAAAGTTAAATGGAGTTTCGTCAAAAGAACGATAGCTAAACGAGATGATTATATCGGATTGAAGAAGAAGACGAAGAAGGAAAATAATAGATTTGATAATCTATTAGCGTGTAAGGCTTACGAAACAAAGCGACGACTGCTTCCCTTGTTCAGTTGGATTTTCTTCATCTTAAATTTATTCATGGTATGCTTTACAAACAGTTATGTAATCTCTGGTTCAATTAATAAAGTAAAGTAAGATGTTAAAAAAAAAAAATGTTAGAGCATCATTATCGGCAGGGTCCGTATCAATATCTATACCAAAAAAATAATAACCAAATAAAAAGTAGGAAAGATAAAAGAATTAGGGTTTTCCAATGGGATGAGAAAAAAATTAATACATGTCCTTCTATTAGTAGTTCAGCTATATTAAAAATTCAATATAATTAAAATATTAATATAACTAGAATATGACCCGTGCTAGAGCACGGGTTGAAATTCCTTCAATTTATTTATTTGGTAATTTTTGGTTAAAACATCATATATGTGATTATTTTATTTGTTTTAAAAGATTATTTTGGATGGAACACTATGTCATGAAATTATATACTGAATATGACTTATGAAAATAACAACTATTTTGTAAGATATATTTTAGTATATCTAAATTTTGACACGCGGTATTAATGTGGATTAAGCTGTGTGATAAAAAATAATAATTTTTGTTTGTTAATTTTATTTGATTTGTTTAGTGTTTAAAATTATATATTGTATTTTGATTGTTAATTCTATGACTTAACCTATAGTATAGCACATATTAATTTTAGGAGCACATATTTAACGTATGTTTGTCAAAATCATCGTGACCGAGAAAGCCTACCAAATAACATTATTCCAAACTTAAATTTTTAACTTTTTGATCTATCATATATTTATGATATTCTTAAAAATATCAAATTAAACTATTTTTAAAGATTCTAAATTAAATTATTTAAAAAGTTTTTTATAGTATATAAAACTATACAATTCAACAAAAAAAATATATGAAATGAATTTAAATATTCAAATTTTGACCCGTTACTCAGTCAAAATTTTGTGATAAAGTTAGGTAAGATTTTATTTTTTAGTATAATCGGAAATCACTTGTAATCTGCGGAAGATTGATTAATTTCTATTAATTTATGAGATTTTTTTTTGCGTATATATGGTTAGTCAAATATTCTTTGGAGATTTTATTTTATTCTTTGGAATATGTTTTAAGAGGATCCTAATCCTAAATCTATATAACCTATCAAATAATTAATCCATATAACCTATCAAATTATTAGTCTTATTTATAACCTATATTATTATTATATGGTCTACCAATTTGAAGTTGTGTACTTCCGTTTTATTATAAAGAGGATTAATATATATATATATATATATATTTATATATATATTTATATATATATATATATTTTGTCAATCAAACATTAAATTAGAAAATAACTCAAAAATTGGTTGCCCAAACCGGAGGATAAAATTTTAAAGACATTTTAGTGGGTGTCACCGATAATGATGTTCTTATAGACAAAGATGTCTCACATTCTCCCAAAAAAAATTTGTCTTACAATATATATATATATCTATATATACATTTTTAGAGACATTTATAAAAAAAAAAATCATGGAGTTCCAACTTATTTACAATCTTGCCATTGTTATTTATTAAAAAAAAAAATTAATAATCTATGTTTGGGTTCGACTATTTCACTTAAAAATAACAAGTCGAAGCCCATAATTGCCAAAAAGATAGTTCTAAATATTTTACTAATAGGAAGCAAAAAGCCCCTAATTGCCAAAAAGACAATTCTAAATATTTTACTAATAGGAAGCAAAAAGACAACAAGCAAAGATAATTGCCAAAAAGCCCCCAACTATAACAAATGTTTTCTTGGTATACCTGATAGATTATAATTTATAACTGTTTTGTAATACCTAATAGATTATTATAAAAACAGTTGATCCATACTAATAAGTAACAAAATTAAAATAACTCAAATATCCAATTATAAAACACTCCACCATTTTAATGGTAGTAAATATCTATAAATACAAAAGTATTAAAATATAAAAAATATAAACCACCTAAATTATGGTTGTCAAATTATGGTATACTCATTTAATTATTAAAAATAATAGTATTAAAAATATATTTTAACTACATTGTAAATACAAATACAAAGAAACAAAAATAGTCTAATAGTTTACTAAAGAAAAAAATATGAATGCTATTTGAAATTATTAACCCGCGGTCAAACAATAGATATACACAATAGGAATTATACAATATATTAAACTTTTAAAATTATAAAATTTACAAAATGTAAAACTAATTAGTTACATATATAGAAAATTTAATAATTAAATTAATTTATGTATCCTTAAACAAAATTATAGCCGGTGAATATCTAGTATATATATATGGCTAAAACTACAAACTAATTTTGTTGAATCATGGTTATTGCATGTGAAAGCTACAAACTACAATTGACTTATAAAAAGTGACGCTTCATGTATTATTTGTTGTAGTGAGGTTTTCTTATATGGTTTTTTTAAACAGTCTAAGGAACAATAAGTCAATATGGCAAGCAAATGTACGGCTCAAGGAGGGTACAACTATCTACGCACAAAAACTTTGTTCTTGTTATCTCTACTTCTTCTCTTCTTTCAATTCATATTGTTTAGCAATGATATTGAGAGTAAACTATTTATCATCGCTAACGTTATTTCCTCCACACAAATGGAGTTTCGAATAGGCAGCTAGATCATTGGTCTTTAACAAGATGCTGAAACCAGATGAGTTTCATGCTTCGGCTAACGTAGAGATTATTACTCTCTTTAGAATGAAACATGGTAATTAAAGTCATCTGCTAAAACATCTGTTTGGTTTAGTGCAAAATTACCAATAGAAACCGAAAATAATTTAAGAATTTTAGTAAATAAATGTATCCTTTCATTTCCAAGAAAAAAGTCTTGGAAAACGAAAGTAATGTAAAGAGTAATTTTGACCGTCTAGGCTCTCTCTATATATATACTACCTAGAATTGTTTGCCAGATTAAATCCAAGTCATATGCTAAATTAATTACTAAAGCTATATATGGGGAAAAAATTAAACAAAGATCTTTTCGTAGATGGATTTTTAAAGGTTTTGAAAGAACAACAAGTCGATGTACGGCTTAAGGCAAGGGGCAGTGATAAGAAGGCAGCTATCTATGCTCATAAGCTTATTCTGGTTTCTACTTGTTCTTCTTCTTCTTCTACTCGTTTTGCCGTTAATCATTTATATTATCCGGTAAAAACATTCCTAGAAATGATCTTACATGTATCTATTGTTATTTGTTAATGTTCTTTTCCTTAGTCTGCTAGATCAGAGGTGTTTAAGAAGATGCTTGAATCAGACAAATACAAGGTTTCGACCAGGGTGATACTCACTTTCTCAGAGATGAAACAAGAGGAGTTAGAGGCTTTCGTTGAGTTCATTTACAGCGACGGATCCACGCTCTCAGGGAAAGCAAAGCAACACGTTATGTCACTCTATCGTGCAGCTGGCAAATATGGGATTCCGCATCTCATAAATCTTGTGAGACTTATGCAGACTCGAGCTTGTGACATCTCTTAAATCTTCGAATGCTCTTAAAGTTCTTGAGCTTGCCCAAATCCCATTTAACAAAGCCCTCAGTGATGCTGCCTTCTATATTATCAAAACCTTTAAAAGTGTGATTTCTACCTCTTCCGAGTTCAAGATTTTCGTCGTCAATCACCCAGATCTTACCGTCGAGATAATGAAGTCTATCAGTGATGTTCCTTACTGTTCTTATTGTCGTCATTGACAGTACTGTGGTTATCAATAAAAAAGAAAGACCACTGATCAGTTCCATTGTTTCATCACTTTCACAAATTACCCTCGTTAGTATTTATATTTTCATCAGGCTTTTTTTTTTTGTGATTTGTTAAGTTTGCAAACCCTTGAGTATCAGATTTGTGCGGGTGACTCTTCCTTTGTTTTCTCAGGCTTGTTGAAAAGGTTATTTTTACCTTTTTGATCTGTTTGTGTTTCGTAAAAACAAATGATACAAATACTTATAAAATTAACTCTCCCTCTTGCAGCAAGAGTCTTGCTTGATCTATAATGTATGCATTGCATACTGTAAAAATAATATTGTTTATAAAAGTGATAGATTTCTCAATTCTGCTCTGATTCTTCATATAACCATCTCTCTTTATGGCTAAATCTTCTTCTCGGAATTGGGTAGGTCTGGGCATAAAAACCATATCCGAATACCTAATCTAGAATCCGACCTAAAAAACTGAGTTCGGATTGGATACGGGGTAGCCTATAAAACTTTATTGGGTTCTATTTTTCAATACCCGTGGGTTCGGGTTAGGGTCGGATAATACCCGATACCCATTTGGATACCCATCAAATCCAAACATATAAACATATTTATAATATTTAGCATTTATATAATTCAGTTACCCAAAATTATGATTATAATTATAATTTTAAATATTTCAATTAGTTTTATACCTTCATATCAAAAATAATCAAAATATCTAAAATAACTTGTTACATATGTCAAAATTTAGCTAAATTTATTTAAATTTAATTAATTTTAAAGTTTTTTTCGGATACTCTATAGTTCGGGTACTAATCGGGTTCTGAAATTCGTAACCCAATAACAGACCCAAATCCGATAGTAACCAAACCGAACCGAACCCATATATCAAAAATTATCCAATAAATTCTATTTTTCTAAATTTATTTACCCGAACCCGATTGGGTAATACCCAAACCCGAACGGATTACCTGAATGCCTACCCAAACCCGAACGGGTTACATGAATGCCCAACCCATACAACGTCTTCTCGAGCTTCAGCGGAGACGTCAAACATTCCCCAGCCACTTTCTAAAGGAGCTAGATCGGAGACTGATCATTGCTTTTAAAGAATTAAAGATAACGAGATCGAGAGAAGCTAATCGCTTATGGAAACGATGGCTCATTTGAGTATCTAAATATAAGAGTTTTTTAACAAATGTACCACATTGTGAAACTAAACTTGTGGGTTCTACCACATTGGTGTACTTCTTTCAACAAATACCACAAGCCACAAGTAAAATAACGAAATTAACCCTCATGATATTTGATTCTTTATTCTTTTATTTTTCTAAATGAGACATATTCTTTTTCTTTTTTTTTCTTCTTTACCGTGTTTTAAATTGTTGTGTTGTCTTTTCATCTTCTGTGCCCAATTTCTAATTAAAACGAAGAACTTTTTTTTTTCTTGTTTCGTTATTGCCTAAACTAACCGAACCAGAACAAAGCCACACCGAGTCTGACTCAGTAAGCCAAGAGCGAGTCGCGAAGTGAATCTCTGTCGTCCTAGACTGTCGTGATGTTCCTTTCGGTAAGACGCTTCGGTGGCATCTTGGTGATGTTTTCGCGGCAAAGACGATCGCTTTCGGCGGGGCTAATGTAACGCTTCATAACACCTCTGGATGGAATCCTCTGCACGAGGCTTTCTGTTGTCAGAACTCAGAGATCGCGGAAGCTGTTCTCTGGAGCCACCACCGTTCGGCGTTGTGCAAATGGAGACGGAGACTTCATCATCTGATCTTCGTGCTCAGCCGCATGAGAGATTTCTACATGGAGATATTGTTTCACTTCGAGAGCTTCGTGATACCGTTTAATAGACAACTATTTTAGGACAAGATATTGCCAGTTGTAGACATTCAACGTTTAGTGGACAACTGTTTCAGTTTGTCCATCAGTTGTTTCAAAATGTCCTCCAAACTATCCTTTTGTTATGTAATTCAATTTCTCAATTTTTAACAGATACGTTCTTTGCATTTTCAGTATATCCACACACTTGTCAACCAATGAACATGTCTACAGTCATATTTTATGTCCACACACAAATGTTAACCAACCAATTACTTGTCCACACTATACTTATTTGTCCACAATCACTTAACAACCAATTAAGTAGTTGTCTCCAGTATAATTTTATGTCTACAGTTTATTTTATGTCCACGCCCACTTGTTAACCAATGAACATGTCTACTACATATGTCATATTGTCCTCCACATGCTTCATAGTTACAAGGAAATTTTAGTGAATTCTATTGTCCACAACTCGTATTAAATTGTTGGCACATACAACATCAAAATAAGTATCTCTGACAATTTATGTCCACAAATCTCTCTCTACGTCTCCCTTCCTTTTAATCCATTTATTATTATTTTATGCATTAACATCTCTTTTCTTTTACCCAATGATAATTCCTTTTATCCACATTAATTTCCAATTCAGTCAAATGATGCAATAAATGCTAAGTCAGCAGTTGTACTATGTCGCCGCATGGTCTATTGAGTGTGTGTTTTTGTCATATAAATAACATACTAGGGATGAGAACCCGCGCGTTGCGCGGGGTTGTATGCTAATGATGTTTGGTTTATAGTTATGTTGATTCAGTGAAATATCTTTAATATAAAACTTATATATATACTGTTTTGTGAAATAATTTTTAAAAACCTGTTTTTTTTGCGCGGGGAAGGGGGTAAAGTTATTTCATAGTTTTTGATTAAAATTGAGGGACAGAGACAATTTAAGTGAAATATTACCAGGGAATTCACTGTTGGTGTTGGCAAGAACTTTCAAGTCGTCAAAGTTTCGTAACATGAATTTTTCTCGCTCAATTGAAGGGCCAACATCTGCAACCTCAACAATTGATGTGGCAGGCAGGAAACGAATGACGTAAGGATGTTCAGTGATCTTGTAGAGCTTTTGGCATCGACCCACTTCAAACCCTCCAACATTGAAGATTACACCTTCACGTAAAACATGACGGAATTGACTGGCAGAAGCAGATGGGATGAAGGCATTGATTACTGAGCACTGAAAAGAAAAAAGAAAGGGTTTAGCTAGTAAGAAGAGACTAAGAATAAGATATTTATACATCAAAACATATAAGAAGTTCAACCTTTTCATCGAGTAAGAGAAGGATTATTCCCATAAATTCATTATCCTTCTTGATATTGCGAGCATCTCAAAAACGAAGTAGACGGCCAACAACTTGTTGGGAGGAACGACCAAGACGTAAGCCATCAAAGCTCACATAGTTTGCCTCAGCAGAAATCGCAACAACATCGACATTAGACATTTTCTCAAAAATAAAGTTTTGGTTTTTTTAATCAAGATGCAAAGATGTATTCGTGTTTGTGGGTGATGTGAAAGGATTTATAGTAGTCATATAGAAAGGCTAATCCACATCAGGTTCCAATTTCAGTTTCAGTGGACATTTAAAATCTCAAGCATGATATGAAATTCAAGTAGTGGAGTTTAGATTAGAAATGAATAAATGTATTTAAGAATCTTACTTGTTGTAACGCTTGATGACAGTTGCTTATCCAAGAATTAGACAGTGGAAAGAGAATAAGATCAGTCTCAAGAATTCCCAGACGAATTGAGATTTTTAGGTTTCAAAATTTGAATTAACAAAATTGAATTCGCTAGAATTGGGGTTTAGAAGGAAAAGGATTGGGTTTTAGCTTTAATTGATGCAATTAAAGATTAGAGACTAAGGATGGTGAAGTCATCATCGTCGTGGTGGTGAAGAAGAAGATTCGAAAACTGATCGAATATGAAGAGGAAACAATTTATAATGTTATCCTGATTAATTGTTAACCTGAAATTTTTCGATTATTTTCCTCCAATTAAATCATCAAACCGAAAACAAAAAATGGGCCTGTGGCCCGCTTAATTGTTAACCCGTGATTAATTCGATAAAATGATTAACACGTTAATTAAGCTTGTGTTTTATGTTTTATGTTTTATTATCGTTTCAAGGATGCAATGAAGTGAATAAAAATTGTGAATATGTATATTAAAATGTGTAGTTTATATATTAAAAATACTACTCAAAGCATGTATACTAAACTTGAAGGTAGAAGAAGGCTGATAACAATAAGAGCAATAGTGCATAAGCGTTCCAAATAAAATGTGAAATTTATTTGGAAAATAAAAGTGTAAGAAAACAAAGAAAACAGAGTTTGAGTTCATAATGAGGCAAAAATACAATTATATCTTGAAAGGGATAGTACCAAAGTGAATGAGCTTTTCAACAAATCTTTTCACCATTTCACTTGTCCCATTAGTTGTCTCCATCTATCAACCCTCTTGCATAACATGCTTCTTTAAAAGTTTCATGTACAACACCTCCTACAGTCTTCAAATGTTCGAAACTTGTGGCACCATTTACATTGTTGAGTAAGATTCGAAGATAATGCAATTCACCTACAATAGGTTTCTGGTGGAGTAGGCGTTTCAGCTTAGATATTCTACCTGATGAATCTGCAACTTCAGCCATTGTTGTAGTAGAAAGAAAACGAATGATCTTGCACAGCCTTGTGCATCGACCAACTTCAAATCCCCCAACATTGAAGATTACACCTTCACATAAAATATTACGGAATTGAGAGGCATAGGCTGATGGGATGAAAGCATGGATTACTGAGCACTGAAGAGAGAAAATGATCATTTAGCTACTAAGAACATAAAACATGTAAGAAGATTAGAAATACATGAAAACATGTAAGAAGGTTAACCTGTTCATCGAGAAAAATAAGGTTTGTTCCCATAGATTCATTATCCTTCTTTATTATGGGTTGTTGACCTTGATGCCATGTTGCAGAGCTTTCAATCTACAGATCAAAGCAAAAGAAAAAAATAACTAATCAACTGATCAAGGTTTGGAAAACGGAAACAGACAAAAAAAAATTAAAAAAATCAGACCAAACCACAACCAATATCAGACCAAAACAGAAACCTAACTGAAATGATTTTACAAAAACCAATAAGTAATAACATAAAAAACGGAAAACGAAGAACATGAACATAAATCCAACCAACAAAATTAAAATCTGAGACGAACATCATTGTTTACCTCCCGAAGTGCTGATTCCGATGATTACTATCCCAAACCGAAGTAGACGCCAACAAAGCTAACATGGTTTGGCTCAGCAGGAATGGCAACAACATCAACGTAAGACATTTTCTCAAAATATAAAGTTTCAGTTTTTTTTTTAATCAAGGTGGAAGGATGAATTCGTGTTTGTGGGTGGTGTGATAGGATTTATAGTAGTCCTATAGAAAAGCTAAACGACAAAATTTGGAGTGAGAATGGTTTAGTCCAATTTCCGTTTCAATAGTAGAAAATTAAAATCTCAAGCACGATATGAGAGTCAAGTAGTGGAGTTAAGAATATAAATGAATATACGAATCTAAGAATCTTAAATTTTATAACGCTTGATGACATGTTGATGATGCATTTTCTTAGTTGACCAAAATAAATGAGAGGTGAGTGGAATGGATAACCTTTTTCACCCTTTATAACATGGATTCTACTAACCCAGTTTTCTGCTCCAAAATAGCAGGGAACTGCATCTTCGATAAGTGCAAGTGCAGATCGAAGCAGCACCACTGTCGAATGAATGGAAATTGAACAAAGCTGATTGTGGTTATCCAAAAGACTGAAAAAACTCTTAGCTCAAATAGCTGAAATAAACAAAATTCAAAATGTATCTTTAGAATGCATATATTACCATTGTATCTTATCACTGACGCACTTGCCCTCCTTGAATCTGAAATAACCAGATGAAACAATTATATGGATCATATGAGAACCGACTGGAAGACAGAATAAATGAAACTCTATAAACATAAATGAAACCAAGCTCATTGTGTATCAAAATGCTTTTATATATAGAATAAGAACTAAAAAAAGAACTTAATGTCCGAAAGAACTTCTATCTTCCTAGGTTTAAACAAAACAAACAGCAAATGTTAAGACTAAGCAGACATGACAAAAGCAAAACTGAACTCAATGTGTCGAGAAGAGCTTATATCAAAGCAAAACTGAATTCAATGTGTCGAGAAGAGCTTCTATAAATTTTGAAGATAAATGAAACAACAAAAGTTGCTAGTGTGTACCTAAAATTTTCTAACCCCTAACAAAATAGAGATTTGTTTTTGTAAGCATACAAAAGAGAAGAGATGAGTATAATAAAGTGAAGGTACCTTAGTGGTGTAAACCTTCTCACCCTTCTCGATACAAAGCTGCATAATAATGAGTATGACAGAGAAGAGATGGCTCGCATGGTTGCTTGTGCCGCAGCTTGTGTCCGCTCTACAGCTCGCCGTAGACCTCGCATGGACCAGGTAATTCTCAAAAGAAAAAAAAGGGGTTTGAATTAAAACTACACACACAAAAATCATCAAAAAAAAACCTTACAATTCAATTCTATCCCCACCGATACTGCAGACACAAAAATCTACAAAAGAAACCTTACAATTCAATTCTATCCCCACAGAAAACCTTACAATTCAATTCTATCCCCACCGAAGACAATAGCATAGTCGCTTCAAGGAAAAATCGGAATGGGGGGAAAAATTAGGAGGAATCTCAACTAAAAACAACTTACCAAGCCAAGCCATGGGACCTTGACGAAGAAAAATCCAGAGAAACAGAGTCGTTAATCTCCGCAGAGATATCAGGAAGATGACGACAACGTTTTCTCCAGCTTTTTGATTTAATGGGCTGATATCATTTCATTTAATGGGCTTAGCCCAACGAAATAGATAATTTTTGCTGCTTTGCTGCTGACGTGGACACTCTCAAATGAGAGAAAACTGGGCTATTATATATATGATTTCTTTATATTTCTATCTAACAAATATATGGGTATTTTTGTCAAGGATTTGTGATTATGGTAGATTGGAAAAGTTTTATATCAAATGTGGTAGATTTCACAAAATCCCTAAATATAATATCCGTTGACAAAAAGATAAGAATCAGAGTCATATAGACCCATTTAAACCGGTTCTCATTGAACAGTAGAACCGGTTGGTTATCTCTGGAATGTTTCTCTTTGAATCTCACATAAACAAGTTTATTTTATACGGTCGGATGGGATCCTCAAAAAACCTCATAAACCCTTGAAGCTCGAGAAAAATTGTGTGAAAACCACTCCAATGGCGGTTCTGGACAAATTGTTGCGAGCATCTCGAGCATGGCGCGGATCTCTCTCCCATCCTAAATCCATGGTTCCTGCTCACCCACGGGCACGGGAGCTTCGTCGCTGTTTCTATACCGGTATCCTATTAAATTCCAGAATTTGCAAATTTCCTATAATTCGACGATCCCTTGATCTCACGGTGTGTATCAATTGAACCCATTTGATTGTATGAACTGGTAATTCGTATAAAAATTGGGACTTTTCAAGAATTGAAAGCAGCACGAGAAGCTTCTTATGATCCCATTACATTAAAGTTTCAAATTTTCATATTTTCATAACTGGAATTTTGATTTTTGGTGTTTTGATTATGATCTAGAAAACGATTACGAGTTCTTTGTCACTTCTCTGTCCAGTTTAATCTTTTGTCTCTTAGTAAAAATTGTGTCTTTTGATTTTTGCAGGAACCTTTGAGCAGCAGAGTAATCCAAAAGTAAATCAAGTATTGAGATCTTCCAGCACGCTGAACGACTCTCCATGCTTTTCCATGGCACCTGCATTTTTGAGTGCTCTCTTCAGTTTTGGAGCAATTGGAGTAGCTTATGCTGAATCTGATGAGGTTGTAACAGACACTCACACACACAAACAACAAAATTTTGAATCGTTGGTGTTGATAGATGAATTTGTCCATTTACTGTGTTGATATCTTAATCTCTTGCAGGCTAATGACAAGTCACCTACTGTTCCTATAGATCCTCCACCAAACTACGTTGACATTGCCAAGAAAGAACGAGCTCGGATTGAAGAACTTATACAAAGTAAAGGAACTCAACATGGTTCTTACCCACGGTTCAATGTTGCTGTCAGGGGTCAAAAGGTGAATGATCCCTCTCTTTTTGTTTCAAGAATTTGGGTATATGACTTACTTCTGAGTGTTCCTTGATGCATAACTTCGATGATACAAATGTTTTTTCTGTGTTTTAGGTTACCTTGAAGTTCCAAGTTCCTTCTACTTGTGAAGTTGCACAATTAATATCAAACATTGGATCCCAACTAGGTGTGAAAGTCTCAGATCGCACTGGTGGTTCAGACATGTTATTGCGTGCTTGGGACAAGTAATTTTCTTGTTCTACTTTAGTGTGTCTAAGAACCAAGATTTGAAGCCTGATGTAGAGTATAAAACTAATCGCTACTCCTTTCTTGTTACTTCAGTCCTGTCGCTTGGCAAATAACACTTCGCAGTGTGGAAAACAAGAAGAAACTAGGAGAGAGTGAAGATGATTCAGATGATGACTTGTGCATTCTTATCTTTGGTTCCTTAATCACCTCTGATAAAGTAGTAAGTTTCATTTCTCTTTCAGATATTTACTCAATCGTCAAATGTTCTTGGTTATTTTGTTATATAACATCTTAACATTGTACAAAATGTGTTAGGAAGTTGAGTTCATTAAGAAGGGAAGCTTGACTACTGAAGAACTTGAGGCTTTTGTTTCAGCTTTGCGAGTAGCTGGAACAAAAGCTGGACAAAATAAGGGAGGTGGAAGTAGAGGTAGCGTTCGTGAACCATCTACGGACAAATCTATGTCTCAATTGGAATCGATGGGAGTGAGAATCTATGGAGTTAATAAACCTCTTGGGGATGATTCAGTCGATGAGATCTCATGGGACAATATTGCTGGATATGATCAACAAAAGCGGTAAGCTCTGGTTACATCTTTGCTCTTCTATCCCATCAATATACTATATACTATATAATACATTAGCTTCTATCATGATGCAGAGAGATAGAAGATACAATATTAATGGCCCTTCATAGTCCTGAAGTGTATGATGATATAGTACGTGGTACACGGTCCAAATTTGAATCTAACCGACCCCGGGCTGTTCTATTTGAGGGTCCACCAGGTTAGCGCAAGAAGAGTGCATTTGCAATTTCGTCCTTCTTTTTAGAAACTATAATGACTCTGATGTCCATACACTCTGACCGTAGGAACTGGGAAAACATCTTGTGCACGTGTTATTGCCAATCAAGCGGTGAGTAGTCAAGAACTTGCAAACCCTATTTGACCTTCCGATAGTTTTTTGAATCTTGATCTCTTAACTTTTTGCAAATTATTGCCAGGGCATACCATTGCTATATGTGCCGCTTGAAGCTGTAATGTCTAAGTACTATGGTGAAAGCGAGCGGCTTCTTGGGGCTGTGTTTTCACAAGCTAATGAGCTTTCTGATGGTGCGATTATATTTCTTGATGAGGTGAAGAAAAAGTTGCTTCTTATCTAATTTCCTTTCAAAATTTGAGTATAAATTACAATATTTACTTGCTTGTCTAACTCACATTCCAGATCGATGCCTTTGCTATCTCTCGTGATAGTGAGATGCATGAAGCAACACGTAGAGTCTTGTCGGTACTACTGAGGCAGGTAAACACACAATAAAAAATGACCAATATCACATATACAAGAGATGAGAGACTAGCTATTACCAGTATGCTGAATCTGCTTCTATCTTTTTTTTCTTTCAGATCGATGGATTTGAACAAGACAAAAAAGTGGTGGTGATTGCTGCAACCAATAGGAAACAAGATCTTGATCCAGCTTTGATCAGGTAAAGCAATAAAAAACCTCTTATAAACCATTTCTGTTCCTGGCTACAGTATCCTGACTAGCGTCCTATGTTTGTGTATCTTTAGCCGGTTTGATTCCATGATTTTGTTTGACTTGCCGGATTTACAAACACGTCAAGAAATCATCGCCCAATACGCAAAACAACTCTCAAAACCTGAGCTACTCCAGCTTGCTCAGGCCACAGAAACGTAAAGTTTCAAACTTTCTTTTAGCATATTATACTAAAGTCTACTTCAAGGCCAACCAATATGTTTTTGTTTGGCTACGCAGGATGTCAGGAAGGGATATTAGAGATGTATGTCAAGGAGCAGAGAGAACATGGGCTTCAAAGGTTTAAAATGTGAACCTCGTCTTCTAGACTTGTCTGGCTAAAATGTTACGCGATTGCAAATGATTAAAAACATTGTTATATATTTGTTGGACAGTTGATTCGTCGAGCAAAAGCTGGTGGAGAAGAACAAAAGATCACTCTCCCTCCAATACAAGAGTACTTGGATAGCGCTGAAGCTCGGCGCAAAGCTCTTCTTAGTGTCACTGAGCAGAAGAGATCAGCTGCTCGTTCCAAGAAACCTCTGCTGGATTTTGAGTGACTATATTTATTTGACAGAACATAGATACTTACCGACAATTAACTTATATAAAGACAGTAGTCAGTTTCTTCTGTACTTTGAATTTGACTTTTTCATTTTTGTCAAAAGGCCGAAGATGTTGTAAAATTACAGTTGGTCGTTTTGAATAATGCTTATAATACATGAAACGACGACGTTTTTTAAAAATTAGATTTGAGTCGAAACAAAAAGACCCTTTTAGTTAGCTAGCCTCTGAGAGAAGAAAGTTCCCTGAGAAGAGGGGACTTTGTGATCGGCGTCGTCGGATTATATTTCTTTGTTGTCACATTATTACTTCGACTTCGCTAGATGCTTTCTGCTTGATTCCTGGAAGAATATTTTTCGCAGTTTGCGGAATTGAAGGTTGTTGAACGAGTATGTACTTCTCATGCGTAGAAACTGTTCGACGAAATGCTTAGTGAGAGTTTTTTCTTTACAATTTTCCACCGTTTTGATGATTTGTTTTGTTGTCAATTTGAATTTTCAAGGTTCCCAGGTTCGGTCTGTTCTTAAGTCCCTGAAGTTATTTGATACGGAGCAGTCATGGATGGTAAGTGACTGATTCTTGTGCAATTGTGAATTTTTGTTATTGTTGCTTCACTTATCTTGTGTTGCATTTTGGAAAATTTGTGAATTAGAATGCAAACTTAGGAAACCGAGATAGTTTAGCAGCTTCAATCTTGAAACTAATTGTAATCTTACAAACGCATAAGCTGTGTGTATATACCTTCTTAATATTTCTTTTTTTAGTATACCTTGTCACCAATCTGCATCACCATTGTGCATAGAAATTATATTTTTTTTTTCTTGGATAATTGAATATGAAATTGATAAAAGTGTTTTTGGATCCTTGTATTAGTAAGACTTTTTTTTGTTGTTGTATTATATGAAACGTTGTAACATTGGTGTTTCAATTTTCAGTTGATTCACAACCAATGATGGAGGAGACCATTCTGGTCGGTGATGACCTAATGATGGGTCCTCCATCCCCTGTCATCCCTCCTGATATTGCTTCACATGTGCTTGAAGGTGTTGAATTGTGTGATGGGATTTTGAGGAATCTATTCCTATGTAAGTCTCTATTTTTTCCATTCAAGTCTGTCTATCTATCCTCGGTTTGGTTGGATTCTATAGTATTGTTTTCTCTGGTCTTAGGCTTGCAAATCAATGACATTGAACCATTTTGTCAAGATGAGCTTGCCATATATCGACAATGTGCTGAAAAGAGGGTAACCATTGGCTTTGATTTTTCTTTTTTTTGTAAAGCATTGCATCTCTTATGTCCATTTTCTTGAATATTTCCTTTTCTTGTAATATTTTTGGTAGGACAAGATATTGAGAGTAAGACTTCAAGAGAGCGAACACAAGTTAGGATTGTCTATGCCTATTGATCTGGCTAAGGAAAGGATTACTCAGCTTGAAGGTGAAGCCACATCACTAGAGAGGTACTCTTTCTTAACAGTGCAATGTGATGCAGAGACAATTTCAGATTTAAAATTCCTGTAGTATATTTTGTTTTGGGTAATCTATATGTGAAGAGTTTGTCTCTGGATCCGTGCTACCATGTAATCATGTATATCGACAGATGTTCACAAATTGAAACTCTGTTCTTAAATCCAAAGTTCACTAAAACAGTTCATTTGTTTTGTAATCAGGCACTTGATTCTAGCAAGTGGAGCTGAAGGAATTGAAGGATTTCGCCGGAGATGGAGTTTGCACGGTCGGATGACAGATACCAAGTACTGTAACAAATTTAACCTCATAGTATAACAATGTTCATAATATAGTATCGTTCATTTAATATGCTGCATGAGACTAGATGAACCCACCATGATCATCTTCCCAAATTGCTTTTACTTTGCTCTGTATATCTGATTGTTAGTATATTATAGAAAGTGAAGCCTATAAACCCTTTTATGTGATCATCTTCCCAAATTGATTTTTTGTGTGTGGATGTCGCAGAAAAAGGCTGGAGTCACTAAAGCAGGGAATGGAGGATAGAACAAAGGATGAACATGATGAAGCTCCAAAACCTCCTGCTTCGAAAAGATGGTTCTTTTGGTGAAGTTTTTCTTGGTGATTTTCTCCAGAATGAATCATGTTTTGGATAATAAAAGAGGTTCATAATCATTACACCAATGTAACCACTTATACCAATTTAAAGTATAATTAAATCTAAAATGTTTTTTCTTCTCCATTTAATTTCGCTCTTACAAACGTCAAACTGGCACTAATCCACTTATCTATGTCTTTAGAAGTAAAGAATAGACCATGACAAACGGCGTCGTATGTTAGTTGAATTGCTTAATATGTCTGAAGCCCATGTGAGGCCCAATATGAACGACCTCAAACGACGTCGTATCTAACGTAGTTTGTAGTCATCTGACCGAAACGTCTCCCGTCGTCTCTTACAGGAAGCATATCTCACTCTGCAAGAGAAAAAACTTGGAAGATTTGATATTTGTCTCGATCAGCCATGGAAGAGAAGAAGCCAGAATCTGCGACTAAGAACGTTAAGAAGGTTAACTTGTTAGATCACAACGCTATCAAACACCTCCTCGACGAATCCGTCTCCGAGGTAAGTCATACAAATCAACAACAATCAAATCCCCACAATTTCGTCTCTCGATTTCTCCATAATCTCAATCAAAGTTTTGTCCTTTTTTGGCTGATTTAGATCGTTACGAGCCGAGGGTACAAGGAGGATGTGAGATTGAGCAATGTCAAGTTTCTCTTAGGAGGGATTATAATCGTGGTTGCTCTTGTTGCTCAATTCTACAACAAGAAGTTTCCTCAGAACAGAGACTTTTTGATCTGCTGCATCGGATTATATCCTTTTTTATTCGGTTCATCGTATTCGTTAGATGCTTTGATTCGTTAAGGTTAAGATTGAAACTGAGGATAGATTTGAATTGAAATTGATAATTGTTTCCTTGGTATGGTTCGATTGCTTTGTGTTGTTTGGATTAGATTTTGAGAAACTAGAATGTCTATTAGGTTTATGTATGATCGTATAAACTGCTTAAAGTCTTAATCTTTTGGATATAGATTTGTTTAATTCTTGACTCTGGCAAGTATGTGGTGTTGACTGCGGTAATGCAGCTGATTCTGTACATTAAGGAGAAGAATGCGATACTGTTCACCTATCCTCTTGAGGTTTGTTTCCTGACCTGTTGGGAAAATACTGTTTCATTGAGTGTTCTTTTGATAGGTTGTGTGATTTTGGACTTCGTTCTTGTTTTGCTTGTAACACAGCTGACTTTAGTTTCATTGATTTGGTTGCATAATGTACATACTTCCCTACATTCGTTTCTTCATAGCTGGTGTCGTATCTTGATGTCCTTTTATTTTGTAAAGAACTAGAATTGTGTTTCTGTTAGCTTCACATGTGTTCTAGTAGTGTTTGCATATCTTTGGTGATCTTGATGTTTACCAATCGAGCTTTAGCGGCGCAACATTCCCCTTTCACTCCACTCACTTCAATCCAATTTTTTTTTTCTCCAATGTTATTTTGATTCGTTGAAGTCTTGATAACTTAGGCTGTGGAAAATCGTGTATCTCTTGGTAGATGTGATTGGTAATGTCTTGTTACATGAGACATGCTATTAATTTGTTTACGATGGATGCGATCTTACCAAACATATGATTAGTACTCATTGGTTAGGGAAGAAAGAGAACTCCATTTTGTTTTGCTATTTCAGTTGCTATGATTATTCTGTTAACAGATTAATGGTTTTGATACAGTTGTTAGGCCATGTTTATTTGGTTGTTTAGCTCATCTTTTTCTGACTTGGAAGTTTGGATGGTTGATACGCAGGGATCATTCACCAGCGCTGGTTTGGTGGTATCTTCCAAGTTACCTAGATTCTCTGATCTGTACACTCTCACCATCGACAGTGCTGATCCGAACTCAATCTCAGCTGGGAAGTCAGTCCAGCTCACCAAAAGTGTCACTCAATGGTCTCTCTCTCTCTCTCTCTCTCTCTCTCTCTCTCTCTCTCTCTCTCTCTCTCTCTCTCTCTCTCTCTCTCTCTCTCTCTCTCTCTCTCTCTCTCTCTCTCTCTCTCTCTCTCTCACGCACACGACATAACCTTTGCATTGCGTAATCTTTTCAAAATGGCTTTTTCTGGTGCGTGTGTATTATCAGGCTCACAAAAGATGGAGTTCTTGTTGAGGGATTATTCTGGAAAGATGTTGAAGCCCTTATCAAGGAGCACACAGAAGCAGGAGAACCAAAGAAGAAGAAATGATCATCTTATAAAAGGAAAAAGTATGTTTAATTTAATCCTAAATGATAAAAAAAACCTTGATAACTCAGTGGTCACAATTTTTGTAGAGAGGATACATTGATTACCTCCTCCAACAGAAGATTCTAGAATTCAAACCAAAATTTCATATTACTTAGATTTTTTTATTACCATCAATCGTCCTTATTTGGAGATGTTGAAGCAAGCTAGACTTGTCCGGTATCGTCAAATCCCAATTTTGTGGTTTAAGTGCGCAAATAAATATGATTAGTATTTGATTTGAGATCATTTAACTTTAGTAGACTGATATGTTAGGTCCGTCTGATCCGAATTTGTCTAGTTCAGCCATTAGAGCTTTTTAGCCACAGCAACATTTTTTACTCGTTTAGTTCAAAATTCATCTCTCTCGTTGTTAGAAAAACCGGTTAGACCACAAAACCATATTTTGATACAATTTTTAGTTTCTAAATAAAATCATTTCAATAAAGAAAACTATTGAAATAGGCCAATTATGGGGGTCGACATAAGTAGATATTATAAGCTTAAACAAAATAAACAAAGATTAAAATAGAAGGAACAACAAAACGTCATGCCACAAGGAAAGTTACTAAAAAAGTGTCAAAACCACAAGTACCAACCAAACATATCAAATCTTTTACACTATTTCTTTTTGTAGTTGTACTCCTCCTTCTGCAGTCACGCGCTCGCTCGCACACACCAGAGAGTAGAGAGACCACACACACATTGAGAAGAAACTCCACGCGCCTAATCAGCGCGTAAGACAAATGAGCGTCTCTCTAGACTCTATATCTAGCGTTGCGTTTTGATATCTTCATCATCTTCATCCTCTTGATTGATTGATTCTTTTGATTATTCGTTCGTCTCTCTTCTCTCTAGCGTTCGTTCGTTGTCAGTTCGTCGCATCGTTGTCTTTAAGAACAAAAGAATGTCTTCGAAAGACAAGAAACAGGCGAAGCCATCGAGTAGTCGTGGTAAAATCCGAACTCTTTCCGATCTTAACCGTAGGTCTGGTCCTGACTCCGACAGTGATTCCGATGGACCTCAAGAATACTACACCGGTGGTGAGAAAAGGTCAGTCCTCTTGTCTCCATTTTTTACAAGTGATGATGATTAAAGAAGTAGTGTGTGTGGGATCGTCTTTGGATCTACTTAAGAGTTATCGAATTAGATAATGATTTATTATTAATTAGATGTTTTTTTATAATCATTAAATTGTTTTTAACTGTTCAAATTGATGTTTACAACACTCTAAAATAGATTTAGGGTTCTTTATTAATGTTGTCTAATAGTAATGTTTTTATTGTTCTTGGCAGTGGTATGCTAGTTCAAGATCCATCGAAGAAAGATGATGTTGATGAGATATTTAATCAAGCTAGACAACTAGGAGCTGTGGAAGGACCTCTTGAGCCACCTACTTCGAGTTCCAGGAGTTTCACTGGGACTGGGAGATTGCTTTCTGGTGAAAACGTGTCTGCTGGTCCTCAACAGCCTGAGCCTGTTGTTCACAACATTGTTTTCTGGTCTAATGGATTCACCATTGATGATGGTCCTTTGAGGAAATTGGATGATCCTGAGAATGCATCTTTTCTCGAGGTTAACATAAAACTAATTTGTTGGTGTTATAAATGATTGAATGAATGAATGAATGAGTTTCATTGTGAAACTGTTCATCTTCTGTTTTGAGTTATTGATTTAGTTTGTGTTCTTGTAGAGCATTCGAAAGTCTGAGTGCCCAAAAGAGCTTGAGCCTGCTGATAGAAGAGCCCCGGTACATGTCAATCTGATGCGAAGGGAAGAGAAATGCCCTGTGAGTCCTCTGTATTCATCTTGTATATTTTTCATGATCAGCTTTTATAGGTTTTTGTTTTCAAGACCATAACTAGCACTTGTTCACACTAGTTTCAAGATCATAGCTAGCACATAGTCACATTCAGATTTACATGAATATCTTTGTGGTTTGTTCATTTTGTATTAGAAATGTTAGAAGTACTAGTTGTTGAAACGGGTAGTTTGGTCTTGCTAGATTTGATAAATACATATAGTCTGCTTCCCTTTTTCTTATTGACCGTGTTACCGGTCTTGTTCCTCATTGTAGGAACGAGAGAAGCGTAAGGTTTCATTTCAAGGTGTTGGAAGAACTCTAGGTGGTAGCAATGATGGCAGCGGAAGTAGCTCACCGGTGGCTCCAGATTCAACTGCCATTCCCATCCAAGCCGCTTCAGTAGCACAAGCGCCATCTCAAAGTCTTGTAATAGATGAAACCGTTCCAACAACATCGATACAGCTAAGACTAGCTGATGGGACACGCCTGGTGGCTAAGTTCAATCACCATCACACGATCAACGACATTCGCTCTTTCATTGACTCCTCTCGACCTGGAGCTCCAGTGAACTACCAGCTTCAGGCAATGGAATTCCCACCAAAGCCCTTGACTGATCTCACTCAGACCATCGAACAAGCTGGTCTCGCCAACTCTGTTGTTCTTCAGAAATTCTAGAACTTTCTACAAGGGTTTGTTTTTTTTGTTGTCTATCTCTATATGCATTATCATGAGATCTTCATAACTGCTACTGTAACCAAAAAAAAATGTTGGGCCTGTAAGTTTACTTCTTGGCTTTGTATACGCAACATAAACGGTCACTCTCTCTTATGGGAAGAAAAAAGACTTGTGGTATAGTTTTCACTTAATTTATGGAAAATAAATATTTTCTTTTATGCGTTTTTGAGTTTTATACAAGCTTCTCGGAACAATTATACATTATCATCAAATGTCATATGGATATCTTTTTTTGTGTGTTTTAGATAATTAATAATGCATTAACAAATGTGGAGTCAATGGTTTCAAGTCAACATGCATGATGGAATTTTCGACGATTTGCGTATTTGAGAATGCAGACATGAAGTGGAAGACCCGACAAGTCAGCTTTGTTCGGATTTTAGTCATTTTACCATTCGCTTGGACTTGTCATAATAATAAAACAAGACAAAGAAACACACAGCAACTGGCATACGGCAAAAAGTTTCAGAGGAAAAAAAAAAAATGCTGAAGCCATGTCTTCTCTCCTGCTTCCTCTTCATCATCTTCTTCGTCTTCTTCATACCAAAACAATCTTTCTCTTGCCCACAAGACCAAAGACAATCCCTTCTCGAGTTCAAGAACTTGCTGTCTCACAATGTCAAGAACCAATCTGTAGCAGTAATCGACTTTATGGGACGTTTCAAGACATGGAGGACAAACTCAGATTGCTGCAAATAGCACCGCGTGAGATGCAATGCTCGTTCACCTTCCAGAGAAGTCATAGACCTAAATCTGAGCTCTCTTTTCTATTATGATGATTCAGTCTCAGTGAGTTTTAGCATTCTGAAACCGGTTCTGCGTATAAATTCTCTCGTTACGCTTGATATCTCGTATAATTTCATAGAAGGAGAGATTCCTGGGGATGCATTTGTGAACTTGACCAGGTTGATCTCTCTTGACATGAGTTATAATCTCTTTAACAGCACTATCCCTCCTAAATTGTTCTCTTTGAAGTCTCTTCAGTATCTTAACTTAAGCGAAAGTGGTTTTAGAGGAGAGATTCCTGGAGATGCGTTTGTGAACTTGACCAGCTTGATCTCTCTTGACATGAGTTACAATTATTTCCGCAGCTCTATCCCTCCGAAATTGTTCTCTTTGAACACTCTTCAGTATCTTAACTTAAGATCGAGTGGTTTTAAAAAAGATTCCTGGAGATGCGTTTGTGAACTTGACCAGCTTGATCTCTCTTGACATGAGTGGGAATTACTTTGACGTCTTTATCCCTCCTAAATTGTTCTCTTTGAAGACTCTTCAATATCTTAACTTAAGCTGGATTGATTTCGAAGGAGAGGTTCCTGGAGATGCTTTTGTGAACTTGCCACGGTTGATCTCTCTTGACATGAGTTACAATCTCTTTAACGGCTCTATCCCTCCTAAATTGTTCTCTTTGAAGTCTCTTCAGTATCTTAACTTAAGATCGAGTGGTTTTAAAAAAGAGATTCCTGGAGATGCGTTTGTGAACTTGACCAGCTTGATCTCTCTTGACATGAGTGGGAATTTCTTTGACGGCTTTATCCCTCCTAAATTGTTCTCTTTGAAGACTCTTCAATATCTTAACTTAAGCTCGAGTGGTTTCAAAGGAGAGGTTCCTGGAGATGCGTTTGTGAACTTGCCACGGTTGGTCTCCCTTGACATGAGTTACAATCTCTTTAACGGCTCTATCCCTCCTAAATTGTTCTCTTTGAAGAATCTTCAGTATCTTAGCTTAAGCTCGAGTGGTTTTGAAGGAGAGATTCCTGGAGATGCGTTTGTGAACTTGACCAGCTTGATCTCTCTTGACATGAGTTATAACAAGTTTAACGGCTCTATCCCTCATGAATTGTTCTCCTTAAAAAATCTTCAGCGTCTTGACTTAAGCAGGAATGTTATTGGCGGTACGTTGAGTGGTGACATCAAAGAGCTCAAGAATCTGCAGGAACTGATCTTAGATGAGAATCTTATTGGAGAAGAGATTCCTACGGAAATAGGTAAACTAGAAAATAAATTCTCAAAAACTCAACTTTATATTTATGTTATGGCGAAGGTCTGTTAAAATGTTCCTACCTTTTGAAATCTCTTACAAGGTAGTCTTGGAGAACTGCGGGAGCTGAGTTTGAGGCAGAACAAATTCAGTGGTTCCATACCATCGTCTGTATCACGGTTAACGAAGCTCAAAAGGTTTGATCTTCAGAACAATTCCTTGTCTTCTGAAATTCCAGATGGTGTTTGGAACTTAGTCAATCTATCAGCTCTGTCTTTGAGCATGAACAAGTTGTCGGGTGGAATTCCATTGTCGATTCAGAATCTGAAAAATCTTGAAACCCTTGAGCTTGAGAATAACAATGGCTCGTTAAGTGAGATTCGCACAGCTTGGTTGTTTGGTCTTCAGAAGCTGAAGATACTGCGGCTTGGAGGAAACAAACTCCAATGGAACAACAATGGTTTTGCCTTTCAACAGTCTAAGTTAACACATCTGTCACTTAGTTCTTGTTGCTTAGAAGGGAATATTCCGAATTGGATCAAGAATCAAACAAGTCTTGAATACTTGGATTTGAGCATGAACAGACTCGAAGGAAGTTTCCCCGCATGGCTATCTAATCTGACAATCGGAGTCATAATTTTGTCAGACAACAGACTTTCAGGCTCACTGCCTCCAAATTTGTTTCAGTCTATGAACTTATCCTATGTTGCACTATCAAGGAACAACTTCTCTGGTCATATCCCTGATACTATTGACGTATCATCATCTATCATGGTACTCATGCTGTCTGAAAACAACTTCTCAGGATCAGTACCAAAGTCTATTACAAATAGCTTCTTGCTGAATTTGTTGGACTTGTCAAAGAATACATTATCAGGTGAATTCCCGAGGTTTGGTCCCGAGTCTTCTCTTGTGTGGCTCGATATATCTTCCAACGAGTTCTCTGGGGATGTTCCATCTTACTTTGGGGGAGACATCAGTATGCTCTTAATGAGTGACAACAATTTGAGTGGCGAATTTCCTAAGAACTTCAGAAATTTCTCACGTCTGATCCGTCTTGATCTCCATGACAACAAAATCTCTGGAGAGTTTGCGAGTTTAACCTCCCGGTTACCTTCTTCATTAGAGGTTCTTAGCCTAAGAAACAATTCCCTCAAAGGTTCAATCCCAGAAGGCATATCAAATCTCACAAGGCTTCAGGTCTTGGATCTCTCTGAGAACAATCTTGATGGATATCTCCCTTCATCTCTTGGGAATCTTACATGCATGATAAATTCTCCTGTGAGCTCATCTAAGGTTAGGCGTAACGTTGAGACCGGCTTTAACGACGCAGAAAGGTTAAGAAACATCAAAGCACAAAATATATTTAGTCTTGTAGTGAACTGGAAGAAATCAAAACAAGTTCTTTTTCAGAGAAACTTCTACCTCTACACTCTAGTAGATCTCTCCAAGAACAAGCTACACGGAGAAATCCCAGCTTCTTTAGCAATCTCAAAAGCCTAAAGCTTTTGAACCTCTCCAACAACGAGTTCTCTGGATCAATTCCACAAAGTTTTGGAGATCTTGACAAGTTAGAGAGCTTAGACCTTTCACACAACAACCTCACTGGTGGAATCCCCAAAACTATAGCCAAACTAAGAGAGCTGAGTACTTTGGATTTGAGTAACAACAAGCTTACAGGTAGAATCCCTGAAGGTCCTCAGCTAGACAGATTCAATGATCCAAACATTTACGCCAACAACAGCGATATCTGTGGAGTGCAAATCCAAGTACCATGCTCTACGCAGAAGAAGGAGCCACCAAATGAAGAAGAAGAGGAAGATAAAGAAGAGGAAACAATGTTTTCATGGAAAGCTGCAGCCATAGGTTATTCTTGTGGATTTCTTATGGCACTTGTGTTAATGTATTCCAATGGGATGTGGAAGTAACATAAATTAGTACTCATCAGAAAAATATTAAAAATAAAATTTCCTTGAAGAGAAGCGGGAACACCTTTGTCTTGTGAGATAATACATGGAGGCTCGACCCAATCGTAAGCTTTACACGAAGTGATCCATAGAGGATTTTGCTAAACACAGTCATCTCTGGATGGTCATGCAATGGAATCACTAACATGAACCAATTGCAACATCAAACTGAATTGTTCCTCCACTTCCCCTATGAACGCAAACAAGAAAGAAACTGTGAGCCTATGAAGGAAGAAGAGACATGGAAATTATCAAACATATGATATAAACTGTCCCTACTTCTATCGGTTATATGGATTTGGCTTGCAATAATCCTCCTCCTTCGTGATGACAATGTATGAACCAAATTAACGATCTGTGGCAAATTTTCCTTCTCAGGTTCAGTCTTTGGTCTCTCTTTCATCTGCAAGACACACACACAATGGTAAGTAAAGATGCTGTTTCAACACTGTTTGCAACTGTAATGAAATCAATCCTTTCAAACAATCAAATCCCGGAAACAAACAATGTGAAAGCAAAACGGTAGCAAGGAAAAGCATCACTTACTGATTTTTTATCACAAGAAAGAGTTCAGTACCAATCGAAGATTGTATCTCTTCTCTAAACAGAACATGTAAAAAAAAAAAAATCAACTTTCACCACCAATGAACTTCAAAAATCACTGATCCTAATAGTCCCATTATGTACAATAGATTAGATTGATGCATCTCTTCTCAAAACCATAAATATCATCATGTATACATATAAAGTTTCAACCTTTTGCATTATTCCTCAGCGACTCTGACGATTTCAAATTGTGAAGTTGCAATTGCCCAGATTAAGTGGGGTTCACAAGTAAAAGTGAGCTATTCATGATAAAATTTTCCACATTTATTCAAATCCAATGATCACAACCTCAAGACCTTTTAACCATCTCTACCAATATCACTAATTCAATCAAAACCAGGCAGAAACTGCAAAAAAACCCTATCCGAAATGGGAGAAGCAATTGGTCCTGAAACAACAGAAGAAACAAACAACTATTAGTATTTTAACCAAAGTGTTTTGCATTGTCTTGATCGGAGACTATTATTCACGAGTTTATCGAATACTTGTTTAAACAACAACAAGAGACTGATTCTTACACAAATACTTGTTCAAAGAAATGTTTAGCTTCTCCGCTAGACTCAACTTTGTCCTTGTTATGCTTGATAAGTACAACATAAAGCAATTGGTCCATTGTTAACTGAAGGAAATCACAAGCTTACCACCACGACACTGTCAACAAATGTGTATGCATCGATCGTTGATTAAAGTCAACAGCCTCTGGCTCCAATGTAAGCTCCACTCCTTCCAAGTCATTTGCGAGTTTGTCCTCAACTGTTGCCTTGAGGACATAATCATCAACTGCAGATCAAAATGATATTTTCTTAATCAGTCACGATCAATAGGGCCATAAAATGGTTCACACTACTGTAGTACAGATACAGGCTAAGAACATCTTATTCAGTCCACTCACTAGAGAAACATCTCCTAAAATCTTTGCGTCGTTTGACGATCGAGGTTTGACGATCACAAAAGCTTTTATGGTACCTTTGCGTCGTTTGCAAAACCAGTGTCCACAGGTAGGTGAATGGGGTTGGTAACTTGTCTGGCATAGAAGTCATGAATCAGTGCATTAATTAACCCCAGCGCCAGTTAAATACCTTGCAAATCAGTAGAGTTATTCTAACAGCTATTTCAAAATACGAACAACCATGAAACCACCACCAATGCAGAAACCCAACAGAGCATTAGGTTAAGCAAAATCCAGAAGCAGAGGTTAGGTTAAGCAAAATCAATAGAGATTAGTCAAATTCTAAAACTTTGTTATCGATGATTGTTCTAAAATGATACATTTTCTCATAGAGCCAAGCCAATACATAGCTTTCCGAAAAGGATCTACAGAATCAGATATCTCAATCTACGAAAGTCCAAACAAATTACCCCCAACAGTTAAGGACGATAAAGAAATCGAGAAAATTCATCAGGTTTCGGAGAAAGAGAAATGAACCTTCTCGCGAGCTAAGGATTCAGCTCAGTCAGAACGGAACCGCCGGAGTCGGTGGAGATGATGTTGACGGCGGATAGAAGACATGGATGAGCTCATTTTCTCCTACATTTGCTTCTGATTTCATTTCGTGAACTCTCATCTCATCGGACAGAGGGATCGCCAAAGAGAAAGGAACACGGGCGAAAGTTTTTTAATACATCACTCCGCCCACCAACAACAAGATGACACGTATAGTCCAAATCAAGCTCTATGTGAACTTTCTATCAAACTAATTCACTCTATGTGAACTTTCTATCAAACTAAAATCTCTTCCTTTATACAAAACTTAGCTTTCTTTTGGTTACTTGAGGTTTGATTCAATGAAGTTGTGTTACGTCACTATTGCTGAATACGTACATTTTTGAAGTTGTGATCTTGGACCCCCCTGATCGAGTTGCTCTGTAAGTAGATATATAGTAATTGAACACGTCTTTTTCTCTCTTGTAATTTCCATGAGTTTTTGTTTATCTTCTTTTGATTTTAACAAAGGTACTGCAAATGTGAAAGGCCGCATAACCCAGATGATCTGATGGTGCAGTGTGAAGGGTGCAAGGACTGGTAAATACTAATTTTCATCATTCTATTTTCACCTCCTTTGTATTTTAACAATTGTTCCTCGGCTCGTAAGATATCACATTCTGAATGCTTATGATAATATTACATTAATCGAGTTACTGGTCTTGAAAGTTGTGTTATCTAACTAGCACTTGTTTGAACTCATTTTTACATATATATCAGTTTGAATTAGAGATTTTAGATTTAATGATCATAGAGATGGGGATTTTGGTCTTGTTAGATTTGGTAAATACATACTCTGTAGTGACGGATACAATATTCTTTACGTGGAAGTGCTTATTTTTATAATCGAGTTACCCGTCTCTTTTCTCATTGTAGGAACGAGAGAAGCGTAAGGTGTTGGAATAACTCTAGGTGGTAGCAAAGACGGCAGCGAAAGTAGTTCGCTGATGGCTCCAGATTCTACCGCCATTCCTATCCAAACCAAACATACCCTTTCAGCCGCACAAGCACCATCTCAAAGTCAAGTATTAGATGAAACCGTTCCAACAACATCGATCCAGCTAAGACTGGCAGATGGGACACGCCTGGTGGCTAAGTTCAATCACCATCACACGATCAACGACATTCGCTCTTTCATTGACTCATCTCGACCTGGAGCTCCACTGAACTACCAGCTTCAGGCAATGGAATTCCCACCAAAGCCCTTGACTGATCTCACACACGCCATTAAGCAAGCCGGTCTCGCCAACTCTGTTCTTCTTCAGAAATTCGAGAACTTTCTACAAGGGTCAGTGTTCTTTTGGGTCTATATATGCAAGTTTACTTCTTGGCTTTGTATAGTTTACAACATAAACGGTGTCACTTGTGGTATAGTTTTCACTTAATGTGTGGAAAATAAATTTCGTCTTTTATATATCATTGTTAGTTTGGTAAGAGCATATAATCAAATGTCATTCTTGCATATCTTTGCTGTGTTTTTTAGACAACTGTGGAGTCAAGTCAACATGATGGAAATTTCAACAATTTATTTGAGAATGCAGACCCGCCAAGTCAGCTTTGTTCGGATTTTAGTCATTTTACCAATCAACTTGGACTTGCAATAAATACAAAGCAAGACAAAGAAGACACTGCAAGTGGCAAACGTACGGCAAAAAGTTTCAGAAAAAAAAAATGCTGAAGCCATGTCTTATCTCCTGCTTCCTCTTCATGTTCTTCGTCTTCTTCATACCGAAACTATCTTTCTCTTGCCCACAAGACCAAAGACAATCCCTTCTCGAGTTCAAGAACTTGCTGACTCACAGTGTCAAGAACCAAGCTGTAGCAGAAATCGACTCTATGGGACGTTTCAAGACATGGAGGCCAAACTCAGATTGCTGCAAATGGCAACGCGTGAGATGCAATGCTCGTTCACCTTCCAGAGAAGTCATAGACTTAAATCTGAGCTCTCTTTTCAATTTTTATGATTCAGTCTCAGTGAGTTTTAGCATTCTGAAACCGGTTCTGCGTATAAACTCTCTCGTTAGGCTTGATATCTCGTCTAGTTTCATACAAGGAGAGATTCCTGGAGATGCGTTTGTGAACTTGACCAGGTTAATCTCTCTTGACATGAGTAAAAATAATTTCCACGGCTCTATCCCTCCAAAATTGTTCTCTTTGAAGACTCTTCAGTATCTTGACTTAAGTTTGAGTGGTTTTGAAGGAGAGATTCCTGGAGATGCGTTTGTGAACTTGACCAGCTTGATCTCTCTTGACATGAGTTGGAATAGCTTGAACGGCTCTATTCCTCATGAATTGTTCTTTTTGAAGACTCTTCAACATCTTGACTTGAGCAAGAATCTTTTTGAAGGAGATATTCCTGGGGATTCGTTTGTGAACTTGACCAAGTTGATCTCTCTTGACATGAGATTGAATAGCTTCAACGGCTCTATCCCTCCTACATTGTTCTCTTTGAAGACTCTTCAGCATCTTGATTTAAGCATAAATGGTTTTGGCGGAGAGATTCCTGGAGATGGGTTTGTGAACTTGACCAGCTTGATCTCT
Source organism: Camelina hispida (assembly GCA_023657505.1). Lineage (NCBI taxonomy): Eukaryota > Viridiplantae > Streptophyta > Magnoliopsida > Brassicales > Brassicaceae > Camelina > Camelina hispida. The sequence continues at coordinate 5,500,461 of CP094636.1, read as the reverse complement.
CTTGACATGAGTGATAACAAGTTTAACGGCTCTATCCCTCATGAATTGTTCTCCTTGAAAAATCTTCAGCGTCTTGACTTAAGCTGCAATGTTATTGGCGGTACGTTGAGTGGTGACATCAAAGAGCTCAAAAATCTGCAGGAACTGATCCTATATGAGAATCTCATTGGAGGCGAGATTCCTCCAGAAATAGGTAAAAACTAGAAAATAAGTTCTCAATAACTAAACTTTATATTCATGTTGTGTAGATCGAAGCTGTGTGCTAAACAGTTTCTACCTTTTAAAATCTTACAAGGTAGTCTTGCCGAGTTGCGGAAGCTATTTTTGAGGCAGAACAAGCTCAGTGGTTCTATTCCGTTGTCCATATCACGGTTAACGAAGCTCAGAAAGTTTGACCTTCGGAACAATTCCTTGTCTTCTGAGATACCAGACGGTGTTGGGAACTTAGTCAATCTATCAACTCTGTCTTTGAGTATGAACAAGTTGTCGGGTGGAATTCCATCGTCGATTCAGAAGCTGAAAAATCTTAAAACCCTTGACCTTGAGAATAACAATGGTTTGTCAGGTGAGATTCCGACAGCTTGGTTGTTTGGTCTTCCGAAGCTTAAGAAACTGCGGCTTGGAGGAAACAAGCTTCAATGGAACAACAATGGTTTTGCCATTTTACAGTCTAAGTTAACACATCTGTCACTTACTTCTTGTGGCTTAGAAGGGAATATTCCGGATTGGCTCAAGAATCAGACAAGTCTTGAATACTTAGATTTGAGCATGAACAGACTCGAAGGAAGTTTCCCCGCATGGCTATCTAATCTGACAATCAGATTCATAACTTTGTCAGACAACAGGCTCTCAGGCTCACTGCCTCCAAATTTGATTCAGTCTTGGAGCTTATACTATCTTGCACTATCAAGGAACAACTTCTCCGGTCAGATCCCTGATATGGAATCATCGGTCACGATACTCATGCTGTCTGAAAACAACTTCGCAGGATCAGTACCGAAGTCTATTACAAAGTGCTCCGATCTGACGTTGTTAGACTTGTCAAAGAATAGATTATCAGGTGAATTCCCGAGGTTTGGTCCCGAGTCAAACCTTGAGTTTCTCGATATCTCTTCCAACGAGTTCTCTGGGGATGTTCCATCTTACTTCGGGAATGCCATTAGTATGCTCTTAATGAGTGACAACAATTTGAGTGGCGAATTTCCTCAGAACTTCAGAAATCTCTCAAATCTGATCCGTCTTGATCTCCATGAGAACAAAATCTCTGGAGACTTCGCGAGTTTAACCTCCCTGTTACCTTCCTCTCTAGAGGTTCTTAGCCTGAGAAACAATTCCCTCAAAGGTTCAATTCCAGAAGGCATATCAAATCTCACAAGGCTTCAGGTCTTGGATCTCTCTGAGAACAATCTTGATGGATATCTCCCTTCATCTCTTGGGAATCTTGCATGCATGATAATGTCTCCTGAGAGCTCATCGTCGGTTATGCGTCCATGGTTACTCTTTTTTACCGACGAAGAAAGCTTTAGAGAGATCAAAACACAAGATATATTTAGTTTTGCAGTGAACTGGAAGAAATCAAGACAAGTTCTTTTCCATAGAAATTTCTACCTCTACACTCTCGTAGATCTCTCCAAGAACAAGCTACAAGGAGAAATCCCAGCTTCTTTAGGCAATCTCAGAAGCCTAAAGCTTTTGAACCTCTCCAACAACGAGTTCTCTGGATCAATCCCACAAACTTTCGGAGATCTTGACAAGTTAGAGAGCTTAGACCTTTCACACAACAACTTCAATGGAGAAATCCCCAAAACGTTATCCAAGCTAAGAGAGTTGAATACTTTGGATTTGAGTAACAATAAGCTTACAGGTAGAATCCCTGAAGGTCCTCAGCTGGACAGGTTGAATGATCCAAATATTTACGCAAATAACAGCGAAATCTGTGGTATGCAAATCCAAGTACCATGCTCGTCTACACAGACCGAGCTACCAGTGGAAGAAGAGGAAACAATGTTTTCATGGAGAGCTGCAGCCATAGGTTGTTCTTGTGGATTTCTTATAGCACTTGTGTTTATGTACTCCATCCAGTAAGAAGATTTGGAAGTAACATATTTAAAATTACTCATCAAGAAAATATTAAATTTTATTTTCTATCATAAGTTTATTGAAAGTTTATTAACAATGATTACAAAATAATACTCCCTCCGTTTCAAAATATATGATGTTTTAACTAAAGCACGCAGATTAAGAAGTTTTTACTTTTAACAAGTTCAACCAATTAGAAACAATAGTGCATAATATAAAATATTAAATTAATCTAAAAATTGCAAAGAAACTTAAAAACATTCTATATTATGAAACAACAAACTGATCTAAAACATCTTATATTCGGAGGGAGTAATATGTTGACTTACCTTAAAAAAAAATAGTTATACATATGTTCAATTTTTTACATCGTATGCATCTCACAGAAAAATCATAATTAAACATTATCTGTGGGAATTGTTTTTTTGTTTGGTAGCCAAAAACATTATACAATAAAGTTTCATTTATATTAAAACTAGATTTATAACCCGCACGTTGTGCGGGACTATAATTCTTTTAATTTTTAATACAAACTGTTGAATATAATTATAATTATTCAATATGAAAATATAAATCTATACAGATGTCAACTTTATTTTATTAAATGATATATAACTTATCTACTTATTTTAACATGTTTTCACAATTAATTTTTTCCTTATTTTTTGATATACATTCGTCATCTATTGCATCTACTCTTTTTCAAATTCTAGAAATATTGATTATGAAGACATATCATAACTATTTTTCATCTTCCAATACTTTTTTTTATCGGTTGAGTAATTATTATTTACTAACATAGACGTAAATTTTTTAAGATAATATACCCACTCTTTCTCGCAAAGTTTCTTGAGTGTTATATACTACTACATGTAAGCTTTGCTTTGTAGTAATAAAACTCATAATTGGACTCATTTTTATCCGTAAATACATTTTACCTTAACTGTTTGACAAAATAAAAAATTATGTTCACATATATAATTTTTTTACTTTAAAGTATGTATAGTCTACGATGGTTTATACAATATTCTTTTATTTTGATTCTCCTAATCTACAAAATCATATGATTACTCTAACTTTTAAATATGTGTATTTATCCGAATATAGAAATTTTTTTAATTTTTAATTAAAATTTTACAATCTACCACTACCATCTTAACTGTTTTTTTACAAATAACTTTTTCAAATTCTTTCTTAGTATTTTTCACTATTTTTTCTGTGTGTGTGATGTTTAAAATAAGTTATATTTAATATGTTTTATTTCAAATAACCTTTTACATTTCTCTTAAATATATACATTATTTTAATTTTTGAGCACTTAATTAATATTTTCTCTTTTTTATATATTTTTGTTTAATCATTATTCATTATTCATATTTTACTTTGATATTTTTTTGTTGTATTTTTTTAATTTTGTTTTTGGTTTATATTTAAGTTTTGAATTATTTAAAATGATTGTTTTTAATAATAATAAAAATATTACACAATATATAATCATTATTCATATTTTACTTTGATATTTTTTGTTGTATTTTTTCAATTTGTTTTTGGTTTATATTTTAGTTTTGAATTATTTAAAATGATTATTTTAAATAATAATAAAATATTACACAAATAAGTGAATTAATTGATGCATTAACTTTAGATTTAATGTTCTTTGATGATTTGAATTAATTTATTAAAAATAAAATGATAAAGTGGAGGAAGGAGAAGAGAGAAAAGCCAACTTTATATATATAGATACTAGGTACTAACCCGCGGAGAACTGCGGGCTGACATTTTTGTAATAAAAATTTATTTTATTATAATGTTATTTATAATAGTTTGTGATTAAAAATTTGGTTTGCTTATATTATAATTTTGTATTTTAAAATTGTTTATTGAAAACCTGTCAATAAAACATTTGTATGTAATAAAGTAAAATTGTTTAAACCTTTGTCAACACACAATCCTTACTAACATGTAAAAAGAGCAACTAAATATAGCTAGTAAAAGTTCTAAAATGTTTCTTTGAAAACAATATTCACTGTTATTTTATGTGGCTTCCTTTTCTTGTTTGTAATAATTTTAATCTGTGGTGGAAATTGTTTTTGATAAAATTTGTAGCTGTATATTTTATTCGGTTTGGTATTTAAAATCTTACATGATAATTTTTTTTAAAGTATAAATTAGTTTTGATTCTAATAGATATTTTTTACTTTTCTACAATTTATTTTATTTGATGTGTCACCGATTTTTATTTTTAATTAATTTTATTTATTTAATTAATTAATTAATCTTAATTAAGTGTTTAATGGTAATTAAATGTATTTTTTACACATTTTAAAGTTAGTTTCATATTTGTAGATTGGCGCATGGTGGGTGTCGATCCCAAGTTACGTGAAGAAATTAAATGTCACTTGCACCAGCAGACTACAACAATATATATTGAAAATAATGCAAAACCATTATATAAAGGATAAAACGACGAAGGTTAGAATTTAACTCCGTCAGAAATTTTGTAACGTCCGTTGACGGGTGCTAACTCGTTTATACGAATTCACCAACAATTATATAAATCAAGGTTTTTTATGACAAAATTAAATAAACTAAGTATTTTTCTTCCAGTAAAATAACAAGATGTATTAAACGGCCAGATAAAAAATAGAAGGCGGTTTTTTAGATTTTTTCCCCGCAAAATAAAGCACAAACGAGGAGAGGAGTGGAACATATCCAAAAATCCATAAACCAGCTAACATGCAAAGCAAATCTAAAAGCCAGCCATAGATGTGCACTGAGGAAGCCAATCTATGCTGGACGCGTGCCAACCAACGGTGTTGAGGAGACCACCGATGTCGGCCAAGGTTCATCATGGAGACAAAACGGTGCCAGACTTAAGCGGGACATCGTGGCTGAGAAAGCCAAACGATTCCTTACATAGCTTACCAATTGGACGGTAGAGATCCGCCATGGCTGGAAAATTTCATCGTCGTTAGAGGTTAGTCCAAATCAAGCTCTATGTGAACTCTCTGTAAAACTAATCACTCTTTTGAATGCTTCTTTTTGGGTTATTGAGCTTCGATTAGATATTTCTATAAACGCTCATTTCAATTTGAAAGAAAGGGGAAAAAAATCTGTTCTTTTAAATAAACTTCTATTGGATCCTTGAGGTTGAATCAATGAAGTTGTGTTATGTCATCATCACTGCTGAATACGAAACACTTTGGAATATGTACTTTGTTGTATGCTGAATGCGATCTTTGGTATATTTCGTTTTTTGCAGTTTTAAAGGGGACACATTTGTACTGAGTTGTATTTGGAATTGAGAGCGTCTCTCTCTGTATCTAGCGTTGCGTTTTGATATCTTCATCATCATCTATCTTCTTGATTGATTGATTGATTGATTGATTCTTTCATTATTTGTTCGTCTCTCTTCTCTAGCGTTCGTTCCTTTTCAGTTCTTCGCATCGGAGTTTTAATAACAAGTAACAAGAAATGTCTTCGAAAGACGACAAGAAACCGGTGAAGCCATCGAGTAGTCGTGGTGGAGTCCGAATTCTTTCCGATCTTAACCGTAGGTCTGGTCCTGACTCCGACAGTGATTCCGATGGACCTCAAGAATACTACACCGGTGGTGAGAAAAGGTCAGTCCTCATTTTTGCTAGTGATGCTCTTGATTTAGTCGATGATACTTTATGGTGATTAAAAAAGTGTGTCAATTAATTAGTTTTTAACTGTTGAAATTGATGTTATAACACTCTAAAATCGAGTTTACCCCTAGCTTAAGTATGTCAATTTAGGGTTCTTAACATTTTGATTCTTGTGTTTGTAGTGGTATATGCTAGTTTCAAGGCCATATCTAGCACTTTCTCACACTCAGATTTACATAGAATATCTTCGTGGTTTGTTCATTTTGTATTAGAAATACTAATTGTTGAAACGGGTAGTTTGGCCTTGCTAGATATGATAAATTACATATTTTTTTGTGGTGCTAGATAAGATACTATTTAGTCTGCTTCCCTTTTTTTATTGACCGTTTTACCGGTCTTGTTTCTCATTGTAGGAACGAGAGAAGCGTAAGGTTTCATTTCCGGGTGTCGGAAGAACTCTAGGTGGCAGCAATGATGGCAGCGGAAGTAGCTCACCGATGGCTCCAGATTCAACTGTCATTCCCATCCAAGCCGGTTCTGCATTCTTTATGCGTTTTTAAATTTTATACATTGTTACTTTAGTAAGAGTATCTAATCATATGTGATGTCTATATCTTTGTTGTTGTGTTTTTTAGATAATTATAAATGCAGAAACAAATGTGGAGTCAAGTCAACATGATGGAATTTTCAACAATTTTTTTGAGAATGCAGACATGAGGTGGAAGACCCGACAAGTCAGCTTGGACTTGTCATAACTCATAATTGCAAAGCAAGACAAAGAAGACACTGCAAGTGGCAAACAGCAAAAAGCTTTGAGAAAAAAATGCTGAAGCCATGTCCTCTCTCCTGCTTGCTCTTCATCTTCTTCTTCGTCTTCTTCATACCAAAACTATATTTCTCTTGCCCACAAAACCAAAGACAATCCCTTCTCGAGTTCAAGAACTTGCTGATGACTCACAATGTCAATAACCATTCCATAGCAGAAATCGACTTAATGGAACGTTTCAAGACATGGAGGCCAAACTCAGATTGCTGCAAGTGGCAACTCGTGACATGTAACGCTCGTTCGCCTTCAAGAGAAGTGATAGGCCTAGATCTGAGCTCTCTTTTCAATTATTATTATTAGAATATAAGGAAGAGAAAAGAGGAGAGGCCGGTAAAGCCGAGCCATAGAAGAAGAAGAGAAGTGAAGAAGAGTGGCCGTGAGGCCATGAGTGGTGTGTGAGCGGCCAGTTAGGCCGTGAACACAATGAGAGAGGCCGTGTGGGCTGTGTGAGCAAGGAAAGAGGTTAATAAGGCCATAAGTGCAATGAGAAGAGCAAAGCATCATAAGAAGAGTCGAAAGTCTCACAAAAGGAAAGAAGGAAGGAATAAGGCAAGTATGAGTGATGAGAAGAAGGAAGACTCGGCCACCATGTGATCAAGAAGCTGCAAAGGAAGAAGATGCCAAAGGAAGAAGGAAGGAAGTCGCTTTCAGGAAGAAGGCTCTAACGGTCACAAGGAAGGGAAAAAGAAAAGAATCACGTGTGCAAGGAAGGGAAGGATGTTCATCACCCTCACCAAACCAAGAATGTCTCTATCAACACTCTCCCTCTCTCAACGGTCATAAGCATTGTTTTCCTATTTAAGATGTGTAATCTCTCATATGTATAACACAATCACATTATTATTTGAATACAGAGAAACCGTTTCCCATCCTTCTTCTCTCTACTTATGTTTATCTTAGCATCTTCAATGTAGAGAACCTAGGGGTAAACGGTTAGGGGCTGCCCTTAAGGCAGCCTAATCTCTTCCTAAATCCACCTAAACTCTTCTTTATTTACTTCTTATTCCCTAGCTTACTGATTCTAATTCCTTTCTATCTAAGTACAAACACTCCTAAGTGTTGTGATACTTTAACAAGGATTAGTCTCAAACTAGGTTGTTTATTCTCTCATAGGTCCTCTTATTATCTAGTATTTGGGGTCTATTTTAGTGTCTTTATGGGGAGTTCATCACAAGTTGATGTCCTCCTCTTCCCTTTAAGATCGAGTGTGTTTATTGTGGGTACAAGGAGATTCAATCATTGGGAGTTGTTTCTCCTTGGACAAGAGCTGTCTCTCTTGAAATCCTAACCTGGTATCAGATTAAGTTATGTTCTTGGTGACTCAAACTCGATCTTGGTTCAGTCTTTTAATTTGTCTTAGGTTCTAGGTCTAATTCGCTTAGCTTAGGCATTTAAAGGTTTAATTTTGGTTTGATTGTTAAATTGATTCTCTAAATAGCTCAATATTGAGGAAGCTTGGTCTCTTATCTTGTTAGAATTTGTAGACCAAGTGTGTGAAGAGAAATCAATTTTTAGAAGCCCCATCCTTAAGCTTTACCTTTTTGGTAAGAGCTTTGTTTAATTTGGGGAAGTGATGAACCAATGAGCAAGTGTGTTGTTCTTGGTAAGGAGTCACGGTTCTAGTGTGCTCATGTGAGCCACGAAATCCTCATCCTCTCAGCCTAGTCAAATAGATTAAAGCTGGTCCAAAGAGGAAGTCTTTTAACCAATGGACACAAGGGTGTTCCAAAGGTTGTTTTAGCTTTTATTTGAATCTGACCACAAAAATCATCTTCAATATGATATCTTGTGGGATTTGTTCAAATCAAGCCAGCGAAAAACACTTGTTCATGTGTTGTTTCGTGATTCTTAAGGTCTTAGCTCTTGGAGGACACTAGGTTTAGGAGATTCTACCAAGAGCATTGTCTTTAACCATTGGGTAAACAAATTGTCCAATGGTCCATTGTATTTCAGCCATTAAAGCACCAAAAGAGATTGTCTTCTTGGTTGTTCTTGGCTGTCACAGCTTCCGCAAACTCAAGAAAACAGAGTCTAACTCTGTCCATTGGAACTCTTGAGCTCTATTCTACTCTCCATTCACCTTATACTACCGCCCATACTCTCTATTATACTCGCTCACACTCTTGGTTACTTATTCTCTATTCTCCATTTATACTCTTATTTATTCTCTAAATTCTCTATTTATTTTCAGTAATATACTCCATACTCTGATCTCTCACAATCTCTTGTTTAGAATCTGTCCCATTGAGTTTGGTTTCAGTTTCAACCTTGATGATTGTGTGGAGCTCGCTTGCTATCTCAAGAAGAAATGGCGAGGTTGAAGGCTATAAGAAAGCCATGAAGAGGCGCAGCACAATGCCTGGAGTTAGAACCAAGGGCCACCAAGTCTTTGTTAAGCTGGTGGAAGGTGATGAATCAGCCCAAGAGCATGTGTGTTAGTGCCAAGTTGTTGATTGGATGTGCACAAGACTATAAGGAAGGTCAAGCACAAGGTTTCAAGTGAAATGATGAGATGTCAGCTCATCATCAAGTCAAGGGTACGGGGGAGATCAACTTTCAAGTGACTTCACACCGCACCTCATAGATTCTGCTCGGCCACAAGCAAAAGTTTTACTTAAAGCTCAGCCGATGCGTCTCAAAGATCGGCTCGAACGAAAGCCTTCCACTGCGATTCAGCTTCCGCGTTCTTCACCAAAGTTCTAGACCATTGAGTCATCTTGCCAGTGGAAGTGAAATCATACCAAGCCGAGAAGCCGTTCGAAAGTTATGTCCGATTCAGTGGGCATATGTCAGTCTGACGATAAAACTAGCCATGGTTTTAAACCCGGCTAGAGGAGCGGTCTCAAGGAGAAATTCCAAACCGCATCAGTGATCAACCCTCTCCTTCCTATCCATCAAAACACCAAAAAGGCTGTGCTCTAAACCCTACTCTATTTAAATTCCTAAATTCATTATTTTAGTTCATTGCTTGTCTTTACTATTTCATATGATTTTCCTTAAATTGTCACACTTTTAGAAATTTTTCTTTGATATTCCTCATAGCATACACTTATACTTTTCTTCTTTATCACTTGTTTAAGGGGTAAAGGAGACTATGAGAGCCTCAAAGAAATTCTAAAGGCGCAAGGATGGAGATCATAAGGAATGTGCTAAAGGCAAGGTGGACTAAGGAGTAGGAGCGGTTCAAATTATGAAGAGAAGGGAGCTAGTTCTTTCCAAACCAAGGGCAAGGGACATCATGGCTAGTGAAATCTATACTCTTTTTCCCTTAACAAAGTTTTATCCCAAGAGGTTTTCTTTGTTGAGGTTTTTAATGAGGTAGATGACACTAGTCCACCCTTGATCTTTGGTCCTCATGGTGTACCGCCGATCAAGCGTGCGGGGGAGTATTAGAATATAAGGAAGAGAAGAGAGGAGAGGCCGGTAAGGCCGAGCCATAGAAGAAGAAGAGAAGTGGCCGGTAAGGCCGTGTGCACCAAGAAGAGTGGCCGTAAGGCCATGAGTGGTGTGTGAGCGGCCAGTTAGGCCGTGAACACAATGAGAGAAGCCATGTGGGCTGTGTGAGCAAGGAAAGAGGTTAATAAGGCCATAAGTGCAATGAGAAGAGCAAAGGCCTTATAAGAAGAAGAAGCCCAAGATAAAGTCTCACAAAGGAAAGAAGGAAGGAATAAGGCCGAGTATGAGTGATGAGAAGAAGGAAGACTCGGCCCACCATGTGATCAAGAAGCTGCCAAAGGAAGAAGATGCCAAAGGAAGAAGGAAGGAAGTCGCTTTCAAGGAAGAAGGCTCTAACGGTCACAAGGAAGGGAAGAAGAAAAGAATCACGTGTGCAAGGAAGGGAAGGATGTCACTATCACCCTCACCAAACCAAGAATGTCTCTATCAACACTCTCTCCCTCTCTCTAACGGTCATAAGCATTGTTTTCCTATTTAAGATGTGTAATCTCTCATATGTATAACACAATCACATTATTATTTGAATACAAAGAGAAACCGTTTCCCATCCTTCTCCTCTCTACTTATGTTTATCTTAGCATCTTCAATGTAGAGAACCTAGGGGTAAACGGTTAGGGGCTGCCCTTTAGGCAGCCTAATCTCTTCCTAAATCCACCTAAACTCTTCTTTATTTATTTCTTATTCCCTAGCTTACTGATTCTAATTCCTTTCTATCTAAGTACACAAACTCCTAAGTGTTGTGATACTTTAACAAGGATTAGTCTCAAACTAGGTTGTTTATTCTCTCATAGGTCCTCTTACTATCTAGTATTTGGGGTCTATTTTAGTGTCTTTATGGGGAGTTCATCACAAGTTGATGTCCTCCTCTTCCCTTTAAGATCGAGTGTGTTTATTGTGGGTACAAGGAGATTCAATCATTGGGAGTTGTTTCTCCTTGGACAAGTGCTGTCTCTCTTGAAATCCCAACAATTATGATTCAGTCTCAGTGAGTTTTAGCATTCTGAAATCGGTTCTGCGTATAAATTCTCACGTTACGCTTGATATCTCGTCTAGTTCCATACAAGGAGAGATTCCTGGAGATGCGTTTGTGAACTTGACCTGGCTGATATCTCTTGACATGAGTTATAATCTCTTTAACGGCTCTATCCCTCCTAAGTTGTTCTCTTTGAAGACTCTTAAGCATCTTAACTTAAGAACGAATGGTTTTGGCGGAGAGATTCCTGGAGATGCGTTTGTGAACTTGACCAGCTTGGTCTCTCTTGACATGAGTTTTAATGAGTTTAGAGGAGAGATTCCTGGAGATGCGTTTATGAACCTGACCAGCTTGATCTCGCTTGACATGAGTTGGAATAGATTTAACTGCTCTTTCCCTCCTAAATTGTTCTCTTTGAAGACTCTCAAGTATCTTACCTTGAGTGGTCTTGCAGGAGAGATACCTGGAGATGCGTTTGTGAACTTGCCAAGCTTGATCTCTCTTGACATGAGTGATCATATCATTAACGGCTCTATCCCTCCTAAATTGTTCTCTTTGAAGACTCTTCAGCATCTTGACTTAAGCCGAAGTGGTTTTGAAGGAGAGGTTCCTGGAGATGCTTTTGTGAACTTGACCAGCTTGATCTCTCTTGACATGAGTTTTAACGGGTTTGACGGCTCTATACCTCCTACATTGTTCTCCTCTTTGAAGACTCTTCAGTATCTAAACTTAAGCGAGAATGATTTTGGAGGAGAGATTCCTGGAGATGCGTTTGTGAACTTGACCAGCTTGATCTCTCTTGACATGAGTAGGAATAGCTTGAACGGCACTATCCCTCATGAATTATTCTCTTTGAAGACTCTTCAGCGTCTTGACTTAAGCAACAATGTTATTGGCGGTACGTTGAGTGGTGACATCAAAGAGCTCAGGAATCTGCAGGAACTGATCTTAGATGAGAATCTCATCGGTGGAGACATTCCTCCAGAAATAGGTAAACTAGAAAATAAATTCTCAAAAACTAAAAATTAGATTCATGTTATAAAGATTGAAGCTGTGTTAAACTGTTTCTTACCTAAATTTTACAAGGTAGCCTTGCCGAACTTCGGGAGCTGAGTTTGAGGAAGAACAAGTTCAATGGTTCTATACCGTTGTCGGTATCACGGTTAACCAAGCTCAATAGATTTGATGTTCAGAACAATTCCTTGTCTTCTGAGATTCCAGACGGTATTGGGAACTTAGTCAATCTATCAACTCTGTCTTTGAGCATGAACAAGTTGTCGGGTCGAATTCCATTGTCGATTAAGAATCTGAAAAACCTTGAAACCCTTGAGCTTGAGAATAACAATGGCTCGTTACGTGAGATTCCCACAGCTTGGTTGTTTGGTCTTCAGAAGCTGAAGATACTGCGGCTTGGAGGAAACAAACTGCAATGGAGCAACAATGCCTTTCAACAGAGTAAGTTAACACATCTGTCACTTAGATCTTGTGGCTTAGAAGGAAATTTTCTGGATTGGCTCAAGAATCAAACAACTCTTGTTTACTTGGATTTGAGCATGAACAGACTCGAAGGAAGTTTTCCCGAATGGCTAATTAATCTGACAATCGAAGTCATAATTTTGTCAGACAACAGACTCTCAGGCCCATTACCTCCAAATTTGTTTCAGTCTCAGAGGTTATCATGTCTTTTACTGTCAAGGAACAACTTCTCTGGTCAGATCCCTGATATGATTGGCGTATCACGGATCATAGTACTCATGCTGTCTGAAAACTACTTGTCAGGATCAGTACCAGAGTCTATTACAAAGTGCTCCAATCTGACGTTGTTAGACTTGTCAAAGAATAGATTATCAGGTGAATTCCCAAGGTTCGGTCCCGTGTCACCCCTTACGTGGCTTGATATATCTTCCAATGAGTTCTCCGGGGAAGTTCCAGCTTACTTTGGGGGATCCATCAGTATGCTCTTAATGAGTGACAACAATTTGAGTGGCGAATTTCCTCAGAACTTCAGAAATCTCTCAAATCTGATCCGTCTTGATCTCCATGAGAACAAAATCTCTGGAGATTTCGCGAGTTTAACCTCCCTGTTACCTTCCTCTCTAGAGGTTCTTAGCATGAGAAACAATTCCCTCAAAGGTTCAATACCAGAAGGCATATCAAATCTCACAAGGCTTCAGGTCTTGGATCTCTCTGAGAACAATCTTGATGGATATCTCCCTTCATCTCTTGGGAATCTTACATGCATGATAATGTCTCCTATGAGCTCATCTTTGTTTTCTAGTCGTGTCGGCAACACCGGCAGTACCGACGCAGAAAGGTTAATAGACATCAAAACACAAGATATATTTAGTCTTGTAGTGAACTGGAAGAAATCAAAACAAGTTCTTTTCCAGAGAAACTTATACCTCTACACTCTCGTAGATCTCTCCAAGAACAAGCTACACGGAGAAATCCCAGCTTCTTTAGGCAATCTTGAAAGGCTAAAGGTTTTGAACCTTTCCAACAACGAGTTCTCTGGATCAATCCCACAAAGTTTTGGTGATCTTCGCAAGCTAGAGAGCTTAGACCTATCACACAACAACCTCACTGGCAAAATCCCGAAAGCGTTATCCAAGCTAAGAGAGCTGAATACGTTGGATTTGAGTAACAACAAGCTTACAGGTAGAATCCCTGAAGGTCCTCAGCTTGACAGATTGAATGATCCAAACATTTACGCAAACAACAGCAAAATCTGTGGAATGCAAATCCGAGTACCATGCTCTACGCAGAAGAAGGAGCCATCACATGAAGAAGAAGAAGAAGAAAAAGAAGAGGAAACAATGTTTTCATGGAAAGCTGCAGCCATAGGTTGTCCTTGTGGATTTCTTATAGCACTTGTGTTTATGTACTCCAATGCAATGTGGAAGTAACAGAAATACTCATAAAAAAATATGTACAATAAACTTTTCCTTTAAATTACTACTCATCATAAAATATTTAAAATAAAATAATATTTTTCACAAAAAATATTTTAACCAAATAAAAAAATTATTTATGATGATTACAAAAACAAGAGGTTGATATGAAATTAAAATTAATTATTTGTTGCATCTTAGTGAAAATTTGGAGTTTTTATTATTTATTATTATTATTATTTTTTGCCAAAAACACTATTTATTGGATTTGCTAAGTAAAGTTTTTTACTTACATATAAATAATAAATGTGATGCATAACACAATTTCAGATTGCATTTTTTACATGTATTAGTAATTTGACTTGATATAATGTATCATTTTTAATCAAAATCATTATTGTTTAAAATAATTTTTAGGCTATTAAAATTTCGAATAATAAGACAAACAAAAAAATACAATTTTGTTTCTTCTACTCTGTGTTAGAAGTTTTCTTTTTTTAATCTTATAAATTGTTTCTGAACAAAACTTGTAATAAATGGCTCATATTTTAAGTTTGGGAAAAAAAAACAACAAAAATAAAATGAAAAAGGAAAAAACTTCATCTTCTCCGAGAGGGAGAATCTAGGGTTCTAGATTTATCTCTTCGTTCCTCTGTGATTTCTTCTTCTTCATCCCATCGATCTCAAGCTTCTTCTGATATTATAGAAAGTTTCAATCTTTATACATTTCGAGTAACCAAACAAAAACCCAGCTTAATCGAGCTCGCGAGTCGGTGGAAAAAAAAAACCTAAACTTAATGGCGAAAACTCGACCTGGTGTCGCTTCTTCATCGGCGAAGAGTAAGCTTGGCAAGAAAGATATCGACTCGTATACTATCAGAGGCACCACCAAAGTTGTTAGAGGTTAGTCCATTTCAAGCTCTATGTGAACTCTGTATAGAATAAATCACTCTTTTGGGTAATTGCAGATTTCTATAAACTGATTTTTTTGCTTTGAATTTTTGGATGCAAGCCTCTTGCTTTTGTCTCTACCAAGTAGTATAGTATATAACACTCAATTGAAAGGGAAAAAAAAATCTGTTCTTTTTATATAAACTTTATTGGATGCTTTGAGGTTTGATTCAATGAAGTTGTGTTACGTCACTACTGCTGAATACTTACACTTTGGAATATGTACTTTTATGCAGAATGTGATCTTTTTGGTAGATTTCGTTTTGTTTTGGAGTTATGAAGTGACATTTTTTACTGTATTGTATTTGCCATTTGGAAAGTGTGTGCCTTGGGCTTAATTGGTGACCAACTATGTGTATGCATTGCTTGATACGATGATACGGAACGATACTGCTTATGATCATTTGAGTATACTGTGTGGAATACAGATCTGCTGTTTTTGCTTTTATCAATTTAGTTGAACTTGGAAATGTGATTGTTGAGGTGGTTTTTTTTGCAGTGGGTGATTGTGTGTTAATGCGTCCATCGGATGCTGGTAAGCCTCCTTATGTGGCGCGTGTTGAGAAGATTGAAGCAGATGCTAGGAACAATGTGAAGGTGCATTGTCGTTGGTATTACCGTCCTGAAGAATCACTTGGGGGAAGGAGACAGTTCCATGGAGCCAAAGAGCTTTTCTTGTCTGATCACTACGATGTGCAAAGTGCACACACCATCGAAGGGAAATGTATCGTTCACACCTTTAAAAACTACACTAGGCTTGAAAATGTTGGAGCGGAAGATTATTATTGTAGATTCGAGTATAAGGCTGCTACTGGCGCATTTACCCCTGATCGAGTTGCTGTGTAAGTAGATATATAGTAATGAAGCTTGCCTTTTTCTCTCCTGTGATTTCCATGAGTTTTTATTTATTCTTTTTGGGATTTACTTGGCTCTACAGGTACTGCAAATGTGAAATGCCGTATAACCCAGATGATCTGATGGTGCAGTGTGAAGGGTGCAAGGACTGGTAAATGCTAATTTTCATCATTCTATTTGACCTCCTTTTTTACCAAGTATAGTTACTCAACTTGTAAGATATAATTCTGATGATAATATACTCTTAGAAAATTGCTATTCCTAATCCGGAACAACTTGCTTTGTGTAAAATTTCGGATATAAATGGTCTCTGGTACAGAAAAAGTCAGATCTCTGTATCATTCTTCTAGTTGAAAAGCCTATAGCGTTCTTGGGGAATTTGTTAGGAAATCATGTATGATATCGAATGCTGATGATAATATACTTTTAGAAATGTGTTATCCCTAATCCAGAACAACTTGCTTGTGTAAAATTTCGGATGTAAATGGTATCTGGTACAGAAAGAAAAAACAGATCTCTGCATCGTTCTAGTTGATAAGCCTATAGCTTTTTTGGGGAATTTGTTAGGAAAGAATAATTTACGCTGCTTGTTTGCTTATAGTTATCGCATCTGAAAATACTAGGTGCTCACTGTCTGAGCTCCTTGTGATGTCAGACTAATCAGAATTAGATATTGCGTACTATGTTCTTCTCATTAAATTGTAGGAGTTACAACTATGTCATTGTAGGTATCACCCAGCGTGTGTAGGCATGACGATTGAAGAAGCAAAGAAGTTGGAACACTTTGTATGTGTTGAATGCAGCTCTGACGAAGATGGAGTCAAAAGATCTCAGAACGGGTTTGCTTCATCACCAACCAATGATCTTAAGGTAGGTTTTGTCTTCGTTTTTTCAACTTCAGTTGTTACTTTGATAGTTCATCAACTTCAGTTGATAGCAATAAGCTTTGCCACCATCATTGACTCTATTTTTGAGATCTTAGTAAACCCACAAAAACCAAAATTCCATTGTTGATCTCTTCTCTCATCCGGATCAAATCCGTTTGTTTTAACTGCTTTGCTTGAAACAACTTGTTCTGGTGTTAACAACAACTTGGTGTGTTCAGGTGGAAGCCAAGCGCCGGAAAAGATGATCGCGGGTAAGAGCCTCTTATGAGTGGATATTAAAAGTTAACTTGAAGCTCTTTGGGTGCAGATTTAAGTTAATTAGGGTTTTGTCTTATCGTCATTTGATGTTGTGAAAAGAGAGAGAAAGAAGAACCAGAGAGAATGTGCAAAGAGCTGTATAGCCGAAAAATTTCATGGGGATAATAACTTAAAAATGTTTCAACGCACCTTAGAGATTTTTTGTTTCCTGTGGATTGTTTTTTTCTGAGAGAGAGAGACTCAAAACGTTGGACACACTTTGCCTCTGGCCAACTCAAATAAGTAAATATCAGATCCGACAGGAATGGTTAGTTAGTGTGCCTACCCGCCAGGTCGGTTTGTCATGCGAACACGGATTGTGATAACCAGGTCGGTTTTCTGGTGATAAAACCATGTCTAAACCGATGTCAGAGTTGGAACACAAACAAATTAAATAGGTGCATATCTTTTTTTTTTTTTAAAGTTCTGAACAGAAGTAGAATGCAAGCTAACTTTATGTTTAGTACCTGATTAAGAAACATTTGTCGCCGATAATTTCACATTTTGATTAGAATATTTATGTATAATCCTCCTCACAGTGTAGCTTATAATGAAAAAGGAAAAATATTTGGAAACAATAATAGAACTTATTCTTAACATTAAAACGAAAGAAATTTTTTTAAAAAAATTAATAGAACAAGAGGAATTGCAATGTATAACCAACAAAAAATCTTTAATTCAAAACTAACTATACTAACCACAAATCTATCATACTCTATGTATATTATATATTATTGCAAAATTTACCCTCATCTTCAAAACCTCCACCACCCTTACTACCACCGCCGCCACCTACGGCCACCACCGCAACCTTTGGCGGCCGGCCACCACCATCCTCCTCTACCACCATATCAAAACACTAAAACTGTAATTTTAAATATCCCTAATCCTATTTTCCTAACTTTAAGTTATTTGATATATTCTTTATTTTATTTATCATTTTGGTTATCACAGAAATTGGCCCATAGAACAACATGTATTTGTCATTTATATCTAACGTAAAAAAAATACTTTTTAGTTTGGAAAATAAAATGAAATATAATGCAAGATAAACTATTGAACTTCTAGTTGAATTTGTGTGATATTTTTTTGGTAAGGAGTTGAATTTGTGTGATTGGAAGCGTTTTGATGCGTCATTTATCAATCTACTAATAAAATATCAAATTTCGATTGGTTGTTTAAAATCTTATGTAGATGTTTTCAAAAATTTATAACTTCTATTTTTTATTAGTATAGATTTCTGATTAATTGTAACGTATCGAAATCCACATTTTCTTCTCCAAGTTTTTCCATTTAAATGGAGTTAAACGGCCATTAGTAACTCTACGTTAGTTTCCAAATTTTTGTCTAATATTTTGGTCTCACTCAAAAATATCAAAATTCTTACAATAGTAAAATATGATATAAATGATATCTATATACGATTCAGCTTTTGATATATATCTGTGTTATTAATCTTTTTCCCCGAAAATGTCTTACCATGAAGCCTAAGTTGGCATGTTTTCTTGCCAAAGGAATCATACTTTTGCAGTATATATAGTAAAACCTCTATAAATTAATAATTATAGACTAAATAACATTAGTTTGTTAAGTGTTAGAGATTGAAAGACCAATATATTGTTTACTTAATTAGTTTTAAACACATCTTACAAAAAAATATTGCACATACCATAGGTATTTACTCATTTTCTTAAGACAAATGTTTGTTTGTTTTTGTTGCATTTTCTGATTTGTATATAGGGTATATTACAAGTATGGTTACTTTTTAACAGTGATTTGTGCTCGTTACCTCTATAAGGAAGCGCTATTGAAATTTATGCCTATACATGTTGCTATTTTGGAAATTTAGGATTGATAATACTAGTTTATAAGTTTTATGAGCTGTGATGGGAAAGCTAACACTAATAATGGTGATCCAAAGCATCCTAATACAAGAAAAGAAAAACTGATTTTAGTCTATAATTTCATTATAAAAAATAATCAGAAACAAATAATAACAAAACCTAAAAACAAAATATTACTAATGAAAATTTTCAATATTAATAATGATTTTTAATTACAAACGCCATACACAATGTATCCTTAAAATAATTAAAATATATAAAAAACAATTCTGCGGCATAACGCTGGCATTATTCTATTATATCTAATATTTGAAAATTTGTCTAACATATCTCAAGAAAATCTTGCATTAGTAATAGAAGTTATACTCCCTGTTATTTGCACCAAGTTCAAGTAATAGATATATTCATTAAGCGTTTTTGGTCTCAGCATTTAATTTTATTCAAACATTAATTTAATTAAATTTTCAAATTGGTTTGTCTTTGTATCCAACCAAATCAACTTAGCCCAAATTGATTAATCTTAAACCGGATTAATCAATCACTGACCAAGTCAAAATCAAAATCCAACTTTCTTAAACAACAGATGGGCAGCATATTGCTGCATATTGGTTAAATCAAACTTCCTTAAGCATCTTGGTTAAATTGATTTATAGTTGAATGACCGTAATTAAATTAGAAAATTAAACACCGATTTCAAAGTTAGGCGAGGACAGTAATTTTAGCTGACAGAATATTAAAACATTAAAACGTAAAAGACTCTGAAAACATCTTTCTAAAAATACACAACACATAACAAACAATAAAACTAGAAACAAATTAAATATTTTGCTTGTAATTAGCTTATTTTTTTCTTATGTTTTGCTTGTAATTAATTTTTTTTTGCTTATAATTTATTTATTTTTGCTTTGAAACAAAAACAAATCAGGTATTGTTGGACTCCTACTTGGCATTTTTGTCGGTTTATTGATTGTTGGATGAGTAGCTTTTGAAATCTTTCTGCTCACGAAAAGGAAGCATAACATTCTTCGACTTCAAAATGAAACAATGACAAGTAGGCAGAAATCTGGTGATGATTACATTGAAGTAGAGAATTTTGTGATTCTTCTTTCATTTTTCAGGGAGGCTACGAAAATTTTAGCAAGCAGAACATGATTGGGAAATGTGCTTTCGGATCGGTCTACAAAGGGAAACTATAGAACGAAGATGTTGAGATTGCAGTGAAAAGAATGGGCCAAGTGATAAGAGGAAAAGGGCATCAAGAGTTTAGAGCTGAGGTGCGCACATTAACCAAGGTAAACCATAGAAATCTCGCAGTTCTGCATGGGCATTGTGTAGAAAGAAACGAGATATTGTTGGTATACAAGTACATGTCTCAAGGTAGTTAAGCAGACATCTATTCCAGTGGAAGGAAGAAGGGTTGAAGCCCCTTTAGTGGACTACACGGCTTACTATTGCATTGGAAGTACCAGATGGGTAGAACATCTGCATACTTTGGCTATTCAATGTTAGAGTTAAATACACAGAGATCTGAAACCGACAAACATTCTTCTGGGAGATGATATCCATGCAAAGGTTTCTGACTTTGGCTTGGTCAGGGCTACAGAAGAGGGCAGAGCATCTATCAGGACAAAGTGTGTGGGAACAGCTGGTTACATTGCACCTGAATATCAAAGTAAGGTTCTCCTTTAATTTCATCAGTAAATATCTATATCTGATCATCAATATATTTGATTTCTGACCGCTCAAATATTTGTAAATAATATGTCGGTCTGAAGTTATGTTGTAAAATAATAGGAAAAGTTTTTTGGCGGAAAAATATGTCAGAACTTTTTTTGACGGAAATTTTTTATTTTTTATTTTATTGATTAAATTATTTTTCATATAAGGGTAAAATGATCATTAAAAATTAAAGTAGGCCAAAAATGAAAGTGGTCAAAAAAATGATATTTTTGGAAAATGATATATCTTCTAACAAATTCTCAAAATTTATATATTTAAATAAAACAAAAAAATATATTTATTACATAAACAAATTTAAAATTCAAAATAATAATAGATTTTGTAAATAAAAATGATAGTAACCTGCACGTGCCGAGTAAAAGTCGAGATTGGAAGCGCGTTTTGAATTTGATGCGTCATTTATCAATCAATTTGATTAATAATTAATCCGTAACTAACGTATTAAACTTAGACAAGTCTCAAGCGGTATGTAAAGTTAAAACCGACGCCGTTAGCGTAGTATGCACCTTAAAGGCTTAAACGCTAGCCGTTGAAAAGGAGAAGACAAAGTCTCGATTTTTTTTTCCGATACTTTAACGGCCAGATTTAAAGGTTCCTGTCCATGTCTGATACGAATCGCTTGTTTTTCTTTGTCTTTCTGGGTTCCCTTTTCTTGTCGATTAAAATTGTTTCTTTTTCGTTTTAACCCATGATGTAAATCAGATATGAGCAAGAAAAATCTGGCGATTCTGTTGCGTGCCAGAATGAGATCCAACAATCCCACCACCAAATTCTCCCTCTCTCACTTTCCTGTAAGCTTTTTTTTCTTTTTTTTAATGTTCTTCGTTGTTTCATTTTTTTTACGAATTGGTTATAACATTGGCGATTGTGATCAAATTCACCCAATTTGTAATCATGGGCAATGAAAATTTTACATCTTTTGATTAAATTAGAAGAGTAAGGGAATTGGCTATGATCCATAGCTTTAACTTCAGTAAGAAAGAAAGAGGGTTTTGCTTCTTGAGATTTTTGAAAGAAGATAGGAATATATAATAAGGCCAGTTTGTTTGACTCTAAACTAATGGTTGTTGACTTGTTCTCAGAAGGAGATTCAATCTAATACTCAAGAGAATCATTCTAATGAAGGAATTAAGTTTGGTACCACAGGAAGGTAAAATACTCATTTTTATATTTGATTAGAACCTCTCTCATCTTTGAAAGAAGTGAGTTTTGTAATCTTTATATATTGATTTGGTGGTCGTTGGTTATGTTTGTCTAGGGTATATGATGTAGTTCGAGAAACAATGCACTCAGCTATCTCAGCTAGTAAAACCGGTGTATTAGACATTACTCTTAGTGATTTTCAAGAGGTAAACACTATCTCATTCTTGATTCCCTTCTTCCATGTGTTTAAACTTTTTAATCTGATTACACAGATATGGTTGTAGGGTTACTTTAGCCTTTCTCTTGAGGACCGTGGGAAGTTACTGCTTGTATTAGCCAAAGAATACGATGTTAACCGGGAGCAAGTACGAGAACTCGTTAAGCAATATCTCGGACTTGAAAATCCAGCTAGTGAGTTCTTTGTATTTTTGATTGCTTTTTAATTGTATTATTCCATGATTCTACATTGATGAGAAAGTATGTTTCTTTAGGTGGTGATGATGATAATAAGGAGGCTTTATCTTCTGTTTTCTATCGCATTGAGCGGAATCTGAGGCAATCTCTTAGGCCAACATATGAAGTTCTCTTTGAGAGGTTGAATACACATCCAGGAGGGTTGAGATTTTTGTCTATCCTCCGTGCTGATCTTCTGTCGATACTCACGTAATATTTCTCATCTTTCTTGTTTTGTGACTGGAAACTCAAAATAGTTGAAGATAGTTTTTGAATCAGATGGTGAAATATTTCCGGTTAGAATCTGACACTGATGGTTTGTTTCCAATGTATAGAAAAGAGAACATGCCATCTCTGCGAACGTTAGATTCTTTTTTAAAGGAGAAACTTGGTATGTGGCTTAGTCCTGCTTCTTTAGAGCTTCATCAAATTACTTGGGATGATCCTGCTTCATTGCTTGAGAAAATTGTCGCATACGAGGTATGCATTAGTTGTTTCCATTTAGAGTAATCTCAGCATTTTCAGATGGTTAAACTTTTTATCTAATAAAACATTATTTATAAGGCGGTGCATCCTATTAGCAACCTCTTGGATCTTAAAAGAAGATTGGGAATAGGCCGTCGATGCTTTGGATATTTCCATCCATCTATTCCTGGTTAGTTACTTAGTTCTTTTAGATACGTGTTTTTTTTAATTGTAAGTTAACCACATTCTTTAATCATCTTGCGCCGTGCCATTACTTTCAGGTGAGCCACTTATTTTTATCGAAGTTGCTCTTATGGAAACTGTTGCTCAGACAATTCAGGTCAAACTAATCTCTATCCTATACCGCATAGTTTAGATTCTTGGCTATGTGTCTAAAAATTACTCTGTAGCAGGAAGTTTTGTGGGACAATCCTCCCATACCAGAAAACCAAGCAACATCTGCTTTATTTTACTCGATTTCTTCAACTCAGGTTTGTGCATTCTCTTCCTGCATATCTGTAAATCTTGCATTTGTCATTTTCGATTCTGAAATCGTTTCTCCAGTTCAGTTCATGGTGTTGATTAAAGCTAAGGCTTATTGACTCATGTCTTATGTGTATGTGCAGCCTGGCTTAGCTGGGATAAATCTTGGAAAATTTCTGATCAAACGAGTGATTACATTGGTGAAAAAAGACATGCCACATGTTTCTGTGAGTCCTACTTTGGCTATTTTGTATGAAAGTTATTACTGAGAAAAGGCTCTATCTGCTTACTCAACAAAATGTTTTTTTTTTTTTTTTTTTTTTTTTGTTACAGACATTTGCAACACTTAGCCCCATTCCTGGATTCATGCAATGGCTCCTCTCAAAGTTATCATCTCAAACAAGATTTGCTGAAGGTGAGCGTGATACACAGAGCAATTCGCCTTCATCTACTTTTAGCGAGAAAGTATTACTACCTGAAGAGGAACAAGCCCTCATGAGTCTATCATAGTAAGAATTTATTAATAAAATTCTTCATGTATGTTCTTATCAACTATATACAAAATCATGTCCAAGGGATCAACTTAATAACCTTTTGTTTGCAGTGATTCTTCTTCAGGTAGCAACGGCATGGAAGTTCTATTGAATTTGCTATCAGTAAAGAACTGTGATTGGGCTACTTCACCTCGTATATTGCCTGTTCTAGAACCTATTCTTATGCGGTTATGTGCTAGGTATGTTCAGTCTTGGATGAGATGCAATAGTTAAATATGAATAATATAGGCATAAACTCTGTCTTGATTTTGATAGGTACCTCTTGCAAGAGAAGAAGAGAGGGAAAGCTCTAGACTCTGTTGCTAATTTCCACTTGCAAAATGGAGCGGTAAGTCCAGTGAATGCGATAGGTTTTATTGTTAATAGAGTGATTAAGATTGATAAGCTTTATTGTTTTTTGATATGTTACATAGATGGTTGAAAGAATAAATTGGATGGCGGATCGATCAGAGAAAGGTATTCATCAAAGTGGAGGCATTATGGTTAACTATGTCTATAGGTAAAGTAAACTCTGTATTCTGAAGTGATTCTGCTTCAAGGCTTTCATTTTTACTGGTCCTAAATCTGTTTTATTTTTGATTAATGACAGATTAGAGAATATTGAAGACTATGCTCAATCGTATTTTGGGTCGGGCAAAATCCATGCCTCTCCCGGTATCCATTCCCGTCTCTAGGTAAGAAAACTGATCAATGTGATTCTCGATTTGGTCATTCTCAAAAGAAAAAGGGTCTAGGATTAGGCCTGAGATTAACACAAGCACAAATGCACAATGGTGTATGTATGTACAAACGGTTATAAGTGTGTATACTCTCGAGACTATATATGTGAATGTGATTAGAAGAGATCTGAGGTTTCACGTATCGGAATCTGTTTCGACATGGCTAGTCTCCAAGACATATTCACGCATGAGTCTTGTGTTGGATCCATCTACGTTCTACATTTTCACAACACAAGATGCTTCCGTTACATACTTTACACTCAAATGTGTATAGAGATAAAGAAAGAGGAAGAGAGAGAAGAGAGAACCTTGAAGGCGAGGCGCTTCAGATTATCCCACTCGAAATCGTTTTTACAATAGGCAGACCGTACCTACGTGGTAACAACAGGTCAAACCGTAAATACACAAAAGTAAAGATGGAAAAAAGATGTAGAAGTCTTTTTAATGTCTTGAAAGAGAAAAGAAAAGCTTAGCTTACCTCTAAAATTCGAAGGGCTTGTTGCATTGGTCATGAATGACACCAAAAACAAAGTTTTTAGTTTAGTTATCATATCAAATATACGCGTACATAAAAGATATACACAGCATATGTACAATCACTTTTCTATAAAAGGATTGCACGAATATTTAGTAAAAAAAATTTCATCGGTTGTTTGGGAAAAGCAAAGAGATTTCGTGTAAATAACTAGGAAGAAAACATTGCCAAAAAAAAAAACTAGGAAGAAAGCGAAATTTGTTATAAAAAAGTATGATGCATAACTTGAAGAAACTAAATTCACTAGAGTTTATAAAATTTGGTAAACTTCATGAATGTGAGTGAACCTTGACTTCAAATTCCAACTTATATTCCTAACAAGTTTCACTAGAAACCTTATGCTAGATAGATATATTATACTAACTTATAGTGATATTTTGTTACCTAAATTCATGTGACGTGAAGAGCGACGCATCAGAGTGGCACAAAATTTATCGCCGTCACTTACAGAGTTTGTCTCTAAGAATTCTCTTAACTCCATATATGCCTCAGGGTTATAACTCTGTCATTGATTAACAGAAATTGAGAATTACTATAATCGAAACACCTAAATTAAATAAATTAAAAACAAAAATCATTATACTGACCTCAAGCTGAGCAGACACTATCCTCACTGCAACGTAAGTAAAGAAGTCATGAAGATGCTTCGCTGCCTTAGCCTCCGGAGAAGCTTCTCCAAAGCCTAATTCAATTATTCCAAGAAAATATACATATTTAGAAAATAAACATTAATCTATATAGAGAAACTGTGTATGGATCAAAATTCAAAACCACACTTTGTGATTGATATGTCATCAAATATTATTTACATACCTGGAACGTACATCTTGTTAGAACAAATTCGAGTTTGTTTGCATTTTCGCGAACTCCTCATAAATGGATAAGAAAGCGAATGTATTTTTCGAAATTTTGGATTAAGGTAAGAGAGGTAAGATTGATGGAGAAGGAGTGAAGAAGATGATGACTCCATTGAAATATTTGATGAAGAAAAATTGCAGGAGAGGCATTATTGTTTTACTAATTTGGTCGTATATAAGAGAATGTATTAGATTCACACATTAAAATATCTAGGTAGGATATGGATAAATAAATATCTTCTAGTTGAAAGTAAAGAGACAAAACATCTTTTGTTATTGTAACGTCAAATATATCAATATGTATCTTAAGGTTTTGATACCAATTTTAAGGTTTTCAAAAAAATGAAATAAAAATATATATATCTTCAAATAATAATGATTTTATTGTTGTTGATACCAATTAATCAGCAAGCTTTTTGGGATTATTGAAAAGAGCATGTGTCAAACGAAATTATTGTACCCACTAAAATCATAAAAGAAGAAAAGGGTATAACATTTTTGTTTGACCAATTAAAAAAACCACAATTCTCTTGATGACAGACTATGTATAACTTGCACACTAAAAAAAAAAAAAAAAAAAACTATGTATAACTAACTACTCATCATGACAAAGTAACCTTAAGTTAGACTTTAATCCTGACGATACTATAGCACCTCTAGAAACTACCGTCTGTCTACTGCCCGTCATGCACCAACGACCCTACGAACAGTAGCTAGCACAACAACAACAACGATCCGCTCAAACATCAAATACATTACCAAACAAACGCCAACACGACGCCCTAACGTAAGTTACTTCCTGTTTTCATTAGTGTGCCCTTTCACTATATAGCGAGCTCACCACTAGTACTAGATATGCTCTTTAAGTACGTAATTTGAAGCAAACACTACACATACCAGTACCACGACAACGAGAGGTAGATTAATTAAGTTTGGTACATATAATCTAGTAATCAAATATTTCAGGAAATAAACTTTATCCTTTTCGCTGTACTGTTTATGATTCCATTATTCTAAATTCAGCAAATCAAGTGGATGATGATGGAACACCTCACCTTACCCACTTTTACAAACGTTGGCCCAGGATCATCAATATCATATCAAATTATCAATGTCACATAAATTAAATTTCATAATCTTTTACTACCTCTGTATCACAATAGATGATGTTTTAGTATTTTTACAAGAATTAAGAAAAACATTTAATGTTTAGCAATAAGTGTATTATTTATTTATAAGAATATATTTTTATAATTATTAACCAATAATATTTCATCAATCTTTTAAATTCTCATTTAATGATTCTTGAAATTTGCAATTTTTTAGCATTAATTGATAAAGTATACAGAAAATCATTCTTTCTGATACAAAATAAAATCCTAAAACATCATCTATTCTGATACAGAGGGAGTAGTAGTTATACAGACGTGCCGTTACTTTTAGGTCAAAGTCAAAATAGTAATTAAAACTGGTGTAAACCACCGATCACATGAGATGCGCGTGTTTAACACAATTAATTGTCGACACAACACGTGTAAACTGCTCTTATCTTATCTTCGTGTCGCAGGATTCATATTGGTGCGTGCGTGGGAGTTCACATCACGTTTCTTACTCGACGCGTGCCATATGAATCTTTGCATTTACGAGCTTAACTACCGTTATTACTACAGAAAGTCCCATGTTCATTCAAAATAGCCGTTAGGATCTCGACAACTTGGCAACTACTGTTACAATAAATTCTCATAAAACCCAATTTTTGACAACTACAAACGGGCGTAAGTATTTTGACGGACAAAAAAAGGGGGAAAAATGGTAAATAAATATTCCATCCAGTTTCACAAAAAACAATAAATATTGTTTAAAATTTTAATGTAACATTCAGTTTATTTTTTAATATAATTTTAAATCCATAGAAGAATAACAAAAATCAATTTTAATTTAAACGGTATAAAATAACATTAGAAAAAGGGTAAGAAAATAATTGAGAGTAATACTTTTGATAACACTTTTAATGCAATTTTTTTTTATTAGCAAATATTAAAATGGTACAGATTACCAATCAAAACAGATTATTCCATGAAAAGAGTTTTGTTTTTAGCTTTTGGGTTTGTAGAATTTTAGCTCTTTTTTGCATAAAAGCTTCTCTATTGGTTAATCAAGTTCTATTTGAGCATCCATCCAAATTTTACTTTTACTTAAAAGAGTGATTTTACTAATTTTGGAGACTCCTGATTTTATCTTTAAGCAGCTTTCTATTCTTAACTTTCTATATAGACCTCATCATTAGAATAACATATATATATATATAAAAAATTATCTTCTTCCACATTGAGGCCTGGTGGTGGTGGACATGAAAAACAAAGACTATACCACATAAACTGTATTACTATACCTTTAGATGGATCTGAATTATTTCATTAGCTTTAAAAAAAATTGAAAGGTACAGATTCTATAGCACCACGACAAAAAAAATAAAAAGATGTTTCTTCTCAATCATTTTATTTTTTAATATACAGGACCAGGTTTAAAGGGAAAACTCATATGTCGGTATGTCTCTTTGAGTGTCAAGATCTAAAGATATTTTTCATAAGAAGAAAGAGACAAAGAAAACTTCAATAATTTTAATTTATTTTATTCCATACGAACTGTTATTTTCGTAACTTCTAAAAATCAAAACGGTCCAGAAAAAATTAAAAACTTTTGGATAAAAAACTGATAAAGAAAAAATGCTTTATCTAATAAAAACGAAAAAAAGAATCGTCTCATCTACTTATTGGTTACAGTATTTTTTAATATAGAAAGGGGTCCGACAAAAACTTTAACTAGAGAGACTGGGGCAGGTCTGGTTCAATCTCCATCATCAGTATCCCTTTCGACATCCTTCATTAACACTGACGAATCAGTGTTACAATAATTTCTCAAAGAAACGCAAAAAATAATTCAAAGATTACTATTTTATAATCTTTTTATCTTCTCTTTTGCTCTCTCAGTCTCTTCTTGTGCGTGTGTTTACGCCGTGTGTGGCTTTGCGTGTTAGTTCGTTCATCAGTGCTTTTTAGCTTATCCTCCTCATATGAATCTCGAGGCAATCTTTTCACTGCCTTTTCTCACTCCCCATCTCTAGGGTTTCTCTCTCTCTCTCTCTCTTGAATTCTCTAAATTTCATTCTCTCTTTTATGGAGTACGTTTGTGTAAAAGCTTAGATTTTTAATTTGGGTTTCAAGCAAACAAAACAAAAAAAGATACGATTTTTTATGATGCCCTGATTTTGTTTTGCGTTTTTTACTTGATTTAGAGCAAAAAGCTTATGTCTTTACGCTTTGGATCTCCTTCGTAATTCAGATCTTGTGTATGTTAAAGTTACAAATTTCATAATTGAAATCCTTTGTCTGGGTTTGTTCTCAAAGCTCTTAAACCTGTTTTCCTGTATAATTCATCCAATTTGGGGGAGCTTAATGTTCGATGCAGTCTCTAGGTTCTATTTTTGATATGTGTCCTTGTTCGTAATCAGATTTGAATCTTAAAGCTTCTATTTTTTATGTCTTGGTATTAACAAAGTGTGATTCTTTCAGGTTTAAACTGTGAGCTATTTGGAGCGACAAAAGTAACAAATCATGGCAACACTTCAAGACATTGGTCTAGCAGCAGGGATAAACATCTTCACTGCATTCATTTTTTTCGCTATCTTTGCTTTTCTAAGGCTTCAGCCATTCAACGACAGGGTTTACTTCTCGAAATGGTACCTCAGGGGGTTAAGAAGCAGCCCTGCAAGTAGCGGAGGATTTGCAGGGCGGTTTGTGAATTTGGATGTGAGATCATACCTCAAGTTCTTGCATTGGATGCCTGAAGCTCTCAAGATGCCTGAGCGTGAGCTGATTGATCATGCTGGTTTAGACTCTGTTGTGTATCTCCGGATTTACTTGCTCGGGTAAGGAAAAGATCTAGCAAGGGTCATTATGTTTTTAAGACTATTTTTAGAATCAAGAAGAGGAAAATAAGTTGACTAAGAAAGTCTTTAGAAAGCAAAACCTTGTCTTAAGTCTGTCCATAAGATTTGAATCATTTGGTAGTGTGAATATTGTTTTTTTTTGGTTACCTAATTTCGCAGGCTTAAGATTTTTGCTCCAATAGCAATACTTGCTTGGGCAGTGCTTGTACCGGTCCATTGGACAAACGATACGTTGGAGTTGGCTAAGCATTTAAAGAATGTAACTTCAAGTGATATTGACAAACTGTCAATTTCAAATATCCCACAGCATTCACTTAGGTTTGTTACAATAATCTTTGAGCGTGTGTGTTCTTTTCATGAGGTTTAATTGTTGGTATTTAAGTATAATCTCAGTTTGTTTTTTTTTGAGTTTTCCAGGTTTTGGGCTCATATTGTAATGGCTTACGCCTTCACAATCTGGACTTGTTATATGCTGATGAAGGAGTATGAGACAGTTGCTAACATGAGGCTTCAGTTTGTTGCCTCAGAAGCCCGTCGACCTGACCAGTTCACTGTAAGATCCGTTTCTTTTCCCTTGGTTTAAACTCAGAACAAAACTAAGTCAATGATTTGTATGTAAGTCGCTGGTGCTGATGGTGTATGTCGTGAATTTTTGACAGGTTCTTGTTAGGAATGTACCTCCAGACCCAGACGAATCTGTGAGTGAGCTTGTGGAGCATTTTTTCCTAGTTAATCACCCTGATCACTACCTCACACATCAGGTAACAAAGTTTCATAGGATAACTTGACCTTTTCATATGCATATCTTGGCAGAAAACAATTTCTATTGTCTTTTTTATAAACTTGTCGAATCAACAATATATAGGTTGTATGCAACGCAAACAAGCTCGCTGATTTGGTAAGTAAGAAGAAGAAGCTGCAGAATTGGCTTGACTACTATCAGCTCAAATACTCTAGAAACAACTCTCAGATCAGACCTATGACAAAGGTACTTAAAAGTGTTAAACTTGATGATGTTTCTTTTCTTCTAGCTCTTATTCTCATAAGTCGCTTCTATTTAACAAAAACAGCTTGGGTGCCTTGGCTTGTGTGGACAAAAAGTTGACGCAATCGAACATTTCATTGCTGAAGTTGATAAAATATCCAAAGAGGTATGCTTTTTGTGGTCTGTCTTACCTGACTTCCATTTTTGTGCCATCTTATGCTTAAATGTTCCTTTTTGGTTCAAACTCGTCATTGTTTGTAGATTGCTATAGAAAGGGAGAATGTGGTGAATGATGAAAAGTCAATCATGCCAGCATCTTTTGTCTCTTTCAAAACCCGTTGGGCTGCTGCTGTTTGCGCTCAGACCACACAGACCCGAAACCCAACGAAATGGCTAACCGAATGGGCTGCAGAGCCGCGTGATGTATATTGGCCAAACCTTGCGATACCATATGTTTCTTTGACTGTAAGAAGATTGCTCATGAACGTAGCCTTCTTCTTCCTTACCTTCTTTTTCATCGTCCCTATTGCGTTTGTACAATCTCTTGCTACTGTTGAGGGAATTGAGAAAGTTGCACCGTTCTTGAAAGTTATCATTGAAGAGTGAGTTCTTCTTCTCTAGCATTGTTCCATTCTTTCATGACATTGAATAATGTACTGAAACATTTCAACTAACATTGTCTTTTTTATTCACAGTAAGTTCGTGAAGTCGGTGATACAAGGTTTGCTAGCCGGTATTGCGCTGAAGCTTTTCTTGATCTTTCTGCCATCCATACTGATGACCATGTCCAAATTTGAAGGCTTTACATCAATTTCATCCTTGGAAAGACGTTCAGCGTCAAGATATTACATATTTAACTTAGTGAACGTCTTTCTTGCAAATGTTATCGCTGGAGCTGCGTTTGAGCAGCTCAACTCTTTCCTCAATCAATCACCAAATCAGTACGTGACTCCTTCTTTCCCTCTCTCTCCCTCTGTTAATCTTTCTTTCTTTTTTCTAAGGACTCTTCTTTTTTCAATGTGAGCAGAATCCCCAAGACAGTTGGCATGGCGATACCGATGAAAGCAACCTTCTTTATAACATATATAATGATTGATGGTTGGGCAGGAGTTGCAGGAGAGATTCTCATGCTGAAACCTCTCATTATATTCCACCTCAAAAACGCATTCTTGGTGAAAACAGAGAAAGACAGAGAGGAAGCAATGGACCCGGGAAGCATCGGTTTCAACACGGGAGAGCCTCAGATACAGCTTTACTTCCTTCTTGGTCTTGTCTACGCTCCCGTGACACCAATGCTTCTTCCTTATATCTTAGTCTTCTTCGGTCTTGCTTACATCGTCTACCGCCATCAGGTAAATATTAGTTTCTTCTTCACCTATAAAAATTGGTCATACTGGATCATTTAAACAAATCTGCCAAAC
The DNA here is from genome assembly GCA_023657505.1 of Camelina hispida. NCBI lineage: Eukaryota > Viridiplantae > Streptophyta > Magnoliopsida > Brassicales > Brassicaceae > Camelina > Camelina hispida. The sequence goes on along the minus strand of CP094636.1, from coordinate 5,468,469 downwards.
TTGAACAGTTTGTTCTTTTTGTTTTCTTATTCTTAGATTATAAATGTGTATAACCAAGAGTACGAGAGCGCTGCTGCGTTTTGGCCAGATGTTCATGGACGGGTTATAGCGGCATTGATCATATCTCAGTTGCTTCTGATGGGTTTGTTGGCTACAAAACGTGCTGCTTTAGCTGCACCTTTTCTCATTGCTCTTCCAGTGATTACTATTGGTTTCCACCGCTTCTGTAAAGGCCGTTATGAACCCGCCTTTATCCGTTACCCTTTAGAGGTCAGTTTCTTCTACGTATCTGATAAACATCTCCATTATAATCTTTGTAACATATATATTGCAAGTTACAAGCCCCGAGATGGGAAAATGTTGATGTTTTACAGGAAGCTATGATGAAAGATACATTGGAAAGAGCAAGAGAGCCGAATCTGAACTTGAAAGGCTACTTGCAAGACGCTTATATTCATCCGGTTTTCAAAGGCGGTGACGACGACGATGACAGTGACGTGGTCGGAAAATTGGAGGATGAAGTCATCATAGTGCCAACGAAACGCCAATCGCGGAGGAACACTCCGGCACCAAGCAGAGTTAGCGGTGAATCTTCTCCATCTTTGGCCGTTATTAGCGGTAAAGAAGTCTAGTTTTTAACCGATTACAGTAAAAAAGCAGCATACGACCAAAAAAGTATGAATATAGTTCGTGTATGTGTGTACTTTATTATGTACATAGAGAGAGGTTTGTGTTTTTTTTTTTTGCTTAGACGTTGTTGTTAATGTGTTTCTTCTATTGTCCAAGTAAAAAGTGTCGGAGTAGAAGTGTCGGGGTCTTTACTTCAGTGTATTTTCAACCATTCGTTTTCTTGTTTATTCAGCAAGATGCCAAGATTGTAAGTGTGTGATTATTCTAATTTCGTATAGCATTACAAAAATAAAGTGATTATAAAGCATATAAACAAAATAATAAAACATTAACTGCATAACTTTTTTTATTCAATAGAGATACATACAAAACAAGAAATATTCCTTATCTAACAATAGAGGTTACATGATTGACCTAGTCGATATCCTAACATAACAATGTCGTGACTTATAGAAAGCCATATTACAGAATAAGATATTGAATCTTGTTAGGTAATAGTAGCTAGAGGTTATATGACTTAAAAAATTTCAAACTACTGATATTACAAACAGTAAATATGTCGACAACATAACAATGTCGTGAAGCTTATACAAAGCCATATTACAAAATAAGATTCAATCTGATTTATTGGTTTAGAAGTTAGATGTCCAAAGTCGATATTAATCAGTCAAATCGGCCGAATATATATTCGGTTTGGATCCACAAACTTCATTTTTGAGAAGGAGGATCACATTCTTCCGTTTGGAACCAATCCATCCAACAACGCTTGCTAGTTAGAGAGTTTTAACTTCAGGTCGAAGAACATATATAATTCAAATTGTAAACCAACCATACATCATAACTCAATCTTAACTTTAAAAAAATAAGTTTAACACTTTGAGGGCCAATCCAATCCATAATGTTTGGTTGCCTAAAGCAAGATAATACATTAAGCTCATTAACAAGAATATAAAGATAAACGTTTTCACTGAAAATGACGCTCTAAAATTTATAATATGCATCTAATGTCTAAAATCATAATTTTACTGGTTTTAGGTCAAGGTTCGACCTTAAACATTTTAAAGTTATCTATGAGTTCCAGTTATGTACTTATGTCTATAACCAAACTTCTTAACTCATAGTATCTGATACAACTAATCAAAACCTTATGTCTAGAGAAATACATAGTTTTTGGAAGGGACAATCTTCATTATATGTCATCACCATACTTTTTTTTCTTGGCCGTCCTAGACTCCTAGGTCCTAGCCATGCTTTTGTTCCTGGAAGATCTTGCTACAATTAGCCAGATACTGGAACGGTGTTTGTGTTCCTTGAAGATCTTGCTACATTTATCCATATTGCTTTTTAACGGTGAGTAAAAAAAAAAAATTATTAATTATTTTAGCCGTTAGACCAAAAACTATAACAATACAATTTTGTTGATGAGAACGATGTCGTTTCGGTAATCTTGATCTCAAGGTTCAAAAGAGCACACACTTATCTCAATTATCCACTGAACCATTCGTCTCTGGCAAAGAACCAGAATGAGCTCTCATCAAATCCTCCAATTTCGGTCTGACCCGTTTGTGCTGTCACACTGTTGCCCCCATACAGTCCTCACAAGCTCTCTCACACTCCATTCTCCTCTAAAGCAGCCTTTTCCCGGTCTCCGTTTCCGTTGGCGTCGCTCTAATCACATTGGAGTCAGGAGTTCAACGACGTCTGAGTCTCATGGTAGCAAAAAAGAAGCTTTGACTTCGGAATCGGCCACTACGTTGATTGAATTGAAAAGGGTCTATCCGTTTCACGAAATTGAGCCCAAGTGGCAACGCTATTGGGAAGATAACAGAACTTTCCGGACACCAGACGATGTCGATACTTCGAAACCTAAGTTCTACGTCCTCGACATGTTTCCATATCCAAGGTCTCTTTTTTATTTTTCACTATTGATTTTGTAGAAAAGTTCACAAATTTAGCTAATTGAGAAGCTGTTGTAGTATAAAGTTGTGGTTTTTTTTTCAGATAAATTTTAGTAGCATCGTTGGATTTGGGTTTTGTGGAAAAGATGATTTTTTTTTGTGTGTGTTGTGTGGTTTGTTTCCTTCAGTGGAGCAGGATTACATGTGGGGCATCCATTGGGTTATACAGCAACTGATATATTAGCGAGGCTTAGGCGTATGCAAGGTTACAATGTTTTGCATCCTATGGGATGGGATGCTTTTGGATTGCCTGCAGAACAATATGCTATTGAGGTTCGTTTTTTTTGTTTATCATTTATCAAATCATTATGGATGCTTTTGTTGATAAACTGTTACAAGTCCTTATTGTTTTTTTGTTATCTGCATTGCAGACAGGAACTCATCCGAAAACTACAACATTGAAGAACATTGACCGCTTTCGTTTACAGGTGATGTATTTCTTTCAATGTAGCACCAGCCTAGTAATGTTGTGCTATCGGTTTGGTTGTGAAAAATGTATGCTTGTTTCATGGTCTAGGGTTACTGATCCTTGAAGATTATGCAAAAGGATCTTTAATAATGTGTAGATGTAACTAAAGCCATTACTTTGGACTGTTTTGGTTAGGTCTTACCATGGGAATAAAGAGGGACCTTAATGAATGTGGTTCTTTTGTTTGTTTGCAGCTCAAATCACTTGGCTTCTCTTACGATTGGGACCGTGAACTTTCTACAACAGAGCCAGACTACTACAAGTGGACGCAATGGATCTTTCTTCAGCTTTATAAGAGAGGTTTGGCATATCAGGTCAAGAAAATCATTGTCTACTTCACAAGTTAAAACTGTGCATTTGTGTATAGAAAAGTTCTTTGAAAGATTGTAAATTCAGGCTGAAGTACCCGTCAACTGGTGCCCGGCTCTTGGTACTGTTTTGGCCAATGAGGAAGTGGTGGATGGTGTTAGTGAGCGTGGCGGTCACCCAGTTATAAGAAAGGTAATATCTTTTACCATCAGGGAAAATTACATCTCTTTTTCCCTCTACCGAAATCTGTATTCCTCTGTTTTGAAAATTCTCATGAATTTTACAGTGACATTGTTTATTACCAAGCAGCCGATGAGGCAATGGATGCTGAAGATTACTGCATACGCTGATCGTCTTCTAGAAGATTTAGACGAGCTTGAGTGGCCTGAAAGTATAAAGGAAATGCAGAGAAACTGGATTGGAAGATCTGAAGGAGCTGAATTGAACTTTTCAGTTCTTGATGGCAAAGGCCAAGAAACTGACAAAAAGATTGCAGTTTACACCACGAGGCCTGATACACTTTTTGGAGCAACGTATGCTTACACGGATTTATCACATTTATGATTCAAATCCAAATTCTTAATTTTGATTGCTCTATATGATATGTTCTTCCATTCGCAGTTACATGGTTGTGGCACCAGAGCATCATTTGTTGTCTTACTTTGTAACCTCAGATCAGAAACAACAAGTACGTTTCTTTTCATTTCTTTCGATCTCATTATACAAATTTCCTTTCATATGATTATCATGAGTCCTCTTATATGATTACAGGTTGAAGAATACAAAGATTTCGCTTCGAGGAAAAGTGATCTTGAAAGAACAGAACTTCAGAAGGAAAAGACTGGTGTATTTACGGGATGTTATGCGAAAAATCCAGCTAGTGGGGATGCTATTCCCATTTGGGTAGCTGACTATGTTCTAGCAAGGTAAGTTTGTTCTAACTTCCAACTATTTACATTGCTTTGAATTGAATTTGTGTGAAACAGATAACTTTGTTATATGTGACAGTTATGGAACCGGAGCAATCATGGCAGTCCCAGCTCATGATACTCGGGATAATGAGTTTGCGTTGAAGTATAACATTCCAATCAAGTGGGTAGTGAAAAATGAGGCAAACTCAAGTGATGATGCCAAGCAAGTTTATCCCGGATTAGGTCTGATTGAAAATTCATCAAGTTTAGAAACAGGACTTGACATAAATCAACTATCTAGCAAAGAAGCTGCTTTGAAAGTTACTGAATGGGCTGAGAGAACCGGCAATGGAAATAAAAAGGTTCGTCTTGATGTCTTTCTCATTTGGATTGTGTACATACTTTTCATCTTGTTTCTTACTCAAAAGGCTTTTGACAGGTAAATTACAAGTTGAGAGATTGGCTATTTGCACGGCAGCGTTACTGGGGTGAACCTATCCCAATCTTAATTTTGGATGAATCTGGTGAAACTATTGCGGTTTCAGAATCTGAACTGCCACTCACTTTGCCTGAGCTAAATGATTTTACTCCCACTGGAACAGGGGAACCACCACTGTCAAAAGCAGTTTCATGGGTATGTTTTTGCAGTTAATATGATTAGTGTTAATATGATTAGTTTTTGGATACGTAAAAGTCTCTGTACATTTTTGGTTACTATCGAATGTCTTTGCAGGTAAACACCGTAGATCCTACAACAGAAAAACCTGCCAAAAGAGAAACAAGCACTATGCCACAATGGGCTGGCTCTTGCTGGTAAATGTTTCATAATAAGCTCTTTGTTACCCTTGTTGACTCTTGTATATAATTTCCACGTTACACATAATGTATCTACCAATTGGGAATCCTTGATGCTCTCTACTAGTGATGGTTCTAGGATAGGCTAGGCCAAAATGGATGGATCTATAACCTTGTTGAATATATGACCCAAAGTGTTGTTGAATTTTACACTGAGAAACTAAATGAATTTACCTGATATGCTTTATTGTTTATTCATGATATTCCCTTCGTCTCCAGGTACTATCTGAGATTCATGGACCCGAAAAACCCTGAAGCATTAGTTGACAAGGAAAAAGAGAAGTGAGAGCCTTTTACAGAAAGCATTAGTAGAATCATTCCATTTCGGTAAAATTTTCTTCTAATTACTTATATTGTGACAGATATTGGAGCCCAGTAGATGTATATGTTGGTGGTGCTGAACATGCTGTTTTACACTTACTATACTCGAGGTTTTGGCACAAGGTGTGTGTCCTTTGAATCCTCTCTTTCTTTTAGCTATCTCGTGATCCAACCGTAACCTCTGTTGCTGCATCATCACAGTTACTTTATGACATTGGTGTTGTGTCGACGAAAGAACCCTTCAAGTGTGTCATAAATCAAGGAATCATCCTTGGGGAAGTAAGTTTACATTTTTCCCCACCTGCTTCAGTTTTACAAATTCCGTTGAATCTTTTCTTCTTAATAGTGTTACGTTGCAGGTCCAGTATACAGCTTGGAAAGACCAAGAAGGAAATTATGTAACTGCAGATACCGAAGAACTGTTAAATGAATATCAACAAGTGACAATCCCGGAAGAAAGAGTAAGAACCTTCTTTCGCATTCACCAAAACTGATAGGTTCTTCGATGTTTTAACCTTATGATTTTTAATGGTCTAGGTTATGAAGTCCGGAGATCATTTTGTTCTGAAGGAGGAGCCTAGTATTCGTCTAACTCCACGAGCTTACAAAATGAGCAAAAGTAGAGGAAATGTCGTAAATCCTGATGATGTTGTGTTAGAGTATGGTGCAGATTCTCTACGTTTGTATGAGATGTTCATGGGACCATTTAGGTGAACTTCAATACCAAATTTGTTTCTTCAGGTTTTAATTAGCGCTTTCTCAGTGTTTATATCTTCTTGCATTTCCTTCTACTAGGGACTCAAAAACTTGGAACACGAGTGGGATTGAGGGTGTGCATCGTTTCTTGGCAAGAACATGGAGACTAGTCATCGGTTTGCCTCAATCCGACGGTTCTTTCAAAGATGGAACCATAGTGACTGATGATGAACCGAGCCTTGATCAACTCCGAACTCTTCATAAATGCATAGCTAAGGTCATCTCATTCCCCAAAAGGATCCCTTTGTGGTTTGAATACATCTACTTAAGATTCATATGTTAATTTGCAGGTGACAGAGGAAATTGAGAGTACACGATTCAACACGGGAATTTCAGGAATGATGGAGTTTGTTAATGCAGCATATAAGGTTAAATCTTAGACTCTTATATCAGCTAGCTTTGTAATCTGCTTTAAAAAGTACTGATTCTCTGGTTTCTTCTTATTTTGACAGTGGAATAATCAACCTAGAGGAATCATTGAGCCTTTTGTTCTTTTGCTCTCACCTTACGCACCTCACATGGCTGAAGAGCTTTGGTCACGGTTAGGCCATCTGAATTCTCTGGCGTATGAAAGCTACCCTAAGGTAGAGATAGCAAACAGAACATGTAAACACAACAGTGGATAATGTTTTTGTGGTACTGACTGTATTGGTTTTTATGCAGGCTAACCCGGATTACCTAAAGAACACAACTATTGTTCTTCCAGTTCAGATAAACGGCAAGACAAGAGGCACCATAGAGGTTGAAGAAGGATGTTCTGAAGATGATGCTTTTGTTCTTGCCTCACGGGACGAGAAACTCAGGAAATATCTAGACGGACAAGCAATCAAGAAGCGAATCTATGTGCCTGGGAAAATCCTCAACGTTATCCTAGACCGTACTAATGTCAAGGTCACTACAAAGTAGGATTTAGAAAGAAAAGGAAAAAAGAACAATAACAGAACCTCTCAAATCTTGGGTTAACTCAAAATCTCTTTTGAATTCCATCTTATAGAAAAAAATATTCTTTTAGAAGCAAAAAGATCTGTTCTTAGAGAAAATCAGACGCAACAGTTGCTTCTTTCCATCCTCTTTGCCGAGCTCGAAGCTCCCACATGTAAGATAGTCTTCTCTGTCCATCTAGAGTTGCCTCTGCTTTCTCTCTTGCTAGCTCACATGTTTCCATCCCCATACTGCATTTATCAGCTTCTTTTTGATACTGAGAAGCCGCTTTCTTAGCATCTAGCAGCAACCTATCTGCACGCCATTCGTCTTCTTGAGCTTGTGCTTCTCTTAGCTTCAGCTCTTCAGCTACCATTTCAGTGAAACTACTCTCGTTCTCTTCACTCCCTTCCCCGCGCCGCATGCAATCTTGGCAATAAAACAAGGACCAACAAAAATGCACATGAAATCTACAACATTTTAGCAATTTTACTATATATATATATATATATATATATAAAGTTATTGCCAGATATATGTATACTCACCCAAGAAACTGTGATTGCTCAATCCTGCAGAAGAAACATAGAATTAAACGCATCAAAAGTTGGGTTTGTGACCAAAGGGAAAGAAGAAAGGAAGGACAATGATAATGATGATGATTACCGTCGGGGATGGAGAGGAGAGGTTGAGAAGAACAGTCACAGTCACAAGGAGGGCAAGGGTGGAGAGAATCTGCAATGGTCTCGTTGAGATGCCAATACAGAGAAGGACCTGCGATGTAGGCGACAATACATAGTCCCATTACCCCTGTTACCAGCTTCGCCGTCTTCTTCTGCCTTCTGGTCATCTCTCTATTTCAATCTCTCTGCAAATTAATGGTGTCTTCTCTTTTCTTTGAATCTTAGAAGATTCTCAGTAACTAATCTCCTTGACATCTCCCCCAAGTATTGGATCCCTTCCAAAGTTCTCGCACTTTTAGATCCTATTTTTAGTCAATGCTCTACAAGTATATAATTTATGTCATAATTATACCGTGGTTACATTATTAGATTGATCACATAGGTTCTCTGAACCAAACTGCATCATTTCCCTGCTAAGAAGTTTTAATAGAGACACTGTTTCATCTGAATGTGAAGTATGATTCATGAAAAATGTTATGGTTCTCCTGTTTATCTCGATTTTGCTCCATCCCGGGAGCTTTTTTAGACCGAGAGACCTCATCTGATTCCATGATTCACTTACCTCGTCCCATCTCTTCATCGCAGCAAAAGACTGTCCAAGTCTAACGTAATGTCCAGCGTCCACTGGCTTCAACTCAATCATATCCTGACAAAGTATATCTTCGACCTCTGTTATCCCATTTGCACGGCAAGCATCGAGTATTATACCCAAGACATCGATCGAAGGTTTCATAAAATTCTCTTTGTAGAACTTGAACGCATCTTCTACTCTTTTAGCTCTACATAGAAGATCAACCACACAAGCAAGGTGTTCGTAATTCGCTTCAACACCAAAATCTCTAACCATTGAACTGAATATTTTCAGACCTTGCTGAACCATTCCATTATGGCTGCAAGATGAGAGAACCGCAAGAAATATCACGTGGTTCGGCTCCATTCCAGAGCGAAGAAACTCAGAGTAAATTTCTAAAGCAATATCCCCTTTACCATGAAAACCATACCCTGCAATGAGTGTGCCCCATGAAACAACATCTTTCCTTGAAATCGAATTGAAACACCTCCGTGCAGCTTCTAAGTAGCCACATTTCGAATACATATCAACCAGAGCCGTATCAACCAAGGAACATGGGCTGATGAAGCTTCTGATTACAATACAGTGGATCAGTCTCCCTACTGGGAGAGCTCCAGAAGATGAACAGGCTTGTAAAAGCGAGACAACTGTCAATGAATCAACTCGTTGCACGGTTCTGAACTTCATTTCTTCAAACAATAACAACGCCTTACACAGATCTCCGCTCTGAGCATATCCAGAGATAATCGCATTCCAAGAAACTAAGTCTCTTTCTTTCATCTGCTCAAAAATAACTAAACTTTTATCCAAATGGCCGCACTTTGCATACATTGTAACAAGAGAGTTCAACGCAGGGGTGTCTAATGTATATCCTTGCCTCACTATATAACCATGGACTGAAGCGCCGAGATCAAATGAACCTAATTGAGCACAAGATGCTACAACACTAGCTATTGCTTCACTCGACAGGTCTGATCCTGAATTTAACATTTCCGAAAACATAACCAACGCCTTCTCCGCTCTACCCAACCGCATAAGTCCTGATATCATGACTGTCCAGCAAACAACATCCTTATCAGGAATGGTTTCGAGAAATCGATATGAAGCTTCCTCCTCTCCACACTTCAAGTACATAGTTATCAACGCCGTCCTGAGATGCATCTCTACATCAAAACCAGTTTTTACAATCTGGCAGTGAAACATTCTCCCCATATCAAGATCACACATTGTTCCACTCACTGAAAGTGATGCTCCAAATGTCTGCTGATCAGGTTTTAAACCAAAATCACTCATTCTGTACAAAAGTTTCAATATTTCAGTCATATCACCAACAAAAGCAAATCCTGAAACGATTGTGTTCCATGAAACCATATCTCGTTGCTTCATCTGATCAAACAAATCCTTAGCATCTCCAACACGGTCACACTTGCAATACAGATTCAACAAAGAGTTCATCGCAGCTATATCAGAATCAAACCCATAAACCACCGCAAAGGCATGTAAACACTGTAACTGCGTAATCTCCGAAACCCCACTAAGCAATTCCAACAACGTAACCGGACTCGGACTAAACCCCTGAGATCTCATCTCGTTAACCAAGGAACAAGCTTCTCCAAGAATCCCGGCGCGTGAGTAACACCCAATTATAGCAGTCCAGTGTACAACATCCCTCTCACGCATTTCGTCGAACACTTTCCGAGCATAACCCAAAACACCGAATTTTGCATAGAGATTGACCAATGAAGACGAGATATAGAAATCGGAAGAGAAACCATTAACGAGAACTTGCTGGTGAATCGATAGACCGCAAGAGAAGAGCTGAAGTGAAGCACAAGCTTTGAGAAGACTCGGGAAAGTAAAAGTATCAGGTAATATTCTATCGGCGAGCATGGAAGAGAACGTGGAGAGAACTTGCTTGTAATCGCCATGATATGAGAAATGGTTAATGAGTGAGTTGAAGTACTTGGTGGAGTACAACACAGACGAAGGCCTGATCATAGCTCCATGGTTTTGATCAAAAACGTGGACGATGAAGAAGAAAGATATCAAATTGCGTAATGGTTTACTTATCAGGTTTATTATATTAAACCGAACCAAACTAAACCGAACCAGACTTAAACCTTTACTATATATGCATGTTTTAGAAATTGCTAGGCGGTCGGGCTGGGCCTAGCGCCTCGCGAGAAAATTGGAGATTAAACGGGAAATAGTTTTAGAGTTATTTTATTAAATTAATAATAAAATAAAAATATACAGTATTAAATATATATATATATATATATATAATTATGTTTATGTTAAATAAAAAAATATTAAATCTATACTAGTATTTTTGCAGCAGTTTTTGCTCAAAAATATTTTTTGGAAAGTTTTTGCATTTAATGCATTGATTTTAATATTATTTACCACAAATTTCAAATTAATTATAAGTAAGATTTTAAAAAATAAGGAAAATTTTCTACCTCATTTAAACATAAATATATATGATTCTTTTCTCATTTATATTTAAATTATCTTGAATTATTCTATAATACATTTAGTTAATAAAAATTGTGATTTTTTTCTGCATATGATGTAATGCAAATTTTTTTTAAAAAAAAACATATATTACTCAATAGATGAATAAAAAAATACGGGGACAATATCTCATATCATCTAAAAAAATTGGGTAATGGTTCAGAGTCATACTATAAAAGAGACCAAAATGATTACGAATACAAATGAGTAGAAAGCTTGATTTATCAGGCATTCAAACTTTAAAAACTTTTATTTGGTTTATTCCGATTATTTATTTTAAATATTTTTAAAAGATTAAATATGATAAATATTTAAAACTTTTAAAAAGTTAAATATGATAAATATTATACCATAAATACACAATAAATATTAAAAATTAAGATGATATAGTGTGAGTTAAAATTTCTCGGGACGGAGTTATATAACGGGACGGGTTTCATCGATATTTATATAAATTAAAAAATATCATTAATTTGGTGTTACAGAGGTAAAACATCATTTTATTATTTTGTTAACACTATCAGTACCATAGAATAGACATATCTAATTAAGTTAATTAAATAAATATTATGTAAAAAGAAATTATTTTGCGGTATGATATGATTTATTTAACAATTATTATATAATTATAATATATTTAACCAACAAATACAACTTATAATTCAAATATTTTACTTATAAATAATTTTGCCCCGCAGTGTACTGCGGTCCTATTCTAGTAAAATATAAAACTATAGTATTATCTTTAAAATTACTGTAAACACATAAAAACATAATTTTAAAAGAAAATTTATGATTTTCATTCAAAATTTGTAGATTAGTTATTGTAAAACATCATAAAATCTTAATTTAAATATCTAAACAACAAAAAAATACATATTTGATTTATATTTGGCTCTAAAAATAATTATTATATACAACATTAAGTGGGAAGTAATTGGATTACATGTGTTATAATCAAATTAGACAGGTATAATTGGATAATCGATGCTAGGCGAGGATGAGAAGGTGAATCTAGCGATTTTGCGGGGCGTAAGCGGTACTAGGTGAAGATTTTTAAAACAGGGCTATATATAGGAGAGGTAACCAAAACCCTAAGTTAAAAAATAACCAAATCGCAACTATGACGATGTCGGAGCTTCCAGGGGATGTAGTAGAGAAGATACTCTGTCACGTTCCGGCCGCATCTCTCAATAGGTTACGATTTACTTGCAAAAGATGGAATCTTTTATTCGACGATCCAAGATTCGTAAGAGAGCACTTCGATAAAGCCGTAAGAGTAAGACAGTTGATGACAAAGGAATTAAAGTTTTGTTCGATGAACGTTAATCACCATGGAGTTTTATCTATAGATGTAACAGGTGAACTTAACCTAATCAATCCTCATCCTAATTTAATTAGAATAGCTGAAGTTTTTCACCACGATGGCTTATTGTTATGCACCATCAAAGATAGCACTAGTCTCGTTCTTTGGAACCCATGTACTGGTCAAACCAAGTGGATCCCAGCCAAAGATCCTTACAAGACACGCTACGGCACCTTTGATCTCGGATCGTACCAAGACAAGAAATCCGGATATAATAGCTACAAAATATTGAGCTATGATTATCGTACTGAAACCAAGACGGAAAAATTCTCAATTTATGAGTTTAAGTCGAATTCATGGAAGATTCTTGACGTCACTTTGGATTTTTACTTGATCCGTATTAATAACCGCGTGTCTTTTAAGGGAAAGACTTACTGGTTTGCGGTAGATGAGAAAGAGAACCACCACGCCATATTCTTACTCAGTTTTGATTACACAGCAGAAATATTTGGACGTATGAATCTTCCATATCAGTTTTTTCGATATATTTCTGGGACTGATATGGCTCTCGCCGTTGTTAGAGACGAAAAACTTTTCGTGTTATTACACCACACAAATACATCAAGGACAGAAGTATGGGTGACTAATAAGAGTGATGAGACTAAAGCGGTACCGTGGAGCATGGTCATGGCAGTGGATCACTCCAGAGAATATATTATGTCTGGAGTAAGGATTCTTGTCGACGAAGAGAAGAAATTCGTCGTGTGTTTTGATTGGGAAAGTTTGGTCAAGGACGGCAAGGTACACATAATTAAGGAGGATAATAAAGTTACAAAAGTGGAGTTTGCAGCACCTACAAAATTGTTTTTACTTTTGTCACAATTGTTTAATTATGTTCCAAGTTTGGTTCAAATCCAGTGACCAGCTGGAAGACTGGAGGAGGCAAGGATATATAAAGAGACGAATTATTACTCTTTTGTGCTTTTTCTAATAATTTATTTTGGTAGTTTTCTTTTTTAATGTTTCACTTTGGAAGTTTTATTATTTAATGTTTCAACTTTCAACTACAGAGAGGAGGAAGCTAACATATGTTAAATCCACGTTTGGTTAAGATGCTACGATTTTTTTTTCATGGTTCATTATAAATCCTCAATCATTTTGCTGATTTATGTTACAAAAATTGCTTTAAGCTTATGGGTTTTTTTTTTTTTTTTTTATGTCCAGAATATTTGCAGGCAACTTATTTTATGAATAGAAGGTTAACTTCCAATGTAATGGCTTTGTTGATTTAGTAAGCATAGCATGAGAAACAATGGCGAAAAGCTATTTCTGGTAGTCACGTACGTAACTCAATCATGTATTTTCAATGTATGCTTGTTGCGAAAATGAAAATTTCGAGATATCAAAAGCAATTGATTAATTATCAATTCACTGCCTTTTTTCTTTTTAATATTGGTTCAGAAGCTATTTTTGTTCATTTTATAACAGTTTCGTCCAATCAAGTTTTCTGAATGGTAAGTCTCAGTTTAAAAGCATTTTTCTTTCTTCTAACTATTTTTAAAAATATTTTACAGCTCCAGTTATAATGTTTTACACATTGGACGAAAACAATTTTGGCTCCAGAAATAGGAGCTTTAAATTAGGTTTAAAAACTAATTATATTACATAAATATTTTGGTCTACGTTCTGAAAATATGTACAAATCTTGGCACATATCTTTTTTGTTAAAAGAAAAGGTGTTTTATAAAACCGACTGCTCAGATTTAGTGAAGATGGTGTCTTCGCCAACAAAGTGGCCAGCTTTTCTACCTTATTTAGAGGATATTCAGGCAGACAAGGAGGAGTTCGTTGCCTTCAAGTTAGTCTACGTCCCACACGCACAGAATGGTAAAGCGGATAATTTAGCACGGTGAGCCCGCAAGCTTCCGCAACAAGTTACCTACGTTAACAATGTTCCTTCAGATTGGCTGTTTTGAATCAAATTTATTGTTGTCAAAAAAAAAAAAAAAACCTTATGAATTATTCAATTCAATTGGCCATATTGTCACCACTGGGACGGTCATTGGTCAACGCAGTTGCAATTCCATTTGTTTGTTTTTTTCCTTTGAACAACTGTTATATATATATATATATCTTGTCGATCAAACAATTTTTTTTCTTTATAAATATAATCTATATAACTAAAATATTATTTGTTTTTAAGTTTGTTGTATAATTATTTTCAAAATCTATTTATCTTGCATCATGTGTCTTAATAATATGAGTTAATGTATATAACGAATGATATTATTTAATTTTAGTATATTCTAATCTAATAATATAGACAATTTTTGCCTAGTTTCTGTTAATCTAGTAATTATATTTTACTTGAATCTTATTGACTTGAACTTATTTTACTTGTTGGACTTTATTGCATTGTTTTTACTTGATCTTATTTTACCTGCTCGACTTTATTAGGCTAGCAAAATTTTAAGGAAAAGCAAAAACAAATGAATTTGAGAAAAGAAACAGACTTTCACTTAATTTGGTTTTGTTGTTCTTCCAGATGCCAACAAACTCATGATCGATTCATTAATTTCACTAACCAATTTCACTAACGTACTTATTGCAATGTAATATTGGAAAGTTTGTCTAAATTCATTTTTAAATTTTATCTAGATTATTAAGAAAAGAGTATATTTTAGGTCATGGAATTTTGGACATTGATTCGACAACCTAAATGTAAGCCCTTAAATTATGAATTATTAAGAGGCTCATAAAATACTAAGAGGTCCATAAATTGCATAAACTTCAAAAAGGTCCATAGATTTCAATTATAAGAGGTTGAATGAATTAATAGCATTAATGGCATTTATTGCATAAACTTTCCATATTAGTATTTTTGAGCAAAAACTGCTGCAAAAATACTAGTATAGATATATATTTGTTTCTAACTTCTTAATTAGTTTTCTATAGTCGAGATTAATAGTTTATAGCGAAATCAATTTTATGAGTCATGAATCATGAATCCTGAATCATGATAGTTGACATGCTTTCCTCCGGCGTTCAGTTTGCCGCATAAATAACAATAATAATAATAATAATAATAATAATAATAATAATAATAATAATAATAATAATAATAATAATAATAATAATAATAAGTCGTTAAATGTATAACATTTTTAATATAATATTTACTATTTTAATGTCCTACGTACTTTTTTTCTTTAAAACTCATTAGGTTTGGATTCAATGGTCAACTAATGCAAACAATTTTTGTATAACTAACCCATCTCCATTTTCATCTCATGGAGTTAGTAATTTTCAACCTATCTCCATTTAATAAATTCCATTTTTCTAATATTTTAATTTAACTACAATTTGATCTCTATTTTTATCTCCAAATGGAGTAGTTAAAACTCCAAATAGAGTTACTATTTTGAAGAAAAATGGAGATATTTGGAGATGAAACTGAGTTTTGTCGGGGAGAAGATAAAACAAACTGAATACGCTAAACACGTATTTATAAACTAGCAAATACACCTATATGTTACTCAGCTGATAGATAGTCCGCATTGAAGTCCCATTGGCTTGTTAAACTAATGAATGTTACGACTGGAAAAAAAGTTGTGCCCCAATAGAATTGGTTACAGACAGGAGTAGAGATTTTGTATTTAGGACGTGCATAGTCGGTCGGTCTAATCCATATATGACCATTGGCAAGTTATGCTAAAGTTAGATTACAATTTACAGCCCATATATAAAAAGATGTTAGTATTATATAGTCTTCCTCTTGTATCAGAAAGTTAACTACAATATCTGACCTACATAAGCAAGAGTCGGAATTTTATAATCATTAACTAGTTTAGAGTTCATTCCAAAATTCTCGGGTTTTAAGGAAAAATAACGTTAGAAGTTTAAGAGTCCATTAGTGTATTAGACACTAAAAAGAATGAGTATATATGTTTCTATAATCATTATTTTTCTAAGAATTATAAAGAGAGAAGTTATTCGTCTTAAACTCTCAAGGCTGAGAAGTGGAAGAGTGATCGGGTCCGACGGTGTGGTTAGTCAACAAGTTTACCGGTAAGCATCACTTTTATTTATAGAAAACTCAATGTCACCGATCAGAAATGTGTGAGGTATTCTAGTTGACTAAGCACAACCATTATCTTTCTTTTTATATATAGGAATTAAACTAATTGTAAAAAAGTTTATGATATTTAAGTCTTTAAACTAATTGTAGAAACGTTTATGATCACTTTTTTTTGGGTCAATCTTTTTTTTTTCGATTCACCTGGCTACATTAGGTGTTGGTGTTAATGTCAATTTGGATTCAGAATACGATTAAAATATATGTTTTGCAATTTTCAACTCCAAATTACTGTAAAACATATTGTTGGACATAACCAAAAAAAAAGAAGGTTTTGCCCTAAATTGAAATCAAGATTATCCCTGAATCACTTATTTTTTTTTAGTTAAAAATCCATGAACTAATATAAAATCTATTAAGACTTCAACATACATAGACTAATTATGATTAAACATATCAAAGAAAAACTCAAACCTAGTCTCTCGATGTGATGAATCTTTCAACTATTAAATTGTTTATATTTTGATATGTACACACATGTTTAGGTAATACATACAATGTATCGAGTCTTAACAAAATTCAACAAAATGTCGTACATGTTTTGAGTTTATGTCATTTATTTAACAGGCATTAAATAGAAACAAAGCTTCTCATAATTTCAATCACGTGGGAAGCGGCGTTTGAATTGCGATCGGTGAGATTCATTTCTATTTTCTGATCTATTAATTCTATGAACAAGTCAAAAGTCTTTCTTATTGAAAAATGGAAAAAGAAACTTTACTAATTTAGTCCAATAAATAGTGAACTCGATATTTCATCTATTATCTATAAAAAGAATTAGTTACAAAGAATTCTTCCCTAAAAATAGTTTTTTTCTCTCTTCTCCAAAGCTCATATATTGACTTGATCAACCAACGATTCAAAGTTTTACTAATTAGGACAAAGTCTTTGAACAAATTTCGTAGATTAATTAAAGTGCTTTTTTTAGAAAACAATATTTAGGTACATGCAGTAGACTAGATTATGATTTGTTTTTCTTAATCATAATTAATCCACATGTGTCTAATTAAACCCTTTTAACAAAAATGAAAAAAGTCCACATAACAATACACTTATTACCTATAAAATACTACAACAACTCGATACTATTATTCAGATATTTCTCATTGTTCAACAGCGCAAGTATAATGAAAACACTCCCTTTTCATTTCTGTTTGATAGTAAATGTACTAAAAATTATATTAAGTTTTAAATTTGAATATATTATTTTGCAAACACACCTTTTTATTATTCAGATATTTTTGATTGTGAAACAGTGTAATGAAAATACTCCCTTTTCATTTCTGTTTGATAGTTTTGGTGTCTAATCATTCGGTCTCAAACAACATTTTAGGGTATAATATGAACTGACCTAACAGTTTACTATTAGTTAGGTAAATGACTTTTCCCAATATGTTGTAATTTTTTTTTTTTTTTTTTTTTTTTTTTTTTTTTTTTTATGATTGATTTAACTTTTGTCTTCAAATAGTTGTGGATTTTATCTATCTAATAAATTGATTGATTACAATTAATTTTATGCTTGACTTTGCTCTTTGTCCGATAACACGTCAAATCTATAATGACATAGTGTGCTTGCATATAGATAGATATTTTGGTGACAATACTGAAATTTTTGGATTTTTCTTTTTACTATTTTGCTGCCATAGTCTACTCATAAGCTTAGTTCTCCTGCAAATGACTACCACTGAAAAAAAAAAAACGTATACCTCAAGAAAATCCGTACTTGCAAGGGGTGACAATGATAAAATTTTAAAGAAACTAACAAAACGTCTTTAATAAACCACAGCTCTTCGTTGACAAAGAAAAAAAAAACCATTGCTCATCTGGTAAGCAATAGTAAAGTAATGACATGTCTATGACTATAATATAATACAAAATAATTTGGTCGTCGTATGATATGTTTGTTAATAATGTGGAACCATGTAGACAAGACAAATGACGTCGACACTGACGCAAAACGAACTAAAACAAATCTCCACAAATATCTTTCAACGAGAATCCAAAATCCTAAATCGATATTATTTAAGTAGAAGGATGAATAAAACAATTACAGACACACAACAATATTTTCTTATATAACACTATTATTATCATTGAAAAATACGAGAAAGATATATTTATATATAAGTAGAAAAAATTGACAATATCTGAGTCCACGTCAAAACCGTTTTTGTAGCCGAAGCATCTGGTTCTCGTCGTCTCTAACCACATACTCGACAAAGTATCTCTCTTTCTCTTTCTTCTAAGATATCTTCTTCTTCACTCTCTATATATGGATCATTAGATATGGTACGGAGCAATTACTCGCACACTCTAGATAGATCAGAGGATTATTAGATACGTACCTTTTCTTATCCGATCCGGCTAAGTAACATATCCTCTTTCTTTTACTAGGGTTTCGGGAATTCGAGATTACAAAATATATAATATCAAGAAGCAAATCATCATCCGTACGTACTTTTAACAAAAAACACAATCTAAGTTATCTATCAAGATCTTGTTAATTAAGATATCTCTAGATAGATAGATAGAGAGAGATGTTTCGTTTTCCGGTGAGTCTTGGAGGAGGTCCACGTGACAATACGACTCAGTCGGATGAGCATCATCATCATCGGGCGGTGGTTGATGAGGTTGACTTTTTCAGATCGGCGGAGAAGAGAGATAGGGTTACACGTGATGAACAAAACATTATCGCCGCCGACGAGACTCATAGGGTTCATGTCAAAAGGGAGATCAATTCACGTGTTGATGATCATGAAGATCGTTCAACGGATCATATCAATGTAAGTATAGTGCATTGATTACTTCATTCTAATCTTATTATTTTTTTCATAGCATTCCATATAATTAAGTTATAAATAACAATTTTGTTCTTTTTTTTCCACAAAAATAACAATTTTGTTCATAAAATGATAATTGTAAATGCAGATTGGACTAAATCTTCTCACTGCGAATACGGGAAGCGACGAGTCAATGGTGGATGATGGCTTGTCTGTGGATATGGAAGAGAAACGTACAAAGTGTGAGGTACACTTATTATTCAATTTAGTACAGCTCATTTTTTGAAATTTGAATAATAAAAAGAAATACAAATTACTCAGTTTAATTTTCTCTTTTTATTTAATTTTCCTGTGAGTTTGTTTCTGGAACACCAAATTTTTTATCGTACGAACAAAAAAAGATAAATGGATTGTGAAAATCTAACAGATCATAGATTGTCAAAATCCATTATAACGGTAACATTTTTGTACTAAAAATCTTGAAGATTTTATTACCGTTGTTGAACTATATTTTCTCATATCTAATGCACAAAATAGATTTGTTTTTTTTTTTTAATTTCGCTAAAATTTTGATTTTCATCTCTTAAGATTTAGCTTAAACACGCCGTTTTCATAGACTTTGACTATATCTAGTTTTATTTTCTTGTTCGTATTGGTTAATTAGTAAGATAAATATTTTAGAGAGATTTGCTTTTTTACTAGTCTATCTAATACTTCATTAAAAATTTGAGAAAAATATTTACATTTTTTTTTTTGCTTTTTACTTTGATGTATGATATATGATTTTGTTTGATAAAATGAAGAACGTACAACTTCGAGAAGAGCTAAAGAAGGCGAGTGAAGATAACCAAAGACTAAAGGAAATGCTAAGTCAAACAACCAACAACTTCAACTCCTTGCAGATGCAACTTGTTGCTGTCATGAGGCAACAAGAAGATCATCACCTTGTAATTAACACTAATTCGTCTTAATTTTTTATTTAATTAACATATATAACAACTACCGATGAAACTATACTACCAAGTTCAATTAGTTAAGGTTTTAAAACTCTTGTTCTTCATCAGGCTACGACTGAGAACAAAGACAACGCCAAGAATCAACATGAAGTACCCGAAATGGTTCCAAGACAATTCATTGATTTGGGACCGCCATCTGATGAAGTATCGTCCGAGGAGAGGACTACGGTTCGGTCAGGATCTCCTCAATCGCTTCTAGAGAAATCTAGCTCACGTCAAAATGGAAAGAGAGTGCTTGTAAGAGAAGAAAGCCCTGAAACCGAATCCAACGGCTGGAGAAACCCTAACAAAGTTCCTAAACACCACGGGTCCTCTAGTAATTGTGGTGGCAATGGCACTGGAAATGGAAATAATAATGTCATCGAGCAATCGGCCGCCGAAGCCACTATGCGTAAAGCTCGTGTCTCGGTTCGTGCTAGATCCGAAGCTCCCATGGTAAAACTAATTAATCTTCCTTTCAAGACTATATAAAATGATTGATCCCTACAATTATTTTGACATTTAATTAACATCAATGACATTTTCCTACAGTTAAGCGATGGATGTCAATGGAGAAAATACGGACAGAAAATGGCAAAAGGAAACCCTTGCCCTCGAGCTTATTACCGTTGCACAATGGTCAATGGATGCCCCGTTCGCAAGCAAGTACGTTATCTAGCTACCCATATATTTCTAAGCATTTCAAGAAACTAATATGTTTTAGGCTTCAAATGAAGAGTATAAATATGTCGACTTAATGTATTTCTAACTATGTAATGATAAACACTACAGGTGCAACGATGCGCGGAAGACAGAACCATTCTCATAACAACCTACGAAGGAAACCATAACCATCCATTACCCCCAGCTGCTATGAGCATGGCCTCGACCACAACAGCAGCCGCAAGCATGCTCCTCTCAGGCTCCACCATGTCAAGCCAAGACGGTTTAATGAACCCAACAAATTTACTGGCTCGGACCATCTTACCGTGTTCCTCAAGCATGGCCACTATCTCAGCCTCTGCACCGTTCCCAACCATTACATTAGACCTCACGGACTCATCCAACGGTAACAACCTAACCAATAACCCGTTGATGCAATTCTCTCAACGGTCTGGTTTCGCGGAGTTGAACCAATCGGTTTTGCCTCAAATGATGGGTCAGGCTTTGTATTACAACCAACAGTCTAAGTTCTCGGGATTACATATGCCCTCTCAGCTGCTAAACGCTGGTGAGAACGTTAGCGCAGCTACTGCCGCCATTGCTTCCAATCCCAACTTTGCAGCGGCTTTGGCTGCAGCCATAACGTCTATTATCAACAGTTCGAATAATCAGCAAAATGGGAACAACAGTAACAGTAATGTTACCACGAGCAACGTTGACACTAGGCAATAACATTTTCTTTTATATGTTTTTTAGTTAGGACCTTTTTATCGGTCGATTTTTTTTTTTTTTTTTTTTTTTTTTTTACATTTGTTTTTTTAGTTACGGCTTTTTTGGGCTTGTTTTTCTTTTTTGTTTTCTTTCCCGAACAACAACAAGAGTATTGAGAGAAAATTTTGTTTCTCGTTTCCTTGTGTATGATAGATAATTATGTTCAGGGATATAAATTGCTTAAATTTTTCCGAAAGCAATCAATTCTTATGATGTTAAAATATAGTTTAAGGGACATGATTGTATTGGATTTTGGGAAGGTGAAGAATGAGCCCATACCCTAGAAACATAGTTGAGAAACTAGGATATCTAAATTTTCATTTAAAAATAATAATAATTGTAATATGTATTCAATAAAAAAAAACTTGTTTTATATGCATTATTTTTTGAAAATTTGGACTTGATTTGTAAAGAGACAAGAAAGGGATCTAATAATGGACTGATCCTTGTACCAAACCAAATGCGAAGCGCGTCATCATTTGTCAAGTTTTATTATAAATTAGTAAGATATACTACACTCTAACATCTCTTGTGTGCTTCCACTAGTTTTCAATTTTTCATTATACTTTTTCTAATAAGCTATAATGCCTACTGCCTACAATGGAAATACAAATAGTAGTTAGACACTAATGTAGGCGGTTAGAGTGAAAGTAAGGAAACTTATAGGGGATTGGATCGGATGAGCAAATATGAAAAGCTGAAACGTGAAGGAAACGTGTTTGTGTGTGTATGGGTCCCAAACGCAGCGTCAACAACGTGAAGACGTTTGCTTGTGCTACAAATCAAAGCAACCTTATGTTTTCCATTTGCAGCAAACACCAATCAAACAAACTATCTATTATTTGTTTTTGCAAGAATTCCGTTTAATTTTTACCATTTTCTTGTTAAAGTCTCCACAGATTCGTGTGAATATTACATTCTTTTTTTTGGACTCATTTGTAAGGTATGGACTAATTAACTACTGGTGAACATAGGAATGGTATAATTAGGGTGACAAAGTTGATTTATAGACGTTACTGTCTAAGAATGGGGATATTGCTAAGCTGGACCCAAGCATGGGTTCAACGTGACGCGTACCTAATGCTAAACAAACCCCATTCAAAAATTTTAGATAATAAATAAATATAGTAGCATAGAGCCATAGACAGATAACATGCCAATGTCTATTTAAAAAATATTAAAATTTAAATAACAGTGCAAAATTTCATTGTTTATGGCATAGTTTAAATCTATACTTAATTTCATAAGATGGTATGCTTACTCTTTTCAGTTATATATATATATATATATATCCTTTTTGAAATTTCCAACATTTTTGTTAGTAAATTTTTAATATATTGTCACATAGTTTCTAGATTTTTATTTAACATTAGTACCAATTACAGAAACTATCTTTCTTTTTATTTAAATAAAATATAGAATACTTTATATACAAAATATACACTAACTAATTAATGGAGGATTTAGTTGAGTAAAAGAAATTAATACATATAAGGTTCTTTCTTTTGAAAAGAGACATATTAGCCTCTTCCTTGCACACTTCAAATAGAATGAGTTTAATGTTGAAAACAAACTTTAAACAAGATATCATAAGTCATAACTCATAACTATTTACTTATTGAAAAGACAACTTTATACTCACTATATGTAATGTATCCCATAAATTATGCAAAATATTATTAACTTACTACATAAATTCAAGAGAACAATTGGGGTTAATCTGAAAATAAGTTATACTACAAGGGTCGACAGATTAAAGTTTTTTTTTAAAAAAATATAGAACTTTTTTCCTTAAAAACATACAAAACGGATTTTGCTTATCTGTCCGGGTCCATGCATAAGCAAGCAAGGTTACATAAACGTGACGCTTGCTTATGAATCTAACTCACATTTTTAAACTTTTAATTTAATACCTTCATATACTTCAAAAGTTTTCCATTCGCAAGCAACAACTAAATTTATTATCAATTAATTGACATTGACAGTAATAAAGTTGAACTTTATTATTGCTTTCTCTAGTGTTTTTCTTGAGAGATTCTCTCTTTTAAGTCATTTACGTATAAATATAAACCCCTTCACCATTCTTCTTCGTCTTGTTAACTTAAAAGCGTTTTAACAATCTCTCTACTCACATTTTCTCTGTGAGTGTTCTTTCTTTTACTTCTTTGCTATTTTCCAGTTTTCTTTTCTTACTTTCCATTAAAACTTATAGGAACTTCATCAGTTTCTGTTTGTTGCTATGTTTTTTAGAAGTCCATTGTATTTTAGCAAAGCAAGAAAATTTGGTGAATCGTCTTCAGTTGTTACTTTTGTGTTTCCTCTGTTCTTCATAAAATTTGCTGATTAAATAACATCTCTTGACTTTTGGAATATTTTTCTAGGTTTTATCATAGATTCTTCACTTTAAGAACTATATGAAGATTTTGAATGGAAGTAATATTCTATGATTTAATCTGAGTTTGTTTGATTCTGGTGTGGGGCTTATAACTGACTTTTCTTGCACCAATAGTTCTTCAATATACATTTTTTATTGGCTTGAAAATTTGAGGGATTTTTAATAGATAATTTACACTTTGGCTTGTCTTTAGTCTTCACTTGTTATAGACATATAAGTTTGTTTAATCCTTATGATCTACATATTATTTGACTTAAGGTTTCTTGATGTTGTATATGCTGTTTCGTCTTTCATCTCTATAGCAGTTACAACTAGGAATTTATGTTGCTGTTTTTTAACTTGATGTGAGATTTGTTTTTGATGACAGGTAACAATGGGAACTAGGTTCCAATCCTTCTTGCTTGTGTTCTTGCTTTCATGTTTAATTCTTATATCTACTGCCTCGTGTGAGCGAAAGGGTGATGGAACTATTAGAATTGGATTGAAGAAGAGGAAACTAGACCGGAGCAACAGGCTAGCTTCTCAGCTTTTCTTGAAAAACCGAGGAGGGTCTTGGTTTCCCAAAGACCATTTTCGCCTGAACGATGCAAATGCGGATATGGTTCCGCTGAAAAACTATTTGGATGCTCAATACTATGGTGATATTACCATTGGTACTCCACCTCAGAAGTTCACTGTAATCTTTGATACCGGTAGCTCCAATCTCTGGATACCATCTACTAAATGTTACTTATCGGTACGTGTTAGTAGTTAATTTGTTCTTATAAATGCATACTAATTGTGAAAATGCTTTTGTAATCTCTCTGTTTAATGTTTTTTTTTTCAGGTTGCTTGTTATTTTCACTCGAAGTACAAGGCTACCCAGTCATCAACATACAGAAAGAACGGTGTGTTCTCTCTGTTCATCTTGTTATGCATCGAATACTTTGATGTTTCTTGATAACTTTTCAAGAAAGGCATAGGTTTAATTAACATTAATCTTCTGATGATCATTGAAAATACAGGTAAACCAGCATCAATCCGCTATGGAACAGGTGCTATTGCTGGTTACTTTAGCTATGATGATGTTAAAGTTGGTAACCTTGTTGTCAAGGAGCAGGTAAAACCAGATTTATCAGCTTACATATCTCAGTATGTTCTTGCGAGTTTACTGTTTTCTTGGTATTCATATCTTACTGCTACATCTATATATCACCACAGGAATTCATAGAGGCTACTAGTGAGCCTGGTATTACATTCTTGTTGGCAAAGTTTGATGGTATCCTCGGTTTGGGTTTCAAAGAGATTTCTGTTGGAAACTCAACTCCGGTTTGGTATGAAAACACTCTCTTTCTTTTTTTTTTTTTTCAGTTGTGCAATATGAATCATGGATGATGAGATTGTATGATGTGTATAGGTATAACATGGTAGAGAAAGGTTTGGTTAAGGAACCAGTTTTTTCGTTCTGGCTTAACCGTAACCCGAAAGATCCAGAAGGTGGTGAGATTGTTTTTGGTGGACTTGACCCAAAGCACTTCAAAGGAGAGCATACTTATGTTCCTGTGACGCGTAAAGGTTACTGGCAATTCGACATGGGTGATCTCCAAATTGCTGGCAAACCAACCGGTAAGTTACTTTTGAGATGTTACAGTTTCAACATGAATGAGTCCTTTAGATATATATTTTGACATCTACGTTCCTATATTATTCAGGATACTGTGCTAAAGGTTGTTCTGCTATTGCTGATTCTGGAACTTCTCTGCTCACCGGTCCATCGGTGAGAAAGATTTCACTTGTGTTAGATTGTGCACTGTTTATTACCTGAAACATATGCTGAATAGTTCTGCATTTTTCTTTGTTTAGACTGTCATCACGATGATCAATCATGCGATTGGAGCACAAGGAATCGTAAGCCGTGAATGCAAGGCTGTGGTGGATCAATACGGAAAGACCATGCTGAATTCTCTTCTAGCTCAGGTTGAAATCACTGTTCATTACACATTCACACTTACCTATATATTAGCAGTACAATCTTGAAGTTTACATCATTTGACATGCAGGAGGATCCAAAGAAAGTATGCTCACAAATTGGAGTATGCGCTTTTGACGGTACAGACAGTGTGAGGTTAGTAGTACTGACATAATCCAGGCAGAAAGATATGTCAGACATCAAACTTAAAAACTGGTTCATTTTTGTCTGCAGTATGGGGATTCAGTCCGTTGTAGATGATGGAGCATCAGGTCTTCTAAACCAAGCAATGTGCAGTGCCTGTCAAATGGCAGCCGTGTGGATGGAGAGCGAATTGACTCAGAATCAAACACAAGAACGTATACTCGCTTATGCTGCTGAGGTGAGTAGTTTTGAGAGTGTATTGAAGCCTTGTTTTGGACATAAACATGTTTAAATCTCTAATCTCTTTGTAAATTTTGTTTTAGCTCTGTGACCATATACCAACCCAAAACCAACAATCAGCAGTGGACTGTGAGAAGGTTTCGTCGATGCCTATAGTCTCGTTCACAATTGGTGGCAGAACCTTTGATCTCTCCCCTCAAGATGTAACTACTCTCATCAGTTTCTCCGTATATTTCAGCTTACCAATATCATCATCATAAGTCTTATGCATCTTCCTTTTTTATCAATCAGTATATATTCAAGATTGGGGAAGGAGTTGAGACTCAGTGCACTAGCGGTTTCACAGCCATGGATATTCCTCCACCTCGTGGACCTCTCTGGTAACTATCATCTACAAATCTAATCTACACTAACCAAAAAACACTCAACTTGCTTTACTTAAAAACTTTTTGCAAAATTGCAGGATCTTGGGTGATATCTTCATGGGACCATATCACACTGTGTTTGATTACGGGAAAGCAAGAGTTGGATTTGCCAAAGCTGCTTAAACAAGATCTCTTCTTTAATACCCTTTTTTTTTTTATATGATGTTTGTGAATGTGTTTTTAGACAAAATCTGAAAATGGTTGTAATAATTTAAACATATTGCTATATCCTAGAATGGTATCATCATAATACAGATTCTTATTTGGTTTCAGCTGTTCAATTTGCTTTAACTTACAGAGTACCAAGAGATTACAATGATTCCAAGGATTGAGCCTAATCACTTAGCCTTTGCCAAAGCCAGTGTTGTCACTGACCTCGCTCGCAGGGTCAAGAAAATGGCCCTGAAAAGAAAGAAAAAAAAACATTGTATTGAGATTAAGGAGAAGCTTCAATTGAGTAACAACAACAAGAATGAAAACATTGTGGCTGCAGCAAATGAATCATTGTCTTACCAAAAGAATGCGACGACGCTGTGCAAGATGACCCGGGAGTGAAGAGGCACATACTTGTAGTTAATCCATCCCACCACCGGGAAAAACTGTGATTGACAATCATAGAATCAATCATTCAACAATTCTGGTTGTGGATCAAAATTCTCTTAAACAAGGACATGAACTAAACTGATATCTCTCTCTTACCGTCCATGCAGTAAGCTGGACCGTCGGGTATGTCTTCTTGATCCTTTCTCTAACAAGGTTCCAGGGAGTTCCTGTTTCACTCAACATTGCAGAACTCTTAGTAAGAGCTCTTAATACCATCCACAAATTTTAAGGGTTTTACAAACGGAGGAACTTACTTTCAATGACTACTCCATAATAGATCATGAAAAGCAAATGGTTCAGTGGTGACAATGTCAGTTGTTCCACAATTACCTACCAAAAAACATTTTACATTCAAACAGACCAATTTAGCATAAGCCAATCTTTAACATGCAAATCATCTAAAGGTATTGTATAATTCTACCTTCTTTGCCACAGTCTTTGTGTCTTTCTTCCCTTTAAAAACCTTATCTAGATATGTATGAAAGAAATGCCCCGCTGGTCCAAGAAAACCACCCGCAAATATCTGTTAAAGAAAGCAATACAACTTAAACGGTAAACAGTTTACCAAAAACTCATCTTGAAACTTTGTGGTTTCTACAAAAGAAAGATTCAAGATTTACCACTTTGAGAAGAACCCTTCTGAGCTGAATCTTCTGTATGCCAGAGAGTTTCTGAGATACAACATCACTAACACCAGACAACACTCCAGCAGTAATTGCCTAACAAATTGACTCCAAACTCATTAGAATCATTCACATAAATTTCCAGCTAATCATAAAATAAAAAGTCAACGAGCTATTTAAAAATCACAATGATACTCTTCTCTCACACAATCGGATTATTAAAACTGGGTTAGGTTAAAAACACAAACTTTCAATTAAAAAAACAACATCATCATCACTCAATCGATGAGAGACTAAACTAATCTCAAAGAGACGAAACTACATCAGTTGCTTCCCAATTAATCAAATTGAAATCAAAATGAACAAGAGACAAAAGAAAAGCTCGAACCTTTGTTCTTAAAGGATGTTGTTGAAGCTGTGACAAGTAACGTTGCAGAGTCGTCTTCTTCGGTGAAGATCCCATTTTTTGGATTTTTCTTTATGATTGATTAGTGTGTTTTTGTGTTTGTGTTTGTGTTGTGTCTAAAAGCAATTTGAACCAAAAATCTCATCTACAAAACAAAAACCAAACCGGTTTAATCTCAAATAAACAAACCAAACTAAACCGATACATACCGGCTCGGTTTAATCTCAAATAAACAAACCAAACTAAACCAAACTACAAAACAGGTTTGTCGTCAATTTGGGTCCAAAGCCCGTTAAGCCGATTATTTTTTTGGCGGGCCGAATGTTAGCCCAGGAGCAGCGAAACCCGACTCCAACATATACTTTAGATATGGTCAATGATGATTCCAATCTTGTTGTGACCTAAACGTGTGAAAGAACTTGCAAAACGATAAGATTTTTTCTCTTATTTTCACACAAAGCCCTCGAGATAGTTAGTATCAACTAACTAAAACTAAAAATATGATTCCAATCTTCTTCGGAAAGCAACAGCATCTTGTGTAAATTCTAATTACTAAACTGAATGTTTTGACTCATACAAAAGGAAAAAGAAAACTACATTTGGACTAGTCGAGTTTTAACCCTTCTCCCCTATTTTTACGTCTCTCATGTACAAGTAGAGTGGACAAGCCCCAGGCATCTTTCCGGAGGCTCCGAACTGTTCGCTGTAGATTCCCTCCAAATACCCCGAATGTACCTCTCTCGACTTGTTAACATCAACCAATCAAAAGTACGTTTATTAAGTGCAGGTGAAAGCTCAACTAACAGTAGCGATTCGAGTGTGTGAACTTACTCGGTCACACAATCTGTTGACCCATTTCATACGAGTCTCCCAAGGGATGGTAAGAGCTTCTGGGCTACGTAATTTTTGCGCCAAATCTGTCACATCCCTACGGAGACCATTGACATCAGGATACCTTGGAAACCGGAATACACTAGTGCACATTCCATAAAAAAAAAATATCATTATTATATTTATACATTTTAAATTCACTTTTTTCTTTTAAGCACCAAACAAAGACCAATTGTAGTATCCTAATCCCAACAAAAACTTATGTTCGTTTCTTACTCTTTTAGACCACGAGTGAACGCAGAGGACATAGTTCCGAGCGATGAGAAAGCATTCTTCACTTGTGAACATAACAAATCAAACATTCATCAAAATCATAACGCAACACGTGTTCCACATGATCATGATGGCAAATCAACTTACCGACAACTTCTCACCGGAAAACTGAGCAGAGGAGGATATGGAATTGGCATTTGAAAACGTCTTTCTTGCTTCATCTGAGTCTTCAACCTATTAATAAGATTAGTTAGAACATGATTGTAACTGGTTGCTATCTCTGTTTCAGACTTTCACAAAAAAACAAATGGCTTACTAGAACTTTCGACGAGCTGGGGCTTGATTCCTTGGGCAAAGAACTGTCCACTCGGAGATCTGCAGAGAAGCTTAATGAATTAGGTGGAGCAACAGGGCTAAGCACTCTTCTACGACAACTGCCGTGCATTCCAGATTGCAAGTCGTCATTGTACTCAAACTGAGAGGCAAAGGACGAACCAGCTGATGCTTCCATTCCGCTGTCATTAGTTGAAGATGATTCTTGCTCATAGAGGTTTTCCTTTGGCTACATATTACCCGAACGAGAAAGAAGGTAAAAATCAGGCATTTTAATCTGTCTATATAAGAGAGCAGAACAAAAGAAAACAACAGGATAATTTACCTTGGTAGTAGGAGGATTCGGTGCACCAATTGTTCTCGTCCTTTTTCACATATAGGTTTAGTAAACGTACTGGGAACAACTGTATAAAAAGCTTTAGGCGAAGAAATGGCACTGGTACTTTCCTTGGCAGGAGGTAGGCCAGTAGTAGATTCTTCCGCCATGGCTTCAGCAACTTCCTTAGCAAGAATCTGGCTATACAAAAGAGCAGCTTGTGAAGAGTACTTAGCCTCAATATTTCCACCGTTGGTCCATCCATATTGCTTGAAGAACCCCTGAGCGCGGTTGTTGCCACCAAGCATCATAGTCTTGAGCTGCTCACGGTTCCATGAGTGTATAATTGTTGACCTAACGTAAAGGTACCATCTTGAGAATGTTTTTTGGCAATTAAGACATTAAGACAAAGCACCAGTTTGAAAATAAAATCGCAAATTCTTAAATAATGCTGAGATCTTAGCACAAAATCGCATTTGATCAACCACACTCGAGTACAATGATATAATTAAGACGCTACACTTTTAGATTTAAACCTATCATGTTCTCCCAAACCGCTCAAATTGTAGTAATAAGCCGAAGATTCGTATTAAAATTTGTATTCCCAGGAAAGTCCGAAGTTTACCTGACGAAGCTGATATGAACACCGAGACTTCGATGAGCAGATGAACAATCCATGCAGAGAAAAATCCCGTATTTAATCGATGCCCATGTCGGATTCCTCGCATTACAATCGAAGCAGACCTATAAATCCAAGAGACGGAAAACCAAAAATCTTCAGAAATTAACAAAAAAAAATCTCAGACAACAAATTGTAACGTAAGACGAGTTCAGCGGCCTTAGAGATTTGTTCTCGAACCTTGTTCTCGGGTTTTGCTTTAAGTTGTCGGAAAATATTAGTTTTATCGGTTAGACTGTGAGAAGCCATCTGATAACAAACGTAGCTTATCAAAGGAGTAGTAGAATGGAGATGAGAAGCAGAAGAAATTGAAATTGGGGTTAAAGGTGAAGAATTCACAGGAAAGACGGGAGAAGAAGAGAGAAACTAGAGACGTAGATAAAAATTGTTTTAGACTTTTAGTTGGAAGCCAACGAGACTTAGGGGGCTTATTGGTTTAGGATTTAGAAAGAGTTTTAATGACTTTAAAAGTTATGTAAAAATGTTGTTATTCAATCAAGACTTTTTAAAACTCTTTAAAAATTTGGTGTTATTGGTTGTGGATTTGTAAAAAGTTATCTAAAATCTTGATAAATCTAGTGTTATTGGATTAAGAGTCTTATAAAGTCATTAAAAGTTTTATGTTATTCAATTAAAACTAAAGAATCTTGGATTGTTAATGAATTCAAATTTTGTGTTATTGGTTTATGATTTTATATCATTTCCTTCATAACAAAAGTAATGAAAACTCTTTCATCAAATAGAAAGATTTTGAAAGATTTTATGAAAGATTTTACAAGATTAGGAAACACAAATCAGCAAAATTTAAAATAACTTCCTAAACAATCTCTTATAAAATCCTTCATTAACAACAAATTCTATAAGAGATTGTTTAGGAAGTTATTCTAAATCTTGCTGATTTGTGTTTCCTAATCTTGTAAAATCTTTTCATAAAATCTTTCAAAATCTTTCTATTTGATGAAAGAGTTTTCATTACTTTTGTTATGAAGGAAATGATATAAAATCATAAACCAATAACACAAAATTTGAATTCATTAACAATCCAAGATTCTTTAGTTTTAATTGAATAACATAAAACTTTTAATGACTTTATAAGACTCTTAATCCAATAACACTAGATTTATCAAGATTTTAGATAACTTTTTACAAATCCACAACCAATAACACCAAATTTTTTAAAGAGTTTTAAAAAGTCTTGATTGAATAACAACATATTTTACATAACTTTTAAAGTCATTAAAATTCTTTCTAAATCCTAAACCAATCTCTTATAGAATCCCAATATATATTATAAAGGGTATTGTCATTTTCAACATTTACTTTTATTTGACTTTTAATTGATTATTAACTTTTATTTCATAATTTTTATAGTTACTGCTACATTTGCTTTTACTAGTAACATAAAAAATGCAATTATTCAATCAATATCAAAATTTGCTAATATTCAACCAAATGATATTGTAAATTAATTACAATTCTATTACTTTTTTCCAAATTAATAATTAGTTCTATATTGTTTTATAACAAATATTAATTATGTGCGTATGCATGGGACAAATACTAGTAATAAATAAGCTACAATTTTCTGTATAACGTTTTGTATGTAAACAATTTTCCTTCTCTCATCTGAACTAATTTTTTGTTGACAAAAAAATAAAAAAAAAAATAATAAATAAATAAACTACAAAAAAATAGCGTAAATTTCCACCCAAAAAAAAATCTTCCTTTTTCCGTCCCAAAAAATTGTTGAATCCCTTGTTCTCAGCGAAATTGAATAAATAGAACATGGACGCTACCTAATCGCATTCTGGACGGTTTTGAGAATCACTCGTGATAGAAGGAAATGTAACTTAGTTGGCAATTCAGAACGTATGACTATGATATCTTATATAATATGAGAAGGTTTTTTTTAACTCTTACTCACATTATGACATTTGGTATTCTCTTTTAGTGACACCTGTCATCCTTTATTTCTATTTTTTTCAAAAAATTTATATCATTTTCAATTCCAAAATAATCATACTTCTCTTATCCAATTGGTACAATTAACATATATTTTTAATCCACTTTTTTTTTTTTTTTTTTCAACCAAACATTAATCAAATTAAAAAAGAACGTCCCGATTGGTTGCCCAAACCGGGGGAAAAGAGTTTACAAAAGAAATTTCAGATAATAAAGGTCTTGAAAAGCGGGCTAGGCAATCTGCTCGTACGTTGATCTCTCGAGGAATCCTGGTCAGTGAGAAGGATGGAAAACGTGATCTGAGCAATAAAAACTCCTCCAAAAGATTCGAGAAAGCTGGCCAATCGTCTGGCATCTGCACCATCGCCACTAATTCTGCACAATCTGTCTCGAAGCTCTGACAGGCTACTCCAGCCGCGATGAGTGACTCCATGGCCCAAATCAAGGCTTGCGGCTCTGCATGTAAAGATGTAGGACCGCGCCTCTGACTCCGAGCTCCCAAAAGAAGTGTCGAATTTTCATCACTACAACACCACCACCCTAGACCCTGCAGAGTATCTGAACCTCTCCAAGAACCATCAATCTGACATCGAGGAAACACCCCCTGTCCTCCAACAGAGGTATAGAAGGCGAATAATTGACCGCGAAAAATTTGGCCTCTTCCCACAAAATTTTATCATTATTCGCCTGAAGAATAATCTCCATCGGTTCAGCCTCTAAGCCCTGAAAAACTTTTTTATTCCTGTCTTTCCATAGCGACCAAATTATCCAGGGAAGACGAGGAGCTGCATCAGGTTCTCTCGATTGCAAAGCAGCCCGCCAGAAAATAAAGTCTAAATTCGCATAGATTGAAGCAAATGGGAAGCCATCAAGAGCTAACGAAACCGGTGACAACCCCCAAACATCCCACGAACGAGGGCACTCAAAGAGAGCATGATTGATAGTCTCTGGGCCAGACTCACATCGTTTACAGAGGGTATCACACCGGACACCCCTATACGCAAGTCATTCTAACACTGGGAGAGTGCCCGAAGCAATCTGCCAGAAAAAATGTTGGACCTTCGGGGGAACATTAAGCTTCCATGCGTGAGCTCTAAGGGCCAAACATGTCGGCCCGTATTCGACATCCATCATTAATTCTCTAGCTAACCGATATCCTGATTTAACCGTATATTTTCCTGACTTTGAAAAATGCCATACTAAGCGATCCGGTTGTTGGACTTTACTGACCGCCATACTCCGAATACTCAGAATATCCTCCGGATCCAAATACGCCTCCAGAGTAGGCAAATGCCAATCCTTCGTAGCAGGATTAATTAAATGGTTCACCATCAAACTTGGTAACCAGAGACGACCCCGACCATTAGCTGGACGTGGTCGAATGTCCGGTATCCATGGGTCTCTCCAAACCGAAATAGAATTACCCGAACCTACCGCCCATCATGCTCCATATTCCACCAAACCCTTAGTAGAGAAAATACTCCTCCAAGCAAAGGAGGGATTATATGGTTTTTTGGCCATAAGAGGATGTTTATTACTAAAATATCGGCCTTTCAACACCCGAGCCATTAAGGACGTCGGATGTTGGATTAACCGCCAAAACTGTTTTGCTAACATAGCATCATTAAATTGTTCCAGAGCCCTGAAACCAAGACCCCCTTCACACTTATCCTTACACAATTTTTCCCAAGCTACCCAATCTAAACCACGGGCCCTATCATTGGATTTCCACCAAAAAGTGGAAATAGCACTTGTTAATTTAATCCACTTTTATATCTTAAGTTCTTTTGTCAAACAAAATCAAATTGTTTTATAATAAAATCTCATATTATATATTTGATACAAAATTTACTATTCTATAATATTTACTAATAAATAACTGATAATTGATACATTTGTTTTACACATTTTCTTATATTTTATGTAATTTGACTTTCATCCTTTAAAGTGAAAAATACACACTATTTTATAATAAAAGAAAATATCTTAAAAAAAACTATATCTTGGATGAGAAATGAAATAGTTTAAATACATGATTATGATTATGCTTTTATGTAATTTTATAAACCTTAACTATTACACATTTTATAATCATATAATGTTTTCTTTCATTAATTGAGTAGGCAATAAAGTTAGTCACTTCCACTTAAATCCTATTAAATTTAGATAAAATATTTGTAACTGTCAATAAAATATTTTGAACCTAAGAGTAACATCTATATAGCCATAGGTAGACATTTACTTAAATACTTGGACTCAAATTTACTCTCAAATTCTAGATCTGTTCTAACGTATCATCATCGCTACAAGAGGAAAATAGATCGTCAAGTTTCTTGATATGATGGTACTCTTCTCCAATCCTCGATGATCAAACAGAGGTTTGATGTCTAGCAAGGGGTCCTAATAATTATTCAAAATATGTTTACTCTTTTTCTCCATAGTCAAGATATATGTCATGTGTTTTGTGTTTCACAGATGAGAAGAAGAGTCAAAAACATGGCCAATTCTCTTCCAACTTTTATAGTTACGTATACACATTTTATTTTTGGTAGAATAGTTACATAGATGCATTGACAAGTTATATTTTGTGAAATAATCTTGTCCCATTAAACAATATGTTTTCCTCACTAAAATCTACTCCATCCAATACTTATTATTCCATTTTCTAGAGAGAAAAAAATGTTGCACAAAAAAAAAATCTAGGTTTTCTATATATTTTTAATAAGTAATTAATGACAAATTGTAAACTTCAAAAAAGAAACTGAATATTATTGATTGAAATTTGTTAATAAAAAAAATAATGCAACTAAAGTCAGTTTCTAATATGTTTTCTTAATATGTTTGAAAATCCTAAAATATGGATTAGTTTGGAGCAGCGGGAGTATTGTCCAATATAACCATTTAATATAGTCCCACATAAATTTTAAACTAATGTACTATTTAAAATTTTCAACAGTAAATGGAAAGAAGGCCGGATTATGATTTGTGACAACATTTTCATTTTGTTGGATGAAAAGGATTTTGTTTTGTATTACAATATTGGCCAGGCTGGATTGTGGAGAATCACTATCCATGAAGATGGAGGCATATCAAAGGTACTTCAAACATTTGGATTGAGCAAAATAAAAGTTAATTATACAAAGATGAGTCGTAAAAAAGCAAGCAATAGAAAAAATGGTACATCAATACTCCATAGTATAAAATTTATAAAAGTCAAACTTTTTATTTGCGAAATCATTCACAAAATCAAAAAAGTTGAGGCAAGTTCATTCAAGAGCGATGGAGAGATAATGTTTAGTATTTGAAGTTTAGGGTTTAGAATATAGTCATTTTGTATATATAAGGGTATCATTGAAAGTGGATTACAAGAGAGGGTATTTTAAAATTATTTGTTGTTAAGTATTACTTTTAGATGATGAAAGTAAAATTAATATATAGAACAACATTAAATTATCTATCAAAGTAATTATATATTAAGGTCTTACAATTTTTTCTTTAGAAAACTTATCAGTTTTTTTTCTTTCCAAAAAAACAAAAATGTAAATAAATATAATTTATTTTTATTACTTAATGAAAAAACCAAATTAAATTGATTTTGCGGTAACTAAAACAATGGTCATATTATTATAATAACATATTGTCTAAATATTTTCAACAATTCTGTGTAGTTTAACTTTTTCTCTATCTCAAAAATGACTCTTTTATGAAGCATCATACAACATTTATATATTAAAATATTATAGTTAAAACGTAATATTATGAAAATTAATTTTCAAAACATATTAACAATTACATATACATTTCATATGCAATTGAACAGAAATTTGATTCTTTATTTCAAACTAATAATGTATACATAACTCACGTATAGCGTGAGCTACTTTCTAGTATTATATAGAAGGTAAAGGGATTCATATTCGCTGAATTACATAAAACCAATCAAAAACTTGAGAGGAGATCGATGTCCCAAACATACGAAAACACGATATCAAAAAGATGATAAGATGTTAAAGTAGAATTTGTGTAAGGCTTTTTGTTCATCTCATTAATATAGAGCAAGCGTGCATGGCTCAGCCATGACAACATTTGAAGAAATAGATAAATATAATCGAGAAGCTGTGACAAGTAACGTTGCAGAGTCGTCTTCTTCGGTGAAGATCCCATTTTTTGGATTTTTCTTTATGATTGATTGATTGATTAGTGTGTTTCTGTGTTTGTGTTGTGTCTAAAAGCAATTTGAACCAAACTCTCATCTACAAACAAAAACCAAAACCGGTTTAATCTCAAATAAACAAACCAAACTAAACCGATACATACCGGCTCGGTTTAAGAGTCATTAAGACTCGTTCTACGAGGATGGCGGGTAAAATTGGGAGGCTTTACGGTTAGACCAAAACCGCCACAGGAGAAACAATCAAAGCCTAATAAATTCATTAATTGTGTTTTGGTCTTTGGTCAAAAATTTCTCTCTTTGGTCAATTCAATTCCTTTATTTTTCTTGCTTTGTTTTAAGCCTATCATCTAAAACTTATATATACCACACACACACATAACACCTCTCTTCATCCATCAGACGCAAATCACAAAAGCTCATTAAGAGAGAGATTTAGAGAAACCAACGTAACAAAACCATTCAAGAATCATCATATGGCTTCATTACATGTTTCAAGATTAGTTCTTTCTTCTTCTACTTCTTGTTCGAGACCTAAAGCTGCAGTCTCCATACCAAAACTACCGAAGTTTAACGTGTCGGTTCCAAAAATACCGATAAAGAAACAGACTTTATCGGTTAATGAACCGAGCTTTCAGTTTGTAGAAAGTCTTCCTCTTTCGTTGCAACAGAGGAGAGGTTCTGATTCTATCCAAAGGGCGCGTCTCAATGCGGTTCTTGAAGAAGTTATGGATAGGATTGAGATGCATAAGAACATCGGAGATCAACGCAATAATTGGAATTCTCTATTGCTCAATTCTGTTAACATGATCACTCTTACAGCCGCTTTGATGGCCGGGATGGCCTCGGTTAATGCTCACGGTGTAGATTCTGTGACCGCTGTGAAGATAGCTTCAACGGTCTTGTTGACATCTGCTACGGGTTTCGCTGCCTTGATGAGCAAGATTCAACCGTCTCAGCTTACTGAAGAACAGAGGAACGCAACGAGGCTGTTTAAGAGGTTGAGAGTCGAAATCGAAATGTTTCTAAGAGAGAACGAGGAGATTACGGAAGTAGATGTGAAGGAAGTGATAAAGAGAGTCTTGTCTCTAGACAAAGCTTATCCTCTTCCTCTTATCGGAACAATGCTCGAGAAGTTTCCGGAAGAGTTTAAACCGGCGAGTTGGTGGCCTGAAAACAAAGCTAAAAGCCCTAAGACTGGTCTTGCAAACGGGTGGAGTCATGAGTTAGAGGCAGAGATGAGAGAAGTTGCTCATGTCGTGAAGAGCAGAGACGCAGAAGAGTATGAGAGATTAGGTAACGTGGCGTTGAAGCTAAACCGGTTCTTGGCTATCTCTGGACCAGTTTTAACCGGAGTTTCAGCAGTGAGCTCTGTTTTTATCGGTCAAGATTCCGGTTTATCTGGAATCGTGGCAATAACTTGCGCTTCTTTGGCCGCGGTTGTCAACACTTTAGAGCATGGTGGTCAAGTGGGAATGGTGTTTGAAATGTATAGAAACTCAGCTGGATTCTTCTCTCTATTAGAGGAAACGATGAACTCCACAGAGAAGAAAGAGAGCGGACAAGTATACGAGACAAGAGTTGCGGTGAAGCTAGGGAGAAGCTTATCGGAACTGAGAGATCTCGCGAAGAGATCGAATCTATCTCAAGTTAAGGCCAATGAATTCGCAAGCAAGCTTTTCTAGTTTTTTTGGTTAGAGAGAACATTCATCATTCTTTTATAAGTTTTTTGTATAGATGAATTCGTTCATTCATTCTTTGATTTATATGTTACAAACAAATTTATTTTACTATTTCAATTTAAACTTCAAACATGAAACTGTGTCCTAATCTTGAGCTTAAATTGTAGGAAGTGGGTATTGTAGCAAACCGAAATGATCAGATTCAACACGAGAAACGACCAAATCAAAACCAAAACGAAATTATTCAACTAATTGACCCAATCTAATTTGGGGGTCAAAACTAACCGAATTTAATCTATTTATTTAACTGAAATTCTTTAAATACAACTAGTATCTTCGATTAAAAATTAAAATGTACTAAAAAATTAATTAATGAATAAAAAACTAATTATGTACTTAAATCCCAAACCAAACCGAACGAAACTGAACTAGATTCGGTTATTATTAGGTAATAAAATTCCAATACCGAAATAACCAAACTGAACCGAACTATCCGTGTAAACCTTCCACAACTAAGTTCATATGAACAATGTTTCTTGTGTCTTACACTATCCAACAGTGCAGTTTCTGTTGCGTAATGTATCTGAGGTCAGAAGAAAAAATGAAAGTTTCACCGAGGATACAACATTGTAATCGAGACATCGTCCACTGAAAACGGATCTTTATCTTTAAGGTTATTCATGGATATATCTGCAGGTTTCACTGATAAAGGGAGAGTGACAAAAGCAGCTTCGGTAGGTTTAGGTATTGTAAGAGTACCGTCTCTTGCAAGCCAAACTATTACAGAGTTCATGGTTGGTCTCTTTGCTGCATTCTCTTGTACACACAACAAACCAATCTGAATCAACTTTATGATATCGTTTCTCGGGTTTTCGTTTAAGTAAGGATCGATTATACTCTTAGGCTCTCCTTCGATCCATCTTTTCCATGCCTGAATCAAAAGAAAATGTTCTTTATAAAGGTTTCGTTTTAGAAATTGAGAAGATGAATAAAACGTTATCAAGGAAGAAGCTTACAAAAGCTGGAAGTCCCTCTGCTTCGAAGTTCTTGTTTCTTTCACCACATATCATCTCCAAAAGCATAACACCAAAGCTGTAAACATCAGATTTAGCAGAGAATTGTCCGTGTCTCACGTACTCCGGAGCCATATATCCACTGCAAGAACAATAATTAGTGATGCTGAATCAAAGAAACTCTGTATTTTCTGTTTTAAAAACAGAGGATCTATGTTTTGTCTGAAAGATTCTGTTTAAAACAGAGCATCTCTGTCTAAAACAGAGTATACTTACTAGGTTCCCACTACTCTGCTAGTCTCTCCTCGAGTCTCATCCATGTTAAACAACCTCGCCATCCCAAAGTCTGCAACTTTAGGGTTCATCTCAGCGTCTAAAAGGATATTGCTGGCCTTCAAGTCTCGATGAATAATCCTTAGTTGAGAATCTTCATGGAGATAGAGAAGCCCTCTTGCAACACCTTCTATGATCCTGTACCTCACATCCCATGTAAGAAGCCAACGTTTGTCTTCGTCTACAGATTTTGAAAGAAAACTTTATTTCTTTTTACTGATGTAAGTATTGTGACAATACATACGTTACATTGGCCATGTGAAGGCTTACCGAAGATGAAGTGATCAAGACTTGAATTAGGCACATGCTCGTACACAAGAATCTCTTCATTTCCTTCATTACAGAATCCAAGCAGCTTGACTAGATTCCTATGTTGGAGTCTTGTCAAGAGTAATACTTCATTCTTAAACTCTAGCTCTCCTTGTCCTGAACCTCTAGCTAATCTCTTTACCGCTATCTCTTGCCCGCTCGGTAATATTCCCTGAGACAGGTGTAAGTCTGTAAGATCACTGAACCAAAGATTTTGATAAGATGCTTCTGTGAGGAGGTTTAATGAGATTTCTTACCTTATAGACAGATCCAAATCCACCTTGGCCAAGCTTATTTTCCGGAGAGAACTCATCGGTTGCAATTAAGATCATGCCAAGATCAAAAGTTAACATAGATTGACCATCAGAATCAGAGTTCTCTGCACATACACAATATAATACCTGTTCCTTAAGAAAAAAAAAGCTTTAAAATTTTTCTACAATTTACTCAAAGTCCTGAAACTAAAACTCACTGTTGATTTCAGCATATATCCTCCTCCGCATCCGGTGATAAGCAAGCACGAAAGCAACAAACACGGCAAGATTAATGACCGTAGGAACAACAACAACCACAACGCTCCATGGTTGAAAAATTCTTCCTGAAAACACCCAAAAGGTTAAGTTTTATATATGAAAAGTTGAAAACCAAGTGAAATAATCAATTATAGTACCTTTCTTAACCCGAGAGTCTTCTCGAGGTTGAGGAGGTCGAGGAGGCGCGGAAACTCTCTCTAGATTTTCGAAAGCTCCTACGAAACGGTACAAATCCCATCGGAAATAACAACTAGGGCGTGAAACTGTTCCGCCTACTCTGTCCCGGTTATGTTCTTGATTATACCTAACATTCTCTCTCAGACAAAGATTACAGTCACTTGAAGATAAATCAGGTGTGCATTGCATCAACATATAAACCTCAGGAGTGTCTGTAAACTCTGCACTTGAGACTGCATAATACTTCAGTACCGAGGACTCATCAGCCGTGGATGCAACCTCAACTGTTCGATTGGCCATGCCGGAAAACTCTAGGCTGATTCGGGTCAGATTCGAAGAAGGGGGAAGACTCGAGTGAGGAACATTCCCAACTTGCTCAAGCTTTAGTTCGCCAAATTTTTGGACATTTGAGTAGCGTACTAGGCAAGAAACGTTTGCATCGTTTTCAGAATCCCAGTGATATGCTTCTGTTTTGCCTTGGCATTGAGTTAAAAGATTCCTACTTGCTCTATCGACGCAGCGAAGACAAGCCTTTTCTTCGTAGTGTTTTCGACAAAGAGCAAGAGCGTAAACTCCACCTCGTGAAGCGTTGTAGAAACCGCGTTCTCTGATAACGTTTGATGCAAGAGTAGGTAATAGAGCGTCGAGGTTTTCGCCATAGGTTGTGTTTAGAGGGAAGTTTTCATCGCCGCAGATGAAGGTAGTGTGAACGC
Organism: Camelina hispida; assembly: GCA_023657505.1. Classification (NCBI taxonomy): domain Eukaryota; kingdom Viridiplantae; phylum Streptophyta; class Magnoliopsida; order Brassicales; family Brassicaceae; genus Camelina; species Camelina hispida. Next base: position 5,426,809 of record CP094636.1, on the reverse strand, counting down.
CACTGATGGTTAAGAGGATGAAGAAGAGAAGAAAACAAGGGAGGTGAAAAAGAAAGGATTTTTCCATCTATATAAATAATCAACGTTTGATTAATTATCAGAACCTTTAGCTAATTTGGCTTCACATAAATAGATTTTGATTTGTAAATTTTCTTTTGAGGATCGATCAAACAAGAGAGACTTTTCTGTTGTCATTTCGTTTTCAGTTTTCACAAATGAAGAAACCTTGACTATTAGCACAGGCGGCAAAGATTTTTCTTTTCCTCAAATTAAGCTTACGTAAACGATACGTCGAACACTTCGTTGTCCTTATGCCTTAAGTGGACACAACGACGTCGTTTCACGTTCCAAACAATATAGAAACGTACGACAAGGATCACAAGGACAATGAAAGTCAAATTCGAAGACCAAAAATGGTTTCATACTTTCATGACTGATTCCTCATATAAGAATTGCTTCGAAGACTGGAACTCTGGAAGTCTACGGGGAGTCGGGGACGCAAATGCATTAAATTTTTAATCATGAAAACAAAGAAAATCTAATTACATGGTTTGAAAGAGTAAAACTTGTGACCTTTTGTAATTTTAAATATTTTCTTGAAAAGACTGAAAAAGTAAGGTCAATACTTGATAGTTTAGTTTGTTGTATTATATGTATCATAAATTAATTGGTGTTAGATTTGGCGATACATCTCAAGCCACCAAATGAATGATATAGTATAGTAGTATTGAGATTTGAGAACACTAGTTAAAGTTACTAACAAACAAAAAAACTATCTCTAGCAAATTCAAGCATGTGAGAAACTTGAATTCGGTTCAAGTTCAGTTTACTTGACGATTATGTGTTTGGTTTTAAGGCTTATAGTCATTTACCTCCAACTCAATTTGCCAGATACAACAAATATAAGATGTTTACAATCATATATGAAAACAATATGTTAGCAAGAAATGGTTAATTATACGTTCATCATGTTGTCTTATCAATAATCTACAGCCATCAAATTAATCTTTTTGAATATTAATATACGTTCAGTAGTACGTACTATGTCTCTAATTAACATAAGAGTTTTTGAATAGCCGGCATAGCCAATCAAGGTCTGGTAGGTTAACTAACTGCTACAGGTTATTATTATTATTATTTTATTATTATTTTTTTTTTTTTTATTATTTTTTTTTATATATTTTTTTTTTTTTTTTAAATATGTGAATCCATCATTATGTCAATTTAAATTTCCTTCCTTAGCATCATGAACGGTAAGAATTATTTCTTTTGACATTATTTAGGTTGAAAAGTTTATCTATACCTCAATTTCTATTATGCGGGAAAACACTGTAGAGAATGGAGTGGTAATATTGATTGAGAGAATTTACATATTTATACTAAGATACAGCCTAAATCTAGTACAATGTAATTACATTTAAAGTACTATATGTACTATTTTTATACACCCCCGCAAGATGGAGGAGCACCGGTGACACCAATCTTGGAACAGGCCTGCTGAAACCGCTGACGAGAGAGTGGTTTTGTTAACGCATTCGCCAACTGATCCTTTGTCGAAACATGAGAGACCTTAAGCATGCCATCTTGAATGTGATTCTGAGTAAAATGATAGTCCAGTGCTATATGTTTCATCCTTGAATGAAAAACAGGGTTAGCACAGAGATATGTGACACCAATGTTATCACAACAAATAACCGGTGGGGAACGAAGTGTAACACCAAGTTCAGTCAATAACAAACAAAGCCAACAAATCTCTGAGGCTGTATTTGCAACTGGCCGGTACACGGCTTCAGTAGATGACCGTGTAACCCCTCGTTGCTTCTTTGAACTCCAAGATATGGGATTTGTACCTAGATAAATGACATAGGCATTGGTAGAGACATAATCATCAACATCACCAGCCCAATCTGCATCCGAAAAAGCACGAAGAGCAAGAGGAGAAGGTGCACAAAGAAATATTCCATGAGTTTGAGTTCCCACAAGGTAGCGTAGAACCCGCTTAGCCGCCTGCCAATGTTGATCAGTAGGCTGGTGCATAAACTGTGAATGTCGATTAACTGCATAAGAAATATCTGGTCGAGTGAATGAAAGATATTGAAGGCTACCAACGACGGAACGATAGGACGAGGGATCAGGGAGAGGAGACCCAACATACTTTGTGAGCTTGGGAGAGGTAGCCATTGGCGTGGCAACTGGTTTCGGATCATGCATATTGTGCCGAGCCAAGAGGTCGACGATATATTTCCGTTGCATCAAATGGAGACCAGCTTTGGTGTGATTTGCTTCAACACCAAGAAAGTAGCTCAGGTCAGTTGGGTCCTTGATTGAGAATCGAGCAGCAAAAAAGTCAAGGGTTTGAGCAATGTGAGCAGAGTTGTTACCAGTAACCAAGATATCGTCAACGTGAATTAAGAAGTAAACATATGTCGACCCACACCGTTTAATAAACAAAGATGTGTCAGCAAGAGAATTTGTGAACCCGGTTTGAAGGAGATGTTGCTTAAGAGACATATACCAAGCCCGGGGAGCCTGTTTAAGACCATAGATCGGGTTATGGAGATGACAAACATAATCTGGGCGAGTAGGATCAATAAAAACTTGAGGTTGTTCCATATAGACCTCCTCAGTTAGCTCACCTTGCAAAAAAGCATTGTTCACATCCATTTGTTTAATCGGCCAAGAGTTTGCAACAGCAATGTCGAGAACTAAGCGAATGGTTGTTGTCTTTGATAACTGGACTAAAAGTATCAGCGTAGTCGATGCCATGACGTTGATGATATCCCTTTGCAACCAATAACATTCTGAGAAGGGTGAGGAGGAACCAAATCCCATGTGTGATTAGCCATCTGAGCATTGTATTCATTAGACATAGAAGGAAGCCATCGATCATCCTTTAAGGCTTGAGCTACAATACGAGGCTCTCTATATTTGCGTAAACCTGTAACATGAATATTCAACATTTGTTTTGGTTTGAGGATATTATTTTTGGCTCGAGTTCTCATATTGTGGACATTTTGTGGTGGTTCAACAGGTTGTGGAATTTGTGGCTGCTGGGCTGGAGCTTGTGGGGAATTTTCAGAGGAAGAGCGAGAGTGCTCAGAGGTAGCGGAGGTTGACGGGGAAGGTTGTGGCTGAATCGTGGGATGCGATTCATTGTCGGTAGGAGCAGTGGGCTCACGGGAAATATTTTCTGGTTGGACCTGGGTTCGAGGTCCATTTAATGGAGCAGTGGGCTCAGTAGGAGGAGGAAGGATCAGAGAAGATAAAGGAGAAGGATGTACCTGAGTTAGCGACAGAGCGGTGCGTAGCGACGGTTGTGACGGAACAAGGTGAAGGACGGAGCCGGGGGTTCTAGTAGACGAAGGCGGCGAGGTGTGTGAGAACGGTACAGAAGTGACCACTGGTTGCGAAGAAGAGACCGACGAAACAGGAGCAGAAGCCAGCGATAATGACGAACCAGGTGCAAACGGGAATCGAGTCTCATCAAATTGAACATGTCGCGATGTGTAAATGCGACCAGTAGGAACATGAAGGCAGTGAAACGCATTTTGCGTGAGAGAATACCAAAGAAATACACATGGAAGCGATCGACTCTCAAGTTTATGTGTTGTGTATGGCTTCAACCACGGAAAACAGAGGCACCCAAAAACCATTAACTTGTGAATATTCGGCTGGACACGGAAAAGCATCAGGTGGTGACCGCTGGCCTAGGACTGGTGTGGAGAGTCGATTAATAAGATAGAACGCAGTCATAAACGCATATGGCCAATATGCAAAAGGCATCGAAGCAGTGGACATAAGCGTGAGACCAGTCTCAACCACATGTCGATGCCTGCGCTCAGCCAGACCGTTGTGTTCTGGTGTATGAGGCGGAGACATGAGGTGAGAGATGCCATGAGCACGAAGAACATCACGTAACCCAATAAATTCACCACCATTGTCGGAAAACAAAGTCTCGATCTTCTGTTGAAAACGATTTTCGACCAGTGATTTGAAAGCAACAAAGACCTCTTTGACATCAGATTTGCGCTTGAGCGGATAGAGCTAAGAGTAACGGGTAAAATGATCAACGATTAGGAGATAATATTTGAAATTGTCAGTGGACAAGATAGGGGATGTCCAGACGTCCGAGTAAAAACATTCAAGGGGTCGAGTGGTTTGAATTGTGTTTTGGGAAAAAGGAAGTTTATGACTTTTATTAAGAGAACAATCAGTGCAAGACAATTGTTTTTGAGAACCCAAAACAGAAATCGCATAAGTTGAAAGCATAGTGTTTAAAACAGAGGTAGAGGGATGTCCAAGACGAGAATGCCACACCGAAAGAGAGGCTTTTGAACTAGTGTAGGTAGACAAAGCAGTCACTTGATGCGGCGAAACCGGCCACTCATACAACTCATCCCTTGTTCGGCCTTGAAGAAGTAGAACCCCTTTACTGAGATCCTTCACCTGAAAGAAGGCAGGATAAAACATGACCTAGACACTATTAGCATTGCACAAGTGGTAGACAGAAATCAAGTTCTTGTGGATGTCAGGGACACACAAAATTTTGTTTAAGCGTAGAGCACGTAAACGAGAGGGAAGAACTTTAGAACCAGTATGAGAATTGGCTAAGGGAGAGCCATTAGCAACAATAACATCCTCACCACCAGTCTATGGTTCATGAACAGAGAGGTTAGCCAAGTCGAAGGTCATGTGGTGAGTGGCACCACTATCAAGGATCATGGGTTTGGATCATAGGGAGAGCCAACCGCGACATTCGCTCGCGGCTGCCACGGACGAAACGGACTGCTTGGTGGAGAAAACGTGGGAACAGTCCGAGACTGAAGCTGTGGGCACCACCTCGCACTATGACCGTGAGTGTAGCAAATCTGACACCGACCCTTATAACCACGAGACTCATGTGTGGACTGTGGCTGATGAAACTGGTTGCGAGACACACACCCGTAGTTTGAGCCAGAAGTGTTATTAGAGGATGATCTCTTATTGGAGTTGTGAGAATTACCAGTACAGGATTGTTGACGAGGGCGATGTGTAGCAACGTTATCCGTGAGAGGCAAGGCAGGTGTCGCAGCCTTGGAGAGGAGCTTAGCCTCGTGATTAAGCAGTCGTTCATGGACGTAAGCAATGGTTGGTGAAGTATCACGTGAAGCGACTTGATCAACAATAGGACGATAGTCATCTGGGAGACCATCGAGAATCTGTTCGATCTGATCATCATGTGCAAAGGGGCTATCTAAATTGACGAGAACATCAAAGTGTGTTGTGAGACTATGCAAGTACTCATCAATGGTGTTGGTGCCCTTAACAATCAGCTTCAACTGATCACGCAGTTGACGTGCGTGACCACGGCTTGGCTTGCCGTAGATGTCAGCGAGAGTGGCCCAGATCTCGGCTGAGGTGGTTGTCCGAGAGAGAGCCGACTGGACAGTTGGAGTGACAGATCCAAGTAGAGCGCTGTAAAGAAGCTTGTCCTAACGTCGCCAATGAAAGAGAGCAGGGTTCGGAGAGACGACATCACCGACGGTGACCGTAGCAGCAGGAATCTCAGTCGATCCATCAAGATATTCAGCAAAACCATGCCCATCGACAAGAGCACAAAATTGTAGCTTCCAGATAACGTAGGTGGTGGGCGTCAGCTTCGTTATGCTAGACATATTGAGACTGAGAAGCACTTGATTGTTTGGATTGATGGTGATGGAGTCGGACGTGTTGGAAACTTCAATTTTTTTTTTTTTTTTAGGTTAAGGAGCGTACTGCTCTGATACCATGTAGAGAATGGAAAGTGATAATATTGATTGAGAGAGTTTACATATCTATACTATTAAAAGGGAAGCATTTTTTACAAGACAAAATTAAATTGGTAAAATATGACATGAAATGCCCATGAATATATTACAAAGCATACAAAACAAGAAGGGTATTAAAGTAATAAAAAAGCGTGGATCCTGTTGTGAACCGGATTGATTGTGTTCGGATCATGTATTAATTGTTCAGAGCTATTTTTCATACTCCTGTATCCAAACAGAATCGAAACAAATTAAAAAACAAAGTAAGTATTTTCGTGTAAACAATTTAAGGAAACTATGATTCCGATATTTATGTACATATTTAATTTGGGCAATAAATTTGAAACTGTATATATGTAAAGATATTTCATTTGATTATATATTTGGAGATATATCTGGAAACAATAATTCTGATTTTGATGTTACCTAATACACAAAATCATCTAAATTTTTGTTTATAGAAATATTTAAATCTGTTTCTATTAAAATCAAGCAATTTTGAAATCAAAATTGTATATATGTATCAAAATTTAATTTGATTATATTTTGTGAGAAATATGCGTAAACAATATTTATGATTTTCCTTTTTCTAAAACCTATATTCCAAGACTAAATTAAAAAATCTAAAATAACTACCAAAATCTTTTTTGTTAGTATCCTGATAAAGACGTGTCAAAGTCTTTATTAGTTTCGTTCGTTCACAAATTTTTTTTCCAGCATCCATACTTTGAGTTTTAAATTTTTTTGACTTTTATTTTTCATTATGTTATAGTATTTCAGATTTGAAACTCTACAAGAACGTGTGAAACATAAAAGTCAAGACAGTATAACTTCTAAAATACGAATGTTGTGAAACAATTAAGTAGCTATAATTGATTTTCTCTTACTATTCTTTTGAATAGTTACAGTTTTTTTTATGTTAGTACTTATATATACATTAATTATAATATATAGTGTACTTTTGCTTCATGATTATTTGTTTGTTATTTTTTTTTAACCAATCCCCTATATAATAAAACGGAAGTACACAACTTTTTTTGTAAACTATATAATTATTATAAATTGGTTACAAAATAGGTTATAGATTAAATATAAGTTGGTTATAAAAAAAGTTATAAATTAATTGGTAAATTTGTGGGCTATATGAATATACTTAAGAATATCTCAAAGAATCTTTTTAAAGAGAATATTCTAATAATTTATACAATTTTCAAAATAAAATCTTTAGTATTCAATGTACTGTTACAAAATATATACTGTCAGACATAAAAATATATTGTTAAACGTAAAAAGAAATAAAATATTGGTAATTTATCACACTTCATCGTGATTTCCAAAATCTTATTGTGCAGTTTAAAATAAAATTTTACCTAAGCACGAGTCATATTAAAACACTTTTACCAAACATGTTCAAAAATTAAAATAAAAACAAACAACAAACATAAGTATTTATCATACATTAAATTACAAAATTAATTAACAATATAAAACATACAAAATAGGTATTTTTTTCAAGCCATCATATTTAACATATAATTTTTTTGCATAATGTTTTATCCAAAATTATTTTTAAAAGCAATTATATGATTAATTATATTTTATTATAAAATGATAATATAAATAAAATATATTTCAACTCGTACTCTAGCACGGGTTCTAATCTAGTTTATACTAAAACACAACCTAAACCTAGTATAATGTAATTACTTATATGTACTACTCTTATAAACACAACTATCTAAAACATCGAATTTCGATAAAGAAACTTTTAACCATTTGACGGAAAAACATTTTCTCAACGGTAACGTTTTTTTAGTTACCTCTTATTAAACCACACACACTAGTCTTTTTGTATCTGATTCTCACATTGCACAAAAGGGAGGATATTGTATATTATATATTGAAATTACTACGAAATTGTGTTACACAACTTATTGAAATCACTACAATTATGAAATTGTGTTACTTCACAACTTATTTGTAACAAGTGCTACTATATACCACTATAAACAACTTAAACAAGACTACTTAAGTCGTTGTTCAAAAAAAAAGAAAACAAGACTACTTAAGTCATACAAACAAAACAAACAGAAAAAAACTAAAACCCAGTCAATATCCTATGTTCTAAGTCAATTGGTACGTACCATTTCAGTATAAAAATAAAATAAAAGAAATAGTGGTACCATTTCTCACGTCATATATTAAGTTGCAATGAAAGTGTTATAAATTAACGTCTCATATCACAATAAAATGAAAACAAAAACCCTCAGATCTTGCATATCAATAGTAAAATGGGAAAGAGTTGTCTTGCGACTACTTTTCTCTCGCTTCTCCTTCTCTTCCTTCAAACCCCTAAATATGTTAATGCCAGTTTCATCTGCTACGGTGACTTTTTCAATGGTAGCTACGGCGTCAGTCGAGACTACCTCTTCTCTTCCCTTCCTTCAAACGTCGTTGCTAACGGCGGTTTCTACAACGCGTCCTTTGGCAGAGAATCTAAAGACAACAGAGTCCACGTTGTTGCCTTATGCAGACGAGGCTACGAGAAGCAAGCTTGCAAGACATGTCTCGAACATGTGATTGACGACACAAAATCAAAGTGTCCTAATCGAAAAGAGTCTTTCTCATGGGTCACTGATGAATCCGACGACGTTTTTTGCTCTCTACGTTACACCAACCGCTCAACTTTTGGCAAACTCGAGCTCTCGCCAGTTGTTATCAACGCTAACCCAAACAGTATAAATTCATCCATATCCAAGAACATGACCTTGTTCAGCCAAGAATGGACTGCAATGGTTAATCGGACGCTCGAGGCTGCTTCCACCGCTGAGACTTCCTCAGTTCTCAAGTACTATAACGCCACAAAAACAAAGTTCACACAAATTCCAGATGTTTACGCGTTGATGCAATGCACGCCTGACCTATCACCAGGCGACTGCAAGAGATGTCTAAGAGAGTGTGTGAATTACTTTCAAAGCCAGTCCTGGGGAAGACAAGGAGCTGGGGTTAGTCGGCCTAGCTGTTATTTCCGGTGGGATACTTATCCTTTCTATAAAGCTTTTGATAATGTTACAAGAGTTTCTGCTCTTCCTCCTCAAGCTTCTTCGACTATTCTCAATTGCGTGAGAGAGAAGAAAAGTTTTCAAGGAAGCAACATTGCAATTATTGTGGTCCCAACGGTTATCAATCTCTTCGTATTTGTGGTTCTAATACTTTCTTGGAAGAGAAAGCCGTCACAGTACACCGGAATCAATGGTAAAGTCTTTTAAAATCTTGCGACTAGAACCAACCGATAATTAGTTATATACATATATCTTTTTATATACTATACTATATATTTTGTCTCTTCTCATTGGAATTTCTAAGACGTTCTCTCGAGATGATTTGATTTATATACACATATATATATATATATATATATTCATTCTGGAACCGAGTCCCTCTTTTTAACGGATTAGATCTGTTTGGATTTATTGAGCTCTTATATATTAGGGAATATTATGGGAGTATGTGAAGAAAAGGAAATATGAAGTCCTTTTTGACATGACTTATTTTGTGATGACGTGCAGAGGCTTTTGATTCGAATGATGGTCAATCTATGGTACGTTTTGACCTCCGAATGATTCTTACTGCAACCAACAACTTCTCTACTGAAAATAAGCTTGGCCAAGGTGGATTTGGATCTGTTTACAAGGTAAAGAAACTAGCTAGAGTCCTAACATAATCTTTAGATGGGTTAGTGATCTTTTATTATAGCATGAGAATGGTTTTTCAGGGAATATTACCGAGCAGGCAAGAGATAGCGGTAAAGAGATTAACAAAAGGTTCAGGGCAAGGAGATATGGAGTTCAAGAATGAGGTCTTACTCTTGACAAGGCTCCAACATAGGAATCTGGTCAAGCTTCTTGGGTTTTGTAATGAAAAAGATGAAGAGATTCTTGTCTACGAGTTCGTCCCGAATGCAAGCCTTGACCGCTTCATATTTGGTGAGCATCCCTAATTTGTACTATGTTTATAGCAAACAATATGAATTAAAAAAAACTGTTTTATTTCTTTGAGATGTGCAGATGAAGAAAAACGCCGGATTCTGACATGGGATGTGAGGTACACAATCATAGAAGGAGTTGCAAGAGGGCTTCAATATCTCCATGAAGATTCTCAGTTGAGGATAATTCACAGGGATTTGAAGGCAAGCAATATCCTTTTAGACGCAGATATGAACCCAAAGGTTGCAGACTTTGGGATGGCGAGGCTGTTCAGTATGGATGAGACTCGAGGACAGACAAGCAGAGTAGTTGGAACATAGTAAGTAGCTCTGTTTTTGTTTTTAAAGATTCTTTCATCAGCATTACCATTAATATGATTTGGACAATGCAGCGGATATATGGCTCCGGAATACGCGACATACGGACAATTCTCAGCTAAATCTGATGTTTATAGCTTTGGTGTCATGCTTCTAGAGATGATATGTGGTAAAACCAACAAAAACTTGGAAAAAGAAGAAGAGGAAGAAGAAGAAGAGCTTTCAGCTTTTGTAAGCTTCTCACTTTATTTCTATCATCTTTATACTTTCTCCTTCTTTTTCATCTTCTTATTGAACTTTTAAAAATCATTTGCAGGTATGGAAGAGGTGGATTGAAGGAAGATTTGAAGAGATCATTGATCCTTTGGCTGCTCCGTGTAACAACATCTCAATAAACGACGTAGTGAAGCTCATCCACATAGGTTTGTTGTGTGTTCAAGAGAATGTTTCCAAAAGACCTAGCATGACTTCAATCCTCTTTTGGCTTGAAAGACATGCTAACACCACCATGCCTGTGCCCACACCTGTTGCTTTTCTTACACGGCCATCACCCTCACCATCACCATCGCCATCACCATCACCATCCTCGTCACTGTGATTGCTAATGAGCATTCAAGCATGTATGTAGTATACCTCGTTCTCTCTGTACAATAAATGGCTGATATTGAGAAAACGATTCCGTGTAGTGTAAGCAAACTTATGTTTATTTTAGTGGTAACCTCAACTATTTGTCTTTTTCATACTTAAACTTCAGTACCCTGCAAATAATAATCTGAACGGTATTAAAAATTAAATTTGCTAGAATTATATGAAATATTGTCAATTTCAATGTTTCTTCAAACAATGTTAAATCGGAATTTAACAAAACTGAGTTAAACGACCTGTAACGTCCATGTGATACTAAATCTTACTAAAACAACGTTGTTTTGGTCATTTCGTAGCAACTATAACAAACCAAAAATTACTAAAATGACGTCGTTCTAATCAATTCAGTGTCACATGGACGCCAAGAGTCATCTGACTCAGCACCGTAAAAATATAGAAATTCGTTTATTTATTTATTTGAGGACTATTGTGGCTACTGTTCTTAAAAACCAATAGCAAAAAAAGAAAAAGGAAAAAAGAGCATCTTATATTATATGTAAATTATAGTATATTCAATAGATTTTTGAAAACAATAGTCACAATAATCCTTATATAAAACTAATAACGTCATGTAATTTATTTTTATTAAAATTATAAAATTTGAACAATTTATAGGAAACAAATATCATGGAGCGGTCAAGCCATGAAATTGATAAATATTTTTCCATCATAAGAAACTGTTTCTCCAAATTGGAGGATACCAAAACTGTTCAAAATTATTTGCTAATAGATTTTTTAGAAGACTTACGAGTCGTAATTTACGACTTACGAGTTTCTCAGAAATTCCTATATATACAAAAATATCCACTCTTTTTTTTTTTCAATTGTTCTATACTTTATTCCGTACCAATTTAGACCTAGCAAAGGGAGACTTTTTGGTCACGCGACCAAAAACAAAAACTGGAATTTAACGAAAAAGATGTGCATGTGGCATGTAGGGTTAGATCACACGAAGTGATTAAAACGTCAAGTGTTTTACCCTTTCTATACGGCTATTTCAGTTTAGACTTATACACATGCGACATATGTGAGACATTGGAAGATGACCAAACCCCTTTTACGGTTCTAAACTTTGTTTTGGTCATCATCAAATAGCATAATTCGCGTTATTCCCACATTCACACAGAGATGTGCATGTAAAATTGTAAATTACATTTATACGTCGTAATATTATTGTATACAAATTTTATACATACGCCTTTTATTTAATAGAAAAGGCTAATCAAGATGTGGATTAAATTGAGCTAAAATTTTGTTAATTTCTTAATTTGAATGGCCATCTTAGAAGTCAACCACTGGTCAGATTTCTTACTTCTGTAGTCAACAAAAACCCATTCTCTCTCATGTCACCTAATTATACAAATATAACATCTTAACATTTATTCCCTCATTACAAAAATAAAAATAAAAAAATAAACAATGAACAAATCCCTAAACACCGTTTCTTAACAATAATAATGAAGAACTCTACTGCGATCTTGCTCACTTCTTCCTTTATTCTTCTCCTTCAAACCCTCCACGGCGTTAACGCTGGTTTCAACTGCATCGGAAGTTCCTTCCCTACCAATAGCAGCTACCAAAAAAACCGTGACTCTCTCTTTTCTACTCTTTCTGATAAAGTCACCTCAAACGGTGGATTCTACAATGCTTCACTCGACGGAGTTCACGTTCTTGCCTTCTGTAGAAGAGACTACGAGAGGCAAGGTTGTATCGACTGCATCGAAAGATCCATTCGACAGATTAAAACAAGTTGTTCTAACCGTGTTGATTCGTTCAACTGCGACAGTGACGACAGAGACCTTGTTTCTTGTTTTGTACGTACCACGAATCACTCAACTTATAGGCTACCCGAGTTTGGACCGGCTACGCTTGATCCGAGCCCTGTTGCTATCGACACATCCACCAAGAACATGACCCTGTTCCGCCAAGAATGGGATGCAATGGTTGACCGGGCGCTCGAGGCTGCAACCGCTGACACTTCCACAACGGTTCTTAAGTATTACGGTGTTGTTAGAGCAGAGTTCACTGAGTCTCTCAATGTTTACATAATGATGCAATGCACACCGGACATAACTTCAGACGAGTGCAAGAGATGTTTGCAAGAGTCCGTTACCTATTTTAGAGACCAGTTCTGGGGAAGACAAGGAGGCGGGATTTGTCGACCGAGTTGTGTTTTCCGGTGGGATCTTTTTGCCTTTTACGGCGCTTTTGCTAATGTAACAAGAGTTCCTGCGCCTCCTCGAGCTTTGGTCCCTCGAGCAAAAGCAATCTCTGTCACTCGCTTGAAAGGTTTGAATAGTAAACATTTTCCAGTGGTAAAGGGAGGAATTATTGCCATATTCGTGGTTCCTAGCGTCATTAATCTTCTCGTGTTTATCGGTCTGATAAAAGCCTATAGTCGGATAAGAAAATCGAACACCAGAATCAATGGTATGTTGTCATGCTTTTCAATAAAAGTTAGTGATGCATCATTGGTTTTTTTTTTTTTTTTTTTTTTTGACAATAGTGATGCATCATTGGTTATAAGTTGTTGTTTTTTTTTGGTATGTACAGAGCAACAGTGTGATTCTGGTGGTCAATCTATGCTACGGTTTGATTTTGGCATGATACTAATCGCAACTGATGATTTCTCCTCTGTAAATAAGATTGGTCAAGGTGGATTTGGATCTGTATACAAGGTAAATAAACTTGTAAAAATGTTCTATCAAAATATATCTTTAGATGGGTCAGAAACCTTATAGCATGAGAATCGGGTTTGCAGGGGATATTACCGGGCGGGCAAGAGATAGCGGTAAAGAGATTAAAAAAAGGCTCAGGACAAGGAGATATAGAGTTCAAAAACGAGGTCTTACTCTTGACAAGACTCCAACATAGGAACCTAGTTAAGCTTCTTGGTTTTTGTAATGAAGGAGATGAACAGATTATTGTCTACGAGTATGTCCCAAATTCAAGCCTCGACAATTTCATATTTGGTGAGCCTTTTCACTTATATGCTGTATGAGTTTTGAATGTTTAGTATTATTGACGCTCTTTTTGGGAATATGCAGATGAAGAGAAGCGTTTGCTACTAACGTGGAACATGAGGTTTAGAATTATAGAAGGAGTTGCACGAGGTCTTCTTTATCTACACGAAGATTCTCAGCTAAGGATTATTCACCGAGACTTGAAGGCAAGCAATGTCCTTTTAGATGCAGATATGAATCCTAAAATATCAGACTTTGGGATGGCAAGGTTGTTCAACATGGATCAGACTCGAGCAGTGACAAGAAAAGTAGTTGGAACCTTGTAGGTTTTCTCTGTTTTTACAGAATCTATTAGACTAAACATAGCTCCTCTGTTTTTCTTCTGCAGAAATTCAAATAAGTTTTAAAATTAGCACCATCAGTAATCTTATTGTTGCTTGTTCGTAGGGGGTATATGGCTCCTGAGTACGTTAAGAACAGAAGAGTTTCAGCCAAGACAGACGTTTACAGTTTCGGAGTCGTGCTTCTTGAGATGATAACCGGTCGAAGTAACAAGAACTATTTCGAATCCCTCGGCCTCCCTGCATATGTAAGCATATATATAATGAATTATTGTCAGGTTCTTACTTAATACATAAATAATTCTCAAATTTTATTGAGTAATAAAGTTATGATGATAATACATAGGCATGAAAGTGTTGGCTTGCGGGCGAGGCTGCGAGTATCATCGATCATGACCTGAGTAGGAGCTCGACAACCGAAATAATGAGATTCATTCACATTGGTTTGTTGTGCGTTCAAGAAAATGTTGCAAAAAGACCAACCATGAGTTTGGTTCTTCAGTGGCTTGGAAGTGACACTGTCGTGATTCCGTTACCTACAGCTGCTGGTTTCACTACACATCTTCCTGTTGAATTGCATGGAACCGATGAATCGAATCAAGCCCAAGGTGGAGCTGGCACGTCGTCATTAAATATGCTCACAGTCACCGAGTTAAGTCCTCGTTGAAACTAAGAGATCACTCTGTAACCTCATACATCTAATTGTGTCAGGAGAAAATAGAGATTAAGCAAGTGTTTATTTTAGGTCCATGAGTACAATTAAACTCTATTTAACTTTTCCTCGTCCTCGTTAATCTGTTGTAAAGATTCGAAAAATAAATTTTACGGAAATAGGCACATATTAGTGTAAAACCAAGAGAGGATTTGTTATCTGTTTTTTTTTTTGTCATCTGGATAATATTGAATAATGAAAAGTGAAGAGGGTACAAACATGAAAGAAAGAAAAAACAAGAACCAATCCCATACTTGATAATGAGGTTATAACAACCCTCCAAGTATTTAGATCAGAAACAGAGCCTGCAAACCACTTAACAGCCATCTCTCCTCAGGACCTCCTGAAGCCACGACGGACCGCCTATAGCCAGGTATGATTGAAATCTGCCATCTCTTGTCACACTCTTTGCTATTGCTCTCGCTGCTTGATTTGCTGTAGTTGTCACATATCTGCATTCCCACAACCTGAAAGTATCCAGCACAGTACGTATCTCTTGAATAAGAAACCATTGTCGGGGCCAATCATGTGGGGAATTAATCGCTTGCACTGTCATTACACAGTCCAACTCAATAATCACTTGATCAATATGCAGGATCTGTATCTCTTCTAGCATCCATTTGAAAACCTGCAGACTAGCGGTATCTAGAGTGCCGGAACTACCAAAAGCATCTCTTGCATGATATAATACTCGACCAAACTCATCTCTAAGGATCCAACTTCCGCCAACCATAGCAGTTTTATTGATCCAGGAAACACCCACATTGCACTTCACCATCCATGTTGCTGGTTTTCTCCAGTTTACCTCCAGAATCTGAGATCGTCTGTTCACTTCCATCTCTTCTGCCCGGTCAACCTGCTGTTGCGCTTCGAGCCACAGTCGCGCATCATTTGTTGCCTTTATAACCAGCTCCTGGATATTCCCATGTTTGCCTTCAAAGACCACAACATTTCTATGTTTCCAAAGCTCCCAGAGAAGCCATGGTATTGCAAGTCTCGATACCTCCGGAAAAGCATTATCAGTGATAACTCCCGCTAGATATTCCCAATTCTTCTCCACCTCCGTCTCAGAGAAACCATCTCGTGGCAGGGGAATATTAGCTAAGGCAAAGGCTTGCCGTGCCACTTGACAAGTAAACAGCATGTGTCCGATTGATTCCTCCGCCACCCCACATATAATACACCTCTTATCGATCTGAAGACCTCGCGATGCCAATCTCCCAGCCACAGCCAGAGCCCCAGATAGCATTCGCCAAAGGAAAGTCCTTATTTTTGGAACCGTTCTCAGCTTCCAGATATCCTTCTTCAGTCCATTTGAATGCTTTACCGCTTCTGTTAGTACTTCATAGCGATCCACCAGAGAGTTTGCTAGCCAATATCCACTTTTGACAGTGTACGCACCATACTTGTTATAAGGCCAGATGTATCGATCTGATTTCGAGTTCGCAAATCGCATTGCCAGGATCTTCTCTGCATCAAGTGGAGGGAAGAGCTCTTTCACCATGTCAACATTCCATTGACCATTCGCTGGGTCCTTTAGTTGAGCTACCCTGAGACCCACATCAAAGAAAATTTGGGAGCGATAAGGAGCTCGGGGGTGCTGATCTTCTATCCATTTATCCTGCCACACTAGTGTATCCTGTCCATTGCCTATAATCTTGAGCAACCCGTTCTTCAACAGCTGCCGGCCATGAATAATGCTTCTCCATGCATAGGAAGGCCGTGATCCAACTCCACAAGTCAATACCGATGTGTTTTTAAAATATCTGCTCTTGAAGAATCTCGCCACAAGAGAATCTGGGTTATTAAGCATGCGCCAAGCTTTTTTTGCAAGCAATGCTTGATTGAAGTCACTGATATCTTTGAAACCCATACCTCCTTCCGCTTTAGGCTTACACAACTTCTTCCAAGCTACCCATGCAATCTTTCTTCTCCCTTCACAGTTACTCCACCAGAATTCTGTCATGGCACTAGTTATTTTACGACAGAGGTTCTTGCTTAATCTAAAGCACGACATCGCATAGACTGGCAATGCCATGGCCACGGATTTTAGCAATATCTCCTTACCACCCATTGAAAGCGACTTAGCATACCAACCATGGAGTCTCTTCTTCAGTTTTTCCCCAATAAAATTTAGCAAGGCTTGTTTGGAACCGCTAAAACACTCTGGTAAGCCCAGATAGGTTCCAGTTCCACCCTCAGTATTTATCCCCATCACGTTCTTCACCATGCTCTTTACCGGATCCTTCGCTTTAGCCCCAAAAGTCATAGCTGATTTTGTGAAATTAATTCTCTGTCCCGAGGCTCTACCATATGTATTCAGGCAATGCAGCAGCATCTCACACTCAGGTTGCGTGGCTTTAGCTATAAATAAACTGTCGTCAGCGAATAGGAGGTGTTGGATCACAGGGCAAGAGTTGTTGAAGCTAAAACCTGTTAACTGTCCTTGAATCTGCTTTTGCTTGAATCTGCTTTTGTTATCTGTTTGAAAAAAAAAACTCACTAAACCGAGACTAATAAAAGTTGCAAAAATACCGTAAAACTTCTATAAATTTATAATGTAATAATGTTGGAACTGTAAAAATCTATTAATTTATAGACATTTTAATATATTAATTTACATAGAAACTATTTTAATTTAGTAATTATTAAAAAAATATTTGAAATAAAATTTAAATATATATATATATATATATATATATAGATTCAACTTACCAAAAAAAATAAAAATATCTTATTTTGAAGGAACACTCAAAGTTTTTGATATAGTAAAAATATTAGAAATGATGGCTAACAAATTTATATGTATACATTTTGATAATTTTATCTAATTATTAGTTTATATTATTGACGGGATAATATATTTACAAATAATTTTTCAAAAAAATAATATTTTATTATATTATTGAATTGTGTCCAAAATTACACCGGCCAACTTAGGATTAGAAAAATATATTAATTTATAGAGATTATTAGTTTACCGAGTATTAATTTATATATGTTTTACTATATATTAAAAAAAACTAATAATCGAGTAAGAGCCCATAGCTCAACTAGTATAGATTTTTAGAGGTCATTGGTTCGAGTGGTTTTTGGGATGACACCCATATAACATACTCTAATTTCGGGCCTCGAAAGATATATACCGAGGTTAGGCACAAAACGTAAAAAGAATTTTGTTTTGAGATATTTGACATTTTAAACCGTTTTCCAAATTTAAATAAAAAATAGTACATATACTATTCTTATTGGAGAAATAGTCAGAGTCCCATTTGTGAAATAGAATGGGTGTGAGATAAAAATGGTGAGAAAGAAAGAGAGAGATGAGGTGTGGGCAAGAGATAGAGAGAAATAGGGAAAAAATATTTTAATTTTTTTTCTTTTGTCATCACACCCTATCATTTCTATTTATTCAAATATTTTGCTAATATGATTTTTTTTTTTTTTTTTTTTTTTTTTTTTTTTTTTTTAAATTTTTAGATAGATAAAAATTTATGTTTTTTAATTTATAATTTGATATGCATTTTGTTTGATGATTTTAATTGATAATGTTAAATATTTTTTTACAAATTGTGTATCCGTACAGCTTATTAAGTATACAGATGTATGTACACATTATTAATTGTACAGATATCCGTACACATTATTAAGTGTACAAATGTAATTTGTTTAATTTTTAGACTTTAAGATGTATGTACCACAAAAATTTTGTACAAATTACATTTATACACTTAATAATGTGTACAAACATCTGTATAATTAATAAAAAATATATACATCTGTACACTTAATAAGTTGTATGGATACAAAAGATGTGTATAATATATTTAAAGTTTATTAAACAAAATACATATCAAATTATAAAAAAAATATATTTTTTTGTATATGAGAAGTTTTTTTTAAAAGATTATATTAACAATTATTTGAATAATTATCACAATTTTTCTATCTCACAAATGGATCCTATGTAACTCTTCTATCTCACATACACTCACACTCACATACACTCACACACAAACACACTCTCACCTATTTTGTCAATCAAGTAAATAGTGTTTGTACTAAAACATTAATTAAGTTTCAAAAACATACTAAAACCCCAACAAACCCAAAAAAATTTAACCGAGAACAAACCAAAACTATAGCACACGAGTTATTTGGCAATGTCTCTAAAATCTCCTGCTGCTCATGCATAATCATGGAACCCTGTTTTCATTGTTTCAAGAACAACGTCTTACTGTTGACAAGGCTCAAACATAGGAATTTGGTCAAGCTTCTTGGGTTTTGTAAAGAAAAAGATGAAGAGATTCTCGTCTACGAGTTCGTCACCAAAGCAAGCCTTGACCGCTTCATATTTGGTGAGCCTTTCGCGAGACCAATGCATCTTTAATTGGTACTATTTTAATAGTAACCAATTAAAGATTCTCAAATATGAAAAGACTGTTTATTTGAGATCTGTAGATGAATAAAAACGCCGACTTCTGACATGGGATGTAAGGTACACAATCATAGAAGGAGTTGCAAGAGGGCTTCAATATCTCCATGAAGACTCTCAAATAAGGATTATTCACAGAAATTTAAAGGCAAAGAATATCCTTTTAGACGCAGATATGAACCCTAAGGTTGCAGACTTTGGGATGGCGAGGCTGTTCAATATGGATGAGACTCGAGGACAGACAAGCAGAGTTGTTGGAACATAGTAAGTAGCTCTGCTTTTTTTTTTTTTTTTTTTTTTTTTTTTAAAGATTCTTTCATCAGCATCACCATTAATATGATCTGGATAATGCAGCGGATATATGGCTTCAGAATACGCGACATACGGACAATTCTCAGCTAAAGCGGATGTTTATAGCTTTGGTGTGATGCTGCTAGAGATGATATGTGGTAAAACCAACAAAAACTTGGAAAAAGAAGAAGAGGAAGAAGAAGAGGAAGAAGAAGAGCTTTTTGCTTTTGTAAGCTTCTCACTTATATTGATCATCTTTATTCTTCTTTTTCTTCATCATCTTCTTATTGAACTTGATATATCATGATTTTTAGGTGTTTTTAGCCATGATATAAGTTTTATTTACATAGTCTTTTTGGTGTTCTTAGTGTTAGACATCATATATAGAATATGTCGATTGTGTAAATATTCTGTGAGATACACTTAGATATTCTCTAGAACATTCCATTGTACTATATTATATTGTTTACCTAATGAATGATACATGACACGGAGTTTACCTCTCTTACATGGTATCAGAGCAAGGAAGAAGAGCGGAGACTTGGATCGAAAAACGCTTAGCTTGGTGGCTAGGGTTAAGCGTCTGATACCATGTAAGAGAGGTAAACTCCGTATCGTGTATCATTCATTAGGCTCCTACCCTTCTCGCCCCGCTCCTGCCGCGCATATGGCCTATTCGCCTGATCCGTCTATGTTGACGCCTCTTCCTGCTGCAATCAATCATGCTTTCAACACAATGTCGCTTCAAGAACCCGACACTCCATGGGTCATGGACACTGGTGCCACAAATCACGTTGCTTCCAACACAGGTAATCTCCATTCTCTTTTTAATACGAGCACGATGCCTTATGTCACGGTTGGCAACGGTTCCTTAGTTGTTGTTAAAACAATTGGTCATGGTAACATTCCTTCCCCATCTCGTTCCTTTCATCTCAAAAATGTTTTGGTGTGTCCTAATATCATCAAAAATCTCGTCTTTGTTCGTAAGTTTGTCACTGATAACTCTTGTACCGTTGAATTTGACCCCTTTGGTTTTTGTGTTAAGGATCTCCAAACCCGGAACAAAATCCTCTGGTGTGATAGCCCGGGTCCTCTCTACTCAGTGACACCATCTTCCCCTGTTCATGCTCTCTCCACTTTGTCACTGGATAGCTCTGTTTGGCACAACCGTCTTGGTCATCCCAGCCATTCTACTTTATCTCGTTTTTTGTCGTTGTTTTCTATTTCTATCCCTAAGACTGACTTGACTACTCTGTGTCAAGCATGTCAACTAGGCAAGCATACTCGTTCTCCGTTTTTTGATTCTCAAACTATAGTTAATTCTCCTTTTGAAATTGTTCACTCTGATATTTGGACATCTCCGATTCAAAGCATTAGTGGGATCAAATACTATCTTACTTTTCTTGATCAATACTCATATTTTCTTTGGGTTTATCCTCTTCATCGCAAAAGGGAAACATTTGGCAAATACTTACATTTTTCAGCTTATGTACAGCGGCAATTCCAATGTCACATCAAATCTCTTCAATGCAAAAATGGCGGAGAGTATGATAATCGTCTTTTCAAGGAACACTTTGCGGCAACCAGTACATGCTTTCGTTTCTCCTGCCCTCATACGTCCCAATAGAACGGCCGCGCTGAACGCATGTTACGTACCATTAACAACATGGTCCGTGCATTGTTGTTTCAAGCTTCTCTTCCGGGTGAGTATTGGGTCGAAGCTCTTCACACGACGTCACACCTACTCAATATCCTTCCCTCCAAAGCAATCGACAATGTTGTCCCATTCACGCGTTTGTTCAAACAAGCTCCCACTTACCATTATCTCCGCACGTTTGGCTGTCTTTGCTACCCGAATCTCCTACCGACGTTTACGCACAAACTTGACAAGCGCTCTACGCCATGTGTGTTCCTCGGCTACCCTACCGATCATTGTGGTTACCGCTGTCTTGACCTCAACACCAGACGCAGCATACTCTCCCGCCATGTCGTCTTTGATGAGAAGACTTTTCCTTTCACCACTATTTCTTCCTCTCCTCCGTCCTTTCCTCCTCCTATTATGCCTTCACCGCCGCCCATTCCTCGGCCTATCTCTTCTCATGCTTCTCTTCCTCCTGCTCCCGCTCCTCCTGCCTCTATTCCTCCTTCTCAAAATGTCCCAACAACTCAAAATGCCCACCCCATGATCACTCGAGGTAAAATCGGTATCGTTAAACTGCAAACTCCATTGTGTCTTCATACTGATGCCACAATTTCTCCGTTACCCTTGACTCATGTTCAGGCAGCTAAGGATCCGTTTTGGAACATTTAGATGAATGTGGAGTATGATGCTCTTATTAAAAAGAGAACGTGGGATCTTGTGCCACGTCCCAATCATACTAACATTGTGCGCTCTTTGTGGTTGTTTAAGCAGAAATTCAATGCAGATGGAACTCTTAGTCGCTACAAGTCGCGTCTTGTTGCCAACGGACGGTCAAAACAGCTCGACATTTATTGTGAAGAAACCTTCAGTCCGGTGGTTAAACCAGCCACGATACGTGCGGTTCTCCATGTCGCATTGGCTCGTGATTGGCCTCTTCATCAACTAGACGTCATGAACGCCTTCCTCAACGACGATCTTGAGGAAACTGTCTACATGCACCAACCTCCAGGTTTTGTGGATGAAACTATGCCGGATTACGTTTGTCTTCTAAACCGTTCTCTTTATGGTTTGAAGCAGGCCCCTCACGCGTGGAACACACGTTTTGCTACCTTTGTCCGTCGCCTTGGCTTTACGCAGAGTCTCTTGGATCTCTCCTTGTTCGTGTTATCTCACGGCTCTGAGTTTGCGTATCTCCTCCTCTATGTTGATGATATCATTATCACCGCTTCTTCGTCTCGCTTGCTGCAACGGATCATCACCAGCCTTAGCAACGAATTTGAAATGTCTGGTGACGGTCCTCTTTATCACTTCCTTGGCATCGCCGTTCAACGTGACGCTTCTGGTCTTTGGCTCCATCAATAGAACTACGCGGCTGACATCCTTCATCGTGCTAACATGGCTGACTGCTACCCGTGTCTCACTCCGGTTGATACCAAACAGAAGCTTGCTCCCGATGGTAGTCCACCGGTGTCTGATCCTACGCTCTACCACAGCTTAGCCGGTGCTCTTCAATACTTGACATTCACATGTCCTGACATCTCCTATGCCGTCCAATAGATTTGTCTCTTCATGCATGATCCACGGAAGTCTCATTTTATGGCTCTCAAACGCATTCTCCGCTACATCAAGGGCACTATCTCTCACGACATCCGTATGACGAAATCTCCCTCTCTCTCACTTATGGCGTACTCTGACGCTGATTGGGCTGGTTGCCCTGCTGGTCGTCGCTCCACCTCTGGCTACTGTGTGTTTCTTGGTGATAAATTGGTCTCTTGGTCCTCTAAGCGGCAAATCACAGTCTCTCGTTCTAGTGCCGAGGCTGATTATCGTGGTGTAGCCAACGCTCTGGCAGAGGCAACCTGGCTCCATACTCTTCTTCTTGAAATGAAGATTCCGTTATCTCGAGCTACAATAGTCTATTGTGACAATGTCAGTGACATCTATCTTGCCTCTAATCCGGTTAATCATCAACGGACTTACCACATTGAGATCGATATCCATTTCGTTCGGGAGGAGGTTGCGATGGGTCATATTCGGGTGCTGCATGTTCCTTCCCCTTACGAGTATGCAGACATTTTCACCAAAGGCCTTCCCTCTCCGTTATTTCTTGATTTTTGGAACAGTCTCACCGTCCAGTTTCCTCCACCGACGATTCGACTGCGGGGGAGTGTTAGACACCATATATAGAATATGTCGATTGTGTAAATATTCTGTGAGATACGCTTAGATATTCTCTAGAACATTCCATTGTACCATATATATTGTTTACCTAATGAATGATACAAGACACGAAGTTTAACTCTCTTACACTTAGAGTCTTTTTGAGTCTTTATAGGATCTAGCATGGATGAGAGCATAATGAATCTAAATAGAAAGATTTGGAGCATAATCAAGCATTGAGGCTGAGCTACGAAGCTGGGAGACGAGTTCAAGAGTATGGAAATTTTCACAAGCCAAATTGGAAATTTTCCCACAAGTTTTTGGAAGGTATACAAAATTGCCTAAAGGTTTTATTTATTTGCAATTAAGGCCCAATTCGTGTTTTTGTATATATAAGATTTTTAAGGTCATTGCTTAGATCTGAGTTTTATTCTAGCAGCTTTAGCTTTTTGAGAGATATTGTGAGCTTTTGGGAGATGATATATCATGGTTTTTACGGTTTTTAACCATGATATAAGTGTGCTTTTTGAGTCTTTTGATTGGTTTCTAGGTTATTTGTGAGTCTTTACAGGTTATTTAGGAGTTTGGCACGGATGGAGCAATATGCAACAATTTGGATCATTTTGGAGCATACCGAAGGAAATCAAGTTGGAGTCGGATCAGAGACCGAGCATCGATCGACACCACTTAAAGGGCATCGATCGACACTCCTGTTTACCTGACGAGAGAACCATGAATTGGAAGTTTTACAAATTTGCCCAAAGTCTTCTATAATTGCAACATAAGCCCTGGACGTATTTTAGGATGTATATATATTGTTTTTGGGTTTTAGAAACCCTTAAGTTATCTTCTAGCAGTTTTTGAGAGAAGAATATTGTGAGCTTTTGGGAGAGATAGATCTGCATCCTTTGTAGAGAGAAGATTTCTTGAACTCCCTCTTTTACTTTTAATATCTATTGCATGTTTGCATGTTATTCAGAAATATGATTTGTGCTTTATTTAACATGTATGAGTAATTTGCTTATAAGGTTTAGGGTTTTTCATAGGGTTTTTATGATTTTTTAGATCTGAGATTTTTAGAGTTCTTAATCTTTTATGATCTTCATCCTTGGTTGTTCTTCACAATAATTCTTGATTGATCACCTAGAATTGTTATCTTAGGGAAATAAATTGATATGAGAATATATTTGTTTTCCTGATTAAACCATTGATGAGCAGAATTGTTTCTTACAAAGAGATTTGAATTAATAATTCTGTGAACTTATCTAAACCTGTTCTTAAAGATGATTTATTACTTAGAATTTTACAAAGAGATTTGGATTTTCTGGTTTTAAATTTAGAATATAATTGCAGTGAGAACTGATTATTTTACCAAAAGTTTAGAGTTCTAGATCTGATCTTTATTGCTTGAACCTTAATTATTTTATCTGATTTAATATTTCATAATTTCCTGAGAAATACCCTAGGCTTAGCTCTTTTGATTTTCTGAATTCACAACACATTTATTAAATTATTTGCATTGCTTTATTTTAATTCAATTTAACTTGTTTAGCGTAATTTACAAAACTTTACAATCTATTGTGTTTGATCTTGAGTCTCTGTGGATTCGACCCCTAAGTACTGTAGTGATCTCTTGTTTGAGAGAGTAGCTCTAGGGATTAATTTGAGCATATCAAATTTTGGCGCCGTTGCCGGGGACTCTCTGATCTACCATTAGATTTAAGTTTTTAATTTCGTCTAAACTTTTCTTTTTATTTTCTACTTACACGTTTTTGTTTTTCTTCTCTTTGGTGTTTCAGGTGCGTGCCTCCTAGACCTCACACAAGGAGCAACAAATCTGGTCCTACTGTGAATTTGTCAAACAAAGAGTTGGGAAAACTTGAATGTGAAAACATAAAGGCAGCTAAACCTCTGAAGATGGTTAATACGATCATTCTGATGCGTGATGAGGCTGGTGTTTTGAGGGATCAAGAGGGCCATTTGCGCAATGAGCAGGGCCAAAAACTTGATGCAGAAGGAAACCTGATTCCTGAACCTGTTGTCAACGAGCAGGCTGTTGTGAACCAGCAAGGTGGTGTCGTTGATGATCCGGACCTTGGTGTCGATCGACACCAACCAGGTGGCATCGATCGACACCCACCTGCAGACGTGCGTGGAGCTGCCAACCACGTACAGAACCCAGTTCGACGACAGGAGAACAACCGGGATCTGATCAGAACCATTGCTGACTACAATCGGGCTGATCTGGTGTATGAAAACCGGTCTGCTATTGTTCCTCCCCCTTTTCAGAGGAATGATTTTGAGTTGAAACCTGCGTACTTTCAACTAGTTGGGCAGAGACCTTTCTCTGCTTTGCCCAATGAGAAGCCCTTGGATCACATTGAACATTTTGAGGATCTGGTGACTAGCATCAAGGCTAATGGGGTAACTGAGGACTACATCTTCTGCAAGCTCTTCCCTTACTCACTTGCAGGAGAGGCATCTCAGTGGTTGAAACAGCTGCCCACTGGATCATTGACAAGCTGGCGTGATGTCAAGGTGGCCTTCCTCAACCACTTCTATGATGATGCAATGTCAGATGAGTTGAGAATCAAGCTGTCTTCCTTCAAGCAGAGACCAGATGAAGCTTTCAAAGCAGCTTGGGTGAGATTCGAGGCTTACCAAAGGGACTGTCCACACCATGGTTTCTCAAGAGTTCAATTGCTAAGTATCTTCTTCAGAGGGTGTGACTGGGAGTATCAGTTGGCTTTAGATGCTGCAAGTCATGGGAATTTCAAAACAAGGATGCCAGAAGATGCTGAATTGTTGATTGAGAACTTAGCTGCTAGCAATAGTACTAAGAGAGCAGATGCTGAAAGGAAGAGATTACATGGAGGATATGACTCACACCAGTTAGCTTCTGTTAATGCTAAGCTGGATTCAGTGCACAGTCTACTTATGGGTAAGAAGTCAGTCCAATTTGCTGCTGAAGTTGAGCCATTGGAGCCAGAGCCAGCGAATATAGAGGAGAATGTCAACTATGTGTATGGAGTTGGAAATCAGGGTCAGAGATTCGGTAATCAGCAAGGCAGCAGGCCTTACAGTGGGAACTCTTCAGGCTACATTCCCAAACCGGACTACCAGAAGCAGCAACAAGGCAGCAACTTCTCAAGGACTTATGGGAACTCATCTTATCAGTCTCCGCCTCCACAGACTTCTTCAGAGAGTAGAATGGAAGCCATGCTTGAGCAGATTCTTCAGGGACAAGAGAATTTGACAGTGACATTCAATGGGAAGATAGATAATGTCTACAGTGAGCTTACTGGGAGGATTGATGCATTGAATGTTCATGTTAAGAAGTTGGAGAGTCAAGTTGCACAGACTGCTGGGTCTGTCAAACGACAAGAGGGGTATCTTCCTGCCAGAACTGAGTCAAACCCCAAGCATGCTTGCAATGCTATATCAGTGAGAGATGAAGAAGTTGATGAAATTGAATCTGCAGAACACGGTGAGAAATCGACAAATCTGTCGACTCCAGATGATGGTGTCGATCGACACCAAATTGGTATCGGTCGACACTTATCTCAGACGGAACCACAAATTGCATAATCTCAGATTCCAGCAAATGAGAGGGTTTACAGACCTAAGATTCCTTTTCCTAAGCCACAAAAGTCTAAGCAGGAGATGGAGGAAGCTAGATGCAAAGCAATGATGGATAAGGTGATGATTGAGATGCCTTTGATTGATGCAGTGAAGCTTTCACCACCACTTAGACGCTATGTTAAGAGAATGGTATCCAATGGTTTGAGCCCTGAGGAAGGAGCCTTGCTAACTAAAGATGTTAGTGCAATTCTGCTAAACCAGCCTGTTCAAAGGAGGAAGGAAAGAAATCAAGAAGTGGTAGTTTCTGAGAAAGTGAGTGCAGCAATTTAGTGTAGGACTGCTAAGAAGCTACCAGATCCTGGAAGCTTTGTGCTTGATTGCTCAATCTCAGCAGGAAAGTTTTCACACTCACTCTGTGATCTTGGCTCTAGCATCAACTTGATGCCACATTCTGTTGCTGTAAGACTTGGAATGACAGAATTCAAGCCAACTCAGATTTCTCTTATCTTAGCTGATCGCTCCCGACGAATTCCTGAAGGTGTTTTAGAGGATATTCCAGTTAAGGTTGGAAACTTCATGATTCCCACTGACTTTGTGGTGCTGAAGTATGATAAAGAACCTAATGATCCTCTCATCTTAGGAAGATCTTTCTTGGCTACAGCTGGTGCCATCATTGATGTGCAGAAGGGACACATAACACTGAATGTGGAAGGTTTGACTATGAACTTTGAGATGGATAAGCTGAGGAGGGTTCCTACTATTGATGGACAGACTTTTTGTGTTGAGAAAGTGTTTGCTAAACGATCATCAGACGCTGTGTCGATCGATACTGCTGTGGTATCGGTCGACACTCCTCCACTTCCACGACAGAGCTTATCCAAAATTGATCCTCCAAGTCATAAACCTGTTACTAAACGGAAGACTCACCCCTCCACACTCCAGAGTCCTCAGATGAAGCCAAGATGCACTATACCCAAGTATCGTTATGGTCCTGCTTCTCATGTCCTTGGTAGACCTCATTCATCTACTACTTATACACCACCTTGGATGATGAGACATTCCTCTCAGAAGCATTCACAACCATGTTCTGATCCGCCGGACGCCTGAGCATCGACACAGTCAAGCTAATGATTTAAAACAAGCGCTGAGTGGGAGGCAACCCACTGGTAGGAATTAATTATTTTGAATTTTTGCTTTTTAGGATCACTAACATATTAATTTTTGGTTTTGAGTCTTTATTGTTTCAGACAAAAAAAAAAGAAAAAAAAAGGTTACGGATACCATTGAGAAGCATCGATCGATACCATCTGGGTATCGGTCGGCACCGATATTGGATCGCAGAAAATAAGAAAGGTTGATGGGTCTCTGAATTGGGTTTGCGCGAATTGGACCTTTAAATTGCAAGTGGGCCAGGTCCGATAAAAGAGGTATCGATCGATACCACTTAAATGGGCATCGATCGATACCGTTAAAACCGAGGGACACGCAAATAAAGCCCCGAGCTGTCTCTTTTATTTTTCATCTCTCAATATCGACGAACAGCTTCAGATCCTCATAACTTCTCCGATACTGCTCCGTTTTGAGTGATTCAAAGCTCTATCCCACTCGTTTTTCAGTCCTCTATCCGGATCCTGTCTCCGTTTTGCGATTCAAAGCGACGACATCCAATAAAAAGCAACGAACCGGAACCGACAGAGTTACCACTTCTCGCCAAACTTGCCGTCCGCCTCCGTCAGCTCCGGCGAATGATGCTCAGCCACCGGCGACCACTCCTCTTGCTCCACAAGTTCCAGCTCGTCCTCCATGGCCAAGGTTAGAAGGTAGAAAGATTAGATGTAATAGGATTTGGAATGATGATATCATGAAGGAATTTGAAGAATCAGATTACATCAATAGGCCAGTGTCAGATGATTGGGATGATTATGATACATTGTTCTACAATGGCTGGTTAGGAGTTGAGATTCACCCAACTAAGACACTTGATTTGGTTGCTATGAACCAGTTGGGTATTAAGGATGAGGTTCTTGCTGTGTTGGATAGGATAGGATTGTGAACCATTGCATCTAGGCAGTGTGATATGTATCCTGATCTTGTTCGTCAGTTTATGGCCACTGTGGGAGTTTATTATCAGAATGAAGCAATTAAGAATGCACAGGAGGGGTTCCTTTCTTTCTTCATTAGGGGCATTCGCTACAAGCTACCACTTAGAGATCTTTGTGGCATTTATGGCTTTGAGAGAGATTTTACAGCAGTCGCATTTCCTGAAAAGTTTCCTGATGTCCAGGATTTCTGGAGTTTGTTTGGACATGGGAGATATCATTCTAAGTCATCTACACAGACTGATATTCGACATCCGGTTCTGAGGTATGTTATTCGTGCTATTGGGCACACAATTCTATGTAAGATGGAGCCTAACAAGATGCGAGTGGCAGAGTTGATCTTATTGTATTGTGGCTTGCGAGACTTGGTTGCTGGTATTTGTCCTACACCCGCATTGGATAGGCCAGTTAACATGGGAGCAGTTTTTGCACATCACTTGGTTGATCTGAAGACCAAGCCTTTCACTGGGAAAGGAAAGAAGAAGGAGAGTGTTGGGAGTCTTCTGACTCCAATCTTCAGGCATTTTCAGATTGATCTCGGGAGTTGCAGGATCATTACTGAGCGTCCAGTTATGGATATTGATTACATGGCACATACTCAATGGCTGAAGAAGCCCTTATTCTGGCGTTTTTGTTCCACCACTAGAGAGCGTATGATTTCATTACCGCGTCCTGCACTTACTGATATTGGCGAGGATTACCACCAGCTGGCATTTCAGCCTGATATGAGAGATTCTGTTGCTGCACCTGCTGTTCCTGCTGTTGATTTAGATGGTGCTAACCCTGCTGGGGGTTTTGAGTTTGGTTCTTCTTCTAGGACTGCGGCATTTGAGTTTCCAGAGCCACCGCAGGATCCTGCTACTATGGACCATGGAGCTCATCAGACTTATGTGGTTTCTGCTTTGCGTGCCATCTGGAATGGCATGGCTCGACTTTCACAGTGTGGCTGCATTCGTCCTACCAGGCGTACTAGGCGCAGGTCCCCTTCGCCATCTTCACCATCTGCTGATCCCGTTTCTGATGATGAGGATGCTGAGGATGATGATGATGATGTTTCTGCTACATTTTAGCATCTGATCATGGTTTCATCTTATTTTTTTCCCTTCTTAGGATTGAGTCATTTTTCTTTTTGCTTTGAGTCTGTTTGTGTTTGAAATTTGTTTGAACTATTGAACTATCTATCTATCATGTTGCTTTTAACCTATGTTTGTGTTTGAGTGTTTCTTAACAGAATTAACGTCAAAGGATTGATCCAACAACACATAACTAACTGCAACTAACAAGGAGATTCGGCCAAAATTCACCATTCGCCAAAGGTGTCGATCGATGCTGCCTTAATGGTATCGATCGATACCAATGGGTAACCCGCGAATCTGTTCAAATTTTTCATTAAATTTTCCAACACAATTTTTGTTTCTTGACTTTTCCCTTGCTTGATAACACTGGGGACAGTGTTGTTTAAGTCTGGGGGAGGTTAGTACTAACTACTAACTTGGTTTTTGTGTCTTGTGTAAAAACCGTATTTTTGTTTTTATTGAGTCAAATTTTTCAAAAATTTATGTTGAATTATGATCTCTAACTGATGGTTCTTGTTCTTTGGCTAACACTCTAATGATTCTTGACTAAGCTTGACCTCAGAACTGAAGTGTGGAAAGACTATGAGCTGTATCAACAATCCTGAAAGCCCTTATTCAAAGGATATCTAGTTCAACCAATGCTGTCTCAACCTTTATCAGGATTTTAACCGGACTTAATCTCTTACTTTGGTGTTGGAAATCAGTGGACTAGACTTCTTCTTCAGGCCATACAAGGCAGTGCAATTTTTCAAAGTATGTCTCCCCTCTCTCTTCCCTTCAGTGCTTATATAAAAAAAGAGAGAAGAAGAAAAATCAGAAAACAAAAAAAAGAATAAAAGATGAGATGATTTTGATCAGTTTAGAGAGGTAGGTAAATTACCAGTGACCTCATTATTCTACTCTTGAGTCAAATGATCACACAAAGCTTGGAAGCGAGGGGTAGGTAAATTACCGATGACCCCGGTATTTGCTTACACCTTCGAAAAGAATAAGAAAAGAAAAAATAGGAAGTGAGAAAAGGGAGAGGAAAGGAGATGTAAGAAGAATGTCTTGGCTTGAAGAGAGACCATATGCCGTTGTTTGAATACACCAAGGTAAGAACTCACCTGTACTTGCTTTAATTTATGTAATGGGATGGCAATGGTTAGACTAGAGATTCCAGAGGATTGTGGGATTTGAGTAAGGAATGTTGATGCTTTTCAATTGACAAAGTATATGAAGTAAGTTCTTGAGAGTCAAGGTGATAAAGAGTGCGAAGATCAGTTACCAGCAGTTGAGTGAATTCTATGTTTTCAAACCTCTTTCACAGGTTTAAGTTTCTGTTTTGCTTGAGGGCAAGCAAAGGCTAAGTCTGGGGGAGTTGATATATGATACTAGGATTTTTATTGTCTCCTAGTAGGTTCAATTAACCTTATGTGTTGTAGTACTTAAGGTGTCAATCCAAATGGGATGTTGCTAACAATCAAGATGCGATCAAGCAATCACAAGTCAAGCCAATTCAAAAAGAGTGTTTTTTTTCTAACAATCCTAGAATGACAAAAAATGCAAACGGAAATGTGTTCTGGAACTAGAAACGAGAATGCAAGACAAGAAATGAAAATTAATAAAAACGGAAACGAGTCTAAACATGAACTAAAAAGCAAGAAGCGAAACAATCTCAGGAATGTAATATCAATCAAAAGGATAAAAGTCCTAAGGATGGGAGTAATTGATGTCGGTGGAGTATCCTAGTCTACGGAGTGTTTAACATGCCACAAGCAATCTATCCCTAAACAATGAACATCACAACTTAGCTAATCCAATCTCTTGGTAAAAGCTACTCAGACTCAACCACTTCCATACCTAGCTCTCGCTAGAGAAACGTGGTCGAGCAGGCATGACAAACAAGTTCATTCACGTCAACAAACATCCTAGACAACTAATCTCTTAGGCTAGGAACGTAAGTCTCTGGCACTAGTTGGTCAGACATTTCATCGAACACCTTTTGGGTGTGGAAATGTCTCGAACCTAGTTCCAATTGATCAGAGAGAAACTAGTAATTCTAACTCTAGTCCAGAAGGGAATCATACAAATCAAGCTTAAACACCCTACATCCTAAGATCCTCCACCTAATCTATCCCATCCTCAAGAACTAACGCACTACTCAGATCCAGAAATCATCATCAACAATACAAACTCAGAAAACATTGAAACAAGCATTCTTAGATAGGTAAAAATAAGATAAACAAGTTTGTAGAAGAAATCAAATGCAAATACTCAATGTATCAAAAGATATCTGGATACAAAGTCTGAGAACGGTTCTTGGTGGCTAGGGAAACCTTACAAAATAAAACGAGATAAAAACTAAGATGATATCGCAAAAACTTAACAAAACGTATTTATAGTAAAGACATAAAATCCCTAAAACTTAAAACGACAAGATGAAGTGTCGGTTTGGGAATCTCCTGAAGCGTGTAAGACGGAACGTCTTCCTGACATGTGCGAACGAGTAGTGGCTCGAGTGGGTGATGGTGTTGGCTCGAGTGGAGGAGGATCGAGTCGACGGGCAGCGGCTCGAGCTGGAGGGTCGAGTCGACGGGTGGCGACTCGAGCTGGATGTATACGCTTCCACTAAAACGATGATAACTCTTGAACCACACCTCCGATTGGCTTGAAATAAACGGCATTGGAAAGATGACTCAATTCTCTACAACTTTGATGAAGACGTCGAAAGCTGAATCCCCCGACCGGTGGCTCGAAGGACGACTCGAACGGCGACTCGATCGGCATGACAGCGCGACTCGATCGGCATGACAGCGCGACTCGATCGGATGTGTGACGATGGAATGATGGCGCAACTCGAGACAGCCTGACTCCAAAGTCTCCAAAATACCTGAAATACTCCAAAATGCACGATGTATGCGAAGATAATGCAAGAACTACCTAAATATGAAAAGTGTACAAAAGAGAGTAGAAATTCATGCAAAACAATTAGTTATCCTAACTAGATGCGTGACAAAAACATGCTTAGCAGAGACAAAATATAGACATATCAATATATCATGGTTTTTACGGTTTTTAACCATGATATAAGTGAGCTTTTTGAGTCTTTTGATTGGTTTCTAGGTTATTTGTGAGTCTTTACAGGTTATTTAGGAGTTTGGCACGGATGGAGCAATATGGAACAATTTGGATCATTTTGGAGCATTTTACCGAAGGAAATCAAGTTGGAGTCGGATCAGAGACCGAGCATCGATCGACACCACTTAAAGGGCATCGATCGACACTCCTGTTTACCCGACGAGAGAACCAGGAATTGGAAGTTTTACAAATTTGCCCAAAAGTCTTCTATAATTGCAAGATAAGCCCTGGACGTATTTTAGGATGTATATATATTGTTTTTGGGTTTTAGAAACCCTTAAGTTATCTTCTAGCAGTTTTTGAGAGAAGAATATTGTGAGCTTTTGGGAGAAATAGATCTGCATCCTTTGTAGAGAGAAGATTTCTTGAACTCCCTCTTTTACTTTTAATATCTATTGCATGTTTGCATGTTATTCAGAAATATGATTTGTGCTTTATTTAACATGTATGAGTAATTTGCTTATAAGGTTTAGGGTTTTTCATAGGGTTTTTATAATTTTTTAGATCTGAGATTTTTAGGGTTCTTAATCTTTTATGATCTTCATCCTTGGTTGTTCTTCACAATAATTCTTGATTGATCACCTAGAATTGTTATCTTAGGGAAATAAATTGATATGAGAATATATTTGTTTTCCTGATTAAACCATTGATGAGCAGAATTGTTTCTTACAAAGAGATTTGAATTAATAATTCTGTGAACTTATCTAAACCTGTTCTTAAAGCTGATTTATTACTTAGAATTTAACAAAGAGATTTGGATTTTCTGGTTTTAAATTTAGAATATAATTGCAGTGAGAACTGATTATTTTACCAAAAGTTTAGAGTTCTAGATCTGATCTTTATTGCTTGAACCTTAATTATTTTATCTGATTTAATATTTCATAATTTCCTGAGAAATATCCTAGGCTTAGCTCTTTTGATTTTCTGAATTCACAACACATTTATTAAATTATTTGCATTGCTTTATTTTAATTCAATTTAACTTGTTTAGCGTAATTTACAAAACTTTACAATCTATTGTGTTTGATCTTGATTCTCTGTGGATTCGATCCCTAAGTACTGCAGTGATCTCTTGTTTGAGAAAGTAGCTCTAGGGATTAATTGGAGCATATCAAATTTTGGCGCCGTTGCCGGGGACTCTCTGATCTACCATTAGATTTAAGTTTCTAATTTCGTCTAAACTTTTCTTTTTATTTTCTACTTACACGTTTTTGTTTTTCTTCTCTTTGGTGTTTCAGGTGCATGCCTCCTAGACCTCACACAAGGAGCAACAAATCTGGTCCTACTGTGAATTTGTCAAACAAAGAGTTGGGAAAACTTGAACGTGAAAACAGAAAGGCAGCTAAACCTCAGAAGATGGTTAATACGATCATTCTGATGCGTGATGAGGCTGGTGTTTTGAGGGATCAAGAGGGCCATTTGCGCAATGAGCAGGGCCAAAAACTTGCTGCAGAAGGAAACGTGATTCCTGAACCTGTTGTCAACGAGCAGGCTGTTGTGAACCAGCAAGGTGGTGTCGCTGATGATCCGAACCTTGGTGTCGATCGACACCAACCAGGTGGCATCGATCGACACCCACCTGCAGACGTGCGTGGAGCTGCCAACCACGTACAGAACCCAGTTCGACGACAGGAGAACAACCGGGATCTGATCAGAACCATTGCTGACTACAATCGGGCTGATCTGGTGTATGAAAACCGGTCTACTATTGTTCCTCCCCCTTTTCAGAGGAATGATTTTGAGTTGAAACCTGCGTACTTTCAACTAGTTGGGCAGAGACCTTTCTCTGCTTTGCCCAATGAGAAGCCCTTGGATCACATTGAACATTTTGAGGACCTGGTGACTAGCATCAAGGCTAATGGGGTAACTGAGGACTACATCTGCTGCAAGCTCTTCCCTTACTCACTTGCAGGAGAGGCATCTCAGTGGTTGAAACAGCTGCCCGCTGGATCATTGACAAGCTGGCGTGATGTCAAGGTGGCCTTCCTCAACCACTTCTATGATGATGCAATATCAGATGAGTTGAGAATCAAGCTGTCTTCCTTCAAGCAGAGACCAGATGAAGCTTTCAAAGCAGATTGGGTGAGATTCAAGGCTTAACAAAGGGACTGTCCACACCATGGTTTCTCAAGAGTTCAATTGCTAAGTATCTTCTTCAGAGGGTGTGACTGGGAGTATCAGTTGGCTTTAGATGCTGCAAGTCATGGGAATTTCAAAACAAGGATGCCAGAAGATGCTGAATTGTTGATTGAGAACTTAGCTGCTAGCAATAGTACTAAGAGAGCAGATGCTGAAAGGAAGAGATTACATGGAGGATATGACTCACACCAGTTAGCTTCTGTTAATACTAAGCTGGATTCAGTGCACAGTCTACTTATGGGTAAGAAGTCAGTCCAATTTGCTGCTG
Organism: Camelina hispida; assembly: GCA_023657505.1. Classification (NCBI taxonomy): domain Eukaryota; kingdom Viridiplantae; phylum Streptophyta; class Magnoliopsida; order Brassicales; family Brassicaceae; genus Camelina; species Camelina hispida. Next base: position 5,391,247 of record CP094636.1, on the reverse strand, counting down.
AAGTTGAGCCATTGGAGCCAGAGCCAGCGAATATAGAGGAGAATGTCAACTATGTGTATGGAGCTGGAAATCAGGGTCAGAGATTCGGTAATCAGCAAAGCAACAGGCCTTACAGTGGGAACTCTTCAGGCTACATTCCCAAACCGGACTACCAGAAGCAGCAACAAGGGAGCAACTTCTCAAGGACTTATGGGAACTCATCTTATCAGTCTCCGCCTCCACAGACTTCTGCAGAGAGTAGAATGGAAGCCATGCTTGAGCAGATTCTTCAGGGACAAGAGAATTTGACAGTGACATTCAATGGGAAGATAGATAATGTCTACAGTGAGCTTACTGGGAGGATTGATGCATTGAATGTTCATGTTAAGAAGTTGGAGAGTCAAGTTGCACAGACTGCTGGGTCTGTCAAACGACAAGAGGGGTATCTTCCTGCCAGAACTGAGTCAAACCCCAAGCATGCTTGCAATGCTATATCAGTGAGAGATGAAGAAGTTGATGAAATTGATTCTGCAGAACACGGTGAGAAATCGACAAATCTGTCGACTCCAGATGATGGTGTCGATCGACACCAAATTGGTATCGGTCGACACTTATCTCAGACGGAACCACAAGTTGCATAATCTTAGATTCCAGCAAATGAGAGGGTTTACAGACCTAAGATTCCTTTTCCTAAGCCACGAAAGTCTAAGCAGGAGATGGAGGAAGCTAGATGCAAAGCAATGATGGATAAGGTGATGATTGAGATGCCTTTGATTGATGCAGTGAAGCTTTCACCACCACTTAGACGCTATGTTAAGAGAATGGTATCCAATGGTTTGAGCCCTGAGGAAGGAGCCTTGCTAACTAAAGATGTTAGTGCAATTCTGCTGAACCAGCCTGTTCAAAGGAGGAAGGAAAGAAAGCAAGAAGTGGTAGTTTCTGAGAAAGTGAGTGCAGCAATTCAGTGTAGGACTGCTAAGAAGCTACCAGATCCTGGAAGCTTTGTGCTTGATTGCTCAATCTCAGCAGGAAAGTTTTCACACTCACTCTGTGATCTTGGCTCTAGCATCAACTTGATGCCACATTCTGTTGCTGTAAGACTTGGAATGACAGAATTCAAGCCAACTCAAATTTCTCTTATCTTAGCTGATCGCTCCCGACGAATTCCTGAAGGTGTTTTAGAGGATATTCCAGTTAAGGTTGGAAACTTCATGATTCCCACTGACTTTGTGGTGCTGAAGTATGATAAAGAGCCCAATGATCCTCTCATCTTAGGAAGATCTTTCTTGGCTACAGCTGGTGCCATCATAGATGTGCAGAAGGGACACATAACACTGAATGTGGAAGGTTTGACTATGAACTTTGAGATGGATAAGCTGAGGAGGGTTCCTACTATTGATGGACAGACTTTTTGTGTTGAGAAAGTGTTTGCTAAACGATCATCAGACGCTGTGTCGATCGATACTGCTGTGGTATCGGTCGACACTCCTCCACTTCCACGACAGAGCTTATCCAAAATTGATCCTCCAAGTCATAAACCTGTTACTAAACGGAAGACTCACCCCTCCACACTCCAGAGTCCTCAGATGAAGCCAAGATGCACTACACCCAAGTATCGTTATGGTCCTGCTTCTCATGTCCTTGGTAGACCTCATTCATCTACTGCTTATACACCACCTTGGATGATGAGACATTCCTCTCAGAAGCATTCACAACCATGTTCTGATCCGCCGGACGCATGAGCATCGACACAGTCAAGCTAATGATTTAAAACAAGCGCTGAGTGGGAGGCAACCCACTGGTAGGAATTAATTATTTTGAATTTTTGCTTTTTTAGGATCACTAACATATTAATTTTTGGTTTTGAGTCTTTATTGTTTCAGACAAAAAAAAAAAGGAAAAAAAAAATGTTACGGATACCATTGAGAAGCATCGATTGATACCATCTGGGTATCGGTCGGCACCGATATTGGATCGCAGAAAATAAGAAAGGTTGATGGGTCTCTGAATTGGGTTTGCGCGAATTGGGCCTTTAAATTGCAAGTGGGACAGGTCCGATAAAAGAGGTATCGATCGATACCACCTAAATGGGCATTGATCGATACCGTTAAAACCGAGGGACACAGAAACTACTCAGACATGTTTAATGAAGAACAAGACTTGATTCTGAATAATAAGCAATTGAAATTAAAAGAGTAAAAGGGAGTTCAAGAAATTCTTCTCTACAAAGCAGATCTCTCTCTCCAAACCTCTCAAAATCTCACAGGATTGCAGAAAAATAAAAACTTGCTAGAATAAAACTTAATGGTTTGTAAAACCTAAAAATACTATTTCTATATCCTAAAACACGTCAGGAACTTGTGTTGCAAATATGGAAGACTTTGGGCTAAATTGTAAATCTTCCAATTTTTGGCTCTCTCGTCGGTTTGGAATGGGTGTCGATCGATGCTCCTTAAGTGTCGATCAACACTGGTCAGTTGATCAGACTCCAAATTGACTTCTTTGATTAAATGCTCCAAAACGATCCAAATTGCTCCATTTTGCTCCTTTCATGCCAAAATCCTATAAAACCTGTAAAGACTCAAAAACAACCTACAAAACAAATCAAAAGACTCCTTATATCATGGTTAAAAACCACAAAAACCATGATATATCACCTCACGCCAAGACGCATCGGAGAAACATTGGATTGTATCCAAATGGGAGTCTGGAGTTACTTGGATCTGTCGAGAAGTCTGTGTCGGTGATGTCTGGTATTGAGCCTCGTCCCACTCTCTGGCCGAAGCAACAACGAGGGTAAGAGTCTCAGAGCTAGAAAATGTCGATGGGCAATGGAACATCAGGTGGATGACTGATTCGTCTGCACTGCAATGCGGGCAAGAGGCCGTCAGATTTATACCCCTGATTCTGAGATTTTGGCCAGTTGGGAGAGCGTTTCTCATAGCTTTCCAGAGGAAAAACCGTATTTGGGGGGGACACTGGAGAGTCCATATGTTTTTGTTCCAATTGAAATCTCGTTGAGGTATCGGAGGGTTAACTACTTCTCTTTCAGTTGCTGCATGATATCCAGACTTTGCCGAGTATTCTCCTGATTTTGTAATCAGCCAAAGGAAACGGTCTGGAGCTCCCAGCTTACTTGGTCAAATGCTTAGAATTTCTCTCTCATATTGAGGTAAGATAGCTCATACATTTTCTCTATCCCATTCTCTTGAGATAGGACATATGAGGTCATGAACTTTCGTGTCTTGGTTATGTTCTACAGGGGGTCCCATGGGTGTGGTTGGGGTAGATAGGGATATCCATGGATCATGCCAAACCGATGTTGTTGATCCCGATCCAATAGCTTTCCCAAGTTGAGTATTAAGTAAATCTCTCCCGATAGAAATTCCTCTCCAACCATGTGAATCTGTCGAGGAAACCGAGCATTCAAGGAAGGGTGTAGACTTACAATACTTGCCGAGGAGGATTTTCGCCAGTAGGCAATCAGGCTTTGTTAGGATCTGCCAGCTCACCTTTGCTAAGAGGGCATCATTAAAATTGGTAATATCCTTGAAGCCTAGTCCCCCATCTCTCTTTGTCTTTGTCATTTTGTCCCATGTAATCCAAGACATTTTCCTTTTCTCCACAGAGGTATCCCACCAGAATCGAGTGAGGGCTGATTGTATTCTCTTACATAGGGAGCCTGGGAGTTTAAAGCATGACATCGTGTAGGTTGGCATGGACGAGAGGACAGACTTCAACATCGTTGATTTGCCCGCCACAGATAAGCGTTTTGCTGGCCAGCTTAAAGCTTGTTGTCGTATTCTGTCAATGACGAAGTTGAATAAGTCTTTCTTTTTTCTACCAAATATTTTAGGGAGACCAAGATACTTGTCAAGTCCGCCTGCTCTATGGATTCCTAAAGTTTGCTGAGCCAGTTGCTTAGTAGATTCATCTGTTTTGGAAGAAAAGGTGATTGCTGACTTATCCTTATTGATCATTTGTCCCGAGGCAGACTCATACTTTTTTAAGATGTTCATCAGGAGTCTACAGCTCTGGACATCAGACCTGCAGAAAAACATCGTATCATCGACGAACAGGAGGTGGTTTACTCGAAGGCATCCAAGAGCAACTCGAACACCAGGTAGTTTCTTCTCTTACTGTGCTTTTAAACAGAGACCCAAAAGAACCTCACCGCACAGGATGAATAGATAAGGGGACAATGGGTCTCCTTGTCTTATTCCTCTCTGAGGGATAACTTGACCTTGAACTGCGCCAAAGAGTAGAGAGGAATAGGATACCATAGTCACACATTTCATAATCCATTGTATCCACCTTGCATGGAAACCCATTCTTTCCATTACCAATCTTAGGAAATCCCACTCCACTCGATCGTATGCTTTGGCCATATCAGTCTTAACTGCCATATAACAACATTTTTTTTTTTTTTGCATCTGAGGTTTTTAAGTAATGTAATATCTCATGAGTGATAAGCACATTATCAGTAATTGCTCTTTTGGGGACAAAGGCTGACTGGTTTTCAGATATTACATTCTGCAGGATTGGTTGGAGCCATTTGGAAAGCACCTTCGAGATTATCTTGTAAAAAACTGAAAACAGGGCTATAGGTCGGTAATCAGCCATCTTTTGTGGACTTTGGATTTTAGGATTGAGCCTAACATTCATTTCGTTTATCAACTTTTGCAGGTATGCAGAGGAGAAAAAGTTTTGAACTTCAAGGACAACATTAGGTCCCACCGTATCCTAGTTTGTTTGGAAGAAACTAGCAGAAAAGCCATCAGGTCCAGGAGCTTTATCCGCATGGATGGAGAAGCAGGCTGTCTTGATCTCAGTAGGGGATGGAATGGCCGTAAGGGAAATATTCATATCTTCGGAGATACATGGTTGTATAGCTTCTCGCACTATATCCTCCCGGGGGGTGTTTTGAGAGGTAAATAGTTCATCAAAGTAAGAAGTAATAACTTTGAGGATGTTTTGATCTTCATACACCGTATTACCTGCTCGATCCTCTATAACTGAGAATTTATTTACAGCCATTCTTCCTCTGGTTATTGAGTGAAAATATCCAGTATTCTTTTCTCCTTAAGCTAACCAGAGTTGTCTACTTCTTTGTTTCTAGAATTCTTCTTCAGCCTTGTACGTCATTATCAATTCCTTGTTTATTCTGGAAACGGCTTCTATGGAAGGATCGGGGTTCGACATTGCTTCTTCTAACTGCGCTTTGAGGTTTTCATACAACTCTCTAGGGGTAGGTAAATTACCGATGTCCCCACTATTCACCTACATCTTAGATAAAAAAGAGATAAGAGAGAAAAAAATAAAATAAAGCAAAGCTCAAAGGAAGATAAGAATAGAATAATTCTGGGGGAGAGAAAGAGTACCGCATGTTGTAAAATATCTTCTTGCTTGTTATGATATTGTACAGAAATGAGTCTAGAAGGTTCTTCACATTGTTCAAATTGATGAGTCCCATCGATGAAGGCTTAATGGAGGATGTTGTGGAATTTGGTTTATATTTGGGATGCTATGAATGTCAACGGAGAAGTACATGGTGGTTGGATTTGAATTTATCTGCTAAGCATATGAATTATGGTTTGGATGATCATGGCATTAGTTACAAAAAAGGAGTTTTCGCGTTTTCAAACCTTTTCCACATATTAAGTTCTTGATTTGCTTGAGGGCAAGCAAAAGCTAAGTCTGAGGGAATTGATATATCATAGTTTTAATGTGTTTTTAGCCATGATATAAGTTTTATTTACAGAGCCTTTTTGGTGTTTTTAGATTCTTGTTGAGTCTTTATAGGATCTAGCATGGATTAGAGCATAATAAAGTTAAATAGGAATATTTAGAGCACAATTAAGCTTTGAGGCTGAGCTACGAAGCTGGGAGACAAGTTCAAGAGTATGCATCGACCAATGCAACCACATCATCGATCGATGCAGCTTTCACAAACCAAATTGGAAGTTTTCCCACAAGTTTTTGGAAGCTTTACAAAATGGCCCAAAGTTTTCCTTATTTGCAGTCAAGGTCCAATTCATGTTTTACAGTATATAAAGGATTTTTAAGGTCATTGTTTAGACCTGAGTTTTATTCTAGAGCTTTTTGAGAAATATTGAGAGCTTTTGGGATACACAGATCGATTACTAATCTCCCTTCTTACTTTTTAATATCTATTGCTTATTATTCAGAAAAGATTTTTTGTTCTTCATTGAAATGTATGAGTAGTTTGCTTGTTAGGTTTAGCGTTTTTATGGTTTATTAGATCTAATTATTTTTAGGGTTCATTATCTTCTGTGATCTTCATAATAGGTTGTTCTTCATATTAATTCTTGATTGATCACCTAGAATTAATAACCTAGGAAAATAAATTGATATGAAAATATAATTGATTTTTCAGATAAATTTTTTTTGATGAGCAAAATTACTTCTTGAAAAGAGATTTGATTTTGTAATTTTGTGAACAATCTAAACTTGATTTTAAAGCTGATTTTAACCTTGAATTTTATAAAGAGATTTAGATTTTTTGGTTTTAAATTTAGATAATATTTGCAGTGAAAACTAATTTATTTTACAAAAGAGTTTAGAATTCTAGATCTTATTTTTAATTTCTCGAACTCTATTAATTTATTGATTTAATATTTTGTAGTTTCCTGAGAAACTCCCTGAATTTACAACTCTTTTTAATTCTGTTTCTGCATTGTTATAAATTAATATTATGATTTAGCATAATTAATAGATTAATAAGTCTATTGTGATCTAGAGTCTTTGTGGATTCGACCCCTAGAGTATTACAACTGCAAGGCTGTTAGTACCATTAGGGTATTACAATTTGAGCATATCAAATTTTGGCGCCGGTGGCGGAGACTATTTTTATTCACCATTAGATTAAAGTCTTTAGTTTTGTCTAAATTTTTCTTTTCTTACTCAACTCTCACGCTTTTGTGTCTTTTCTCTTGTGTGTTTCAGGTACATGCCTCCTAGGCCTAACACCAAGAACAAACCCACTGGTCCAGTTGTGAAGCTTACAAACCAAGAGTTAGGACAACTAGATTGTGAAAACACGAAAGCAGCCAAGTCAGCAAAGATGGTCAATCCAATCATATTGAGACCATATGAGGCTGAAGTTTTGAGGGATCAAGAGGGTCATGTGCGCAATGAACAAGGCCAAAAAATTGATGATGAAGGATGGGTTATTTAGAAAGAACTCGTCGTGGCCTGATGAGAATGCATGTTGCATCGATCAACGCAATAATGGCATCGATCGACGCAACTCAGATGGAATCGACTGACGCAACGTTGGTGTCGATCGACGCAATGCCAGAGCCGGTGCGGATGGAGCTCATTTGGATGGTAACAACCACCAGAATCTTTAGGGTAAACGAGACAGCAATGGAGAGCTTGTCAAGACTCTTGCAGACTTCAATAGACCAGACTTTTTCTATGAGAACCAATCCAATATTGTCCCTCCTCCATTCCCAAGGAATGATTTTGAGTTGAAGCCTACTTACTTTGCTCTTGTTGGACAAAGACCATTCCAGAACTTGCCACATGAGAAGCCTCTATACCACATTGAGCACTTTCAGGATATAGTCACAAGCATCAAGGCGAATGGAGTCACATAAGACTATCTCTATTACAAGCTTTTCCCATACTCTCTTGCTGGGGAAGCATCACATTGGCTAAGGCAACTGAAACCAGGATCTCTGAAGACCTGGAATGACATCAAGGTAGCATTCCTAAACTATTTATGATGATGCAATGTCCAATGAGCTGAGAATTAAGCTTTCTACCTTTAGACAAGGACAAGCTGAATCTTACAAAGCTGCTTGGGTGAGGTTCAAAGCATGCCAGAGAGACTATCCACATTATGGTTTCTCAGAGGTGCAGTTGTTTAGTATCTTCTTCAGTGTTATTGATTGGAGGTATCAGATGGCTTTGGATTCTGCTAGTGATGGGAACTTCAAGACAAGGTATCTAGATGAAGCTGAACAGTTGATAGAAAGGCTAGCTTCAAGCAATAGTACTAAGAATGCGGACCTAGAGCGGAAAATCGCACATGAAGGCCATGATTCAAATAAATTTGCTACGGTGAATGCTAAGTTGGATACAATGCATAACCTTCTTGTTGGAAAGAAGTCAGTCTATTTTGCTGAAGATGTTGAGATTTTTGAGCCAACGCCAGAGACTACAAAAAAAGATGTCAATTATGTGTATGGAGTTGGGTATCAGGGTCAGAAGTTTGGCAATCAACAGGGAAATAGACCTTACAGTGGGAACTCTTGAGGCTATACTCCTAAGCCGGATTACCAGAAGCAACAACAGAACACGGATTTACAAGGACCTATGGTAATTCTTCTTATCAGTCTCCACCTCCACAGACTTCTGAGAGTCGAATGGAGGCCATGCTTGAGAAGAAACTTCAAGGTCAAGAGAAGTTGACAGTGACATTTAATGGAAAGATTGATAATGTATACTGAGCTGTCTGGGAATTTTGATGCATTAAACACTCATGTTAAGAAGCTGGAAAATCAAGTGATTCAGTCTGCTGGGTCTATTAAAAAAGAAGATGAATTTCTTTTGGGAAGAACAGAGTCGAACCCCAAGTATGCTTGTAATGCGATTTTAGTGAAGGAAGCAAACAATGATACGGTAATGGAGCCAGCATCGATCGACGCCACCCAACTGCATCGATCGATGCAATCAGCATCAAACATCGATCGATGCTCCATCAGTGTCTATCAACACCCCCCACATTCAACTTTTGTTTCTGTTCTAGTTCCACCATCTGATTCGAAAAAGCCTATAAGCCTAAGGTCCCTTTTCCTAAGCCTAGGAGAACCAAACATGAGCTAGAGGAAGCTAGATGCAAAGCTATGATGGACAAGGTGATGATTGAGATGCCTTTGATTGATGCAGTCAAGTTTTCTCCTGGGATTAAGAGGTATGTGAAGAGAATGGTTTCTAATGGTTTGAGCCATGAGGAAGGAGCTTTACTAACCAAGGACATTGGTGCAATTCTGTTGAAACAGCCCCCACAAAGGAAGAAAGAGAGGAAAGAGAAAGTGGTTGTATCTGAGAAAGTGAGTGCAGTGATTCAGAGTAGGATTGCAGAGAAGTTCCCAAATCCTAGAAGCTTTGTGTTAGATTGCTCTATCTCCACAGGAAGGTTTCGTCACTCTCTTTGCGATTTAATGCCACATTCTGTTGCTGTGAGACTTGGGATGACAGATTTCAAGTCAACTAAGATCTCTCTTATCTTAGCTGATTGATCCAGAAGGATTCCTGAAGGTGTCTTAGGTTCCAATTAAGATTGGAGACTGCATGATTCCCACTGACTTTGTGGTGCTGGAGTATGACAAAGAGACTAGTGATCCTCTCATCTTAGGACGCTCATTCTTAGCTACAGCTGGTGTCATCATAGATGTGAAGAAGGGACACATAGCTCTAAATGTAGATGATTTGGTTATGTACTTTGAGATGGACAAGTTGAGAAGGGCTCCCACTATTGATGGTCAAACCTTTTCAGTAGAGATAGCTTCTGATGGTGATCTGATCATAAAGCCTCATGGACACATTACTACTGGGATGTTAAAGAGTTGTAGAATGTTGAGATACTGAGTAAGAAAGCTATTAAGCTTGAAGATTGGAGTGGAGATTATCTAATCAGTACTAGAGACCATGATGAAATTCTGATCCATGAAAAGTCGCTGGTGGATGACGTTTTTGTAATGGGAACATGGATTGTTGAAGTTAGTTGCAGAATCGTTGAAGAAACACGAGTTGCAGGCTCAACATCTATCGATGCAGCTGTTGCATCGATCGACACACCTCCACGAGAACGTCTGGACTTTTCCAAAACAGAAGATTCTCGAATTGATTCCTTAGCTGCAATTCCTAGACCAGTTGTAAAGCTGAAATCTCACTATTCCACAGTCAAGAATTCACAAGAAAAGCAATGGTACACATCTTCTTCACCCAAACTTCCTCCTATCATCAATAAAATTTTCAAAGGTAGGAAAACTGTTTTGCAGTTAACCAAGCCACAAGATTATCGTAGAGCACTTGTTTCTTCTATTGTTGATTTTGCAGGACATAAAAGAAAGCCACCCATATCTCAGTCCCGCCCTGGTCCTGATCCTCACATCCTTGGCAGATCTCATTTACCTACTGCCTACATACCCCTTTGGATGAAGAGAACATTCTCTCGGAAGCATACACTGCCACTTTCTGATCCACCTGATGCCTGAGCTCCAACTCATTCAAGCTAATGACTGAAAACAAGCGCTTAGTGGGAGACATCGCACTCTTAGGTTTTTCTTTTCCACTTTGTGTCATTTTTATTCTTGCTTTGTGTCAGTTTGAATTTGTATTGAATTATGAACTTCTATCTATCATGTTGCGTTTAATCTTGTGTTTGAGTGATTCTTAGTAGTGCTAACATCCAAATAATGAGAGAAACACAAATTTAGCTAACTTATGAGTTATGTTCGAACTCTCTGCATCTGCAGAGTGCATCGACCGATGCAGCTGTTGTATTGGTCGACACTAACATCCGGATTGGTAACACGTTTTTGTTCACAATTTTAATACTTATTCATTTTTGTTTATTTTTCTTTGCCAACTTCCGGGTTGATAACACTGGGGACAGTGTTGTTTAATTCTGGATGAGACAGTTTCTAACTATGTTTTTTTTTGGATCATGTCCAAAAATTGTTTTATCGAGTCAAAATTTTTGTTGGGAACTATGATTTTTCTTTTTAGTGTACTGCCTTGGTTTATTAATGCTTCAAATTGAGTCCATAATCCGACTAATGAAAAATCCAAAGGCTGACCAGTGTACCAAAGACATCTAAATTCCAAACATAATCTACAAAAGCCTAAGGTAATTTCTGCGCTTTTCTTTTTACCTCATCAAGGAGATTGATGTTCATAGGGCTTGTCTCCTTGTTCATACCTGACAAGTAAGATTTCAGAAAATGAAAAATTGGTACTCCTCTTTATTATAAAAGTTTGAAAGTTTTTTCCTGAGAGCTTTGTTTAAAAAAAGGAATAAAAGATGAGATGATTTTGATCAGTTTGGAGGGATAGGTAAATTACTCGTGATCCCGTTATTCTACTCTTGAGTCAAATGATCACACAAAGCTTGGAATCGAGGGGTAGGTAAATTACCGATGACCCCACTATTCGCCTACACCTTAGATAAAAAAAGAGATATGAGAGAAATAAAAATAAAAAATAAAGCAAAGCTCAAAGGAAGATAAGAATAGAACAAGTCTAGGAGAAAGATTACCACAAGTTGTAAAGATATCTTCTTGCTTGTTATGGTATTGTACGGAAATGAGTCTAGAAGGTTCTTGACATTGATCAAATTGATGAGTCCCATCGATGAAGGCTCAATGGAGGATGTTGTGGAATTTGGTTTAAATTTGGGATGCTATGAATGTCAACGGAGAAGTACATGGTGGTTGGATTTGGATTTATCTGCTAAGCATATGAATTATGGTTTGTATGATCATGGCATTAGTTACAAAAAAGGAGTTTTCGCGTTTTCTAACCTTTTCCACATATTAAGTTCTTGATTTGCTTGAGGGCAAGCAAAAGTTAACTCTGAGGGAATTGATATATCATAGTTTTTAGGTGTTTTTAGCCATGATATAAGTTTTATTTATAGAGTATTTTGGTGTTTTTAGAGTCTTGTTGAGTCTTTATAGGATCTAGCATGGATTGGAGCATAATAAAGCTAAATAGGAAGATTTAGAGCATAATCAAGCATTGAGGCTGAACTACGAAGCTGGGAGACAAGTTCAAGAGTATACATCGACCGATGCAACCACATCATCGATCGATGCAGCTTTCAAAAATCAAATTGGAAGTTTTCCCACAAGTTTTTGGAAGCTTTACAAAATTGCCCAAAGTTTTCTTTATTTGCAGTTAAGGCCCAATTAATGTTTTACAGTATATAGAGGATTTTTAAGGTCATTGTTTATACCTGAGTCTTATTCTAGCAGCTTTAGCTTTTTGAGAGATATTTTTGAGAGATATTGAGAGCTTTTGGGATAAACGGATCTGATTTCATCTGTAGAAAGAAGATTACTAAACTCCCTTCTTACTTTTTGATACATATTGTTAATTATTCAGAAAAGATGTTTTGTTCTTCATTGAATATGTCTAAGTAGTTTGCTTGTTAGGTTCATGGTTTTTCACAGGGTTTTTATAGTTTATTAGATCTAATTATTTTTAGGGTTCATTATCTTCTGTGATCTTCATCATATGTTGTTCTTCATATTAATTCTTGATTGATCACCTAAAATTAAAAACCTAGGAATATAAATTGATATGAGAATATAACTGATTTTCCTAATAAAACTTTTTGATGAGCAAATTTACTTCTTGCGAAGAGATTTGATTTAGTAATTTTGTGAACAATCTAAACTTGATTTTAAAGCTGATTTTAACCTTGAATTTTAGAAAGAGATTTTGATCTGGTTTTAAATTTAGATAATATTTGCAGTGAGAACTGATTTATTTTACAAAAGAGTTTAGAGTTCTAGATATGATTTTTAATTTCTTGAACTCTATTAATTTATTGATTTAATATTCTGTTATTTTTTTAAGAAATTCTCTAGACCTAGCTTTTTAATTCCCTGATTTTACAACACTTTTTAATTCTGTTTCTGCATTTTTTTTAAAAATTAATTTTTTGATTTAGTATAATTAAAAGATTAATAAGTAAATTCGACCCCTAAAGTATTACAACTGCAAGGCTGTTAGTACCATAGGGTATTATAATTTGAGTATATCAAAACTTTTAAAAATATTTCAGGTGTGGAAAATTTAGATCATTGATCCTTTGGCTGCTCCGAGTAACAACATCTCAATAAACGAGGTAGTGAAGCTTATCCACATAGGTTTGTTGTGTGTTCAAGAGAATGTTTCCAAAAGACCTAGCATGACTTCAATCCTCTTTTGGCTTTAAAGACACGCTAACACCACCATGCATGTTCCCACACGTGATGCTAATGAGCATTCAAGCATGTATGTAGTATACCTCCTTGTCTGTCTCTGTACGATAAATGGCAGATATTGAGAAAATGATGCCGTGTGGTGTAATCAAACTTATGTTTATTTTAGTGGTAACGAGTTATGTATTATTATTTTTATTAACATGGTTAAGACAGTATTACTTCTTAATTTTTTGTCAACAACTTATATGTGGGAGTAATGATATGATTATTAGGTTCTGATATGTTATTATAATTATAGTGTTATTACTTTTTAACTAGATTTAAGGTTTTACATAGTTTCCTTTTAATAGGAGAGAGAGGTCGGTTTGTAAGGTTCTATATAAGAACCCTCTTATGCTAATGAGAAATATTTCAAACTTCCAACAATTAACCTAATTTTTCAAGGAGAGAGTTGGGTTAAAGGGAAGTTAGCTCTTAAATCTCTTGTTCTTAAGTTTAAGCAACAGGTGTGATAACAAGATTTAAGGTCAAGGCTTTGGCTCATAACAACTTGAACTTGGTATCAGAGCCGATTGATTCCATGGGAGACGGAGAAGTAACGCTTGCTCAATTGATGAAGGAGATTAAGAAGATTCATGAGAAATGTTGGGGAAACAACGCACAGTTGCGCAGCGGAATAAAGTTTCACCCTAACTTATGTGAACTTTTGAGGAAAATATAATAAACTTGGTAGAGCGTAAAATAAATAAGACACAGAATTATACGTGGAAAACCTCCCCAATGCGAGGAGTAAAAAACCACGGGATCGTAGTCCACTGAAAATTCCACTATCACCAAAGTATTTGAGTACAACCACGTCCTCTCCAGAGACTAAGGCTACAAGTAGCAATCTCAATAAGAAACAATACAAGAGAGAGAACACAAAATGCTAAAAATATGCAGTTCCAAACAATCCTAGATTCACTAAGATTCCGGCAACCTAATCAGATCTCCACCGTACAAATCCTAGATAAACAGGTCAGGAACAACTCTGCAAAATTTCAGCTCAAACCGAGAAGAATTCACCGTTGGATCTTACAAACACTCAAGACAGATGCTGCAGAAAAATCTGGAAATTCCAGACACGACCAGCCACGCTAAAACTCAGATTTCTCACAAACCAACCGTTGAAACAATATGTCCACCGTCAAATATGTAGAACACTGAGTCACGAAGCTACTCTCCAAAAATCAGCCAGATTGGAGCCCGTTTGAATGTCCAAACGTGCAAAACACCAAACCCTAAAGGTTCTGTTTTTCTCTTCTTCTGTAGATCCGAAAATCAACTATCTTCTCTCTATTTTTCCTTATGCCAATAATTAGGTTAAGAGTGTTTATATAGTGTCTCATAACTTAAAGCCCAATATTAATCTCATGGACTAATATAATGGCCCAAGTCCAGGTTTGGTTAACCAAACCCAATTGGTTTCCCCACTAGGAGGAAAACCCAACAACCTCCCCCTCCGACTAGGTGGAGGAAACAGCCATCCCGGCTATCCCTCAGCAAACTTCAAGCTTCCCCCTCGGCAATGACTTTGTCATCATATCAGCTCCATTATCATCCGTATCAATCTTTTCAAGTTCCACTTCTTTAGAAGCAACCACATCACGTATCCAATGATACCTTCTATTAATGTGCTTTGAACGCGAATGAAATGTAGAGTTCTTTCCGAGACAAATTGCGCTTTGACTATCACAAAAAAGCACATACTTATTCTGCTTGAAACTGATATCTTCACAAAAACCTTTCATCCACAACAACTCCTTACAAGCTTCAGTTGCAGCTATGAACTCAGCTTCAGTGGTAGAAAGTGCGACACACTTTTGTAATCTTGACTGCCATGCAACAGCTCCACCCGCAAATGTTACCAAGTAACCCGAAGTAGACTTACTAGAATCAACTTCTCCTGACAAATCAGAATCAGTATAACTAACAAGCAATGCATTATCACCTCCAAAAGTAAGCTTCAAATCAGAAGTCCCTTGAAGATATTTCAAAATCCACTTCACAGTATTCCAGTGTTTTCTTCCAGGATTGGAGACAAAACGACTAACAACACCAACAGCGTGAGCTATATCTGGTCTTGTACAGACCATGGCATACATCAAACTACCAACTGCAGAAGCATATGGAACCCTTGCGATATCTTCCTTCTCCAACTTTGTTTTTGGACTATGTTGTTTGTTCAATCTAAAGTCTGTTGGAAGAGGAGTAACAACAGCTTTAGACTTATCCATGTGAAACCTTTTAAGTACTTTCTCAATGTACTTCTCTTGAGACAAGTGAATCAGCTTCTCACCTCTGTCTCTAACAATTCTCATACCAAGAATCTGTTTCGCTGGACCCAAATCTTTCATGGCAAAGGACTTGCTAAGCTGCTTCTTCAGCTCCTCAATTCTGCTCAAGTTCTTGCCCACAATCAACATGTCATCAACATACAACAGCAAGATGATAAAATCATCATCACCAAACCTCTGCACAAATACACACTGATCAGAAGTAGTCTCTTTATAACCATGCTCCCCCATAACAGACTTGAACTTCATGTACCACTGCCTCGGTGCCTGCTTCAATCCATAAAGGCTTTTCTTCAAGCGGCAAACTAAATCCTCTTCACCCTTTTTCACAAAGCCTTCCGGTTGTACCATGTAAATCTCTTCCTCCAAATCACCATGAAGAAAAGCAGTTTTTACATCCATTTGCTCAACCTCTAGATCAAGACTCGCTGCCAATCCAAGTACAACCCGAATGGATGACATCTTCACAACAGGAGAAAACATTTCATCAAAATCAACTCCTTTCTTTTGGCCGTATCCTTTCACAACCAACCTAGCCTTGTATCGAGGTGACAAACTGGTCTCATCATGCTTAATCTTATACACCCACTTATTAAGCAAAGCCTTTTTACCCTTAGGTAACTTCACCAACTCAAGAGTATGGTTCTCTTCAAAAGAATCCATCTCATCACCCATGGCATCATGCCATTTATCCTTGTGTTCATCCTCCAAAGCTTCACTATAGCTTTCAGGTTCTCCCCCATCAGTAAGTAACACATACTCACCAGGATTATACCTAGTCGACGGTATAAGACCTCTCTCAGATCTTCTAATAATAGGTGGATTCTCAGTAGTTGGTGTCTCACCATGATCGTCACCATGATCACCAGTACCATCATCATGTGCGGGAGCATCTGCACCAGGTGTATCAACGTGAACCTCACCCTCAACCTGACCGTGGACCGATGTAGAAGGAGTAACCTCTAAATCAATCAAACTTTGATTACTCTGAGCTGGTTTTCCGGACTTGTCAATGTCCTTTATCGTTTGATCTTCCATGAACACAACATCTCTGCTCCTAATGAGCTTCTTCTCAACGGGATCATAAAATCTGTACCCAAACTCATCCTGACCATAACCAATGAACACACATTGTCGCGACTTCATCTCAAGTTTCGACCTCTCATCTTTGGGAATATGAACAAATGCCTTACACCCAAAGACCCTCAAATGACCATAAGAAACATCCTTACCAGTCCAAACCCTTTCTGGAATATCACCCTCCAATGGAGCACTCGGTGATAAATTAAACACGTGAACAACTGAGCTCAAACCCTCACCCCAGAAAGTCTGTGCCAAACCTGATTGTTAAATCAAACATCTAACCCTTTCGACAATTGTCCTGTTCATTCTTTCAGCCAACCCATTCAATTGTGGAGTCTTAGGTGGCGTGAACTAATGCCTAATACCATGTTCTTTGCAATAAGCATCAAATGGTCCAGAATACTCTCCACCATTATCACTGCGGATACACTTCAACTTCTTTCCCATCTGTCTCTCAACCAATGCCACAAAATGCTTAAAATATCTCAGAACCTGATCTTTCGTCTTCATAGTAAAAACCCACAACTTCCTTGAATGATCATCAATGAAAGTGACAAAATATGATGCACCACCAAGAGATTTTGTCTTCATTGGACCACATACATCTGAATGCACCAAATCAAGTACCTCAGGTTTTCTAGAAGGCGCAGAAGACTTGAAAGAGACTCTGTGTTGTTTACCCCGCAAACAATGCGCACACTTCTTCAAGTGCGAACCGGAGATAGTTGGAATGACCTCCTTCTTAGACAACACAGACAATCCTTTCTCACTTATGTGACCGAGTCTCTTATGCCACAACTCCATAGCATCATCCTCCAAAGCATTAACACTATCTTTGGCGACCTTAGCCAGCATCAAATAGAAAGATGAAAGCTTCTCACCTCGAGCCACAACCATAGAACCACGTGAAAGCTTCCATTTACCACCACCGTGTAAACTATAGAAACCTTCATCATCAAGTCTTCCCGTAGATATCAAATTCATCCGAAGATCTCGGACATGCTTAACATCCTTAAGCACAAGTCTAGTCCCAAGACTAGTCTCCAAGAAAATATCACCAATGCCAACAACCTGAGCCAAACCATCATTTCCCATCTTCACAGAACCATAACTACCTGAAGTATAGGTAGAATACAAATCCCGTTGGGATGTAGCATGAGTAGTAGCTCCCCTATCAACCACCCAGCTGGTGTCCTGGCATACATTAATGGCATCATTCTCGAGAAGAATGAGAAACTGATCGTCAGTGATTGTCACTCGATCTACTTCTTCTTGCTTCCCTTGCTGCTTGTTATCTCTTTTCAACTTCCAGCAATCTTTCTTCAAGTGTCCTTTCTTGTGACAGTAGTGACACTCCATATTAGCAAATTTATTAGATTTGCTCCTGCTCATGTTCTTATCATTCTTAGGCTCTCTAAATGTACTCCTCCCCCTTGACTCAGTAACCAACACATTTGAACGCGAGGAACTAGCATTAGACTGTCTTCTAGTTTCCTCATTCAAACACTGTTCTTTGCTACATCCATCGAAATAACACCATTCGACGCGGAGTTACAAAGAGACATCCTAAACACCTCCCAAGAATCTGGTAATGTACCAAGAAGCCATAAACCGTGAATCTCATCCTCAAACTTGACTCCCATATCAGAAAGTTTATTAAGCAGCCCCTGAAACACATTTAAGTGATCAGTCATTGGAGTTCCCTCCTGATACCTCAACTCAATCAACTTCTTGATCATGTACATCTTATTATTCCCGGTCTTTCGAGCAAGCAGTTGCTCCAGCATCAACCACAAAGAACGAGAATTAGTCTCATTTTCAATATGATTCAACACATTATCATCTACCCATTGCCTTATCAAACCACACACTTGGCGATGCTGCAATTTACACTGATCATCAGTCTTATCTTCAGGTTTCTTCTCCTCAAAGACAGGAACATGAAATTCCTTCACGAAAAGCAAATCTTCCATCTTGCCTTTCCATAGATGATAATTAGAACCATTCAAGGTTATCATTCTACCCATATTTTCCATCGTTCACAAAAGTAACTAATAACCAAAGTTATTAAACCAAAGCTCTGATACCACTTTGTTGGGGAAACAATGCACAGTTGCGCAGCGGAATAAAGTTTCACCCTAACTTATGTGAACTTTTGAGGACAATATAATAAACTTGGTAGAGCGTAAAATAAATAAGACACAGAATTATACGTGGAAAACCTCCCCAATGCGAGGAGTAAAAAACCACGGGACCGTAGTCCACTGAAAATTCCACTATCACCAATGTATTTGAGTACAACCATGTCCTCTCCAGAGACTAAGGCTACAAGTAGCAATCTCAATAAGAAACAATACAAGAGAGAGAACACAAAATGCTAAAAATATGCAGTTCCAAACAACCCTAGATTCACTAAGATTCCGGCAACCTAATCAGATCTCCACCGTACAAATCCTAGATAAATAGGTCAGGAACAACTCTGCAAAATTTCAGCTCAAACCGAGAAGAACTCACCGTTAGATCTTACAAACACTCAAGACAGATGCTGCAGAAAAATCTGGAAATTCCAGACACGACCAGCCACGCTAAAACTCAGATTTCTCACACCAACCGTTGAAACAAGATCTCCACCGTCAAATATGTAGAACACTGAGTCACGAAGCTACTCTCCAAAAATCAGCCAGATCGGAGCTCGTTTGAATGTCCAAACGTGCAAAACACCATACCCTAAAGGTTCTGTTTTTCTCTTCTTCTCTAGATCCGAAAATCAACTATCTTCTCTCTATTTTTCCTTATGCCAATAATTAGATTAAGAGTGTTTATATATTGTCTCATAACCTAAAGCCCAATATTAATCTCATGGACTAATATAATGGCCCAAGTCCAGGTTTGGTTAACCAAACCCAATTGGTTTCCCCATTAGGAGGAAAACCCAACAAGAAATTGGATCCGATGCAAGTTACGCTTGTAGCGCTAGAGGAGAGAACAACAGCGCAAGAAGAAGCCTTGAAATACACAATTGCTGCACAACAAGAAGAACAAGATCAAAGAAAAGCAACGGTGGAAGAGCTTCGCGATGAACAAACGAAACTCCAAGAAACTCTCGCAGCAGAAAAAGAAGAAATCACTAACAAGTTTCAAACTCTTCTCTCCTCTATAAGAGGGGACGTGATGGGGGAGGAGAAGGAAGCAGCCTTCATGTATAAGGTGAAGCCAAAAAGTGATACAGGTTTTAGCGATGGAGCCATGATGAGCACATAACAGAGGGTAGCTCAATCGGGAGGGCCATGGTTGAGACGTTCGGTGGGTAGGGAGCGAGGCCATCTACTAACTGACGGAGGTGGAGAATGGGCCGTTTGACAAATTGAAGATGTCCAAGAAGAAGAAGAAACAACCAGTTACGTGACAGGATATATTAGAGTGCAAAAATGAATTGGTTGGAAGAGCTCTAGAGAAATTGGAAGGGAAGAGGCTGATAGAATTATGGTTCCACCATCAAGGATGGAGTTTCCACCTTACAATGGTACAACTAATGCAATTGAGTGGTTACAAATGTGTGAAGATTATTTCGAAGATCAAGGTATCTTCAATGACGATGAAAGAGTTCGCCAAGCAACCTTTTTCTTGACAGGTAAAGCGTATCACTGGCACAACAATTTGAGAAGGTTAGTCACGCATAGGCTAGGCTTGGCTGAGGATTTGTAAAAGTCGTTTTGGAAAGGCCGATGCCGTGAATCTAATTAGAGAGTTATGTAATCTACGACATACGGGAACAGTTGATGAGTATTGTAACCAATTTGAGGAATGTTTAGGAAGGCAAACGAGACTAACTGGAGACCAACAACTTTGGCAGTTTTGCGTTGGACTTTGATATATCATGGTTTTTAGGTGTTTTTAGCCATGATATAAGTCTTAATTATAGAGTCTTTTTGGTATTTTTAGAGTCTTTTGAGTCTTTTATAGGATTTAGCATGAATGGGAGCTTAATGGAGCTAAATATGAAGATTTGGAGCATAATCAAGCATTGAGGCAGTTGGGAGACGAAATTTAGAGAGTGCATCGATCGACACAGTATGTGCATCGATCGATGCTAGGCCAAAGTCAGAATTGGAAGTTTTCCCACAAGTTTTGAAGATTTACAAATCTGCCCCAAAGTCTTCCATATTTGCATCATTAGTCCCTGGACGTTTTTAGGAGTATAAATAGGATTTCTAGGGTCATTGTTTAGACCTAAGCTTTATTTTTCCCTGTAACTTTTGAGAGCAAAACCCTGAGAGATTTTTAGAGAACTTTTGGAGAGAAGATTCAAGACTCCTTTACTTCTTCTTTAATCTCTTTCTTAATGCAATTTATTCAGAAGATGTTTTGTGTTTCATTGATTATGTCTGAGTAGATCTGCTAGTTAGGTTT
This sequence comes from Camelina hispida, assembly GCA_023657505.1. NCBI lineage: Eukaryota > Viridiplantae > Streptophyta > Magnoliopsida > Brassicales > Brassicaceae > Camelina > Camelina hispida. The sequence continues at coordinate 5,370,474 of CP094636.1, read as the reverse complement.
AGGGTTTCTCATTAGGGATTTCATGGATTGTTAGATCTGTTAATTTAGGATTCATTATCTTTCTTGTTCTTCATCATAGGTTGTTCTTAATGCTAGATCTTTGATTAGTCATCTGGATTTAGATCTTAGGATTATTAATTGATATGAGAATATAATTGATTTTCCTGATAAAACCTTTGGTGAGCAAAATTATTTCTTGCAAAGAGATTTGATTTAATAATTATGTGAACTTATCTAACCTGATTTTAAAGCTGATTTATTACCTAGAATTTTGCAAAGAGATTTGGATTTTCTGGTTTTAAATTTAGATAATATTTGCAGTGAGAACTGATTTATTTTATAATTGTGTTTATAGTTCAAGAACGGTGCTTAATTGTTGAATGCTGCTAGTTTAATTAATTGATCTGATTTTCCATGATTTCCTGAGAATTTCCCTAGGCCTAGCGTTTATTCCATCTGAATTTACATCTCTTTTATTTTCTGTTCTATTTTGCATTGCTATTTAAATTAATATTTTAGTTTAGCATAATTAAAAGATTATTAAATCTATTGTGTGAATCTAGAGTTCTTGTGGATTCGATCACTAATTACTACAATTGACCTCTTAATTTGAGAGAGTAGCTCAGGGTTAAATTTGAGCATATCAAATTTTGGCGCCGTTGCCGGGGACTCTTTTGATTCACCATTAGATTAAAATCTTTGATTTTGTCTAAATTTTTCTTTTTCTGTTTTACTCACACGCTTTTGTTTCTTTTCTCTTGTGTGTTTCAGGTACATGCCTAAGCCTAGCACCAGGAAAAATCCTACTGGTCCGGTTATTAAGCTTACAAACCAAGAGTTAGGACAACTAGAGCGTGACAACACAAAAGCAGCCAAGTCAGTGAAGATGGCCAACATAATCATATTGAGACCTGATGAGGCTGGGGTTTTGAGAGATCAAGAGGGTCATGTGCGCAACGAGCAAGGCCAGAAACTTAATGCTGAAGGACGGGTTATTCAGGAAGAACTCGTCGTGGCCGATGGGAATGCAGATGGCGTCGATCGACGCAACGATGGCATCGATCGATGCAATGCCGGAGCCGGTGCGAATGGTGCAGATTTGGGTGGCAATGACCAGCAGATTGTTCAGCCTAGACGAGACAACAATGGAGAGCTTGTCAAGACTCTTGCGGACTTCAACAGACCAGATTTGTTCTATGAGAACCGTTCTGCAATTGTCCCTCCTCCATTCCCAAGGAATGATTTTGAGCTGAAGCCTGCCTACTTCGCTCTTGTTGGACAAAGGCCATTCCAGAATCTGCCAAATGAGAAGCCTCTAGATCGCATAGAGCACTTTGAGGACATTGTCACTAGCATCAAGGCTAATGGAGTCACAGAAGACTACCTCTACTGCAAGCTTTTCCCCTACTCTCTAGCTGGGGAAGCTTCTCATTGGCTAAGGCAGCTGAAGCCAGGATCTCTGACAACCTGGCATGACATCAAGGTGGCATTCTTGAACTACTTCTATGATGATGCGTAGTCTGATGAGCTGAGGAAAAAGCTCTCCACCTTTAGACAAGGACCGGCTGAATCTTACAAAGCTGCTTGGGTGAGGTTCAAAGCATATCAGAGAGATTGTCCGCATCATGGGTTTTCAGAGGTGCAGTTGATCAGTATCTTCTTTAGCGGGATTGACTGGAGGTATCAGATGGCTTTGGATGCTGCTAGTGATGGGAACTTCAAGACAAGGTACCCAGATGATGCTGAGAAGTTGATAGAAAGGCTAGCATCAAGCAACAGTACCAAGAATGCAAACTTAGAGCGGAGAAGGGCACATGAGGGGCATGATTCAAATCAGTTTGCTACGGTGAATGCTAAGTTGGATACAGTGTGTAATCTTCTTGTGGGAAAGAAGTCTGTCCATTTTGCTGAAGATGTTGAGACATTTGAGCCAAAGCCAGAGACTACAGAAGAAGATGTCAACTATGTGTATGGAGCCGGATATCAGGGTCAGAAGTTTGGAAATCAACAAAGCAATAGGCCTTACAGTGGGAACTCTACAGGCTACATGCCTAAGCCAGACTACCAGAAGCAACAACAGAACACCGGCTTTACAAGGACCTATGGTAATTCTTCTTATCAGTCTCCACCTCCACAAACTTCTGAGAGTCGAATGGAGGCCATGCTTGATCAAATTCTTCAAGGACAAGAGCAGTTGACAGTGACATTCAATGGGAAGATTGATAATGTCTACAATGAGCTGACTGGGAAATTTGAAGCTCTAAACACTCATGTCAAGAAGCTAGAAAATCAAGTGATTCAGACTGCTGGGTCTTTTAAAAGACAAGAGGAAATTCTTTCTAGAAGAACTGAGAACCCCAACCATGCTTGTAATGCGATTTTGGTGAAGGAAGGAGACGAAGATACGTCAGTTGATCCAGCATCGACTGATGCAGCTGCTAAGCATCGATCGATGCAATCATCATCAAGCGTCGATCGACACAATGTCAGCATCGATCGACACACCCCACAGACAGCTACGGTTTCTGTTCCAGGTCAACCATTTGATTCAGAAAAAGCATACAAGCCTAAGGTTCCTTTTCCTAAGCCTAGGAGGTCTAAGCAGGAGCTTGAGGAAGCTAGATGCAAAGCTATGATGGATAAGGTGATGATAGAGATGCCTTTGATTGATGCTGTCAAGTTTTCTCCTAGTATTAAGAGATATGTGAAGAGGATGGTCACCAATGGTTTGAGTCCTGAGGAAGGAGCACTGCTTACAAAGGATGTCAGCTCAATTCTGTTGAAGCAGCCTCCACAGAGGAAGAAGGATAAGAAGCAGGAGGTGGTTGTCTCTAAGGATGTAAGTGCAGTGATTCAGAGTAGGATTGCAGAGAAGTTACCAGATCCTGGAAGTTTTGTGTTGGATTGCTCTATCTCCACAGGAAGGTTTTCTCACTCACTTTGTGATCTTGGTTCTAGTATTAACCTGATGCCACATTCTGTTGCTGTGAGCCTTGGGATGACAGATTTCAAGCCAACTAAGATCTCTCTTATCTTAGCTGATCGGTCTAGGAGGATTCCTGAAGGTGTCTTAGAGGATATTCCAATCAGGATTGGAGATTGCATGATTCCCACTGACTTTGTGGTGCTGAAATATGACCAAGAGCCTAATGATCCTCTCATCTTAGGACGCTCTTTCTTGGCTACAGCTGGTGCAATCATTGATGTTAAGAAAGGACACATATCTTTGAATGTAGAAGATTTGGTTATGAACTTTGAGATGGACAAGCTGAGAAGGGCTCCCACCATTGATGGTCAGACATTTTCTGTGGAGATAGCTTCTGATGATGATCCACTAATAGAGCTTCCTAGAGACATTACTGCTGGGTATGTCAAAGAGTTGGAGACTGTTGAGAAAGTGAGCAAGCAAGCTGTTAAGCTTGAAGATTGGAGTGGAGATCATCTAATCAGTACTAGAGATCATGATGAGGTTCTGATGCATGACAAGTCGCTGGTAGATGATGTTTTTGTGCTGGAAACACGGATTGCTGAGGAAAGCTGCAGAAACATTGAAGAAACACGAGTTGCAGGCCGAGCATCGATCGATGCAGCTGTTGCATCGATCGACACACCTTCCAGAGTCAGCTCAGACTTGTCCAAAATCGAAGATTCTCGTGTTGGATCCTTAACTGCAAGTCCTAGACCAGTTATAAAGCTGAAATCTCACCATTCCACAGTCCAGAACACAGAGGTAAGGCCATGGTATGCATCTCCTTCTTCCAAACCTTCTCCATTCATCAATTAGAATTTTAAAGGTATAAAAACTGTTGTCCAGTTAACTAAGCCACGAGATTATCGTAGAGCGCTTGTTTCTTCTATTGATGATTTTGCAGGACTTAAAAGAAAGCCACCCATACCTCAGTCCCGCCCTGGTCCTGTTCCTCATGTCCCTTGTAGACCTCATTCATCTGCTGCCTACACACCACCTTGGAGGAAGAGGACATCCTCTCAGAAGCATTCACTGCCCTGTTCCGATCCACCGGATGCCTGAGGTCCGACACAGTCAAGCTAATGACTGAAAACAAGCGCTTAGTGGGAGGCAACCCACTGGTAGGTTTTTCTTTTTCATTTTTCTTTTGATTTTCATTTTATTTTTATTTTATTCGCCAATCTCTTACTTGATAGCACTTGGGACAGTGTTGTTTAAGTCTGGGAGAGGCAGTTACTAACTACGTTTTTGTTTTTGAAAAAAAAAATGGTTTTATTGATTCAAAATTTTTGTTGGGAACTATGATTTTTCTTTTTAGTGTATTGCCTTGGTTGATTAATGCTGCAGATTGAATCCACAAATCCGACTAAAGAAAATGAGTGAATCTCACAGATGAAGTTTATGTTTTGCTTGAGGGCAAGCAAAGGCTAAGTCTGGGGGAGTTGATATATCATGGTTTTTAGGTGTTTTTAGCCATGATATAAGTCTTAATTATAGAGTCTTTTTGGTATTTTTAGAGTCTTTTGAGTCTTTTATAGGATTTAGCATGAATGGGAGCTTAATGGAGCTAAATATGAAGATTTGGAGCATAATCAAGCATTGAGGCAGTTGGGAGACGAAATTTAGAGAGTGCATCGATCGACACAGTATGTGCATCGATCGATGCTAGGCCAAAGTCAGAATTGGAAGTTTTCCCACAAGTTTTGAAGATTTACAAATCTGCCCCAAAGTCTTCCATATTTGCATCATTAGTCCCTGGACGTTTTTAGGAGTATAAATAGGATTTCTAGGGTCATTGTTTAGACCTAAGCTTTATTTTTCCCTGTAACTTTTGAGAGCAAAACCCTGAGAGATTTTTAGAGAGCTTTTGGAGAGAAGATTCAAGACTCCTTTACTTCTTCTTTAATCTCTTTCTTAATGCAATTTATTCAGAAGATGTTTTGTGTTTCATTGATTATGTCTGAGTAGATCTGCTAGTTAGGTTTAGGTTTTCTCATTAGGGATTTCATGGATTGTTAGATCTGTTAATTTAGGATTCATTATCTTTCTTGTTCTTCACCATAGGTTGTTCTTAATGCTAGATCTTTGATTAGTCATCTGGAGTTAGATCTTAGGATTATTAATTGATATGAGAATATAATTGATTTTCCTGATAAAACCTTTGGTGAGCAAAATTATTTCTTGCAAAGAGATTTGATTTAATAATTATGTGAACTTATCTAACCTGATTTTAAAGCTGATTTATTACCTAGAATTTTGCAAAGAGATTTGGATTTTATTTCTAGAAACGCAAATGTAAGTGCGGACTCTCTGGCACGCCAAGCGCGTACCTCTCCGCATCATGTTTTGTATGTAAACAATTTTCCACCAAATTGGCTCGTTTGAGCTAATCTTTTTGTTGACAAAAAAAAAAAAAAAAAAAAAAAAAAAAAAAAAATTGGATTTTCTGGTTTTAAATTTAGATAATATTTGCAGTGAGAACTGATTTATTTTATGATTGTGTTTAGAGTTCAAAAACGGTGCTTAATTGTTGAATGCTGCTAGTTTAATTAATTGATCTGATTTTCCATGATTTCCTGAGAATTTCCCTAGGCCTAGCGTTTATTCCATCTGAATTTACATCTCTTTTATTTTCTGTTATATTTTGCATTGCTATTTAAAATTAATATTTTAGTTTAGCATAATTAAAAGATTATTAAATCTATTGTGTGAATCTAGAGTTCTTGTGGATTCGATCCCTAAGTACTACAATTGACCTCTTAATTTGAGAGAGTAGCTCAGGGTTAAATTTGAGCATATCAGACTTACAAATAGTTTAAGGAAGGAAGTCGAGTATCTCCGTCCGGAGACCATTTTTAAAACAATGGAATATGGTCGAGATAATGAATACAAGATCGATAATGACAAGTGGACACATACGTTTGGAGGACATTTGGCACCAATAGCTCAACACTCGGTCTTGTTCCCTAGGACATGAAATCGTGAGAGCTCCAAGGGTGGAAAAGACAAGGAAGCTCAGCTGCCCCAACAAACAGAAGAGAAATCGGCTCCTCAACAACTGTTTTTGAAGAAATTGACCACCGCAGAAATGGAAGAGCGACGAGCAAAAGGTCTCTGCTTCAATTGTGATATAATTCTTCACCCGAGGGTATGTTTGCAAACCAGTTCTTTTCAGATCACAGTAGTCAATGATGGTGCTAATCAAGACGACAAACAAATTGAAGAGGAGGACATGCCATGAGCTGAAGCTTGAGGACAAGCTTCAAGTGGAAGAGGGGAATAATGATTTGATTATTAGGTTTTGATATGTTATTAGAATTATGGTGATATTCCTTTTTAATTTGATTTAAAGTTTTATATAGTTTCCTTTTAAAAGGAGAGATAGGTCGGTTTGTAAGGTTCTATATAAGAACCCTCTTATGCTAATGAGAATTCCAAACTTCCAACAATTAATCTAATTCTCAAGGAGAGAGTTGGGTTAAAGGGAAGTTAGCTCTTAAATCTCTTGTTCTTAAGTTTAAGCAACAAGTGTGATAACAAGATCTAAGGCCAAGGCTTTGGCTCATAACTTGTCAAGAAAGAAACAAAAAGGAGTGGACTGCGACCAATCCCACAAGAATTCAACTCCAAAAATCAAATGCGGTAAAACATGAGATTTTGTGTTAATTTATCTGCTTTAATATTAACACTATGAGAAACTAAAGATAAAACAAAAATTAAAAAAAAAAACTTTTTCTCACTCTTCCACTTCAGCATCAACTTCTTAAAATTGGTAACAATGCTGGAAGTTCATTTCCCTTTAAACTTTTTAAAATTATGGTTAGCTTCTGAATTATTTAAAATATTAGGATAAAATAAACTGAAAATTATATTGTATTATTTTTAGGTATTTTTTCCGTTTTTTGTTACATTTGTTTTGCTTCTTCAAATCATTGAGCTTCAAGAAAATATTAGAATAAGCTCATATTCCTAAAAGAAAAAACTATCAAATGTGCCATGAACAGTGTTTTTTCTTTCCAAATCTGCCATAATCGATTAAGTCTTTCCAAATGTGCCACAACGATGACAATTGGTGGACAACTTAATTTGGTAGACAACATTTTTGACATTTGGTGGACAACTTTAAATTTTTAAGACAATTTTAACCTCTTCAGTCACCAACTTTTTATAAGTAATATATGTGAGATGGGCCACAAAACAGTCCAACAAGAAGGAAGCCCACTGAAGTCTAGTCAACACTCTCAAGTGAAGACAAGATTGACTGTACCTGCAACACCTCCTCTGCTCCATAACAAATTTGGTGTCTTACAAGATAAGGATGATGACCAGCCTGCATAGCTGTCAGCGATGACTCATCCTATTCTAGATTGTTCCTTCTACTTCTATATAAGTCATTGTATTGCCAATGTATAAGATAACCTGATAATATAATAAAAGAATCAAGTTCACCAAAGTTTCTCTCTTTATTTTCATGGTATCAGAGCTTTGTAAACCTTAACAGGTTCTACAATGGGGACGTCGTACCCGTTTCCTGACAACATTCATGTCACCAGTACGGTTACTCTCAAGCTCAAAAACACCAATTATCTGTTATGGAAAACTTAGTTTGAATCTCTGCTTTCTTGTCAAAAGCTAATCGGGTTCGTGAATTGAGCCGTCACAGCACCATCTCGCACCACCACAACAAAAACCGGCACAGAAGTTCCCAATCCACATTATGAATCATGGTTCTGCATAGACCAGCTCGTTCGTTCTTGGCTATTTAGTACCTTGTCTGAAGAAGTTCTTGGGTATGTTCATAACATCACTACCTCTAGAGATGTATGGGTTTGTCTAGCTGAGAACTTCAATAAGAGTAGCATTGCTAGGGAATTTACTCTACGCCGTAGTCTGTGGGTTCTAGAAAAGAAAGACATGTCGTTTGCTGCTTATTGTCGTGAGTTTATAGCCATCTGTGATGCTTTGAGTTCTATTGGTAAACCTATTGATGAATCTCTGAAGATATTTGGGTTCCTGAATGGGTTGGGTCGTGATTATGATCCTATCGCGACTGTTGTTCAAAGCTCACTGAGCAAAGTTTCTCCTCCGAGCTTTGGTGATGTCGTGGCTGAAGTCGAAAGCTTTGACACCAAGCTTTCATCCTACAGTGCTCCAGACTCTGTCACACCACACCTTTGCGTTTCATGCTCAACAAAATGGTTTTGGTAATCAATCGAGAGGAGGCTATCGTGGTAGAGGAAGATCTTCAGGTCAAAACAGAGGACGTGGTGGCTACTCGTCACGAGGCAGAGGTTTTTCTCAACATCAATCCACTCCTCAAGCATCTGGAGAATGACCAATCTGTCAAATTTGTGGTTGAACTGGACACATTGCAGCAGACTGTTGGAACCGGTTTGATCATAACTACCAACGACCTGATGTTGCTCAAGTGTTTTGCTCTCTCCAAGTCTCGGATGGGAATGACTGGGTCACTGACTCAGGTGCTATGGCTCATGTCACTTCCTCTGCTACAAACCTACAGTCAGCAACGACTTATCATGGGAATGACACAGTTTAAGTTGGAGATGGGACATTTCTGCCTATAACTCATATTGGCTCTACTACCATTGCTTCTACTGCAGGTAAACTCTCGTTAAATGAAGTACTTGTCTATCATGATATGCAAAAATCCGTTATATCTGTGTCTAAACTGTGTGATGATCTACCTTGTGGAGTTTGGTTTGATTCTAACAAGGTGTGTGTTATTGGTATAACCACTCAGAAGGTGGTAGCAAAGGGTCCTCGAAGTAGTGGGTTATATGTGTTGGGGAATCAAGAATTTGTAGCTCTGTTTTCTAACAGTCAGTGCACAGCCTCTGAAGATATATGGCATCATAGACTCGGGCATTCAAATCCTAAAATTCTCCAACACCTAAAGAACAGCAAGGAGATACTTTTGAATAAGAGTAGCAACACCTCCATTTGTGAGCCTTGCCAGATGGGGAAGAACAGTAGGCTTCAGTTTTTTTCTTCAGATTCTAGAGTTTTATGTCCCCTTGATCGAGTACATTGTGATCTTTGGGGACCATCACCAGTTGTATCAAATCAAGGATTTAAATACTATGCTGTTTTTGTGGATGATTTCTCAAGATTCACTTGGTTCTATCCTATGAAAGCAAAATCAGAGTTTATTGCTATTTTCAAAGTGTTTCAAACAATGGTTGAGAATCAATTCAAGACTAAGATCAAGGTGTTTCAGAGTGATGGAGGTGGAGAATTTACAAGCAATCTCTTTAAGCAACATTTGTCTGCTCATGGAATCATTCACAGAATTTCATGCCCCTACACTCCTCAACAAAATGGGATTGCAGAAAGAAAACACAGACATATAGTAGAACTTGGTTTATATATGATGTTTCATAGTCATACTCCTCTTCATCATTGGGTAGAAGCTTTCTTCACAGCAAGTATCATCTCTAATCTTCTTCCGACTAAAAATTTAAATAATTGCAGCCCATATGAGTTGTTGTTTAAACAGAAACCAAACTACAGTATGTTGCGAGTGTTTGGTTCTGCTTGCTACCCTTGTCTCAGACCAATGGCCAGCAATAAATTCGATCTGAGATCTTTGCAGTGTGTATTTCTAGGGTATCACACTCAGTATAAGGGGTACCGGTGCTTATATCCTCCAACAGGTAAGGTATATATATCGAGACATCTAGTATTTGATGAAAGCTGCTTTCCATTCAAACAACAGTTCAAGTCGTTAATTCATGCTTATCAAACTCCTCTGCTCCAAGCCTGGCAAGCAGCTTATGTCATGATAACTAGCGACTCATCTGCAGAACATGAGACATCTCAACCGGTTTATCCTCATAATGCGACCGATCAGACGACAGTCCAACAAGTGCCTAACCAAGATACACAAGAAACAGTAGGTCCAGTTACACATGAGACAGTCGAACAAAATAGCAACTCCACTCTCGTTGAGAGTGAAATTTCTATCAGTGATGATTCAGAGAACTCTGCATCAGAGGAAGAGCAACAAGAACAAGAGCAACAAGAACAACAAGACCAATTTGAGCAACAAAACAACGATAACAACACTCATCCCATGACTACTAGAGCAAAAGCTGGAATTCATAAACCCAACACCAGGTATGTTCTCCTCACATCAAGATTTGCTCCAGTAGAACCGAAGAATATTGCAGAAGCTTTACAACATCCTGGTTGGAATGATCCTGCACATGATGAGATTAGTGTCATTAACATGTTGCATACTTGGGATTTAGTTGAGCCTATAGAAGAAATGAATATTTTGGAATGCAAGTGGGTTTTTAAAACAAAACTCAAACTCAAACCAGATGGGTCTGTTGATAAACTTATAGCTTGCCTTGTTGTCAAGGGCTTTGATCAAGAAGAAGGACTGGATTATCTAGAAATATTCAGCCCTGTTGTAAGAACTGCAACTATACTTCTTGAAGTTGCCACAGCTAAAGATTGGGTGGTAAAACAGCTTGATGTCTCCAATGCCTTTCTACATGGAGAATTACAAGAACCTGTCTTCATTCTGCAGCCACCCGGTTTTGTTGATCCTCAAAGACCGTCTCACGTATGTCGTCTTACCAAAGCACTCTACGGACTTAAAAAAGCTCTGAGAGCTTGGTTTGACACCTTCAGCAAATACTTGATTGAATTTGGGTTCACCTGCAGCAAATCTGATCCTTTATTATTCACCTATCATAAAAATGGTAAATCCTTGGTGTTACTAATTTATGTGGATGATATGCTCCTTACAGGGAATGATCAAATTCTTCTACAAGCTCTACTCGTTTGTCTCAACAAGCGGTTCTCAATGAAGGACTTAGGAGCTCCAAGCTACTTTCTGGGTATTGAAATACAGAAATGCTCCACAGGGCTCTTTCCTCATCAGACTATCAGACATCCTTCACCAAGCTGCAATGTCTGACTGCAATTCTATGCCTACTCCACTTCCGCAAAACCTGGACAAACTGAATCCTGAACTCTTTTCTGAGCCAAAGTCTCGTTGGAAAGCTTCAATACCTGACAATCACCAGGCCTGATATTCAATTTGTGGTGAACTTCATCTGTCAAAGGATGCACGAACCAACAGTGTCTGATTTTGGTCTCCTAAAGAGAGTGCTCAGGTACATCAAGGGAACTAAAAACATGGGATTGTATCTAAGAAAAAGTTCTGACCTGTCTCTCACAGCCTACTGTGACAGTGATCATGCTAGCTGTAAGGAGACTCGACGTTCCATAACCGGATTCTGCATCCTTCTAGGTCCAATTCTGATTAGCTGGTCAGCAAGAAGACAAGAAATTGTCTCAAACTCATCAACAGAGGCTGAATACAGAGCTCTCACTGCTACCGCTCACGAGATCACTTGGCTTTCCTTTCTTCTGCGTGACCTGCGAATACCTCAACAATTCCCTACTCTGCCCCAATGCGATAATCTCTCAGCAGTATACTTAAGTACAAATCCAGCTCTTCATAAAAGGACTAAGCACTTTGATACTGACTATCATTATATCAGGGAGCAAGTAGCATGGGGACACATTGAAACACAACATGTACCTGCACGACTTCAACTAGCCGATATTTTCACAAAATTGTTACCAAAGAGAGAGTTCGAGGATCTCAGAGCCAAACTTGGTGTTGGTGTTTTACCCACCACAAGTTTGAGGGGGAATATAAGTAATATATGTGACATGGGCCACAAAACAGTCCAACAAGAAGGAAGCCCACTGAAGTCCAGTCAACACTCTTAAGTGAAGACAAGGTTGACTGTACCTGCAACACCTCCTTTGCTCCATAACAAATTTGGTGTCTTACAAGATAAGGATGATGACCAACCTGCGTAGCTGTCAGCAATGACTTATCCTATTCTAGACTGTTCCTTCTGCTTCTATATAAGTCATTGTATTGCCAATGTATAAGATAACCCGATAATATAATAAAAGAATAAAGTTCACCAAAGTTTCTCTCTTTATTTTCAACTTTAACATTTTTGGACAATTTTATCCCCTTTAGTGGACAACTTCAACCTTTGTAAACAACTTTTGCCTTTTTGCTTTTATTTTGGTGGATAACAATTTATGCCATAATATCAAATATGGCACATTTCGTAAGATTGAAAACATATGGCACATTTGGAAACTTTTTTAAAAAAATATGACATATTTGACAAAAATCCCCTCATAAAACTAGGAATTCATTTGTTTTATTTGACGACTATTGTGGCTATTGTTCTAAAAAAATCAATAACAACAAAAAAATTGAGCATCTTAATATTATATTTGAATTATAGTATATTCAATAGATTTTTGAAAACAATAGTCACAATAATCCTTAAATCAAACTAATAACTTCATGTAATTAATTTTTTTATTAAAATTATAAAATTTGAAATAAATTATAGGAAACAAATATCATGGAGCGGTGAAGCCATGAAATTGATAAATATTTTTCCATCATATGAAACTTTTTCTGCAAATTGGAGAATAACAAAACTGTCAAAAATTATTTTGCTAATTGCATTAAGATTTTTAGAAGACTTACGAGTTTCTCAGAAATTCCTATATATACAAAAAAAATTCACTCTTTTTTTGTTTTTTTTTTGAATCGATATTCTTTATTCCGTACCAAATGTAGACCTAGCAAAGGGAGACTTTTTGGTCACGCGACCAAAAACAAAAACCCGAATTTACGAAAAAGATGTGCATGTAGGGTTACATCACACGAAGTGATTAAAACGTCAAGTGTTCTACCCTTTCTATACGGCTATTTCAGTTTTGACCTATACTTGCGACATATGTGAGACATTGGAAGATGACCAAACCCCTTCTACGGTTCTAAACTCTGTTTTGGTCATCTTCAAATAATCAAATAGCATAATTCGCTATTCCCACATTCATACAGAGACGTGTACATTGCATTTATACGTTGTAATATTGTATACAAATTTTATACATCGCCATTTATAATACTGTAGAGATTAAAAGGCTAATGAATATGTGGATTAAATTGAGCTAAAGTTTTGTTAATTTCTGAATTTGAATGGCCATCTTTGAAGTCAACCATTGCTCAGATTTCTTACTTGTGTAGTCAACAAAAACCCATTCTCTCTCATGTCACATATTATACAAATATGTGAACAAATGAACAAATTATTCCCTCATTAAAAAAAAATGAACAAATCCCTAAACACCGTCTCTTAACAATAATAATGAAGAACTCTACTACGATCTTGCTCATTTCTTCCCTTATTCTTCTCCTTCAAACCCTCCACGGCGTTAAAGCTGGTTTCAGCTGCATCGGAAGTTCCTTCCCTACCAATAGCAGCTACCAAAAAAACCGTGACTCTCTCTTCTCTACTCTTTCTGATAAAGTCACCTCAAACGGTGGATTCTACAATGCTTCACTCGACGGAGTTCACGTTCTTGCCTTCTGTAGAAGAGACTACGAGAGGCAAGGTTGTATCGAATGCGTCGAAAAATCCATTCGACAGATTAAAACAAGTTGTTCTAACCGTGTTGATTCGTTCAACTGCGACAGTGACGACAAAGACCTTGTTTCTTGTTTTGTACGTACCACGAATCACTCAACTTATAGGCTACCCGATTTTGGTCCGGCTACGCTTGATCCGAGCCCTGTTGCTATCGACACATCCACCAAGAACATGACCCTGTTCCGCCAAGAATGGGATGCAATGGTTGACCGGGCGCTCAAGGCTGCAACCGTTGACACTTCCACAACGGTTCTTAAGTATTACGGTGTTGTTAGAGCAGAGTTCACTGAGTTTCCCAATGTTTACATGATGATGCAATGCACACCGGATATAACTTCAGACGAGTGCAAGAGATGTTTGCAAGAGTCCGTTACCTATTTTAGAGACCAGTTCTGGGGAAGACAAGGAGGCGGGATTTGTCGACCGAGCTGTGTTTTCCGGTGGGAACTTTTTGCCTTTTACGGCGCTTTTGCTAATGTAACAAGAGTTCCTGCGCCTCCTCGAGCTTTGGTCCCTCGACCAAAAGCAATCTCTGTCACTCGCTTGAAAGGTGCAAGTAAACATTGTCACTTGTGAAATAATCTGAGATTCTCATTAGAAAAACTAATCTTGCAGGAGGAATTATTGCGATATTCGTAGTTCCTATCGTCATTAATCTTCTCGTGTTTATCGGTCTGATCAAAGCCTATAGTCGGATAAGAAAATCGAACAACAGAATTAATGGTATGTTTTGTCATGCTTTTCAATTAAACTTTGTTATGCATCATTGCTTATAAATCATAATTAAGTTGTTTTTCTTTGGTATGTACAGAGCAGCAGAGTGATTCTGGTGGTCAATCTATGTTACGGTTCGATTTTGGCATGATACTAATCGCAACTGATGATTTCTCCTCTGAGAATAAGATTGGTCAAGGTGGATTTGGATCTGTCTACAAGGTAAATAATTTTTTTTAAAAAGGTTTTACCAAAATATGAATCTTTAGATGGGTCAGAAACATTATAGCATGAGAATCGGGTTTGCAGGGGATATTACCGGGCGGGCAGGAGATAGCGGTAAAGAGATTAAAAAAAGGCTCAGGGCAAGGAGATATAGAGTTCAAGAACGAGGTCTTACTCTTGACAAGACTCCAACATAGGAATCTAGTTAAGCTTCTTGGTTTTTGTAGTGAAGGAGATGAAGAGATTCTTGTCTACGAGTTTGTCCCAAATTCAAGCCTCGACCACTTCATATTTGGTGATCCTTTTCACTTAGATGTTATGTGAGGTTTTGAATGTTAAGTATTATTGACGCCTTCTTTGGAAATATGCAGATGAAGAAAAGCGTTTGCTACTAACGTGGGACATGAGGTTCAGAATTATAGAAGGCGTTGCACGAGGTCTTCTTTATCTACACGAAGATTCTCAGCTAAGGATTATTCACCGAGACTTGAAGGCAAGCAATGTCCTTTTAGATGCAGATATGAATCCTAAAATATCAGACTTTGGGATGGCAAGGTTGTTCAACATGGATCAGACTCGAGCAGTGACAAGAAAAGTAGTTGGAACCTTGTAAGTTTGCTCTGTTTTTACAGAATCTGTTAGGCAACACATATCTCCTCTGTTTTTTTTTTTTAGAAGTTAGGGCCATCTGTAATGTTATTGTTGCATTTTTCGTAGGGGGTATATGGCTCCTGAGTACGTTAAGCACAGAAGATTCTCAGTCAAGACAGACGTTTACAGTTTCGGAGTCGTGCTTCTCGAGATGATAACGGGTCAAAGTAACAAGAACTATTTCGAAGCCCTAGGGCTCCCTGCATACGTAAGCATATAACTAGCCTTGTTTCTTACGTTATAGATTATAATTAAGTCATGATGATAATATATATATATATAGGCATGGAAGTGTTGGGTTGCGGGCGAGGCTGCGAGTATCATCGATCATGTCCTGAATAGGAGCTCGACAAACGAAATCATGAGATTCATCCACATTGGTTTGTTGTGCGTACAAGAGAATGTTGCAAAAAGACCAACCATGAGTTTGGTCATTCAATGGCTTGGAAGTGAAACTATCTCGATTCCGTTACCTACAGCTGCTGGTTTCACCACACATCTTCCTGTCGAACTGCATGGAAGCAAAGCATCGAATCAAGCCGAAGGTGGAGCTGGCACATCGTCATTGAATAAGCTCACAATCACCGAGTTAAGTCCTCGTTGAAACTGAAATCTGAAGGTTGGGTTCAATCCACCCCCCCCCCCAAGTTTTGTGTAAGAACAAATAAGGAATCTCTCTTATATTGATCTTACCAAGGTTCGTTACAAGAGTCTGATGAAGAATTGTGTTTCCTTTTTTACTACTTCTAGTACAATTTGCATATTTGCAGAGCAGTCCTTGTAATTCTTCTTCTTCACTTCACAAGACCTGAGCTTCCTTCTTTGATTTGACTTCTTTCATTTACATCTAAATAAGCGTTAGGAGAAAATAGATATTAAGACTATCTCCAGTGTATATCTCTATTTTTTACTCTATTATAGAGTAACTCTAAAATGGAGCATGATTTTTCTTCAATGTGTTACTCTATACTTACTCTAAAATAGAAGTAGTGTAAAAAAATATAGTTGAGAATAGAGTTACTATAAATATAAAGCAATATCATTATTTTCTCTATTTTAGAGTAAAACATGCATAGAGTAGGGTTGGAGCAAATGTTGCTCTATAATAGAATTTTGACTCTAAAATAGAGTGGAGTTGGAGATGCCTAAGCAAGTCTTTATTTTAGGCCAAATGAATACAATTTAACTCTAATAAAGATTTACTTTGCCTCATACACCTTAATTTGTTGTAAAGATTAGAAAAATCACTTACAAAAAACACAGCACATACATATATAATTAGTGTAACATAATCAAAGATTTGTGTACTATCTTCTTCGAGAAAAAAATTGTTACATGGTTTATTTACAAAACTCACTAAACAGAGACTATAATAAAGAGTTGTACAAATACATACAGTACATTAAACAAGACTTAACCGACAACAAATACATACATTATTTGTGTTTATGAAATTGAATTTCAATTAATACTCCAACCGAAGATCATTGTTATATTATTTGAAGCTGCTATGAATTATAGATTTGTTTTGCAATTATCTCTAAAATTTTGGGTGAAAGTCAACGAATAAACTTCTTTATTTATTTTAAAATATAGAAAAGACTAGGGAAATTTTGGGTAGCAATTAGATAGATTTTACGATTTTAAATAGCAATTTACCTGAATTTTGTTAACTGGAAAGAATTTTTATAGATTGATTGGAATAAAAAAAACATTTTTATAGCTAATACAAAGTACAAAGTGATATGCCTATAGTATAAAGAAATTGATAAACACCGTTATATACTAATCTAGATGAGGACTCGCCTGATGTGTGAGTTTAAAGTTTTATAAATAATATTAAAATTTATTGTATGTTATTTATAAATTTTATTTTTGTTATAATATACTGATTTATATCCATTTACAAATCTTTTATGTATCTTACCATTATAAGTGCATTTTCTACACCTAAATATACTCTATGTTACAAATATATTTTTTATCACCCACCTAGAAAATATCTATATGAACACATTAAGCCAACTATTTTACTTTCATCTCTGCATAGTTTTTTAATTACTAAAACTGTTGACTCAAAAAAAATTTTGAATAAAAAATATATTATATAATATACTAATCAATGATGTATCATCACAATAATGTATGAACACCATAGAAAAAATCTCGGCTCCACCTTCATCCCTTGGCTCCGCCTTCATCCCTTAGGGAGAGAACCTTGCGTCAACCTCCTTTACCATGTAAAGAACCTTGGCTCCGCCTTCCTCCCTTGGGGAGATAACCTTGCATCCAACCTCCTCCACCTTCTTCCCTTGGAGAGATAACCTTGTGTCCAACCTTCTCCACCATAGAGAGAACTTTGGTTATGCCCTCCTCCTGTGTGAAGAGAACATGTTCACGTCTTTTGCTATATCAGAATAGCTTGCTCCGACAACCAATGAAAGTAAAAATCTTTTTCTAACGTCACAAAATCTTTTGATAGTAACTAATGTGAAATTTCCCAATGTATTCGTGAAAGTGTCTTCGACACACAATGATCTAGCCTCTTTCTCTGTAACGCCTCAACCGCCACCTTACTTAGTGAGCTCATGTCCACTTTCAGTCCATGGGCCCACCTTCTTAAGTGGGGCCTACATCTATTCCCGTCCCGTGGACACACCCCTGTTCGATGGCCGGTTTGTTATGTCTGGGAGGCTTTAAAACTTGTTAACCAACCCTACAAATTAACAAATGTTCTTTTCCTGTTTTTTGTCCTTACTCCTACAGTTCCGACAATCACTTTCAGGAAGGTCGCCCATCATGAAGTTCTCTCAGGACCCTTGACCAAAAAAATAATTGCATTTTGGTGACATATGTGGCCAAATCAATTCTCTTAAACCTCTCCGCAAACCAGGATGTCACAGTCTTTGAGCTCCTATGGATCTATCAAAAACAATTTATGTTTTGCCAATCTATCTGTCTATGTTTGTTGTAAGCATGTGTTTAATTAGCCTATTTTATCCATCCATTAGGTTCATGCGCTTCTACTTGTTATCTCCCTTTGGGATTGAATGAATAATGGTAACAATTATGTTTGCAAAAAAAAAGAAGGGTTTATGACCAACCAATCAAGGTTGAGAAATAAAAAAAATTAATTTGACATAATTAAAGAAACAATAGAAAATTAGACGATAATATATGAATCCCAAATAATTCAAAGATGAAAGTGTAAATTAAATAAAACAATCTAAAAATACTACAACAAATTTTAAAATACAGTATTAGGAAAAGAGGACGCATATATTTATCTTTTTTTTGGGTCAACATATTAATCTTACCTATTCCCATATGAAAAAGGAGAAAATGTTGGTTTAAAAAAATAAGAAAAAATCTACCTTCCTATTAAAAAAATTTCTAATTAAACAAAGTTGAAAACAGTGTTTTTGAATAAATTATTTATATATGAGATGATCTATGTTTTATATAGAAATGAGTATTGATATATCATGGTTTTTGTGGTTTTTAACCATGGTATAAGGAGTCTTTTAGAGTCTTTTGATTCGTTTTCTAGGATGTTTTTGAGTCTTTACAGGTTTTCTAGAATTTTGGCATGAAATGAGCAAAGTGGAGCAATTTGGATCGTTTTGGAGCATTAATCCCGAAGAAACAAACTTGGAGTCAGAACAGAGAGGGAGTGTCGATCGACACTGCCTTAGCATCGATTGACACCCTCTTTAGATCGACACTGCCTTAGCATCGATTGACACCCTCTTTAGCCGATGAAAAATCACAAATTTGGAAGTTTTACAAAGTTGCCCGAAGTTTTCCATAATTGCAAGATTAGTCCCTGACGTGTTTTAAGACATATAAATAGTATTTTTTAGGTTTTCCAAATCAAGAAGTTTTATTCTAGCAAGTTTTTATTTTTCTGCAACCCTGTGAGATTTTGAGAGCTTTGGAGAGAGAGATCTGCTTTGTAGAGAAGAATTTCTTGAACTCTCTTTTACTCTTTTAATTTCAATTGCTTATTAATCAGAAAAATGTTTTGTTCTTCATTGATTATGTCTGAGTAGTTTGCTTGTTAGGTTAAGAGTTTTTCACAGAGATTTTATGAATTATAAGATCTGTTTAGTTAGGATTCTTTATCTATCTAGATCTTCATCTTAGGTTGTTCTTCATATTAATTCTTGACTGATCACCTAGAATTAATATTTAAGGAAAATAAATAATTGATTTTCCTGATAAAACCTTTTGATGAGCAAAATTATTTTTTGCAAAGAGATTTGATTTAATAATTTTGTGGACAATCTAAACCTGATTTTATTGCTGATTTTCAACCTAGAAATTTACAAAGAGATTTGGATTTTCTGGTTTTAAATTTAGATATTATTTGCAGTGAGAACTGATTTAATTTACAAAAGTGTTTAGAGTTCTAGATCTGTCTTAATTGCTTGAATCCTATTTATTTCCTGATTTAATATTTCATAATTACCTGAGTAATTCCCTAGGCCTAGCTTTTTGATCATCTGAATTTACACAGCTTTTATTTAATATTTTGCATCGTTTATTTTAAATTCAAATTATTCTGTTAAGCGTAATCATAAAACTCTATAATTTATTGTGTAGTCTTTGAGTCCTTGTGGAATTTGACCCCTAAGTAATGCAGTGTCTCTTGTTTGAGAGAGTAGCTCTAGGGCTTAATTTGAGCTTATCAAGTATTTACAAAAATTTAGAATTAATAATCAACTGTATATTTTTCTTAATCTCTTTTTCTTATTTTTTTAGAATTATTCACTTAAAATTAAAAATAAGTAAATAATATTATAATTTCAAAATTTATTAAATATATATATATATATATATATTCTTCTTATAATTATATAAAAAAACTTTGTATTTTTTGAAAAATTCTGTAATTTTTGATAATTATTTTCTTACATTATTAATATCTTTTAAAACAAAATATTTTATTTTTGTTGTAATCAAATTCCTCCAATTAAATATTAACTTTTACATATGTCAAAATCAGAGATTGATAACTTGACACATGTCAAAATCTTGTAAATGACTAACTTTCAAAACCCATCTTTATATAATAAGATGCCCTGTTCGTTTCATCATTTAGGATTTCCATATAAATGATCTATTTAAATGATTCATCTAAATGATTCATCTCAATGTCAAATAATCTAACAAACAAGAGAAAAAATAGTTTATTTGAATAATGCATCTAAATGCAAATGAGTTCGTTTGGTTTATTTACATTCTCATCTAAATAGATTTGAATATAAACATGACTATTATGCCCATGTTTTGATATAATACTTTTTTAAAGGAAAAATCACATTTTAAACCTTCAAAGTGTCACTGAGTAGCACTTTAAATCTGAGATGTTTTCACTAACACTATAAACCTTTAAAATGATTTCACTAACACTATGAACTTTAAAACTAACTTTCCTATTTACACCGCCATGAAAGATGACAAAACCGTAATATCCATCAACGAGAAATAGTTAAACTATGCTAGTTTGATTTAAATACTTGTTTAATTAATTTAATTTAATTATTTATTACAATTGATAAAAAAAATTAAAAATACATCAAAGTAAAAAAAAATGAAGAATCAGAGGTAAGGTTAATACATTTGACAGATGTAAAATTGAAGATGACAACATATTTAGAAGATTCATTGGTTTCCAATGAGAAGTCAATTGATTTGAATCAGAATCCAGTGGAGATGCATGTATTAAAAAGATTAATAATGTGAAGAGTAACGTCGTAAAAGTTTTGTCTACAATGAAGATGAATACAAATTTATCTTTATCTTTTTTTCTTTATTTATAAAAACTAAAACTAATAAATTTTTAAATTAAACAAACACAGTTTAACTATTTCGCGTTGACGGATATTATTATTCCGTTATTTTTTATAGCGGTACAAAAAATGAAAGTTAGTTTTAAGGTTTAAAGTGTTAGAAAAATCATTTTAAAGGTTCAAAGTGTTAGTAAAGTAATTTTAAAGGTTTATTGTGTTAGTGAAATTCTCTCGAAGTTTAAAGTGCTACTCAGTTACACTTTGAAGGTTTAAAACATGATTTGTTTTTTTTAAATTTTAATCTTAACCATATTAATTTGAATTATTGATCTAAAATATATATGAATATATTTATCTTTAATACCAAGCAAAAATTCTAAAAATCCTAATATCAATATTATTATTTTTGGTATTTTATAAATTTTATTTCCATGAAATTTTGTTGCGCTTGTGACAAAAATGTAATTTTTGCATTTTAGGGGAAAATGTAAATTTTTCGTTGGAAGAAAATTATGGTTTTAAGATTTTAGCTAAAATGTGACTTGGCGATTTTGGCGGGAAAAATGTGATTTTGCGGTTTTAGAAGGAAATGTTGATTTAACGGTTTCCTCTCTCCCGATACATATGCTTTCTAAATTCTAATCTTGGTTGTTTAGTTTTTATCAATAACTCTACCCCCTACCCGAACTGGTACTCGATCACCAGCTAAATGGGATGGTTTGCTGCTTATACGAAATAAACCATGAAGAGTTTGTGATAAATAAATTGGTGTTTTTATCACTCACATCAATCATGCATGTATCTTTTGGGAAATTCTTTCGATGTATTTTCTAATTTTCTACTCATCTATGAAACAAATATAATTATTTTTAATTATTTATCGTTAATGGTTCGATTTAAAGTTCAGAATTTGTTATCTCTATATATATAAAAGAAAAGTACAAATTCGAAAATTGCTCAAAATTTCTCAGATTTCCATTCAATTATGCATAAAGGAGAATGTTTATTGAAATTGGAAGGTGTAATTTGGTCAGAAATCTAAAATCGACATTACCCAACCCGTTTAATAAAGGATCCGCGTCCTCTAAAAAAAACCCGTTTAATCAAAGGTCCGCGCGTTTTACCAAGCCCGACATGTTGGTGGATCGGGTCAGCGAAATCAAATTATCTAACCCAAAATAAATTCAATTTGGTTCAATTAAAATTTGTGTCTAAATTTTAAACCTCTTCCTCCTGCAAGACACGAAAGGAATATTCTTATCATATATTCGAGTAGTTTCAAACATTCCTAATCAATCATATACTCAATCAATCACGCCCTAAATAAACTCTTCGTAATGTCAAAAATATCATAAATTGTTACGATCATATATTGAATCTCAAAAATATCCTAAATTGTTAGCGAACTATCCTTTTCTGTTTAGCGTATCCAAGATTTTTTTTGTGAAAACATTAATACTTTTTAACCTAAACCATAAACTACTATTCATCTATAAATATGGTCATCAAACTCACTCTGAAAATCATCAAAACACTTACCAGTCCTCCTTTAAAAGTCGCTAAGCACACAAAAAGTATTGGCAATGGCTGTATCCTTTGCATTTCTCCGAGATGATAAGCCTTACCTGAGATCATAACGATCAGTCAGTCTTCTAATCTTCCTTAAACTATGGTATCTTCATTTCACTTTTAATTTAAAAAATCTTTAAACGGTTGATCGTATCTAAGATATTGAGCTTCCTCTCCAAGTTTTCAATCAACGCTCAAAGTAATACCCTAATTATCTAAGTTCTCTATAAATATAGAATATCATTAGATACTAACTCATCAAGCCATCAACTTACCTCAGAGTAAAAACTTTTTCAATTTTTCTTTTCATAGTAATTAACAATGGCGACTCAGTCTGTGGCATTCCTTAATGACGTGAACCCGTACAAGACGTTGTGGCGTGTGAAAATGAAGGTCCTCCATACCTGAAATACATACACAACAAGATTTGGTGGAACATTCGAAATGGTGCTCAGTGATGTGGAGGTAATATACATCTTATAATATTATCTCACCTTTTTAAACTTTTATATCATGTAGAAATACTCACGTTAACTTTCTTTTACAGGATATAAAGTCCATGCTTTCGTGAAAAAGAGCATCTAAAATATTTGAAAAACGTTATTTTCTAGGACAATAGAGAATGGTGCTGGTAAGATTGTTGTTTTTTTGTTTGATCAGATTTGCTCGCTTTAAACTAAACATCTACTTGCGTTCTCAGTTTTGATTGAAACGACCGACAATTTTTTTAAGAAAAAATAATAAATATAATATAATAAATAACTACAACTAGTGGTCTCATACCCATTAGCCACCTAATACACAATTACAATCATCAGCGGAAATAACAACACCAATTAAATATCCAATAATACTCCACTAATAACCAATAACCATAACATCAACATTATCCAGTATTAATTCCAATCATAACTAATAATGAACCAGCAATCCTAAGCAACATTATAGGACTCAACTCTAGCAACCTAACAGAAGCAGCCAGACAACCAAGCGAACCACTAGAACATCCTCCTCTTCATCGCCCTGATTCCACGGTCACACTTTGCCTTTACATGCATGCACCACAAACACATTGCAATGCATGAGTATTTAATAAACACTCAGTAAGTCAATCCTCCCATCTACTGGGCTATACACACAAACAATCATCAATCATCAATCAACAATCAACAATCAACAAGCCAAACAACACATAAACAAGCAGATTAGAGAAATCTCCAGCTTAGATAAGCCATGGTCCTGCACTTACCTTAACAAGTGATTCACAAAACTAAATACAACCAAATGAGAGGCTTTCCAATATCCAAGAACAACCAAACTTGTTCCTACAACCAATGAGGCCGGCTCAAAAATTTATTGGGCCTGGTGCTAAAATTAAAAATTTGTAGGCAAAATATGTAACATTTGAAAAATTTGGACCCTTTTTGTCAATTATTCGATATTTTGGGACCTTCAAATGCAAAGAAAAAATTGTTAAAAAGTTGGGACCCGGTGCGGTTGCACACCCCAAGAGCCGGGCCTGAACCAATCACAACAACAAACAAATATTGAAAACAAACTGCCAGAAAAACAGAAAAGAACAACCTCACAAGTGAAACCACGAAATCAAAACTAACCGTTAACTCTCTAATCCCTCCGGTGAAAAGCAAGGTATATACGTCCAGAAGCTTCCCACAAAATTTCAGCACGATCAGATTATAGATGAAACCGCAATCGTCCCCGTAACACCCGCTGGTCTCAATCCGCGAATGAGAAGAAACGCCACGAAACTGCCAATATCTCCTAGAATATTAACCCAAATTCACTTCTGTAAAAAAAACGAGTGTACGAAAATCTCTTAGCTACAACCATACCAAAAGTCAGTACCTTTCAAAATAATTTGACTAGTCGAATCTTCCTTCTCCCAAACCCTGACAGTTCTGTTTCTCTCTTAACACTAAGGAAAAAGCTTGATCTCCTTCTCTTTCTCCTTTGCACCAGATGAAAATGTCGACCAAAGCACAAAAGCATGAGAGGAGGCGTGAGTTGAGAAAGAGATTAGGTCTTTTTTGTTTAATTAGATTAAACTAGGATTTAATTAAACAAAAATTAATTAAAATCCACTCTTTTGGTTTACTCAACATAATCTAAACTCTATTTCGGGAACACGGATGTTACATTGATAGATAAGCAATGCTCAAATGATGAATGAAGCGATTAAACTGAAGACTAAAGCGTGAATTGTGATAAGTTGGATGGAGGGAAAGCTAGATAATTGCAAAATGAAAAATTAGAAGATGGATGAGTGAGAAGAAATACAAGTCTTTTTTTGCTTTCTGAACTTTATAATATAAAATTTGTTTTTTTTTTGTTTCATGTTGGTTATATTGGTGTACTCATGTTTGATCATGATCATCTAATGAATAATTTGGTTTTTCTTTTATTTCGAGAAGGGTTGTTTTTACTAATTGTGACTGCATTTTTTTGCAGAGTTAGTACTTTGCCAATTTTCTTACCTTAAAATATCAAAGAAAGATCACAAAAATTCGATCAAACTATCCAAAATTCTATCGTAGAAACATAAATTTTATAAACTAAATTACCTTTGCTGGTGTCTTTAAGAATTGAATTGAAGTTTGTAGTGTTCAATTCAATGGCTTTCTCTGTTTGATCGACTATTTCCCGGAGAATCAAGCGCGAGTCCAAGGAAGAAGACCCTAACGTGTGTGTTGCCGACAAGAAATTGTTTCTTCGATAGTAACTAAGAAGATGTCGTTTTACAGTCTTCTTTTTAACAGGGTTTTTAGTTAAATTATTTTTTCTGTTTTGTTAATAACAAAATATCTCGTGTTAAAAAAAAAAAAAAACAGAAATACCAAAATGAAAATAAAGGGCTAACTAAACCCATACAAGAGCAAGCCCAATAACCGAAAGATTAACCGTGTGGAGGAAGAGTCATTATTCTTATATTTAACATGCAATTCCATATAAATAATAATTACAAAATACATAATTATACTTTACTTCATTTTGAAGTACATATTTTTCTTAAAAAAAATAAATTATAATTGTTACACAACTTTTTCTACCAAACAAAAATATAGAACTATTTCAAACTAGGAAAATACACATTTACAACCAAATTTAAAACTGGATGAAGTTATATTAATAATACACACTACATTATGTTACTTACATCCTTATTCACAAATTAAAAGATTTCACATATTCATGTAACACACTTTTTACTGAAATGCTTTTTTACAATATATCCCCTTTATAATAAAACGGAAGTACACAACATTGTTTTGGTAGACTTTATAATTTTAATAAATAGTTATAAATAGGTTATACATATATTATAAATTAGTCCATATATTAATTGTAACAAATAAAACTTTAATTGTAACAGAAAATCTTAAATGGGTTATTCCAAATTGATAGTTCATGGATATTCCAAAATTTTTTTTGGAAGATCACGTATATGGTTCCAAATATCTAGAATCACAATATTACCAATTTATTTTCCACAGATTTTATTGATAAACCACATCAATAAAAATTTATTAAAGGGATAAAAATATATTCTCAATCATAAAAATAATCAAATCTCGCTAATTTAACAAGATTAATCGTGATCTTCGGGGTCTTATTCAGAAATTAAAAATTAAACCTTAATGCTAGATTAGGACCGTGCTAGAGTACATGTTGAAATTTTTTGTATTTATATTATAATTTTAGAAAAAAATATAATTTATATGATTTATTTTTAAAGTTTTTAAGGTCCTAATCTAGCATTAATCGTGATCTTCAGAATCGTATTTTATTCTAAAATTATAATATAAATAAAATGAATTTCAACCCGTGCTCTAGCACGGGCCATAATAAAATGAATTTCCTGCTGTGTCAGTTTTATATATATAGAGAGGTAATTTGTCCAAACCAAATGAAAAGAAAAAGATTTATATAAAATGGTAAAGTGCTTAAATATATATTTTTTTAATAATCAAAACAACAAAGGTATCTCTATATTAGTAAAAGAGAAGTACATAAGTGTAATCGGATCGGGTCAATTATGCTAACAAACCTAAAATCAGAAATCGGATATTTAGCATATGGATTATCCGAATTTATTGGATATCTACCGGATATATATATATATATATATATCTTATTATATAAAGTTGGGTTTTGAAAGTTAGCCATTAACAAGATTTTGACATGTGTCAAGTTATCAATCTCAGATTTTGACATGTGTAAAAATTAATATTTAATAAAAGGAATTTGATTACAACAAAAATAAAATATTTTGTTTTAAAAAATATTAATAATATAAAAAGATAATTATCAAAACTTGCAGAATTTATAAAAAATAAAAAAATTTAAATAATTATAAAATTCGAAATTATAATATTATTTACTTATTTTTAATATTTAAGTTATTAATTCAGAAAAATATAGAAAAAGGGATTAAAGTAAATATACAGTTAATTATTAATTCTAAATTTTGTAAATACTCACTTCTATATAAACATAGATCATCTTATATTTAAATAATTTGTTCAAAAACATTGCTTTCAATTTTGTTTAATTGGGAAATTTTTTTAAATGGAAAGATAAATTTTTCTTATGTTTTTAAACCAAATTTTCTTATGTTTTTAAACCAAATTTTCTCCTAGTTTCTCCTTTTCCAGTTGGGAATAGGTAAGAATAATATGGGGACCTAAAAAAAGATTAATATATGCATATTCTTTTCCTAATACTGTATTTTAAAAATTATTTTAGTATTTTTAGATTGTTTTATTTAATTTATATTTTCATCTTTAAATTATTTGGGATATATTACCATGCTTATAATTTTTTATTGTTTCTTTAATTATGCCAAATTAATTTTCTCTAATTTCTCAACCTTGATTGGTTGGTCATAAACCCTTTTTTTTTTCAAACATAATTGTTACCATTATTTCCACTCAATCCCAAATGGAGATAACGAGTAGAAGCTCATAAACCGAATGGATGGATAAAATGAGTTAATCAAACACAAGCTTACAACAAACATAGATAGATAGATTGAAAAAACATAAATCGTTGTTGATAGATCCATAGGATCTCAATGACTCTGATACCCTGGTTTGCGTAAAAGTTTAAAAGAATTGATATAACCACATATGTCACTAAAATGCACTTATTTTTTTGGTCATGAGTCCTCAGAGAACTTCATGATGGGTGACCTTCCTGGAAGTGATTGTCGGAACTATGCGAGTGAGGACAAAACACAAGAAAATATCATTTGTTGATTTGTAGGGTCGGTAAACAAGTTTTAAAGCCTCCCAGACGTAACAAACTTGCCATCAAATATGGGTAGGTCGAAATGCCGAGAATAGATGTAGGGCCAACTTAGGAAGGTGGACCATGGACTGAGAGTGGACATGGGCTCACTAAGCAAGGTGTCGGTTTAGGCGTTACAGAGACAGAGACTACATCATGGTGTGTCAAAGGCATTTCCACGAATACATTGGGAAATTTAACAGTAGTTACTATCAAAACATATTGTGATGTTAGATAGCAAAAAGACGTGAACATTTTCTCTCCACACAGGAGGAGGGCAGAGCCGAGGTTGTCTCTATGGTGGAGAAGATTGGACACAAGGTTATCTCCCTAAGAGAGGGAGGTGGAAGAGGTTGGACGCAAGGTTATCTCCCAAAGGAGGAAGGCGGAGCCAAGGTTCTCTCCATGGTGGAGCAGGTTGGACGCAATGTTCTCTCCATAAGGGATGAGGGCGGAGCCGAGATTTCTCCATGGCGGTCATACATTATTGTGATGATACATCATTGATTACTATATTATGTAATATATAAACACATTAATCCAACTATTTTACTTTCACTTCTGCATAGTTACTATCACGAATACATTAGAAAATTTAACATTAGTTACTATCAAAAGATTTTGTAACGTTAGAAAAATGTTTTTACTTTTATTGGTTGTCGGAGCAAGCCATTTTGAGATAGCAAAAAGACGTGAACATGTTCTCTCCACATAGAAGGACGACACAGCCAGGTTCTCTCTATGGTGGAGAAGGTTGGGCACAAGGTTATCTCCCCAAGAGAGGAAGACGGAGCCAAGGTCTCTCCATGGTGGAGGAGGTTGCACGCAAGGTTCTCTCCATGGTGGAGGAAGTTGCACGCAAGGTTCTCTCCATAAGGGATGAGAGCGGAGCTGAGGTTTTCTCCATGGTGGTAATACATTATTTTGATGATATATCATTGATTAGTATATTATGTAATATACTTTTTATTCAAAATGTTTTTTGAGCCAATAATTTTAGTAATTAAAAAACTATGCAGAAATAAAAGTAAAATAGTTGGCTTAATGTATTCATATAGACATTTTATAGGTGGTGATAAAGAATATATTTGTAAGACATAGTATATTTAGGTGTAAAAAATACAGTTTTAATAGTAACATACATAAAAGATTTGTAAATAAATATAAATCAGTGTATTATAACAAAAATAAAATTTATAAATAACTAACAACAAATTTTAATATATATTTTTAAAATTTTAATTTAATTTATAAAACTTAAAACCCGCACATCGGACGGGTCCTCATCTAGTATATATATATAAAGCATTAAATGTTATCATTTTTTTAAAACTGTAGGTTTCTATAAATTATTTTCATATTTTTAGGTAACTATGTTATTAATTTCAGTTTTTGTAATATCCCTATTTACACGGAATTAATTATGCGAAACATAATATTAGGAAACAAACTTTACCATGAATATTCGAGTTTCCTATAATAAATATTTAAACTTGGTAATCAGTGTAAATACTGAATATTTAAACTTGGCGATCAATGTAACTATTTCTTTAGCTAATGTTGTTGATTATATAGGGGATTCATTAGTTGGGTTAGGTATGGATATATAGCCAAAATTTTAAACAGTAATTAATTTAAAATAAACGAAATTAATTATAAAATAACTACTATCCAAAATTTATAAAAATCGTTTAATGTTGTTACCATACAAATCAAATTATCTTTAATTTTGAATTAATTTCTTTTTTTTATATAATAAAGTTGTGATCTTATCAAAAAAACTTATATATGATCTTATTACACCTAATTTGTGATAATGACTAGCCAACTCTTCATAGCCTATAAATAGATGGGAAATTACCTAGAATATTACATAAAAGTAGGTTTATTACTAGATTAACACGTTGAGATTTCTGTCTTACTAGAATAACACATAAAAGTTTGCAAATTACTTATATATCTGAGTTGTGTGTTTTATTACGATTTATGTCATTCTCTTTTAAAACGAAGATCTTAAAAGGGGAAAATAAAATGATCATAAACCTAAGTCGATCCCTTGAATCTTTGTGTTGTTTGTCTTACGATTGTTGGGTTGAGATCAGCTATTTTTAGATAGCTTGCGGCGTGAAAAGAATCTGTGTGGAGGACGTTTAGCTGGAGGACCACTGACGGCGAGGTGGTTTGAAGTAGACGAGGAGGGAAATATAGCGATTTGCTCAGAGGTAAATTTCTATATCGTGGTTTAGTCTCTATTGCTTACTGTTTTCTTATACCCGAGTATTACATAGTAGGCCTTGTATATTGTATGTTAGTTTTCTAAATGTTGTTGAGCTCTGTTTTTTGGAAGATATTTGTGTGACTTCATGTTGCTTCGTTGCTAATCTAAGCAACAAATGTTTTGTGATATTGAATTAATAACTAAACTAAAGCTTCTGTCGTAGATATGGGGTCAAGCAAGAGGTATCCAAGTAGGTTGTATGGGGTTGGTAATTTTCCACTGCCGATGAGAAGCATATTGTAGTTTGTCCAATCTTGGTGGTTTGAAAGGCTTTGTTGGTGATGAGGTGTATGACAAAATAAGAAAGAATTCGCAGCTGGGAGTTCTATTGGATCTAGCCGAATCTGACTACCTGTTTTGTGGGAAGACCATCCATTATCTATTGTCCAATCAATTGGCAATAAATATTCCTTCGGAGGTATGGTTTTTGGTTGGAGGAAAGCCGCTGAGGTTCTCTCTATATGAATATGAAGAAATTAGTGGTTTGAATTTTGAGAAGATTGATGAAACAGAGTTTGAAGTCGATCATACACCTTTATGGGCGGCTTTAAAGGTGAAAGTTTTTAATGGACCCAACTGGGAGGAGCTAGTTTAGGGTTTGAGAAGCTGCCGTGGGTGGTGTGATGAAATGAAGACGCAGATTGCTCGGTTGTATCTTGTTCATATTGGAGTGCTTGGTTTATCAAGGAACAGTCGGATTCCTCTGGAATACGCTAAAAGGGCGTTGAATGAAGAAGCATTTGAGAGTTTTCAATGGGGTAGGGTTGGATTCAAGAGTTTAGTTGATTCCATCAAAGTCATTGGGTTACCTAACAATGCTTATACCCTCCATGGATGTGTCCATGTATTGCTGATATGGGCATTTGAGAGCGTGAAGGTGCTGGGGACTAGCTACGGGAATGTAAGAGAAGGTGTAGATTTGCCTCTGTTAAGGTGGAGAGGAGGGAGGCCAAGGAAGGATATCGAAGCCTTCATATCCGGGAGCAAACTCCTTAATAATGGGGAGGTATGCCTTCAATTTACGTATACATTATTTGTCTGCATTTTTTCTTTGTGATAGATTATTAAAAGTTATGGTATCTGAAATGCAGCTTCAGGTGAAGCATTTAGTACCTAAACCTTTGGAGTTCATATATCCAGATTGGCCAGGACAGTATTGTGTGTATGGTGTAGGAGAAGGTTTGAAGAAGAAACTGGATAATCTGCTGTTAGACGTGATGAATGGCGAAGTGGATGAAAGGGAATGGGATTGTGTAAAAAAAGGAAGGGGGAACATACGAAGAAGAGGGAGAGGAGGCAACATGTTGCAGGGGTAAGTGAAGATGATTTCCTTGAAACAGCCCCAACCAGCATCCGTAATGTCCCCAATAATGCGAAGGAGCAGAAAGAAAGTGTTAGGGACAAATGTTCAGCAGAGCAGGCGTCTGGAGATAAGCATTTAGGTGTGCAGGGTGAAGATGGTAGTGGAAGGTTACTTACTATGGTTGAAACACTAGGGGCGAAAATGGATAATATTCAGATATCGTTTTCTAGAGCAATAGCGGAAGTTGTGTTCAAACTTCAAGGTATGGAGAGTAGGATGGGTAACTTTGAGAGTGACGTTCAACTATTGAAGAAAGTTGTTATCAACACAACGGATGGAGGAGCGCATACGCAAGGAACTCTTACATTAAGAAATGACGAACAAAAAATAGAGGATGTATGATCTGTGTACCGTATTGATAAAATTGTTATTATATATCTATTGTTCAGTATGAAGTCTTTGTATTTATCTATTCGAAGAAACAATATCAATTTTAGTTTTGTGAAGTTGTATAATTTTGTAATTATTTTGATATATGATTTTTTTCGTACACACAATTTAGCAATTTGTATACTTTGTCTCTAGTTTAACAGCGTCATATTATATTTCAAATGTCTTGTATATAACGTCGAATACATGTCTTTTGTTTCAAGTCATGGCTATATCAGATAAAGCATTCGGACAAGGATGGTTATAAAGTTGCTAGTTGTGTTAGGAATCCGTTAGCCATTAAGGATAAGGTCATGTGGTCTGGGAGTATTAAAATCGAACCAGAGGACAGTGTAGAGCGAATTCCAAAGCAGATGGTAGACAGTGTACAGCGTGTCAAAAGAGTACAGAGTTGGGAGACAGAGGAAGGTGATAAAAGAGAAAAGTATAATGACAAAGTTGATGGAGCAGGTGCTCAACCTGTTCCTATTAATGTTATCCATTCGGTAAGTGGTGGTAACCCTGGCTCGTCGGATCGAAAGTGCGAATCTGTTGTGGATTTAACCAAGGGGACCAGCAGTCCTGCATCGTCTCATACAGTGAAAGATAAGGAGAAAGCCAGGTATTTTGCATATTTGTTACAAAAGGTGTTTCCTCAATCAAGAGAGCTTGATCTTCTATTAGTAGGTCTAGTGGGCACCAACATAGGGTTAAACCCTAATGACGAATCAATGCGAGCTGCATTAATGACCCGACGTGAAAGCCACATTGTAGTCCTATCTCCCGCGGTGTACGATCCTTTTAGTGAGGCAAGTCCTGAGAAAATTGCAAAGCTGATGTCCTTCCTAACTGATGATTTGTAAGTCTTCATTTAGAGTTGTATATAATTAGTGTCTATATTCGGATTTGAGGACTACGATCTATAACTGATTTGTTAATTTTGGTATTCAGGGCTAAAGTACCTTGCACTGGAAATGCCAAATTTTATTTTCGCCTCCTGACCCCTAAACAATTGTGGCCAACTACAACATTCGGCTGGTTATGGGATGCGGTAAGCTTCGTAGCATAAGATTTGACGCAGTTAACTATGGTATACTAATGCCTGATAGATGTCACTCGTGTTGCAGCACATGGTTACATGTATCATGTATGCATATGTTCCGTATTAGGGGGACGCAAATGCCATCCCCATATAAAACAGATCGTATTGCTTTTCTCGATCCTTTGTTTGTTAGTATGTGGGCATTCGAATTCCCTAAAATGGAAGCCTCTAATCAATGGGTTTTTGGAGAAGGTTATTTTGAGACGTACGTGGGAAGGCTGCCAAAATACGGAATGACAAACAAGGTGTGGGTTGACGATGTAGACACCCTGCTCTTCCCATACAACCTCGATAACAACCATTGGGTAGCCATCGAAGCTGACTTAGTCCAGCGGAGGCTAAGAGTTTACGATACCATAAACAGCGGTAGAACCAACGAGAGTCTACAAAAGAAGTGCAAAACGTTCGCAAAAATGATCTCACGCTTGATACAAGCATATAACAGGAGGTACAAAGATGAGCATATCGGGGCGGCGGCATTTAGTTACTACCGGGTGAAAACACTCCCACAAAACTATCAACAAGATGACTGTGGTGTGTACACGTTGAAGTGCTTAGAGTGTATAGCTCTTGGAGTAAATTACACAGGCCTATGTGATGCGGCCATGCCTTCTATTAGGATGAAACTTGCTGCAGATGTGTTTGATGAGGTCCCAGACCGAGACTGCTTTCTCCAACTAGATGCTACGTCAGAAACAGTAGATTATCCGGAAGCTGAGTTCAACTCGGGATCAAAAAGTTGAAGAGGTTCCATGTACATTACCGGAGCAGTATGATTTTGCAAAATTGAAGATTGGTTTTACGCGTGTTGCTAATAGAAGATGCGTGTTTGGTAATTTTTTTGGTAACATGTGGGATTTGAGGATGTCGTTCTTAGATTTTCCGAGGTCTGGTCACTCACATAGCTCCTATTGGTTGTTTATAAACCCTCTTGAGGTGTAGTGTTTTTTGTATATTGGAGGGTCTAGCTATGTATCATTATGACGTCTTTCTAACCAGTATTAGTATATGTTAGGCCTTTATCAGATGTGTACGTACCATCAACTAAGTAACGGCCTTATTATGGTCTTTTGGAAGCGGGTTCTGCTCCTTGCTGATACACGGGTTAGTCCACTTTGCTTTGTAAAATATTTGCACGAAGTTGTTAACCAACGCAGTGGCCTTATACACAATTGATATGAAATTTGTAGGGTTACACAATCGAGGTGGCGTTTTTACCCCTATAAGAAAATGAGGAAGTATATCTATGATGGTGATTGGTATGAAATTAGGAATTTCAAGGTCATCCAACCAACACTTAGGGAGAGGAATACACATCATCCTTTCCAAATCAAATTTACTGATGAGTCGACGATGGGCCTGCTCTCACCGGTGAATCAAAAACACTACTTCCGTTTCGAAGATTTGGGTGATATATCTCGAGGGAGAATTACCCATCCCATATCATTTGGTACGCTTATCTTCAATTTTCAATTACACAAATCGTTTGAAACAACGTTAAAAAACGTTTGCTAATTGATATAT
Organism: Camelina hispida; assembly: GCA_023657505.1. Lineage (NCBI taxonomy): Eukaryota > Viridiplantae > Streptophyta > Magnoliopsida > Brassicales > Brassicaceae > Camelina > Camelina hispida. The sequence goes on along the minus strand of CP094636.1, from coordinate 5,336,098 downwards.
TTGTGATTATCACTAGTTTTTAGGCCTGATACTAAATAAATAGGTTAGTAGACAATTTCATATCAAAATACATAGGTCGTAACGCTTAAAGTATGTGTCTACCCCGAATCAGATGTCTGTGGGTGTGTAGTTGGGGTGGAAGACAGAAGATTGCTCGAGGGGGCAAATGCGGCCAATGAAGTTGTCCTCACCCTACTGAATGGGAGGTAAAGGAGATTTGTGCTACCTTTTCAATACATTTACATTTAAAGTTTTTTCGTATTCCCGTTCAATGTTAACATGAGAAAATCGTAGGAATGAAACCCTCAAGTGTCGTGCCCTAGATGATTATGCTGCTCGCTTCATAAATGCTTGGGAAGCACTCGGGTGTCATCTTACTTTTACATCCGAACCCGTCTTTTGTATTTTGCGGTTCTGGAAGGTTGGAAGCTACGAAGGTATGTTCGATTTGACAGATCAGATAAGGAAACTAGCCTTGTGAAACCATATACATCTAATTTTGTAAATGTTCTGTAGGTGCTCCTTGCCTCGTCAACACAACCGCCTCTTCGCAAATCTACATAAAACCAGATTTCGAGGGAATGGAACATCACAAGGAGATGTAAGCTGTTTGTTTTCCTATTAAAAAATCTAATTGTATTTGTTGCTACTGTAAAATACGTTAATACACTTTCTATATTTACTGCAGATCTGAAAACGCTGGACGTTACAATATAGAACATATAATGGAGCAGGTAGGGGAGAATGCAGTACCTTGAGAAGAAAGGAACTAGATGGACGAAAGGGAGAACTCAGGGAGTTTAGCATATTTAAAGAACCGGCACAGATCTATGCAATTTATTTACTTTTTTTTCCCGGTGTGTTTGTACTTTTGAGTGAACCCAATGTTACGCTGATTATGGATAATATATGGTTATGTTTTGTCAACAAAATATAAAATATAGTACTCCGTAATATATGTACGTACATAACAATAGTTATCTACGATAAGTGAACATGTCAACACTATCCAACCATCGCATTATGTCCTCTCTAATGGACCATATAAAGCCCACAAACAGATATATTTCGCTTTTGTAAGCTTCTTATTCAAACAGAAAACCGTTTGCTTGAGATTTCTAAAAAGCCCACACGAGTAATATGCCCATCTAGGGCAGCCGGGAACAATTTCTCCAACAATTATAGTTAAACAAAAATGTGGGCTTCGAAATTAAAAAGGGCCATCATAAACATGTTACAAAAAGCTATGTTGGCACTTAGGAAAAAAGAGTATTATCCTCACGCCAAGAAAAGATAACACGTCTATTGTCGCCCATGCACTACGCAACCTGTTGACACTGAGAACAAGCATGCTGTTTGCGGGGCCGCTTCGTCTCCAACGCAACCTCGACAAAAGACTTCCTCCTCGTCATCTTTGGCCTTCCTGGAGGATTCCTAACAAAAGGCGGTTTACATCTGGACGGTGTAATATTAGGAGGAACGATGCAGGATGTATCTACTGGCATTATCGCCTCCGCATACCCACTGCAGAGGCTGTCTCTGCGGAAGTATGGATGGTGCTGGTTTATAACTGATACGTTGGCCGTATATGCGGCTGCGATAGCATGTACGCATGGCATCCTCTCTAGATCAAAACGCCTACATGAACACCTCTTATACCTCAGATTGACAACATGCGTTGAGTTACCACCACTTACTTCAAATCAATCTTCATCAATTTCTTGAACCTTTAGACGCCTTGACTGTTCAATACGTGCCTATGAGTAAATCAAAAGTTCATATAACCAAAACAACACAACATATCCACTAACATTTTTCAGGCCTTTCGTTAACATATATATCGATGGATATGTTAATGAATGTCACACCTGTAACAGGTTCTCCACTCCTTTGGTGAGTAAAGTTGGCATTGCGGCAGCTTGTTTTCTCCTTGTAACAAACCAACGTGTCAACATATTCCGAACAGCTTCTAGTAACTCTCTAATGGGATAGGCTCTGGCAGGATTCAGTACTTTGTTTAGCGATTCTGCAATGTTGCTCGTGGTGAAGTTGTACCTATCACCAGGAAAGTGCGCCCTGCTCCACTTGGTTACATCTGCACGAACCAAGTAAGCATGCAGTTGCGGATTCGCTTCTTGAATTTGCTGGAAGATTTTTTCGAAATCAACTACACGGTACGCTGCAGCTGCTTTTTTTACCAGCCGGAATATTTCGCTCCCACTAAATCTCAGGATAATATTCTTGTGAAGATGATAAGTGCAGATTCCTCGACTTGCCAGGGGGTACACTTTAGCGATAGCTTTACCAATAGATTTATGCCGGTCAGATATCAGTGCAAGCTCTTCATCATCAGGAATTACACTACTTAATTGAGTAAAGAACCATTCCCATGACACGTCGTTCTCTGTATCAACAACCGCATACGCCAGAGGGAAAATATTAAAATTCCCATCTTGTGTTGTCGCTATCAGAAGAGTCCCTTTGAATTCACCTTTCAAAAAGGTTCCATCTACAACTACAAATTTCCGCATATACCTGAAACCCTTAATGCCTCCAGTAATCGCAATGAAAACATACTTGAATCTGTCTTCTGCATCAACGACCAGTCTAGTAAGGATCCCCGGATTAGAGGACCTCAGCCTGTATAAATATGCAGGTAATTCAGCGTATCCACTTTCAGGTGTACCCCTAACATACTCCCGCGTCTTTATAAGTGTACGATGTGCCTTCCAGTAGCCAAGCTATTATATGAAAATGGTCAGTAAAAGACATCAGCACTAAACAATATATATGTGCAGTGCAGGCAATAGAATCAACTAATTTCTGACAAACCCAACAAACTTAAGCTACGATCTGTTTGTATACCCTATAAACAAGTACACTCACAGAGCCAACCATAAAACAAACATATTAAAGTATTCCAGTAGCCAACCTGTACACCATATCGTAGGTTGAGCCCATCCCCAACAAGATTTGGCACAACATAACCTCCCACACCACCAACATAATCCTTGTATAATTGAGCTAGGATTGGTGGTTTAGCATTACGGCTACGGCCATATCGTTCCGTAACAGAGCAAGTATGTTCACGACAATATCTGCGAATATGAAACACCGGCGAATCACCCATGGTTGAAGCCCGTATTCTCCATTTACAACCTTTTACCCAACACTCAACGATTAACAAAATGGGCGTTGAATATCAAACATTGTAATCATATTTATCTAATACACTCAGCACCCTCAACCTTGCCACCAACGTTTCTTTGCTATCAAACTTATCCCCCACAGCAATATCACCACCTCCGTTTTCTATTTTGCGAACCTCCTTCACAATTGCATCAGCTGCAGAGTTAGTCTTGCGGGTAAGGTTATTTGATTCTGTGTTACACACATTTTCCTCTATACAAGACCCACCCCCAGGTCCGTCGTCCAATGATTCCTCTGCTTCATCCGGGGCGAAGTTGGAGTACAGCAGATAGTCTTCATCCCCTGAACTTGCACAATCGCTGTCGTCACAGTAATCAAATCTACTGTTGTCCTCGTCATCTGCCTCATCTTCATCTAGATCATTTCCTACATTATCTTCACCGTTTTCCTTCCGACTCTCGTACTCATCATCTTTCTCTCCCATTTCCTCTGCCACGCCTACGAAATCATCTACAACGACTTCAGGGGTCTTGGGTGTTGGTTCTAGGGTTTTCGGTTTAACTTCCTCGAACAAGGTTTCACCAGATTTAGCTTCGATCTCAACGCATAGCCGGATGAGTTCACTCCTATGCTGTTTGAGAAAGTTTTGAAACTGCCGACCATTCGAAACAATCACCGGTGGCATATAACATCCATTATTTTTATATCTATCTAACATATAGCTCAACTTTATCGCGGAAGTTCTTTCACAGAAACCAAAGTCATCGTACACCATAGCAGTAAAGTCTTCAAATTTTGTTTCTTTATCGGCAACTATAATCCTGCACCCTTTGCTAGTATCAACATCAAACAACCATCGCTTTTTGTCTACCCTCCACCTCCCACACGCCAATACGATATCTTGCTCTTCCATGGATGAACCGAGATCAAAGATTAACGAAACTGAGTAGGAAAAAGACGTTTGCTCCGGCAGACAAACAGAACACGATTGACGAATCTGCTACAAACTTTATTACATGAACAACATAGATCGGAAGAACATGAAAGGTGTTTAGATCTTCTTCCAATAAGTCTATCGCAACGCTTGACTGTCTTTGCCAGGTCAAACAAATTCGTGTTGTTCTGGTAAGACTTTACAGCTGTCAATCTTGCTTACTAAATCTACCACGGACAAGAAGCCTACCACAACACTACGAAAACTATTTCAAAAAACAAACAAAGTATACCAAAAATATCTGTAAGGAGAGAAGGCTGTCGCATAAATCTGTCGCAACAGCCCATTAGTCTACCATAAATATCTTCCCACCCTTTTACGTTTGCCGCTACACGCGCTTAAAACAAAAGTCTATCATCAAAGGGAAATTCCTCTACCAACATAATCTAACGAATCGATTTCATGTACGTCGACCGATAAGTGTACCAACACTAAAACTAAGTGTACCATCTACATCGACGGCAAAGTGTACCAGCACTACAACTAAGTGTACCAAAAATATCTGACGTACACCTTTAATCAGTCCACGTGTATAAATCTACCATCAAAGGATCGGTAGACTTAGTCCCAACTTCCAATGTTTTTTTTTCTAATGGCATTAGCCATAATTACGTTTTTTCTCAACACTAGTTTCAGGGGTAGTATAGGTACAATGTGTTAGTCTAGTCATTACAAACAATTGTATGTTACTTTTGTAATAAGGAAGCTTTTATGCAATATTCTAGTAACTCACCCTAAATAGATAGCAGAGAATACATCATTTGCATTTTCAGATAATCTTTTTCTCATTTTTTGTTCTGACGATGGTTGTTAATCTATATATTATAGTAGAATTCATGATTTCTATGTTTGTTATTTTGAATTTGCATTGAGTGATTTACTATTCTCATTGTTTAGTACATATAAGTGTAGCTAATCTCTTTCATCTTATAATTTTTTCAGGTGTACAGAACAAACCGCTTCTCTTAAGGTAATATGCTTTTCTTATCGATTAAATAGGATTTGCAAGCTATTTTTTCGATCACTTTTGATAGCTATTTGTTTAATTCATGTAGCTTTTATCAACTAGATATATGTGTTTGTAAGATTTTTTTAATTCAATATTATTATCATGTATATGAAAGTTTTTATTTTTTATTACAGGAACATAAAAAATTTGTAATTATATCAAACTCATGTTTTTATGTGATATGGGTATGTATACAATTTCATTAAATATTTTACCTAATTATGATGAAAATTATGAGTATCAAACTGAATTATAATTTATACTGAAATATTTTTAATTTTATTTTTTTTCAGATTATCTCATCACAACTAATACACTAATGACCGATATTTAATTTAATAATTTACACTGATAATGTTTTTTTATTGTTTTTTTCTTTTTTTTTGTCAACAAAAGATCAACTCAAACGAGCCATGTGAAGGAAAGTTGTTTACAAAAAAAACATGATGCGGAGAGGTACGCGCTTGGCGTGCCAAGGAATCCGCACTAACATTAGCTTTTCTTGAAATTAAAGATAAAGAAAAAGATGAAATTCTTCCCTATCAATCTTGATGTCTTCCAGATATGTCGAGAAGGCTGGTCAGTCAGAAGGAGAAGACACCATCTTCACCAAATTGGAGCAGTCCGTATAGAAAGCCACGTCTCGGAAATTATGACCAATCATACACCGCATCGCCCAAAGAAAAGCTTCAGCTTTGGCATGTAATGGTGATAGACTTCGATGAAAATTCCTAGCGCCCATCAGCGGTGACACAGCCTAGAACGAGGTACAACACCATCCAGCACCTGCAAATTGGCCTCCTGCTTTCCAGGAACCATCTATAAAGCAACGATAGCCCGAGAAAACGGGTGGGAGTGAAGTAGTACCCGCCAGACCCGATAAACCTACAGGGATAGGGTGAGAGATGTCCACGTCATCCTCTACTTGAGCCTGCTGCCACCCTGTAGCTTCTCCTTCTGCAACCCTAACAATATCCTCTAGTTTCTCCACAATATCTTCAAAAACTCGTGCATTCCGGGCTTTCCAAATATACCACATAAGCCAAGGAAAAGCTGCAACATGAGCCCCTGGATTCTGCTGCCCTAAGATATGATCCACATTTGCATACACCGAATATGTCGGAAAGGAAAGTGGGCCCACCACCAAAAATTGCATGATTTATTGTCTCCTCCTCCGCTCCACAGCGAACACATCCTAAATCACCTGCAATACCACGACGTCCCAGATTAGCTAAAACCGAAATACAACCAGATAACATCTGCCACATAAAATGTTGAATTTTTGGAAGGCATTGAACCCACCAAAAGCTAGCGAGAAGGGGTGTTATGTCCGGCCCAGAGCCACGAGCCATGAAAGTTCATATTATTTTTTTATTGTTTTCATATTTTTTTATAATCAAAACTCATTTTATTACCGATTTATTCCCTTTTACGTTTTACTATTTTATCCAACCCATATATATGATTAACCTTAATTAGCTATACTCTAATAAAACAGATTGATCCGTAAATATTCTCCCGCGCTGTAGCGCGGGTCAGATTCTAGTTATATTTTTACAAAGTGAAACTATAAATAATGATATAAATTCTATCTACTATTTCTTTTATTACATTATGTGTAAATAATATATATTAGATATATGTTTGTAAATTGAATACACTACATAAAAATAAAATACTGATTAATTCTATTATATTAATAAAATTGTACTTACGAGTTACGAGTCAGGTAATAATTTGGGTGTAGCGGGTCGAGTAACGGGACATATAGTATAAAATCAATACCCGATGGTAGGTTTTTACCATGAGTAATTGAATATAATTTCTATTCATTTATTGGTACTATTATTCTTCAAAATGGTTAAATATGGGTAACAGGTATTGCTTTGCCCTAACTTACTACACTAACATCATTTTACTATATTAATATAAATTAACACATTTACTAAGCAAATACAACCACTAAAAAACATGTCTATAATATTAAACTATATAAAAATTATGTGAGCTAAACTAATTATAAAATTCTATTGTAAATTTAAAAACTGAATAGACTAAAAATTATTATCGCTATAAATTAAAATTTATCATGCTGTATACCACGGGTTCTAATCAATTTATTAATATGTAACTAAAATAATGAGTAAATATAAGTAACTAACATATATAATCTGTAAACAATATCCACTAATAATAGTATTAAAAAGTAACATCTTATTAAAATCACATAAATAGTATTAAAATTAATAAACAAACTCTTCACTAAAGAACATGAAAAACAAATAATATAATATAGAAACTTTTGTCCCGCGGTGTACCGCGGGTACAAACCTAATTTGGAATCATAAGAGGAGCAAACAATACATTTTGTGATCACCTTGAAAGAAGGAAACCCACGTTCTAACATGTACGGTGGTTTCGAGATACATTATTATTTTCTTTCTGTTGTTATCTAAATACATAAGCTTAAGTGTCTATAGTTCATGTCTTAGGAAATATACATTACATAATATATTCCTTTCTTCACATATTTTACACACATGTTTTTTACCTCACATCATACACACACATCATACTTTACTACATATTAGACACATTTTATTCGTTACTTCACATCTCTTACTTAACATCAATTCTTTACTTCTTCAATTCACTTCAATTCATGCTTTATTCTAACAGAAAAATGTAGAGCCTTGTACTATATAATCCCACTCATAGCGATGAAAACAATCACCAAACCAAAAATCTAAACAAGAGAAATATAAGAAATATGGGGAAAGAGATTTCCGTCAACTGGCAGTTTAGTGGTAGCGAAGCAGCCAAAAAGGCTTCAGCTGCCACTCTAGGCAGTTACACCTCCAGAATCATGGCTCTGTGTGACCCTAATGTAAAACCCATTTTGCCCCCTCTAAGTGAAGCCCCCGAGACTTCCTTTGCCGCTAAGAAGGCAGTTGTTGAAGCTGTCCTTAACGATACTGGAAACGCCTATGCTCCAAGTATTGGCCTTCCCGCGGCTAAAAGGTAATATATACATCAGATAATCGTTGATCATTAAGATATTTTGCTTGAAAAGTCCTAAGAAAAACTGTCCCACAAAAAAATTTGTTTTAAAATATGATCTAGTCCCATATAAAACTTCTGGTTTCATCTTAACCCTATTATGTATCTTGGTATATCTTCCGTGACAAATTTTTATTTGCTTCCGTTATTGTCAGTGCTGTGGCAGAGTATCTAAGTCGAGATCTTCCGAAGAAATTGACTGCAGATGACGTGTTTATGACCGTTGGATGCAAACAAGCCATTGAGCTTGCAATTGAAATCTTGCATACATCGAATGCCAACATCTTGCTTCCGAAGCCAGGCTTTCCATGGGACATGGTCCACGCAATCTACAATAAATTTGAGGTTCGTGAATATACTTTCCTCCGCGAAAAGAATTATGAGATCGACTTTGACAGCGTGCGTGCGCTTGTGGACGAGAACACGTGTGCGATACTTATTATTAACCCACACAATCCTAATGGGAACACGTACTCTGAAGCTCATCTTAAGGAGGTATTTTCAAGATACTCTAATTAGCTATACAACGTGATCTTATAACTTATATGATCTCATCTTTGATAATGTGTAACGTAACTATTGAATATCTCTTTATATATAAGCTGGCTGAGTTGGCTCGAGAACTAGGGATACTAGTGGCTTCTGACGAAGTTTTTAGATGGACTGTGTTTGGGAGTAATCCGTTTGTTCCCATGGCGAAATTCTCGTCGATCGTCCCTGTGATGAGTCTCGGTTCTATATCGAAGGGATGGAATGTACCGGGATGGCAAACCGGCTGGCTAGCGCTGCATGATCTAGATGGTGTCTTCCAATCTAACAAGGTCCGAATCCACTTTTTCCGATCACTCTTTAAACATTACTACAATTACTCTATATCGTCGGTATATTTCTAAGTTAAGAACAAAATTTTACGTGCAAACAATGAGATTGCATACCATTAACATACTAAATCTCTATGAATGCATTGGTTAATTTTATCTTTGTATAAATAAATTTGGTGTACGTGAAAATCAAGTTTTTTTTCTCGTCCACATCCATATTAAGAGTTGAAAATGTTCACATGTACGTAGTTTTCCTTGTCCTAATCTTGCTATATTTGGACAGATCGCAATTGCTGTTAAGAATTTTCTGTCGATAGATGATAAACCACCAACTGTTATCCAGGTTCGGAAGCATACTGTAACCAGGGTTTTTTTTTTCTTTTTTTTTTGCATGCATATAATAAGGTGAATTCGTGAGTTTTATCATGTAGGCAGCTATTCCGACCATCTTGGGGGAAACTCATAAAGAGTTCTTCGAGATGAGGCAGATTTTTCTGAAAGCGAATGCGGAGTTTGCCTTTGCTAAGCTCAAAGACATACCAGCCCTAACCTGCTACTTGAAAACTGAAGCCTGTACCTTCTTATGGGTATTCTATTATTCCCACATTTCTTAAACATTTCTGACTTCTTATTACTAGTATTAGTTTGAAATAAATCATATATATATGCTTTTTCTCTTCTCCCAGACCGAGCTGAACATGTCACTGTTTGCGGACATTGAAGATGATGAAGAATTCTGTGAAAAGCTTGCTACTGAAGAATGCCTTGTCCTCTTACCAGGTATTGATTAATTTCTCATTACCTATGATCACGGTAATTTAACAGTTTAGATTTTAAGACAATTTTCGCATAACAACATATATAAATATATATGTTACCATGTTGGATTGGTTTAGGGATTGCTTTTGGTCTAAAGAACTGGGCGAGGCATTCTATCGACATGGATATTTTCGCTTTGGAGGATGCATTTGCAAGACTGAGGAGCTTCTGTGAACGCCACTCCACTGTAATTGAAGCTTCTTCAGTCAAAGCCGTCAATGGTGTCAAGTAAAAAAGGTCAATATGGATCTTTGCCTAAGACTTTTTACATATGCTATAAAAATAAACGTGTGTTTTATTGATCTGAGATAAGTCATGAAGACATTCATATCGTACTTGTATTTAATAAAATTGGTGTACTTATCACCAACCATGTAATGTTTTCTCGTAGATTGCAATATTTATAATAAAATTGGTGTACTTATCACCAATAACCATGTAATGCTGTCCTACTTTTCAATAAATAAAATTAAGAATTTATCTTGTATGATTGTTTGATGTGCATGGATTCGTGTGCAATTACCAATATTGGCGTGTTTATCTCTGAGGAGGATGTTAAACACTGTTTGATTTTTTTATGAAATTAATTGTGTATTGTTTTGAATATAAGAATCCATGATTTTTTAGTTAAAATTTTCTTTTCCACTGGTACGTTCTAATTTTGAGTATCTTATTTTTAAAAATATTGTTTTTTGACATTTAAATTTTTTAAATAGAATAGAAGTGGTATAAATGTGTAAACATCTAAGATTTTACAAAAATAAAAAATATTACATTTAATTAATTTTCAAACACACAAAACATGAAACATATTGCAATAGAAATAACAGAGCACTAGGATTTCACCTCCGGTAAACCGCAAGACTAAATTATAAATTATTGTATTTTAAATAATAATTTTGATTTTATTTAGTTTTCAAATTCTCAATCAATTAACTATTGTCTAATTAATTTAGAATTTTTTTTCTTCTTCTTACGCTTTTTAAAGTTTATAACCTAATTACATTAAATTTGTTATTAGATAAAATATAAAATTCTAGATTTGTCTTATTCTCTAGAATTAAACAGAGGTATTGTAACAACCCGTCCCTTGGACCCCACTAGCCTCTTGCTAGCCCGCTAGCCTCACTGCTAGCCGCTCAAACGGACCCCAAGCTGGCCCTGCAGGGCATCGATCCTAACCCATCACTGTGGAAATCCACATCCACCAGTAGGTTATTGGTGCGCCAGGCGTTCCTCGAACCCTGGTCCCCATCCTTTAACAACCTTCCCACAGGACAAGTTGCCACCAATTGGCCTGCAAAAATGAAACAACCCTTCCCGTTTTTTTTTTTTTTTTTTTTTTTTAATACCTTAATTTACTAGTGGTCCCATACCCACTAACATCCTAACAACAATCAATAACCGCGGATAACCAAATAAAACAATTTCCATTAAACCAAAAGAATACCAACAGCAATAATCCAATAACCAAAAACGAAATAGCAAAGTTCCAACATCCTATAATGCTCTATCAACTCAATACTAGCAACCTAACAATAGCTAGACCACAATCAATCAAGCCTCTAGAACATCCTCCTCCTCATCGCCTTTGATTCCACGATCACACTTTTCCTTTACCTGCACACCACAAACAACAATTGAGATGCGTAAGTATTATCATAAATACTTAGTGAGGCCGTCCTCCCATCTACTAGGTTATACACACAAGCATATGAGACCCTCAAGTTAAGCAAAACAAACAATACACAACAATTCGCTTAAACCGGTGTCGATCGATGCTGTGAACCTTAGTGTTGACCGATGCTTGAAAGGTGTCGATCGATGCTGACACAACAGTGTCGACCGATGCTCAAAAGGTGTCGATCGATGTCATACCTGCAGACGCGAACTGCACGAACACGAACGACGAATCCCGATTCCAATCATCTCGATTTTGTCCCCAAACTCACCCAAATGACACACAAACCTAAGGGAAACTCGAAAACAACATACCCAAGCAACAAACACCACAGAAAGACAAGGAAACAGCCAAACAAAAGAGATCTCATGCTTAGATCAACCATGGTCAAGCACTCACCTCAAGAACAGGAAAATTGGATTGAGAAACGTGGGAAACAACACCTCCAGAAGCTCCCCCTTCGTTTCCAGCAACAGCTAACTCTCCTACAGCCTCAGATCTCTCCAAAATCAACAAGAACAAGCCCAGAAAACTCAGAAACGTTTTTCTCTCTTTTCTCTCTTTCTTTTCACTCAACGGCGACCAAAAATAAGACTCTGAAACCCTTAATTCGTCCTTAGACGCTTATAACACGATTTAGGGATTTTAATTGAACCAAACCGAACCAATCAGCAATTAAAACGAACCCGACCAAACCGGAACACTTGGTGTCGATCGATGCCACCAAGGGTGTCGATCGACACCACACCAAAATTACAAAGATTGGTTCGCGGATGTTACAATTCTCCCCCACCAATATGGATTCGTCCCCGAATCCCGCAATACCGTCCATCTGCCAAGGACCTCCGTACCACCGTTAGCACGGCCCGCACGTCCCCAGACCGGACTAAACACCGTCAGCCAAGGTTTCCCGTGCAACTGTCGCAACAGCCCGCACACCTCCGATTGACCCTCGAGGTCTCCCTCTAGCCAATATACTCGCATCATAAACACTATTTGCTCATAACTCAGTGCTTCCCCCGTCCGTGGTCGCAACCAACAAATCATGCCGGCTCGCTATCAGGCCAACCGCCTTAAGCTACGGCATCCAGGAAGTCACTCACACACACTCCCCCCGCTCTCTGGTTGCAACCCTCGAGACATACCGGCTCACTGCCGAGCCTTGGCTCACAGCTACGGTATCCAGGGAGCCTTACATATCCCGCTCTTGGGTCTTCACCCTCAAGCGCGCTCTCGGATCGTCATCCGAAGCAACATACCACTCCCACTCTCTGGCCACAAAGTCCATCGAGCTATCGGTATCACGTGAGTTGAGCCCGCATGGCCTTGAGCAAAACAAATACTGATGCCAACGAGTATCTCCCGGCTAGATCTACCTCAACATTTCCACAAACTTTCCTTTTTTAGAAACTTTCTATTTATGGAAACTTTCCAAAAATAGAAACCCGAGCTATTTCTCTTTTCCCATGACAACAACAGTCAAACATAAAGAAAAATACTCATCTTATTAATCTCAAAAAAAATGTCATAATCGTTACAATCTCAACGAAATTACATCAGAAAAAGCAAAAATACAGCAACCAGAGCCATCAACCCGCATCCCGAGCACCACCTCATCTTGATACTTAGTCGCACAACCAACCACCCCTAAGCGACCAAATACCAAGAGAGATGGGCAGGAATACTCCGTACCCGCTCCAGCCACGGACTACGACTCGGACCCGGCTAGACAAGCTCAAGTCGCAGTCTGCTTCTCAAACCACTTCTTAAACCTTGCCTTCATCCTCGCCTCGGGCTCCCAAGTCTGCTCCTCTACTCCGTCACAGTCCCACAAGACTCTCATCAAAGGAATCTTCTTCTTCCGAAGTTCCTTGACTCTCCTCTCGAGCACCCTCAATGGTCTCGCCTCTAAAGTCATGTTAGGCTGAAGATCCTCAGGAATCTTAGCCAACAGCTGATCACCCTCGTGAAGACACTTCCTCAGCATCGACACATGAAATACCTTGTGGAACGCACGCATAACCTCAGGCAACTCCAACCGGTATGCCACTGGTCCCACCCGCTCAACCACTCTGAACGGACCCATGTACCTCGGACTCAACTTAGTCTCCGTCAATGACCTGTTCGGACCCCGCAACATGGCCATCTTGAGGTACACTCTATCACCAACCTGAAACTCAAGATCCTTTCTCCTCTTATCAGCATAGCTCTTCTGCCGATCCTGAGCCTCCTTCATGTTCAGCCTCAAAACCCGAATCTTCTCCAAGGTCTCCTGAACAAAATCTGCACCAAATATGCTCCTCTCCCCCACCTGAGTCCAACATAATGGTGTACGACACGGCCTCCCATACAAGGCCTCATAAGGAGCCATCCCAATACTAGCCTGGTAGCTGTTGTTATAAGCAAACTCCACCAAGCTCAAGTGATCTGCCCAATGACCACCCCAATCCAGCACACACATCCTCAATAAATCCTCCAAGATCTGGATCGTCCTCTCTGACTGACCGTCCGTGTGAGGATGATAGGCTGTTCTCATATGCACCTTCGTGCCCATCTCCGCCTGAAATGCCCTCCAGAGCACCGAAGTGAACTTGGAATCTCTATCAGACACAATACTAGCAGGCACACCGTGCAATCTGACTATCTCCCTACGTACTTCTTGGCCAAAACCGCTGCTCCATCAGTTTTCTTGATGGCCAGAAAATGCGCAGACTTAGTCAAACGGTCCACAATGACCCAAATAGCATCAAACGTCCTCGACACAGGCAAACCCACCACGAAGTCCATCGTGATCAAATCCCACTTCCACTATGGAATAGGCAAACTCTGTAATAAACCACCATGAACCTGATGCTCTGCCTTCACCAGCTGACAAGTATCACACTTCGCCACCCAGTCGGCTACGTCCTTCTTCATCCCGACCCAGTGATAATACCGCTTGAGGTCACGGTACATCGTGGTCGCCCATGGATGAATAGAGAACTTGCTCGAATGAGCCTCTCTCAGTATCTCCTGCCTCAAATCCTCACCCTTGGGCACACAGATCCGACCATGCACAAGGATAGTACCATTAGCAGAAACCTGATACTCTGCACCCGCAGCCTTAGAGGCATTCACCAGCCCCTCATCGCTCCCCTGAGCTAACCTCACTCTGCTCAACAAATCCGCTCTATCAGCTGCCTCCAAACCCAAAGGTTCCTGTGAGATAGCACACAAACTCAATGCACTAATCTCACCTACCAATGCCTCCATATCCTGCTCCTGAGCCGAAGCCACCCGCTTCCGACTCAAGGCATCTGCAACCAGGTTAGCTTTACCAGGATGGTAAGCTATATCCAAATCATAATCCGCTACTAACTCCATCCAACGCCTCTGCCTCAAATTCAGCTCAGGCTGAGTAAAAATGTACTTAAGACTCTTGTGATCTGTAAATACCTGTACCTTCCCACCATACAGATAGGATCTCCAAATCTTAAGAGCACAGATCACTGCTGCCATCTCCAAATCATGAGTAGGATAATTAGCTTCATGCTTCCGCAACTGCCGCGAAGCATAGGCTATAACCTTCCCCTGCTGCATAAGTACACAACCCAACCCCACTCTAGAAGCGTCTGTATACACAACATAAGGCTCGTCCTGCTCAGGCAGTGCTAACACCGGCGTGGTAGTCAACATCTGCTTGAGACTTGCAAAACTTGCCTCACACTCCGGTGACCATACAAATGGAACATCCTTCCCTGTAAGCTTAGTCATCGGTTGTGCAATACTCGCAAAAACTCGAACAAACCTCCTGTAGTAACCTGCTAACCCCAGGAAACTCCGAATCTCAGTGGCACTCTGCGGCCTCGGCCACTCCCTGAGGGACTGAATCTTCTCTGGATCCACTGAAACTCCCTCAGCTGAAACAATATGACCCAAGAACCCCATCTCACGCTGCCAGAAACTGCACTTACTCAGCTTAGCAAACAACTTCTGCTCACGCAGCTTCTCCAACACTGCTCTCAAATGTACTGCATGCTCCTCAGGACTCTTAGAATATACCAGGATGTCGTCGATGAAAATGATGACTGACACGTCCAGAAACTCCTGGAACACGCTGTTCATCAATCTCATAAACGCAGCTGGCGCATTTGTCAACCCAAACGGCATCACCACAAACTCGTAGTGCCCATATCTCGTCCTGAAGGCTGTCTTCCTCACATCTGCCTCATGTATAGGAATCTGATGATATCCTGATGCCAAGTCGATCTTGGAGAACCAAGTAGCACCCCTCAACTGATCCAACAACTCATCAATCCTCGGGAGAGGGTACTTGTTCTTCACAGTAACTCGGTTCAAACCCCGATAGTCAATACAAACCCGAAAACTCCCATCCTTCTTCTTAACAAACAGCACCGGAGCTCCCACGGTGAACAACTAGGACGGATAAAACCCTTACTCAACAAATCCTCCAGCTGCTTCTTCAGCTCTGCCATCTCTGCTGGAGCCATCCTGTAAGGAGCCTTGGATAACGGCATCGTCCCCGGTTCCAGCTCAATAGTAAAAGGATCCGACCAAGATGGTGGTAATCCCTACAATGACTGGAACACATCCTCAAAGTCCTCCAAAACCGGAATACCGCTAACCGTAGACTTCCCCACTGACTCTGGCATAGATATAGTAACTAGATAAGCCTCACGGCCCTTCTCGATCATCTTCCCAGCCTGAACGGCTGAGATCACGAGACTCCCCGAAGTCGGTCTAATGCCCTGAAAAACCAACTTCCCTCCTGGACGCTCAAACTCCACTCTACCCCGATAGCAATCCAAATGCACCTTATACCGATGCAACCAATCCATACCAAGAATAACATCATACAACTCCACTGGACTGATAAGCAAATCCGCTGGCCACGACTCTCCCGCGATCTGAATATCAACTCCTCCAGCTCGTCCAATAACCCTCAGGAACTTGCCTCCCGCAACTCTGAAAACTCCTGAACGCTCTCCAGAATCCCCTCTGATCCCCGCACTCTCGGCACACTCCGGAGTAATGAAGCTATGAGAAGCTCCAAAATCAAACATAACATGGGACTTAAACCCGCCCACCAACAAGGTCCCTACACAAACCTCATGTGTTGAGAACCTAACACTTGACCACAAGCAAAAACAAATAAAATCTGAACTATTGAATTGACTAAGTTCGAATCTCAGAAGTTATACCTGTGATTGCTCCTGCACTAGTGCCACCGGGCTCCTGGGTCGAGTACACCTGAGACGTCGGCTCAATCCAACCCACCGGCTGCACACCGTGCTGCACAGCCTGCTGCATCCCTGGCTGAGCTCCAGCCTGCAACACTGCTACTGCCCTCTGCTGCAACTTGGGACAACGAGGCTTGATGTGCCCCGTCTCTCTGCAATAGTAACACACTCGGATATCTATCCGCGGCTCCGTCACCGCCCGCTGCTCTGTCACTGCCCGCTGCTCACCTCTCTGTGGACAGCTATTCACCTTGTGGTCCCTGCTACCACACCCAAAGCATCTCGCAGCCCCGTGCCTCGATCTCTGCATAACATCAAACTTCCGTTTCTGCCCTTGTGCAGGCTTGCCGCCCTTGCTAGGAACAGAAAGCGGCTGAGACTGCTGTGGCTGCACCGAAGAACTGACCACAACCACCTGTGACCTCAAGTCATCCTCTATCCCAGCTGCAACCTCAACCAACTCCGCTCTCATTACGTAGTTCCTCACTCTGCACCGAGTCCTCAAATCATCCCGCAGAGCCAACAAAAACCTCTGCACCTGAGCCGACTCTGGCTCCCATGCCCTGCCTGCATACCCCACAAGCCGACTGAACTCTGCATCCAGCTCCCGCACTGTACGGTCCCCCTGAGTCAACCCCAAGAACCGTGCCTCCATACGATCAAGAGCCTCCTGAGGAAAATACTTGGAGTTAAACTCCCTCACAAAATCTCCCCAAGACAAACCCCACTGCACCCTCCGTGCTGTCACCGTCCTCCACCACACACGTGCATCTCCTGACAAGTAAAACACTGCCAGATCCACCCTGTACCGGTCGGGACACCTAAGCGAAAGGAAAATATCCTCCATCCGCTCTCTCCACTCATCCGCTACATTCGGATCGGTACTTCTTGAGAAATACCCTGCTCCCACATGCCGCAGCTGCTCCATCATCCGCACATACTGAGCATCCACTACCTCGGCCCCCGGCTGCACACCTGCCTGCAGACCCGCCACAGGCTGCACCGCTGGAACCTGCCCACCACCCACTGGCGGCACTACTGGATCCTGCCCACCAACCACTGGCGGCACTACTGGATCCTGCCCACCAACCACTGGCGGCACAACTGCTGGAAGTCGCTGCAAAACCTGAGCTAGCAAGTCCATCAAGACATCCTTCCTGCCCGGAGCACCCTCAGCTGCAACCCTCACACCCGGGGCAACACCGTGACCGACACCGGGCCCATCCGCCCTGCCGTCACCCAAACCAGCCTGGTCTCCAGACACACTAGGATGAACATGTGACTCTGCCACCTCCTCATTGGCCATGCTCTGGGTCACACTCACACTGGCCTCAGGAACCTGACCTCGTCCCCAACCACGACAACGACCACGCCCACGACCACGACCACGACCGCGACCAACAGCATCCGCACCTCTAACCATCTGTATCATCCAAGAACAGAAGGCTAAGCAAACAATAATTCTAGTACACAAAAAAACAACTTACCGTGGAATCACAAAACAGGCTCGAAGAGGATGTTCTAGGACTTCATGCCACACACAATTGACCGACTCACACAATCAATCATAGCATGGAATCCTAAACATCAACAGCAAAAGCACAATGAACCCTAGACCTTGAACCGTAAGGGCTCTGATACCAAAATGAAACAACCCTTCCCGTTTTTTTTTTTTAATACCTTAATTTACTAGTGGTCCCATACCCACTAACATCCTAACAACACTCAATAACCGCGGATAACCAAATAAAACAATTTCCATTAAACCAAAAGAATACCAACAGCAATAATCCAATAACCAATAACGAAATAGCAAATTTCCAACATCCTACAATGCTCTATCAACTCAATACTAGCAACCTAACAATAGCTAGACCACAATCAATCAAGCCTCTAGAACATCCTCCTCCTCATCGCCTTTGATTCCACGATCACACTTTTCCTTTACCTGCACACCACAAACAACAATTGAGATGCGTAAGTATTATCATAAATACTTAGTGAGGCTGTCCTCCCATCTACTAGGTTATACACACAAGCATATGAGACCCTCAAGTTAAGCAAAACAAACAATACATAACAATTCATCAAACCAGGAAAAACAAGTCTCGGATGAGACCAGTGTCGACCGACGCTTAAACCGGTGTCGATCGATGCTGTGAACCTTAGTGTTACCGATGCTTGAAAGGTGTCGATCGATGCTGACACAACAGTGTCGACTGATGCTCAAAAGGTGTCGATCGATGCCATACCTGCAGACGCGAACTGCACGAACACGAACGACGAATCCCGATTCCAATCATCCCGATTTCGTCCCCAAACTCACCCAAATGACACACAAACCTAAGGGAAACTCGAAAACAACATACCCAAGCAACAACCACCAAAGAAAGACAAGGAAACAGCCAAACAAAAGAGATCTCATGCTTAGATCAACCATGGTCAAACACTCACCTCAAGAACAGGAAAATTGGATTGAGAAACGTGGGAAACAACACCTCGAGAAGCTCCCCCTTCGTTTCCAGCAACAGCTAACCCTCCTACAGCCTCAGATCTCTCCAAAATCTCCAAGAACAAGCCCAGAAAACTCAGAAACGTTTTTCTCTCTTTTCTCTCTTTCTTTTCACTCAACGGCGACCAAAAATAAGACTCTGAAACCCTTAATTCGTCCTTAGACGCTTATAACACGATTTAGGGATTTTAATTGAACCAAACCGAACCAATCAGCAATTAAAACGAACCCGACCAAACCGGAACACTTGGTGTCGATCGATGCCACCAAGGGTGTCGATCGACACCCACACCAAAATTACAAAGATTGGTTTGCGGATGTTACAGGTATATGTATATATAGTATGTGTATATTTTTATGTGTATTTTTTTTTAGAATATTAAGAATGTGTTATAGCATGTGTAATATTTTGTAGTTCATATACTAAATAATTTATAAGTTAATTTTGAAAACTATGATTATAAATCTATAGTATATATGAGATAAACTAATAGTTTTAATGTTGGTTATATAGTCCAAACCCGCTATGCTAGGTGGGTGAGGCAACATGTTCAAAAAAATATAATCCGCAAAAACTCATCATACAAAATCCGTGAAAGTAAAAATTAGTTTTAAATACGTAATAAAAATAAAAATAAATCTGTGAGCAAGCAATATCTTTTATATTTTATTATTATTCTTTGAATAAGATATTAAATTGAATGGTAAATATGTTTGTTACATTTTAAAATCATACAATTAGTTTTTTTGAATGATTGTTTAAATTCAGAATTTGTGTAGAATAATTACACTGCTGGGCAAACATTTATTTTTGGCTGATCGAATGTGGGCAAACATAGGCTGATTTATAGGCTTCTCATAACTTTATTTCTTGAAATCCATCACCGCAAAGATATTGTAGAGATTCTTGGGAGATTTATTTTAGGAATTTTGTTTTTATTATAGAAAAACGTTTGAAACAAAAAGTTATGTTTACTAATTTGATTAAAAAGAATAATAAATACTAATGGCAGTATTGTAAATAGATGTCAAGTTCAGGATTTATTTGCTAAATGTACTTGGAAAATGTATATATAGATTTGGAATCACAAAACCAAAGTTTGAGACACTGACCAAGAATTATTCATGTAGGCAACAATCACATTAACAGCAGATGTAAAATACTACAAGGTGGACCTGGGCTGTGACAACAGCAAAAGAGATTCGATAAGAGCTACCTTTACCTGTGTTGGGCGTATCATTGTTCTTGAAAGTCATGGCGGTAGACTGAGAAGTTGGAGCCTTTGGAATAGGTCCACTGTTTCTGTTGATTGATTCAGTTGTTCCACCAACAACCGGTTCACCAGACACTCCTGATGACAACAAGAAACAAAAAGCCACAGATACTGATGATAAGGTACATAAGAAGATAAACAAGAGCAACAAACACAAAAAACAAGAAGAAGCATAAAATTATACCTTCAAAAGCAGTTCTCAATTGCTCAGCATCTTCAGATGGAGGAGGAACAGAGTCAGAAACTTTAAGAGTCGCCATTTTTTTTTCTTCTTTTCAAGTTCTTTGTTTCTTCTCCACTCAATGGTATATGTTGAGAGTCAAAGCCGATGCAAGATTGGTTTAAGAAATCACAACTGAAATAACAAGAAACCACAACTGCAATAACAAGAAATCGATTACAAAAAACACAACTGCAATAATACTGAAACCGATTACAAAAACAAAAGAAAGCATTCATATCATACTTGAAACCGATTACAAAAACAAAAGAAAGCATTCATATCATAATTGAAACCGATTATGATTCCAAAAGAAAGCATTCATATCATACACTTCCTAATCGCCTGATAGAGAGCGGAAGCGTAATAAACGGACGAGAACGCAAGATCTCCGAAGAACTTGGATTCACGAACGGTTACTTAGAACGCCGAGACTTGACGAAAAAGCAATAGGGATAGGGTCGAGATCGGTTCCCGAGAACGATATCGACGTAGTTTTGCAAATCCTCCTTGCAGGGCTTGAATACAAGCTCTTAGGGTTGAGAGTCCTCCTCTCTAGGCTTTACACAAAGCTCTCGTAAAACTTGTTTATTCAATAATCGATTATCCCTTTACATGAGCCTCACGACACCTTAAATAAGAAAGGTAAAAACGAAACCCTAATCTAATCTATCACGACACCGACAAATTATAACTTAAAGCCCATAAACAAATGGCCCATAGAAGTTATTAGACGTAAAACAAAGAGAAAGAACAAAGACTATGATAGTCTTTGAATTGTTGATCGACGGTGTAAAGATGTGATTGTCGTTAACGTCGATAACAACAACACCGTCTTCATCTGAGATCTGATTGTGCACCTCACAGTCTTCGTCATTATTGACAAAAAATTCTGGATCATTACAACTCCTGCAGTGTACTAGTTGTATTATCCTTTTCTGAAACTTCCATTGATAATATTTTACCAAGAAGAAAATATAATTTTGTCTTCTAGTCAACTCCTTAATCTTCCACTCACAATTAAGAGGACGACTACCCACCAAATCTTTATTTTCTGCTAAGAAGACATGACTTTCCACCGTGTCCTCTTCTTCTATAATTGAGACAATCTTAACAAATGAGTTTCTTGGCGGGTCTTGTTTTCCAAAAGCAAGTAGGAAAACAAGTTTCTAACGTGCCCACGTGGATGTCTTCGTCTTCTTTATCACCTTTTGTTGATCGAAATTGACGAAAAAATTCAGGACGGCCTGGTTCACCAGTAAGATCTAAAGAGCCGATGTCGTTGCTGGTGTCATCATCGGTCGTAACTCTTAAAACAAAATTGTTGTCGTTGTGGAAAACACTATCGTCGAACACCAACACGTTGGGCTCCACAAGAACCTTGTCATGAAACACTTCTGCTTCAATATCATCTTCATCCGTATTTGGAAAACCATGACCATCAACATCACGAACTTCGTCACCGTATACAAGATTGGATCTCCGCTTTGATCATCATTGTTTCCTGCACCACCGGTAACTATATCAACGTCTTCCAATTCTGTGACATCATCCACCTTGTTCTCAACGTCGTTGTTGTCGTCGTGGACAACATCACGGTCTTCTTTATTATTGACGTTGAGTGTTAAATCTGCATCATACACCATATGATTCAAATCTTTGTTATCACCGTAGATATCACGAACGACGAAATCTTTGTCGTGAAAGTAACAACTCTCTTTGTAATCCACCAAAGACCTTCGTCGTTTCAAATTTTGCAAACGATTATACACCAAACTATGGTAATGATAAGGCAAAAAGTGTGTGCATAACTTTTGCTTAAGTTTATCCCAAGATTTAATAGGGCTTTTCCAGCTTGCTTGCGTGTTTTTTTTACATGTTGCCACCAAGATGCAGTTTGTCCTCGAAATTGTTTAACCACAAGTGAAACAAATCGATCTTCGGAAAAGCTTTGAAACTCTAAAATGTCTTCAATATCCACCAGCCAATCTAGTAATATATCACTAGAAAATCCACCATGGAACTTAGGAATATCGAACTTCAAATCCATTGTAGGGAAATAAAACCACCAGGAACGTGATGAATCTGATACCAAATGATATAGAGCGGAAGCTTAATAAACGGACGAGAACGTAAGATCTCTGGAGAACTTGGATTCAGAGAACGGATCTTGCTTAGAACGCCGAGACTTGAGGAAGAAGCAATAGGGATAGGGTCGAGATCGGTTCCCGAGAACGATATCGATGTAGTTTTGCAAGTACTCCTTGCAAGGCTTGAATACAAACTCTTAGGGTTGAGAGTCTTCCTCTCTAGACTTTACAAAAAGCTCTCGTAAAACTTGTTTATTCAATAATCGATTATTCCTTTACATGAGCCTCACGGCACCTTAAATAAGAAAGGTAAAAACAAAACCCTAATCTAATCTATCACGACACCGACATCTTATAACTTAAAGCCCATAAACAAATGGTCCATAGAAGTTATTAGACGTAAAACAAAGAGAAAGAACAAAGACTATGATAGTCTTTGAATTGTTGTCGACGGTGTAAAGATGCGCTGCATCATCGCCTCTGCCAATTCAATCTCTTCCGCTTCGCATCTCTTCAGACTCCAATTCTTCTGATTCCATATCCTTTGATGGCATTTCCTTCATCGTCAATTCTCGAGAGAGAGAGTGAGAGGGAGATAAAGAAAAAATACTATCGAACATAAAAAAAAGTTTTATTTTCTATTAATTGGTTGCCCAACACAAACCTGACACTTAGGGTATTTTATTACAAATTCGAGTCTACTATATAATAGGACCTCTAAGCTTTTTTCTTTTATTTGTTTTTTTTTTCATTTTAGTTAAACTCCTCTTAAATTCATCTTAAATACCCCCATTGGAGAAGGTCTGAGAATCTTAAGCAGGTATTTACAGATACTCTAATTAGCTATACAATGTGACCTTATAACTTACTAGATGAAGACCCGTCCGATGTGCGGGTTTAAAATTTTATAAATTAAATTAAATTTATCAAAAATATATTAAAATTTATTGTACGTATTTATAAATGTTATTTTTGTTATAATATACTGATTTATATCCATTTACAAATTTTTTATGTATGTTACTGTTAAAAGTGTATTTTCTTACATCGAAATATACTCTATGTTACAAATATATTCTTTATCACCACCTAGAAAATGTCTATATGAACACATTAAGCCAACTATTTTACTTTCACTTCTGCATAGTTTTTTAATTTTTAAAATTATTGGCTCAAAAAACATTTTGAATAAAAAATATATTACATAATATACTAATCAATGATGTATCAGCCCAATAATGTATGACCACCATGGAGAAAACTCGTCTCCGTCCTCATCCCTTATGGAAAGAAACTGAGAGAACCTTGGCTCCGCCTTCCTCCCTTGGGGTGATAATCTTGCGTCCAACCTCCTCTACCTTCTTCCGTTGGAAAGATAACCTTGTGTCTAACCTTCTCCACCATAGAGAGAACCTCAACTCTTCCCTCCTCCTGTGTGGAGAGAACATGTTCAAGACTTTTTGCTATCTTAAAATGGCTTGCTCCAACAACCTATGAAATTTAAAACCTTTTTCTAACGTCACAAAATCTTATGATAGTAACTAATGTTAAATTTTCCAATGTATTCATGGAAGTGTCTTTGACACACCATGATGTAGCCTCTATCTCTGTAATGCCTCAACCGCCACCTTGCTTAGTGAGTCCATATCTACTCTCAGTCCATGGGCCCGCCTTCTTAAGTGGGCCCTATATCTATTTTCAGCCCGCGGACCCACCCATATTCGATGATCGGTTTGTTACGTATGAGAGGCTTTAAAAACTTGTTTACCGACCCTACAAATCAACAAATGATATTTTCCTGTGTTTTGTCCTTACTCGCACAGTTCCGGCAATCACTTACAATAGGTCACCCATCATGAAGTTCTCTCAGGACCATTGACCAGAAAAATAAGGGTATTTTGGTGATATATGTGACCAAATCAATTCTTTTAAACATTTCCGCAAACCAGAGTGTCACAATCTTTGAGCTCCTCTGGATCTATCAACAACGATTTATGTTTTTCAAATCTATCTATCTATGTTTGTTGTAATCTTGTATTTGATTAGCCTATTTTATATATCCATTAGGTTGATGAGCTTCTACTCGTTATCTCCCTCTAGGATTGAATGAATATTGGTAACAATTATGTTTGCAAAAAAAAAAAAAAAAAAATTTATGACCAACCTTCTACTCGTTATCTCCCTCTAGGATTGAATGAATAATGGTAACAATTATGTTTGCAAAAAAAAAAAAAAAAAAAAAATTATGACCAACCAATCAAGGTTGAGAAATTAGAAGAAAATTAATTTGACATAATTAAAGTTATAAGCATTGTAATATATGAATTCCAAATAATTCAAAGATGAAAATATAAATTAAATAAAACAATCGAAAAATACTACAATAAATTTTAAAATATAGTATTAGGAAAAGAAGAAACATATATTAATTTTTTTTGTCAATATTTTAATCTTACTTACCTATTCCCAACTAAAAAAGGAGAAAGTAGGAGAAAATTTTGGTTTTAAAAAATAAGAAAAATTTACTTTTCGATTTAAAAAAAATTCTCAATTAAACAAAGTTGAAAGCAGTATTTTTGAATAAATTATTTAAATATGAGACGATCTATATTTATATAGAAGTGAGTATTTACAAAATTTAGAATTAATAATTGACTCTATATTTTACTTAAACCCTTTCTATTTTTTTGTATAATTAATAACTTCAAATTATAAATAAGTAAATAATATTATAATTTCGAATTTAATAATATATATATATATATAATCTCCTTATAATTATTTAAAAAAACTTTGTATTTTTAAATAAATTCGGTAATTTTTGATAATTATCTTCTTACAATATTAATATTTTTAAAACAAAATATTTTATTTTCGTTTTAATCAAATATTTTTTTTAAATTTAACTTTTACACATGTCAAAATCTGAGATTGATAACTTGACACATGTCAAAATCTTGTTAATGACTAACTTTAAAAACCCAACTTTATATAATAAGATGAGATTCTTTTTTTTTTTTGTAAGATTAGGCCAAAGAATCTTATTATAACGAACTAGGATTGTTTTTTTTCTAATTATTGTGGAATTTTTATGATTTTCTTTAGGATAATTATGTGTATCTTTTTGTTAAATGTTTTTTGTTTAGTTTAACATAATAAGATTTTGACACATGTCGCGATCTTATGAAATAGTAACTTTTGAAACCATACTTTATAATACTTTATATAATAATAAGATAAGATCTCATCTTTGATAATGTGTAACGTAACTAATAGATATACATATACACATTCCCGGTTTCCTTTTTCCGGCTCTGTTTAATTTATGGTTTAGTCTCATTCTGGTTTTGTATATAAAAAAACCTTGTATCACATTTATTGATTAATGAGAAGTGAACCATTATTTAGATATTTCTCTAATATGGTATCAGAGCTTTCTTCTGCGTAACAAACTTTTTCGGCAAAGCGTAACAACCATGACCGGCGACTATTCTGATCAATCATCATCTCCACTTCTCATTCTCCTCTTCAATTCGCGATTCTCATCTCCTTCTCTGCAAATCAATGGCAAAGAAAGGTGTTAAAACGAGGAATCGTGCTTCTACTCCAGATCTACATTCTCCGATTGATTCTAAGACAGCTCAATCTCCAATTCGTGATGATCCTCGAGCTATTCCTGACAATCAGAGAAGTCCTGGTGTTTACACGGCTCTTGACTCAGCTGAGAAGATCCTTTGGCATGAATCCTTGAGAGCTCTCACAGTCCATTCTTCTTACATATGGCGGATCATCCAGTAGCCCTGGGAAAAATACCCGAACCCGAAAATCCGACCCGAATCTGATCCGAAAAACCCGACCCAAACCTGTACCCGAATTTTTAATATACCTGAATGGGTCTAGTACCTATTAAAATCGAGTACCCGAACTCGATCGGGTATTACCCGATATCCGAACGGGTACCCGAACTAACCCGAATATATATAAACATATACAGTAAAACTTCTATAAATTAATAAAGTCGGGACCATTAAATTTTATTAATTTATAGAGGTTGTAATTTATCGATAAATTAATAATTAAATTTATAGAGAGACTTTCTAAATTTGGTAAAAAAATATTAAAAATAAGATTTAATCTTTATAACTAATATTTTTATAAAATCAATTACAATGAAAATAACAATTATCATGTTTTGAAAATAACGCTCAAAGATTTCTATATACTAAAAATATTAAAAATGAACTCTAATAAAAAATAATGTGTAGATGTATACATATATTTAGATAATTTTATATAATTATTAATTTATATAATTGATGGGACCATATATTTACAAAGGAGTTTCAAAAAGAATATTATTTTATCGAATAGTGTCCAAAATTGCATTTGTCCCAACTTGGGACCGGAGAAATTTATTAATTTATAGAGATTATTAATTTACAAAGTATTAATTTATAAGGTTCTATTGTACTACAAAATAGTAACTAGTAGGACTCGAACCCACCACCTTAAGAATTTAAGGGATACATTGTAACCATTTTGCCACTTTAAAATCTCTAGTCAGTATTAAAACCTCAGGTACTTATATAGTACTAGATACAATTGTCCCCACAATCTATAATGTGGGTTTGCCCCTCTTATTGATATCAGTTCTACTTTCTTTTTTTTTTTAATTTTAGATATGAGAGATTATAAATATTTTATAAAAGCTTAATTACGGTTTTTATTTTACACTCATGAATTCTATATACTAAAATATTGTTTCTACATATTAAAAAATGCAAATAAGAAAAAGACAATAGAAAATATAACATTTTTAACAATAAACATGTTTACCATAACTTTTTTTCAGTTTTAATATCAGAGTTGGAGATATTTAAATCTGGACTTGTTTAGAATTCAGATTGAATTCGAGTATTTTGTTAAGCTTAAGGTGTAAATAATTAGAACTGAACCTAAATTTGAAGTATATTTCGGGTATTAGGTAAAACCCGAACCCGATCCAAATCCGATGGGTGTTTATCCGAAATCCGATCTGAATACTAGAAATACTCGAATGGGTCTAGGACCCCTTTACCGAAATACCCGAAAATCCGAAATACCCGACCAGAACCCGAACGGGTACCCGAATGCCCAGGCCTATCATCCAAGATTATTATAATCTAGATGGATCTAATTACAATAGCTGGCGTGTTGAGATGACTGGAGCTTTGGAATCTAAGAACAAATGGAGTTTTATTGATGGTTCGTTACCTCGTTTAGAAGAATTTGAGCCGATTTACAAAATTTGGAATCGTTGCAATAGCATGGTCAAAATGTGGCTTCTACCTGTGGTTAACCAAGAAATATACGACAATATCTTGTATCTTGCATTTTCACATTACTAATCTCCCTCGGAAGTATCACTTGGAACAAGAGATTCTGACACTTCGACAAGGATCTATGGATCTTTCCAACTATTATCCCAAGATGAAGACACATTGTCATCGTTTGGCAAGCACTAAATCTCAGAAAATTTGCAAATGCAACTGCGGCAAATGATCCTATCATGCTAATGCAACTAAATGAACCCTTTTTTTTTTAACACAATTTTTTTTTTTCAAATTTTTTTGGGTTTTCCTATGCAAATTGATGCATAATTAAATGAATAAAACTAGCATACAAAACTTTGAAATAAAAAAATAAAACACAATGTCGAATACATTCTCCGACCTTCCCCAAACTTAAAATTACATAGTTTTTTGTGTAAATAAAAGTCTGAAAAATAAATCTGAGAATCATACAAAGAAAATAAAACACAATGCAATGGTATAAACAATGGTGTGAATGAAGGTGGTACCTCATGGGTTGGTGAAGAAGGAAATAACAGCAGCTTCCATGCTTCCCAATGTATACCCAGACTTGTTCTCAGCTCCAGTGGTTGCTGGATTTGGCTGATCAGTGAGCTCGTTGATGTGCGCAGGCCTGTTGCTCGGACCAGCATTCGAGTCATGCATCGGATAGGGCATCGAGTACCCCATCGGGTTAGACATCAAATAGGCTCTAGCTCATTCAAATATCCCCTTAACACTTAGTGTCTTTTATTCCTGAAAATTAAAAACACTGAAGAAAAGGAATCAAAATTACAAAAAAACTTAAGCCATATATACAAAGATACCTTTGAAAATTCCTCCCAAGTGAGCTTGTTTAAAGTCACTAAGCTTGACTATGCACACTTATCATGGTTTGTAGGGGTCATAGAGAGGTGATGAAGTCCCCTCTGCTCTCAAAGATTGCATTGCTCCCCATATACCTGGGTCAATGCTAAAAGAGTTGTTTCTTCTAATAATACTGAGACATTGCTTTGCTTTCTTTGGAGAGGAAGTTCTGACTTTACCATGGAGCTTCTTGATTTTTCAACTTATCACTTTCACTTTAGTTGTTTACTCTCTCACTGAATCATGTAGAATGTTGATAGTTTGAATCTCAGACAAACCATCATATGACGGATTTCTTGGCTCTTGTGGTTGGTGAAGCCTTGGGATGATGTCTGGGAATTCTGGGTGACTTGGTGCTCGACCGAGTGACTTAAGGTGCTCGGTCGAGTGGTAATTCGAGCAGTAGGTGGAGTGACCTAAAATATATGTTTCTACCCCATTCACACCCTCAAAGATTTCAGACTCTGTTTCATGACATTTCTCTTCAATCCAGAAAGTCTGCCCATCAATAAATGGCTTCTTCTGCTCAAGCTCTTTACCTTCTGGCTTATCCTTCATTTCAGCATGTTCTAACAAAGGTTCATGACTCAAGACCATAATTGATTGCTTATCAATATAAGCCTTGTACTTTTTCAGCATTTGCTCTTTAAACCGTCATGGAAATGGCAAAGGTGGCTGATAGGGAGGAGGAATGAACTGAAATGGAATTTCAAGATATTGAGCAATGAATCGATCAAGCACTCTAACATGTGCTCATCCGTGTGTATGGTCGATTGATGTCTCAAGCTTAGTTCTCTTCTCATTCTGCACTTCTGATTGGAGAAAATCCTCCCCATCTTGGTTGTCACTGTCCACAATGAGCTTTGTAGGTAGGTATTTAAGAAATATATCTTGGGCAGTGGCAAACTTGTTGAGCTTGTTAATTGTTGTCCCATTGAGTTGTCCAGGAGATGCACTCTTGCTCACTAGGTGAAGCATATTGGAGGTTAAAGCTTCAATCTTGATATTAAAGGCATTATATGTGCAGTCTATCTTGTTATTCATCTCTGTGAGATTCTTACTTGTTTCTATAGCTCCATTAGATTGACCTTGTAGGAGTTGCTAAAGCATACTCTTCATCCCCTGATCTTGAGCATGAGCCTGCTTGGGTTGTTGTGGCGGATAGGATGGGACCATAAACTGCTCATCTTCACAAACAACCACTACAAGAAAACATGCATTTTGGGACTACAGTTTGTGACTACTTATTCAGTTGCAAAATTTAGCGACGTTTTTGCGACTAACTTGCGACGATTAAGCGACTACAAAAAAATTGGAGAGAAAAGCGTCGCTTATTAACGACGAAACATAAACGTCATAAAAGAGTCTCAAATAAGCGACTACATTAGGACTATTTTGCGTCGAAAAGAAATTCGTCTCATAATGGTCACAATTTTGCGACTATTCTGTGACCAGTTCTATAGTCGGTAACAATGGTCGCAAAAAAGTCGCATATTGAGGACTTATTTGCGTCCATATTTTTTACTCCTACCACGTAACAAAGTAGTCACAAATTGCGACTATATTGTGACACGTATCTGAAGACTTTGCGACTAACATCTGACTTAGCTACTCTTTTAAGACTGTTTAGCCACTCTCTATATTTTTTATTTTGAAATTTCACATTTGAGATTCATCTACATGTTTAGGTTGAAGTTTATACTTTGTTTTGCTCAATTTGTCAATAATAACTTTCTCAAAGTATTAAATTTCAATGTCTATAAACTAAACATCCATAACTTCAAAATTTATCCTAAGTGTTACATGTTCATTTATAAGAATGT
Organism: Camelina hispida; assembly: GCA_023657505.1. NCBI lineage: Eukaryota > Viridiplantae > Streptophyta > Magnoliopsida > Brassicales > Brassicaceae > Camelina > Camelina hispida. The sequence continues at coordinate 5,305,208 of CP094636.1, read as the reverse complement.
GTTCCAATGAGAAAAATCAAAACTAAGTAATATAAACATTGTTTAACTAAATCTTACTATTATAAGTACTTTATAGTATCTACTATGAGTCTCCTTAGTGTTTTATATTGTTCATAATGTGTAGAATTCAAGATTTTTATTTTGTAACTTTAATAAGGTAGTGTTAACATAGTCACACATTGCAACCCTTTTGCCACAATATTACGACTAACACCTGATTTAGCTACTCTTTTAAGACTGTTTAGCCACTCTATATATTTTTTATTTTGAAATTTCACATTTTAGATTCATCTACATGTTTAGGTTGAAGTTTATACTTTGTTTTGCTCAATTTGTCAATAATAACTTTTTCAAAGTATTAAATTTCAATGTCTATAAACTAAACATCCATAACTTCAAAATTTATCCTAAGTGTTACATGTTCATTTATAAGAATGTGTTCCAATGAAGAAAAATCAAAACTAAGTAATATAAACATTGTTTAACTAAATCTTACTATTATAAGTACTTTATTGTATCTACTATGAGTCTCCTTAGTGATTTATATTGTTCATAATGTGTAGAATTCAAGATTTTTATTTTGTGACTTTAATAAGGTAGTGTTAAAATAGTCACACATTGCGACCCTTTTGCCACAATATTACGACTAACACCTGATAAAAAATAGTCACAAAAGAGTAACAGTTTGCGACTGATTTGCTATTTTGTTTTGGCGGTATATCTTCCCACCACTTATTAATCTAATTAATTTGGTTGCGACTGGTCTGCGACTAAATTGCGACCTAGTTTCGTTATTAACTAGGCAAACCCATTAAACGATTAAACACTTCTTCCTTCTTTTTCATTTCGATTTAGGGTTTTCGAAAGAAAACCTCTCAACTCTCCTTCTCTTAAACCTCTCAATCATCTCCTTCTGTCAATCCTCTCCTTCTCTCAAACCTCTCAATTCTCTCCTTCTCTCAATCCTCTCCTTCTCTCAAACCTCTCAATCCTCTCCTTCTCTCAATCTATCAATCGTCTCCTTCTCTCAATCTCTCAATCGTCTCTTTCCTCTCCTTCCTCTCAATCGATCTAATGCCTCCTAAGGGTAAGGCTTCTTCCAGAGGTCGGGTGCCAGAACCGCCACTGGTGTCCGAATCTATAATCCGAGTAACAATTTGTCTTCTCAATCGTCGAACCCCTCTCAACGGACGCAGTCGGCAAGCCATTCACACCAAAGTCGACCTTCTTAGTTCCCGCCGACGACAAATCCAGCTCCGATAACGAGTCCATCGCCGAGTACCCATCCACCATCAAGGGAAGATCCTGAACCGCAGAGGGAACTTACACCGCCGAGTACAAATCCACCGCTGAGTACAAATCCACCACGGAGGACAAATCCTCACCAACTGCCTCCTCATCAACCGCGGAGGACAAATCCTCACCAACTGCCTCCTCATCAGCCGCCTCCTCATCAACCGCCTCCTCATCATCAACCGCCTACTCATCAACCGGAGCAACTGCCTCCTCATCAACTGCAACCGCAACAAAACCCTAATCATGAAAAGGAAGATAATGGCGAAGAAGGAAACCAAGAGCAACAAAATCCAAATGTCAATTACTACCAAGAGCTTTTGGATGGTTTGCTAAGACTTCCAGGCCGAGAACATCTACCACTCTTGTCTGAGCATCCTATCCCTGGCCGAGAAACGCTATGGTATGAAACTCTTTCCTTTGCTACTCGGTTGTAGTTGTTGATTACGGTTGTAGTTGTTGATTACGGTTGTAGTTGTTGATTACTCGGTTGCTTGTAGTTTCTTGAAACGCTATGGTATAAAATGCTATCGTATTAAGTGTTTGTAGTTGTTGCTAAAAGTGTCTATAAGTCTATAAGTGTTGCCTGTAGTTCTTGATTTAAGTGTTTGATATTCAATAGTTTGATATTCAATAAGTCTAAGTTTCTAGTTGTTGTTTGATATTCAACAAGTCTATGTTTGATATTTAATAAGTCTAAGTTTGTAGTTGTTTCTTTAAGTGTCAATAATTCTAGTTGTTGTTTGATATTCAATAAGTATAGTTGTTGCTTTAAGTGTCGGTTGTTTGATATTCAATAGTTTGTTTTAATTGTTTCAAGTCCATATTTAGTAGTAGACTTACTCATTTTATGTAACAGGTTTAACCGACAGAAAGGTCAGCTGTCTCGAGCGATTTCTGGAATATTGAGGAGAAAGTTTGATGGGCCTTACTACAGTTGGAAGGTTACTCCAGTCAACATTCAAGAGCGATATTTCAGGACATTTGCGGTAAGGTTTACTCCTTATTTCTATTATTGTTGCTAACTATGTTTTTGTATTGTTGCTAACTACGTTTTTGTATTGTTGCTAACTATGTTTTTGTATTGTTGCTAACTATGTTTTGTGTTATTCTAGCGGAAGTACAATTGGGATATCGGCATTACTGAGCTTGTTAAAGCAGGTTTCTTGAAGATAGCCAAGAAAAGGATGAAAGGAATTGTCAGTCAAGCTAGGAGGAGTGGTGTACAACCACCATGGATTGGTGAAAAATTATGGCCTGTTATGGTGGAATATTAGAAGACCCCTGATGCAATTGAGAAGAGTGAGAATGCTTCACAGTGCAGAAACTCTGATCGTGGAGGTCTTGGAGTGCACAAACACTTAGCTGGTTAGAAATCATTTGTGCAAATTCATCAAGAGATGGTAAGACTTGTCGAATTCAGCTCAAAGTTTTTCTGATATTTACATGATTTAATCTATTTCACTATCATTGTAGGAGGAAGAGTTGGGGCATCCTGTGTCACTAGTGGAAGTGTTTCTTAAAACACACACTCGTCCGGATGGAATATTTGTGGATCAAAAAGCCAAACAAGTTGCTGAGACATATGATAGGACCATAGAAGAGAGACAAGCTGAAACAGAGGTAGATGGTCCAGATGGTTCAGAGAGTTCAACACATCATAATCTTTCCTTTGATGAAAGAAATGAAATCTTCCTTCAGGTAATTTCGTTTCTGTATGTTTTTTTTTTTTTTAATCTGGTTCCATTTAGTCTGTGCTGATTACTGAATGTTTATCTCTTGGTTTAGTGTACTCATACAGACCACAAAGGCAACCCATTTGGACTTGGATCACTTGTGGAGACACTAAAGAAAAGGAAAAGGGCAGAGAGTTATACAAGTGCTTCTTCAACAACTCTTGGGGAGCTTCAAGATGAACTTCGGCGCAAGATTTCTGAACACGAGGCTGAGAATGCACGACGTGATCAGGAACACCGAGAGTCTCAAGCTGAACTGAAGAGGCTTCTCCTCTATATGAAAGAAAAAAATCCTGAGTTTGAAGCTTTTATGGTTTCTCCTCCTGAATCATCCACACCTCCAACCACCCATCCAGCTACCGCACCTGCAACCAATGCACAACTCACTGGCGGAGGAACCACACCATGAACCACACCAGTCTCCAGTCAAGCTGCTAATTCTCCTTCCTCTAATACTGCTTCCAATTGAACTTGTTGCAATTCCCTTTTTTTTTTTTAATGAACTTGTTTTGCTTTTGAATACTTTTTGGATGATCTTTTTGTTTAGGATGATAAGTTTGCATGATTAGTACCTTAAATCATCATTACTTTTGATTAATATCATTTCAAAATCCGAAATTAATCAAATTTAAGATTGCTAAACCGTGACTAATTTGTGACCAAACCAATTCAAAAAATGTAATTACTTTGTGACCAAACCAATTCAAACAATGTGACCACTTCGTGACCATATCCAAATTACATAAATAGTCACAAAAAGTCCCCATATAGAGTTTGGTTGCAGTTTAGTCGGAAACTGCAACTATCACATTTGGTCACACAAACGTCGCTAATATACGACTATATTAACGAGTCTTAAATCAGTCGCAAATAAGCGACCATGTTGCGACCATGTTGCGACCAACAAATTTTGCGACCGTTTTTTAGCGACCATCGCAAATAGTTGCTAAGTGGTCGCAAAACCCTTTTTTGCGACCATTGAGCGACCATTACAGGTGTCGCAAATGGCATGTTTTCTTGTAGTGAACATGTACTTGCTTATGTTGGGTTAGAAAGAGTTTATCTAGCTTCTCAAGCTTCTCATTTAAGGCTTTTAGCTTTCTATGCCCTTATGAGGAATCAACACCTCCCATTAAGCTTGGATCATATTCCTCATTGTAATTTCCACTGCACTAAGCAAGATTCTCTACTAATTCCCAACCTTCAGCGACATCTCTATACATGAGCCCACCTTCCTTAATGGGTCTCACGTCCTCTCTCTAGGTCCGTGAGCCCATCTATATCTGATGGCCGGTATGCTACGTCTGAGAGGTTTCAAAGACTTGTTACCGTCCCTACAAATCACCACATGATCTTTTCCTGTGTTTTGTCCTCACTCGCACAGTTCCCATAGTCACTTCCCGGAAGGTCACCCATCCTGAGACTACTCTAGCATAAGCACACTTAACTGTGGTGTTCTCCCAGGACCCTTGACCGAAAAGATAAGTGCACTTTGGTGACATATATAGGTGACCAAATCAATTATTTTAATCCTCTCCGCAAGCCCGGGTGTCACAAATCATCCCCACTAACAGATAGCAACGTCTTTGTTGCGCACCAAGACTATCACCCCCTGACGGTGTGAGTCTATCCGACTCCACACTCGTCTGGGTTGGGCTCTGATACCACTTGTAACGCCCCGACCGCCATCTCTAAGTGGGCCCATGTCTAATTCTAGTCCATGGCCCACTTTCTTTAATGGGTCTCACGTCCTCTCTCTAGGCCCGTGAGTCCATCTATATCTGACGGCCTGTTTGTTACGCGGGAAGTTTTAAAGAATTTTTACCGTCCCTACAAATTACCACATGATCGTTTCCTTTGTTTTGTCGTTATTTGCACAGTTCCGACAATCATTTCTTGCAAGGTCACATGTGTATACTTAACAAGGTGTACAGATACAAAAAATAAATATAATATTTTTAAAAAAATTTAAACAAAATGTATATAAGAAAATAGAGAAAAACACATAAACTTTTTTTGGCTTAAAAATTTTTGGAAAAAAAAAGTTATATTACCAAATATTTATGTAGGAGGGGAATGTGATTGCACAAGAAAAAGAAACAAAATAATATAAATAATTATTTTTTTATATAGTTGTTTTATGTATATTTGCAAATAAAGAAATAAAGAAAAAGACAAAAAAAAAGTTGTCAACAAAAAGTGAGAGACAAGAAGATGGAGAGAGTGTGTGTTAATATAAAAAAAAAAAAAAAAACAAGAAGCACTATGGTCTTATCCTTAATGTAACATATATCAACACTACCCACTCTTTATCTTATCTCAGCCATATCTTTTTTTTTTGGCAATCTCTCAGCCATATCTATTATACATATTGTTTCTCTAATTTTAAATAATGTTTGTACTATATTTCTAATTAAGTTCTAAAAATGTACTAAAATGCTCATAAACCCAAATATAAATGGGATTGTTTGCTGCTGATACGAAATAAATCATTAAGAGTTTGTGATAAATAAATTGGTGGTTTTATCACTCACATCAATCATGCATGTATCTTTGAGAAATTCTTTCGATGTATTTTCTAATTTTCTACTCATCTATGAAACAAATATAATTATTTTTAATTATGTATCGTTAATGTTCAACATTTTGTGATCACCTTGAAAGAAGGAAACCCAGGTTTCTAACATGTACGGTGGTCTCGAGATACATTATTATTTTCTTTCTGTTGTTATCTTAATACATAAGCTTAAGTGTCTATAGTTCATAAAAACACAAAAAAGTGTCTATAGTTCATGTGTTAGGAAATATACATTACATAACATATTCCTTTCTTCACATATTTACACACATGTTTTATTTTTTACCTCACATCATACACACATCATACTTTACTTCATATTATACACATATTTTATTCGTTACTTCACATTTCTTACTTAACATCAATTCTTTACTTCTTCAATTCACTTCATTTCATGCTTTATTCTAACAGAAAAATGTAGAGACTTGTACTATATAATCCCACTCATAGCGATGAAAACAATCACCAAACCAAAAATCTAAACAAGAGAAATATAAGAAATATGGGGAAAAATATTTACGTCAACTGGCAGTTTAGTGGTAGCGAAGCAGCCAAAAAGGCTTCAGCTGCCACCCTAGGCAGTTACACCTCCAGAATCATCGCTCTGTGTGACCCTAATGTAAAACCCATTTTGCCCCCTCTAAGTGAAGCCCCCGAGACTTCCTTTTCCGCTAAGAAGGCAGTCGTTGAAGCTGTCCTTAACGATACTGGAAACGCCTATGCTCCAAGTACTGGCCTTCCCGCGGCTAAAAGGTAATATATACATCGAATAATCGCTGATTAATTAAGATATTTTGCTTGAAAAATCCTAAGAAAAACTGTCCCACAAAAAAAATTGTTATAAAATATGATCTAGCCCTATATAAAACTCACTACAAGAAAACAGCTTAGAACTGACGAGCATAACCATCAGTAAGCCGTCATAAACACTCATTATCGACAGATTACCGACAGTAATTACTGACGGATTTCCGACAAGCATTTCCCGACAGATTACTGACAGATATACTGATGGTCGGTTTGTCGGTAAATCTGTCGGTAACCACCTGTCGGAAATCCGTCGGAGACTGGTTTGTCGGTAAGTTTGTCGGTAATTTTCTGTCAGATATCCGTCGGTAATTTTCTGTCAGATATTCGTCGGAAATATACCGACGGAACAATATCGAAAAATCTCCGTCGTTTCCGACAGATTTTCGACAGGATGAACCAGAAAATGTCCGTCGTTTCCGATAGATTTCCGGCGGAAGTTTTTTTTTTTTTTTTTTTTTTTTTTTTTTTTCTAAATAGCATAATTATACAAATGTATAATTTCCATGACGGAGATTTCATCTTAATATTGTATCCTGGTATATCTTCCATGACAATTTTTTTTTGCTTCCGTTATTCTCAGTGCTGTGGCAAAGTGTCTAAGTCGAGATCTCTCGAAGAAGCTGACTGCAGATGACGTTTTTATGACCGTTGGATGCAATCAAGCCATTGAGCTTGCAATTGAAATCTTGGCTACACCGAAAGCCAACATCTTGCTTCCGAAGCCAGGCTTTCCATGGGACATGGTCCACGCAATCTACAATAAATTGGAGGTTCGTGAATATACTTTCCTCCGCGAAAAGAACTATGAGATCGACTTTGACAGCGTCCGTGAGCTTGTGGACGAGAACACGTGTGCGATACTTATTATTAACCCACACAATCCTAATGGGAACACGTACTCTGAAGCTCATCTTAAGCAGGTATTTTACAGATACTCTAATTAGCTATACAACGTGACCTTATAACTTATATGATCTCATCTTTTATAATGTGTAACGTAACTATTGAATATCTCTTTATATATAAGCTGGCTGAGTTGGCTCGAGAACTAGGGATAATGGTGGTTTCTGACGAAGTTTTTAGATGGACTGTGTTTGGGAGTAATCCCTTTGTTCCCATGGCGAAATTCTCGTCGATCGTACCTGTGATGAGTCTCGGTTCTGTATCGAAGGGATGGAATGTACCCGGATGGCGAACCGGCTGGCTCGCATTGCACGATCTAGATGGTGTCTTCCAATCTAACAAGGTCCGAATCCACTTTTTCAGATCACTCTTTAAACATTACTACAATTACTTTATATCGTCGGTATATTTCTAAGTTAAAAACAGTTTTTTACGGTGCAAACAATGAGATTACATGCCATTAACATACTAAATCTCTATGAAAATCAAATTTTGTTTCTCGTCCACATCGTCCATATTAAGAGTTGAAAATGTTCACATGTACGTAGTTTTCCTTGTCCTAAACTCCTAATCTTGCTATATTTTGACAGATCGCAATTGCTGTTAAGAATTTTCTGGCGATAGATAATAAACCAGCAACTGTTATCCAGGTATGGTTTTTTTTTTTTCTTTTTTTTTTGCATGCATATAATAAGGTGAATTCGTGAGTTTTATCATGTAGGCAGCTATTCCGACCATCTTGGGGGAAACTCATAAAGAGTTCTTCGAGATGAGGCAGAGTTTTCTGAAAGCGAATGCGGAGTTTGCCTTTGCTAAGCTCAAAGACATACCAGCCCTAACCTGCTACTTGAAAACTGAAGCCTGTACCTTCTTATGGGTATTCTATTATTACCACATTTCTTAAACATTTCTGACTTCTTATTACTAGTATTAGTTTGAAATAAATCATATATATATATATATATAGTATATACATGCTTTTTCTCTTCTCCCAGACCGAGCTGAACTTGTCACTGTTTGCGGACATTAAAGATGATGAAGAATTCTGTGAAAAGCTTGCTACTGAAGAATGCCTTGTCCTCTTACCAGGTATTGATTAATTTCTCATTACCTATGATCACGGTAATTTAACAGTTTAGCTTATAAGACAATTTTCGCATAACAATATATATATGTTACCATGTTGGATTGGTTTAGGGATTGCTTTTGGTCTAAAGAACTGGGCGAGGCATTCTATCGACATGGATATTTTCGCTTTGGAGGATGCATTTGCAAGACTGAAGAGCTTCTGTGAACGCCACTTCACTGTAATTGAAGCTTCTTCAGTCAAAGCCGTCAATGGTGTCAAGTAAAAAAGGTCAATATGGATCGTGTGTTTTACATATGCTATAAAAATAAACGTGTGTGTTATTGATCTGAGTTAAGTCATGAACACATTCGTATCGTACTTGTATTTAATAAAATTGGTGTACTTATCACCAACCATGTAATGTTTTCTCGTAGATTGCAATATTTCTACTAATAAAATTGGTGTACTTATCACCAATAACCATGTAATGCGTTCCTACTTTTCAATAAATAAAATTAAGACTTTATCTTTTATGATTGTCTGATATGCATGGATTCGTGTGCAATTACCAATATTGGCGTGTTTATCTCTAAGTATTTTCAACATACATGGGTCGTGTCGTGTAATTCAAAAGCATGTTGATTGTTAAATCGGATTTCTAATTGCAGGCAAGGGCACTTTTGTTTATAAAAAATCCAAAACAAAATGAAATAAAACAATAAATAAAAAAGTATGCAATCTAATATATATATATCTTATATAATATGAGAAGGTTTTTCTTAACTTTTGCTAAGGAGATGACACTTGGCATGTTATCTATCTAACACCTGTCTTATTTTGTTATTTGTACCTTATTAACTAAATTCATTTGTACTTTGGACCCTAAGTAACTACTGGGCCATCAAAAAAAAAAAAAAAAAACTCTCAACATTTCCTTTTTCCCTTCTTCAATAAGAACCAATTGTAGGTCCCTTCTGATCTAAAGCCACAATTCATCAGTTTGTATGCCCCTTCTAATGATAGTTATTAATTTTGAAATGATAAATATGGTTTCAATCTTATATATGATTTAGGGCCAAAAACAAATTCTAAATTATGTATAAAATTTATTTATGGGTTTCAATCTTATAAATGATTCATGGGCAAGAAACGATTCTAGGTTATGTTAGATTGTGGGATGTTTATGTGTTCTCAAAATTCTTTTATCAGTTCATAAATTTTTGGCTCAAAGTTTAAATTTTGGGTTTCCATACCTGCTTAGTTTCTGGCCTTTAATCTTTTATAATCTAATGGTGGGATGTTTTCCGTAAGTAATTTGATAATTGATTACTCATTTATTCCTCATTAGTCTTACCAATTCCTTTTCCTTAAAAGTAGAATTCATTCCGTTTTTCATAAAATTATAATTCAAACCCTAATTACTCTCACAAATCTTCAGTCATTATTATTTAATTTCAGTCATTAGGTTCCTATGAAATATTATATTATTTTTTATATATCTTTCCAAATTATAATAGGTATTTTTCAATAATTTTTAAATATTTTTTCAGGTTATCATGTTCTTCGCATTAATAATACAAAGAAAAAAAATTCTATAAAAATGTTCGACAAAGTTATTTATTCATTAGAGTCTTTATGTATGACTTTCCTACTTTCCATGGGCTGTCTGACAATTTTGGATGTCATAAGCCAATGTTTTTTAAAAAACTCTCTTTATTATTGTAAATAAAATTATAAATACAGGAATATAAAAAAAATGTTTTCATTATTTCCATATTGTAGTTCGATTTGGTTGCTCACATTTTTCTTTGTCTTTTCAATGTTTTCATGTTCATTTAAACATTCATAAGAAAATAAATATCATATTGCCTAATAACTCATTATTGTTTTAAAACTTTCAAATATGGAAACTTTTCGAATAACTGAACTTATAATTTATTTATTTTTATTTTTTCCTACATAAAAGACCTAAACTTTTGGCCCTAAAATATGCCCAAGAAAAATTAATGCCATAATCCTTGGCTCCACTTGCTTGGCCTATGGGTAGGGCCTTGAACCATGTTTTATTTTATTTGAGGTTATTGTGTTAATATTACTACATATGAAAAAAATGAACTATCACAATTTAATATGTTGAACATGTTAGGTTTTGTTCCATTTTTTTATATTCAACCATTGGATCACAACAGGCCGGTTCACTAGCCAAATCCCTACATTCGTAGGAAGCGGGACTCGATCTCTGGTGTTATGGTGTCTTGTGCATTAAGTACTTACCATTGGCCACTGTACTTAGGTCACTTCACGTTTTGTTCCTTTCTTATATTTTAGAAATCTATATATATATATATATATATATATATATATTTGGCATTCATGTGGTAAAGCAGGCTAAAACTTCTTTTTATTGGACGATGCATATGAGTCTCTCCATTGTAAATTTAGTTTCTTATTAGTCTTCATCCTTAAGAAAAATAAAAACGTATTTTAAACTATTATAAGAAAACGAAAATTGTATGTTACTATCATATGCTTAAAAAACCATGTTGTTAAGCTTGTTATGTCTTTTTTATCTCATGCTACGATTATGAGTTGCATTTTTCTATACTATATCTGATTAATTTGACTTATATAGTTTTGAGTAGTATATGCTAATTGTATATTGGTATCATATATTTCTAGGAATCTTAGTATCAAATAACGTATTTTCAAAAATACCTTTTTTCCTATGTTACTTTTCAAAAATACCTTTTTTCCTATGTTCATTTTCAAAAATAATCATTTTCTATGTATAAAATGGCTAAATTATAAATTTGAAACTCTAAATACTAAACTCAACCCCCATGAGAACCCAAACCTATAAAAAAAAATCTTAAAATTAATTTATCATATTGTAACTTGTGTAAAAGAGAGCAAAATGAAAATGTTCAAAAAGAAGTATCTCAAAAAAGATATTTCTAACAAATTTCCATTTTAGAAAGAGGTTCCTATGTTTCTCTACATTAAAAAATAATATTATATGATGAAAAACTCAATGGGTTTTTCACCAATGCACATGCTCTAATATGTATTGAAAATCTAAAGGGAGAAAAAACCATAAACACTCTACTATGCAATCAAAAATTTCTCAATGTATTGAAATACTCTAATACTATATATAAAAGGAAAACTAAAGTAACATCAAACAAATGAACCCAAAGATAATAATATGATCATTATATTTTTTAAATCACAAAAATAACCATTGTTAAGTAAACAAATAAAATACAAATAATCTCCAAATTACTAAAATTGAACAACAATGTAAGCTAAATCTGTGCGTAGCACGGGATAACTTCTAGTATATTATATGATATGGTAAACTACTAAACTTTAGTTTCTCACTTTATCTACAATAATCGTTGATCATTTAAGATATTTTTCTTGAAAAGTCCTAAGAAAAACTGTCCCACAAAAAAAATTGTTTTAAAATATGATCTAGCCCCCTATATATAACACTTCTGGTTTCACCTTAACTCTATTATGTATTTTGGTATATGTTCCATGACAATTTTTTTTGCTTCCATTATTCTCAGTGCTGTGGATGAGTGTCTAAATCGAGATCTTACGAAGAAACTGACTGCAGATGACGTGTTTATGACCGTTGGATGCAAACAAGCCATTGAGCTTGCAATTGAAATCATATCTTGGCTACACCGAAAGCCAACATCTTGCATCCGAAGCCAGGCTTTCCATGGGACATGGTCCACGCAATCTACAATAAATTTGAGGTTCGTGAATATACTTTCCTCCGCGAAAAGAACTATGAGATCGACTTTGACAGCGTCCGCGCGTGCGCTTGTGGACGAGAACACGTGTGCGAGTACTTATTATTAACCCACCCAATCCTAATGGGAACGCGTACTCTGAAGCTCATATTAAGCAGGTATTTTACAGATACTCTAATTAGCTATACAACGTGACCTTATTATAACTTATATGATCTCATCTTTGATAATATAACGTAACTAATAGATATACACAGTGGCGGAGCCAGAAAAATACTGGAGTGGGTGCAAAAAAACATACTTAAAAAGAAAATTGAAGTTCTTAGTAAAAAAGTTTACAAACGTACTCTACGGTCACGCATAGCTTGAAACCTTTTTATCACAGTTTCATTGGTTGCATCTTCTAATATTTTTTTTTTTTCGATATAACAAACGAGACAATCACTTAAAAATTGATCACCAATGCGATTCCGTAATATAGTCTTCATAATCTTCATTCCTGAAAAACATCTCTCGACAGTCGCGGTTGCAACAGGCAAAGTCAAAGCTAACTTTAAAAAGCCTATAAACCAAAGGATGAGAATGATGTTTCCTGGTTTCTACCATCACTTTTGCTAGGTCTCCAAGATTTCTCAACTCAACAAACATTTCATCTTTTCGCACATTATCAATATAAATACCAAGTTGCTGCTCAAGAGATATGCACTCCACACGACTAAAATCTTCAGGATAAAACTCAGCCAATCTCAACAACTTCTTTTTATCAAAATCATGGAATGAATCAATAGGACTTAAGGCTGATGTGAAAACGAATAATTCAGAGTTTACCTCGTTGAAGCGATCATTAAACTCTTGAAGCTGCATATCCAAAATGGTATAAAAGCAATTTACTTGGTAATGATGCAAATTGGTTATGTTGGTCTTTTTTTGTGGCTTCCTTGGATCAATAAAATCTTCCTTCATGTTAAAAATCTCAGTGTTGTGTTTCTCACAAAAATCTAAAACCTTCTCGACAAAAGAATACCATCCTCTATCTCTTAACTTTTGTAGTTCTCGCTTTGTGGATTCAACTAATGATATAGCATTTAAAATGTCTTGATCTTTTCTTTTCAAAGCCATTGAAAAATTCTCTGTTAGTCCTAGAAGAAGCAACAACAAGTGTAGATAGAATACACAATCAAAAGTATGAGTGTATTTGAGAAGACCATTTGCTTGACTTCTTTGGGCATTATCTATACCTTCATCCTAGACATATTCAAGGACCTTAATTGTAGAAGAAAATAAGTCAACTAACCGCAACAATGTGTTATAATGAGATCCCCAACGTGTAGCTCCTGGTCTTTGAAGTGAAGACTCTTGATTCAACCCTTTTCCAGTCTTAATTTCACCACTACTTATTCCTTTCTCAATTTCAGCCCGCTGGATTTCTCGCATCAAATCCTTTCTTTTGCAAGAAGCTATAACCACATTTACTAACACAGAAACCTTATCAAAGAAATCTCCAACTTCAAAATGTTTCTTTGCAACTGCAACAACAACCAATTGGAGTTGGTGAGCAAAACAATGTACATAGTACGCAGAACTACTCTCTCTTGAAATCAATGTTCTCAACCCATTAAGCTCACCTCTCATATTTGCTGCTCCATCGTAGCCTTGGCCTCTCAACTGTTTCAAACTCAAACTATATTTAGCAAATAATGAGTCTATAGCAGATTTCAGAGATAAAGAACATGTCTCCTTCACATGGATAAGACCAACAAATCTCTCTTTCACTATACCATTTTTATCAACCAAACGAAATACTATAGCCATTTGCTCTTTCTTAGAAGAGTCAGCTGATTCATCAACCAATAGAGCAAATACATCATTACCAATGTCTTGAAGTATGGAGTGAACTACTTCTTCTGAAAAGCAATTAACAATGTCCTTTTGAATTGGATGAGACACCATTTGGCTATTTCCTGGAGCATTCTTCAACACAACCTTATTCACAACCTCATTTTGTTCAGCCGTATACTTCACTAACTCCAAAAAATTTCCTCTGTTACTAGAATCCATTGTCTCATCATGGCCACGAAATGGTAGTCCTTGTCTCAACTGTTGGCATAAGCTTGAAGATAGCTTAAGGTGCAAGCTATACTAATCCTACCGAGTTATGGAATTAGGATTAATTATATTTAGGAGTTATCTAAATATGTTAGTTTACTGGTTTAGAATAGGAAAGTTGTCAATTCTAGGGTTGAGCAATTGCTATAAATACCAAGAGAGGGTTTCATGAAGAGGTGCGCGTCTTAGGTATTATTAAGAGATACACACAAGGTGTGCGGCGTTGCCCCATCAATAAGATAGAGAGATCTGTTGATGGTATTGTTAAAGTTCTATTTCTAATTAATGAATTCTGGACTTGGTCCCGGAGATGTAGGTTATCCGAACCCCGTTAACAAAGCGCTCTTCCATAAACGCACAAGAACGTCTCGTACTTCAACATATATAGATCTAGCCACATATATGTGCTTTTATTTGGTATCAGAGCCTATAGAATATTGTTCTTGTTTCGGGTGTGATCCTGGATTTGTGGCTAGCGGAGAATGCATATGAGAAGGTAGAGAGTATTCATGAAGGGGCAGAAAAAATCACAAACTCTCATAAAGGGTTTGTTCTATCGGAGTTGTATGAAGAGCGCAACTAATTTGGTTGTTTCTATTACTGTCGTAAGGACATGATTGAGAAGAAAATAATTTTACTGACATGGGCTTGAAAAGAAAGGTTAAGTGGATGAGAATTGCAATGTTCATGAATGTGTTTAAGAGGAGAATGAAATTGTGAACATGACATATAGGAACAGAGACTCATGGATTGTGTAATTTGAAACAGTAGAAATCATTCGTGTTTATGGGGTTTTTTTTGTTGTAAGTTTGTCTACTGTAAGACTCAGAAGATACAAGAGATAGGTTTGTTATTACTGAACCAAGAGATACGTTTATTAAGAAAAGAAGGTAGCATGGCTGCATGGGCTTGGATTTTTGGGTTTCAATGGCTATCAAGATATTAAATCAACGATGGTGAAATTGGTGTTGACAAAGTCGATCCTCTACTCCACAACATCGTCGTTTTGGGATATAATTGAAAAAAAAATTAAAGATTTGAGTCTTCATCTCCAATATCAATGGTGATTCACTATGAGTAAGGAAAATTAGAAACTTGTGTTAGAGCTGCTAGAAGAAATAAAGGGTTTAAGAAATTTTGTTTAGGAAGCTGGTGGACACGTGTGAATTTGGGAAATTGCAGTAAATCAGCCATACATTAGTCTTCTTCTCTGTAGATCGAGTGTTTAGCTCACACGATTAGCAAAGTCTGTTTTTCCTTCTTTTGGCGTGTGATTTCAATTGTGTTGAAGAGGTTTGGTTGAGAGAAAGTGATGTTGGCATGTTTGATATTGGGTTCATCGATCTGGACTCGTAAGTTCATGGAGATGATAGGGAGAGTCACGGCGAGTATAGCCATGGTCGATTGGAAGAAGCTGGACACTTTAGTTTCGTGCCTGAGTTAGAGTTAAAGGCGAGTATGGCTCTCTTCTTGGAATCTGAGATTTATCAAAGGGAGTGATTGAGAATCTCCTTCTACGATGAGATTGAGGTTGAATTTATTTCTCACTGTAACTCTTTGAGTCTTCTTTTCTATTGCCGTTTTGACTTGAATGGAACCTTCACATTTACATGAATTTAAAGGAAGAAGCGGATACAGAATTGGTAAAGTATGTGGTAGCCTTTATGTAAATCAGAGGTTTTTCAAGGTTTGTGTTTTGAGAGGCTGATGGGAAAATTGGTCAGACAGTTGGAAATCCTTCTTCAGGTAATGTGCTTAAGATGTGAAGATTCAAAGGCTGGTTCTCTCAATCTCCGATAGAAGTGACGCAAGAAAGATTCAGAGGATGAGAAGGACGCCAGTGAAAACGAGTACGAGTATGGTACTGAACATTCTAGATCAGAATGATCTGTCTCGTGTTGTGACTTCAGAAGTTCATAAAATAGGTCGAAATGAAGCCAATGCAAGATTGAGAACTAAAAGACAACAATGGTGAAACTTTTTGTTGATAAGAAGAAGTATTGAGGCCTTGTCTTATTTGATAAGCATTCTTGGATGTGTGTTGATGTATAAGAGTTATTCCACTCTAAGCACCTGCAGAAGAAGAAAGTAGAAAGAAAAAAATTCATGAAGAATAAGAGCAAGAGGGAGATTTGAGAGAGAGAGAGAGAGAGAGAGAGTGACGAAACAAATCAAAATCTTGTGAAGACTGAAGCAATGAGGGAGTAAGGAAAATCACCAATGAGTCCTGCCAATGTCATGATTCGTGAAAGAGATTCACGAACCAACCGAGAAGAAATAGCGTGTGGGATCAAATTTCTTTGTTTTTTGGACTTTGGGGATTCAGCTAATGAATCAAGAGGGAGTGTTGGAAGTTGATTCATTGCTTAATCCTACAAAAGAGAAACAAAAAATCAGAGTGAACAAAAGAAGAAGAGGAATCATAAGAATGATGAAAAGAAGAAGTTTTCGGGATTCAAGAACAGTTTTTCTTTCTAGGGTCAGTACTTTCTTCTTCGGTTACTATTGCTACAGACCTCGTATTTAAGCTACAAAAGATGTTCTGAATACTTGAGAGCGAGATCTTTCCAACGATATAAAGATTGTCATCTGATTCCTTCTGGTTTAGTGGATACTTGTTTTCAAAGTTGGACTGCTTGCAGGTTGCATCATTCCGAATTTGTTCTGGGAAATTGGCGGTAACTTCCAAAGCGTAAATGCAAATCGTGATCTGTTACTTCCTACGTCTTCATATGGCTGTTGTTGATGTTTCCACAAAAATTCATATTTTTCTGGTTTGGTTTGCTATTCCATTGTGTTCTGCATCAAAACTGATGAAAATGCATAATTTTAGTTGTCTCAAGACAAGAAGTTGTGGAGAAATATTTGAAGGCTAGATTGGAGAGCATAATTTCAGAAGAGAAGATGATCTTGTTGGTCTTGTAAACAGGTGTGTGTGATTAACAAAATTCATAAAGAAGATTGTGTGGTTGAAGAGATTAAGAGAGATCCTAGAGGAAAAAGTAGAGTTGATTGGGAAAAAGAAAGGGACAAGAAGATATGATCTGCATCATCAAGGTTGAAGTATTTGAAGAAAATTTGCAAGGAGAGATCAAGCTCATTGGAAAAGAAAATCCTACTATATGAGAAGCTGAATGGGATCAATCTAAGATGTGTCCACTGCTGTCACAAAGACTAGAAAGAATAAGGTGAAGTCTCTATCGATTATGTCTATGTGGAATGAACATGATACTTGTAGGTATTAAAGATGGTTCAGAAGTTGAATCTTGTAGGTATTAAGTCTCTATCGATTATGTCTATGTAGAATGAAGGCCATGAAGATAGTGGTTGACGACATCAAAAGGGGGATCAATCAAATATGAAACAAAAATGAGATTTTGCAGATATATAAGAGACTGTGTGGAGAATGGGTAAGTGGAAGTCGAGCATATTCCCGGAAGTGAGGAAAATGTCGATATCTTGACTAAAGCTCTTGGAAAAAACGAGTTTGAAAAAATGAGGGATCTCATTGGCATGAGAGATTTGGAAGAAAATGAGTTCAAACTTAAGAGGGAGAATGTTGGCATAAGCTTGAAGATAGCTTGAGGTGCAAGCTATATTAATCCTACCGAGTTATGAAATTAGGATTAATTATATTTAGGAGTTATCTAAATATGTTAGTTTACCGGTTTAGAATAGGAAAGTTTTCAATTTTAGGGTTGAGCAATTGTTATAAATACCAAGAGAGGGTTTCATGAAGAGGTGCGTGTCTTAGGTATTATTGAGAGATACACACAAGGTGTGTGGCGTCGCCCCATCAATAAGATAGAGAGATCTGTTGATGGTATTGTTGAAGTTCTATTTCTAATTAATGAATTTTGGACTTGGTTCTGGGGATGTAGGTTATTTGAACCCCGTTAACAAAGCTTGTGTCTTGTTTACTATTATGCTCTTCCATACACGCACAAGCTCATACTTCAACATATATAGATCTAGCCACATATATGTACTTTTATCAACAAGTATTTAGAAGCATCAACTGAAACATTTAATCAAACACGATACTCATTCTTCATGACATTGGTTTGTTTTTGCAGAGCATGCTTAATTGATTGACCTTGTCTCACCAAATCTTCACACTTCTTCTTAGCTGTGTTATGAAAGCTATTTATTGCTTTACCAACATGAACAAAGAATCTATCTGACTTATTCCAACAATTGAATCCCTCTGTCACAAATCCAATTTTGCCACCTTTGGCTTTGTTTATATCTCCGAACAAATAACAACACAAACAATATGCCTTTTCTGTCTTCCAACCAATCACTATACTGATCAAACCAACTAGGATTAAACCGCCTAAGTGTATTCCCTACAAGTTGTTGCTCAAAAGTATGACTACGAGGTTGAAAAGGTCCTCTAATCTAATACTTACGGCTGACCTCATCTCTTTGATTAGGATGATATTACATAATTGCTTTCCTCTCACCATGATCATGTGGCAAATTATCCAAGTCGATATCATCCATTGATGGAGATTTTCATTACTCACCTACAAACACAAAACAAGTTAACAAAATTTAGAACCAAACATGAAACATTGTTTGAGAACCAAAGATCATGAATTATCATAATAACAGAGACAAAAACAGTTAAGCCAAGTAACAAATTTTAACAAATTGATGAGATTGGAATTGGAAGAACAAACAAAAAAAATCAAAAATAAACACCTAAGAAATATGGATGATGATTGAAACAATTAAACTAAAGCATAATCTAAAGTCTAAACAGATTAAAGTAAAATATATAAAAAAAAGTAAAAATAGATCTCACCTCAAATTTAACTCAAAAACTGCTGCTGAAGGGTTTTCCTACTCTGTTTTTTATTTGTTTCACGTCGCTGAAGAGAAGGGAAGAGAAGATGCTAGAAGTTTGTATTTTGCTTCTTTTTATTTTAATCACATTTTTTAAGGGAGATTCTCAAAAATAGCACTAATTTAAGTTTTTTTTTTCAAACTTAGCATACATATTTAATTGTGAAAAATTTAGCACAAACTTGTATAACATTAATAATAAAAATTAAGGGATTAAAAAAGAAATAAAATGTTAAATTTGTGAGAACGTAGACTCGATGTTCCTCCGGCGAGAGAGAATACGGCGAAAAAAAACAAAAGATATATGAATCCGGTGAACCCAATCATGAATCCGGCGAACCCGATCGAATCTGAAGTGGAGACGAATCATAACCTGAAATTGAGAGAGAATACGGTCTTCTTCCATCTGCCGTGTCGTTTTACCTTCCGACACCTATATGACCGCCAAGCTCCATCTCCGATCTAGCGTCGTTCTCGATGTGATGGAGAACGATGTGATTCTCGGTGGGCATGTGCATCCAGGATCGAGGATTATTATTTGGAGGAGACTTTTTCGGATTGGTACGTGGTTGTGGCTAACAACGCGACTAACATTGCAATCTTCAGCAGAGGAGCGATTGATGGGCAAAGGTCATGTGCTCAGCGAAGAGGAACGCGCGAAAGAGATCATGTACATTCAGGTCTTCCTTCTTCACCTTCGACCTTGTCCGTCTCATGATCTTTGTATAGATGTTATCAGAGTTTGGCATTAATCACTGATTTGTAAGTTTATGAGATAAGATTGATAAGATCCGACCGAGGCTTATTCTTATCATACACTTGAATCCAATTGTTAAGAATTGAAAATATGTTGTCTCTTTGATCTTCGTTAAAAAAAAATGGGGAAAATCTGTGTGTTGTTGACATTTTTTAGCAATCTCTAATCTCTATAGGTTGTTCTTTTCCTTTTTCATTTGTGGTTGAGCTTGTAGTTAAAGAGTTATAGACTTTACATCTATAGTTGGATGCTTCTGACTTGCATTACTCAGTCTTAGAAGAATTGGCCATGACTATTGTAGTTGATTTTTTTTTTTTGGGCAGTCTTGTTCATGAGGTTATTTCTCTTCTAGTTTAAAACTCCACTTCTAAGAACCATCACTAGCACCTACTACAGATGAGCTCATGATATCTTTGTAAGCTATCTTTTTTTGTTTACCTAAATACACTAGTGTTATCTCTCATTTTCGTTTCTTATTAAAGTGGTTTTGTTTGAGTTTGAAATTGTAATTTTCTGGGTAATCTGGAAGACTATTTTTATTTTTTTATGTTCAACTGATGAAAACTTTAATGATGATACTTGCAACCGATTGTGTATGATTGTAATGAGATGGAAAGCTTCAATAGATTGTGTATGATTATAAGAAGGGTCTGAATCAAACATTCATGAAGGATTCCCATACAATTAGGCAGGCTTTATAGAGTTTCAGGAAGGCCTTCATGGAAAAATAAATTCATGAGGGATTTCATAACTAGTGTTATCTCCCAACCGTGCCTGCAAATCCCAATCTAGGCTTAGAGGTGAATGTTTTCTCTGTATGGTTATCAGATTCATGGGAATTTCACATTGTTAATTCTGTTTTGGTTGTTCTTATCAATGCAGAGTTCTCATGTCGGTCTAGCTAAGAAACACAGTCTCCACGTTTCCAAGCGATATTGCACGTCACAAGTGGTAGGAAGAAGAAAGGTCACAACATCAAGAGCTTCTCTCATGAAAAAATTCAGGAAAGAATTCATGAAAGTTCAGAAAGATATCTCTGATTCTTTCTCTGAAATTCAGGATGGCCTTCATAAAATATTTGAGTCTCTTTAAACACTAATTTTGTATATATATATATTTAGGATGTGCATAAAATCAAATCATTACGCTACATTACATTGATAGCAAAACATAAAAATAAAAAGATTTGAAAAACATTTTTTTTAAGATTCAAGATATTCAAGAAGGATTTATATAACATTCAATATGTCATTCATAAACATGAATTCACGCCTACCCTGTTTTGAACACACTACTTTGTAATCTAATTATAATTTAGGAATGACTTTTTGAAATTTAGGAAGGAGTTATTGACGTTTAGAAAGGTCTTCCTAAAACAACATGTTGGATATTTCTATTTGCTATATTATTGTAAAACACTAATATGTGCACAAAATCAAATCATTATACATCACTAATAGAGTAATATGTGATACAATAAGGTAAAATACATATAAAGAGATCAAAAACACATTTAAAAAAAAATAGGAAGGGTTTCATAGCTTTTAGGAAGACATTCTTGGATTTTAGGAAGACCAACCTTAATGACTTGAACTCAAACTTCCACTCCAGTGCCCATTTTCTCATCTTCATCATCAACTCTCTGCTTTGTTCTTGAAATATTTGTCATCATGTATATCATCAATCGTTTGAGTTTAGAGCTGAAAACCTTATTCAATAACATAATCAGTCCATGAATTCAATTTTCGTTTTAACATTACTTCAAGATATTTTATATAGCACCCCACAGTTTTCAATACTGCTAGTGTAACATCCGCGAACCAAAAATTGGTTTTTGGGGATGGGTGTCGTTCGACACCAAGAGGGTGTCGGTCGACACCACTAATATCCGGTTCGACCAGATTGATTTAATCGTCGATTTTGGCCGGTTTGGTTTAAGGAAAACCATTGAACCGAGTTGTAAAAAGGGGAAAACGACCTAAGGTCGTGTTTTTGTCCTGTATTCACCGCTTTTAGAGAAAATCAAAAGAGAGAGTTGTTCTTGAGCTTTTAGGAGAGATTGGTGAGATTCCTTGCTGTTCTTGGGAGATCTAAGGCTGGGAAGGTGCTAGAAGCTTGCTAGGAGTGAGGATTTCGTTCTTACTGGTCAGAATCTTCCTGTAGAGAGGTGAGTGCATGACCATGGCTAATCTAAGCCTTTGATTCCCTTGTTCTTGCTTGTTTGTGTGTTTTTCTTGCTGGGATTGGTTGATAAAGGTTCCTACGGATGTATAAGGCTTGGGTTTCGAGTATTGGACGATTTGGTGGTTATTTGGGAGGAAGATTCGACTCTCGACTTCGCGCGTATCGCAGTTGCAGAGGGAGAGTCGATCGACACCTCTTGGTGTCGGTCGACACCAGCAAGTTGGGCATCGATCGACACTGTGGGGTAGTGTCGGTCGACACCAAGGCCAGTGTCGGTCGACACTAGGCTGGTGTCGGTCGACACCTCCCTTCCAGCGAGACAATGTTTGATTTCCTGGTTTGTGTGTTTTGTTTGATGCTTGTTTGGAACTTTGGAATCACTGTTGCTTGTGTGTATAGCCCAGTAGACGGGAGGATTGCCTAACTGAGTGTTTATCAAATACTCATGCATCTCAATTTGTGTTTGTGGTGCAGGTAAAGGCAAAGTGTGATCGTGGAATCAAGGCAGTGAAGAGGAGGATGTTCTAGGGACTCGATTGGATGTTGTCTGGCATTGCTAGGTTGCTAGAGTTGAGTCATTAAAAACATTGCTAGGTTGCTGGTTCCTTGTTTCTTGTTGTTTGGTATTTGGTTATTGCTTATGCTATGATATTAGATTGATGTTGGATTGTTATTGGATTATTATTGGTTTATTGTTGGATATTGGTTTTTGTTATTCTGCTGTTGATTGTGAGTGTGGTTAGGAGGCTAGTGGGTATGGGACCACTAGTTGTAGTTTATTTATATATATATATATATATATATATATATATTTATTATTTATTAAAAAAAAAAAGTCGGTCGTTTCACCTAGATTGTTTAATCTTAAAACCCCAAGAAACACTACCAAGTCTGTGACATAGGCAAAGCAATTCAAAAACTCATATCAAGCTAGATACCTACCAATTCAAAGAAAAATCACATATCCAAATACATAAAAACTGCACGATGCCAAATATGATAGAGAGTTATTTCATACGGAGGGAGGAGGGAGAGAGAGAGAGAGAGAGAGAGAGAGAGAGAGAGAGAGAGAGAGAGAGAGAGAGAAGAGAACGCTACTAGTGGACGACGTAGCAAAGCTGCGGTGAGACTGGATTGATTTCAATATTTGATGTACCTGCGAATTGCGACAAAGAAATTAGAGAAATTGCGGCCAGAACTAGTCTTACAAAGATGATCTATTCACAATTATCAGAGAAGATTTCCTGGGCAACGACGGATCTCAACAATCTCAACACTATCATTACATGCTCGATGCTCGTTTGAGTTTTTTTAAATAATAAATATTGTTTTTTTTAATACTTAATATTAAAAATGCTAGATGTAATATTTAAATATGTGTGCTACTTTTGGAACGAAAACTTCAAATAGTGCTATTCTAGGGTATTTCTCTTTTTTAAATTGTTATCTAGGCTTCTTCTAAATAAAATATTAATCCAGTCGATTTCATAAATGTAAAGCCCGTTTGTATATTTTTAGTGGGGTATTTCAGAAATATAAACCCAGTTAATTTTTTAGTGGGTTAGAATAAGATATTTAATGGTTTCTTATATTATGTATATATAAAAAAATTATTTTTTAAAAATTTGGTGGGGTCAGCTGACCCCACTACTCTCTTACTGGCTCCGCCACTGGATATACATATACACATTCCCGGTTTCCTTTATCCGGCTATGTTTAATTTATGGTTTAGTCTCATTCTGGTTTTGTATATAAATACACCTTGTATCACATTTATTGATTAACGAGAAGTGAACCATTATTTAGATATTTCTCTAATATGGTATCAGAGCTTTCTTCCGCGTAACAAACTTTTCCAGCAAAGCTTAACAACCTTTACCGGCGAGTTTTCCGATCAATCATCATCTCCATTTCTCATTCTCCTCTTCATTTTGCGATTCTCATCTCCTTCTCTCTAAATCAATGACGAAGAAAGGTGTTAAAACAAGGAATCATGCTTCTTCTCCATATCTACATTCTCCGACGACTGCTTCCAAGACAGCTCAATGTCCAATTTGTGATGATCCTTGAGCTATTCCTGTCAATCAGAGAAGTCCTGGTGTTTACATGGCTCGTGATTCAGCGGAGAAGATCTCCGATCCTTAGCATGGAACCCTTGAGAGCTCTCACAGTCTGTTCTTCTTACATGTGGCGGATCATCCAGGTTTATCTCTCTTCTTGTATAACCTAATTAAATGGATCTAATTACAATAGCTGGCGTGTTGAGATGACTATGACTTTGGAATCGAAGAACAAATAGAGTTTTATTGATGGTTCGTTACCTTGTTCGGAAGAATCTGAGCCGATTTACAAAATTTGGAATCGTTGTAATAGCATGGTCAAATTGTGGCTTCTGAATATGGTGAATCAAGAAATATACGACAATATCTTGTATTTTAACGATGCTGCTGAGATTTGGGTTGATTTGATGAAGCGTATTCACATTAGTAATCTCCCCTGGAAGTATCAGTTAGAATAAGAGATTCTAACACTTCGACAAGGATCGATGGATCTTTCCAACTATTATACCAAGATGAAGACACTTTGGCAGCGTTTTGCAAGCACTAAATCTCAAAAAATTTGCAAATGCAACTGCGGCAAATGATCCTTTCATGCTAATGCAACTAAATGAACACTCTTTTTAAAAAACAAATTTAAAAAAAAAAATCAATTTTTTTTGGGATTTCTATGCAAATAGATGCATAATTAGATGAATAAAACCAGCATGCAAAAAATTGAAATAATAAAATAAAACACAAAGTTGAATACATTCTCAGACTCTCCCCCAAACTTAAATTACACAGTCCCTTGTGTAAATAAAAGTTGAAAAAGAAATATGAGAATCGCAAAAAGAAAACAAAACACAATGCAATGGTATAAACAATGTTGGGATCGAGTCCCGGTTCCTACGAATGTAGGAATTTGGCTAATGGACTGGCCAGTTGTGGTCCAATGGTTGACAAAAAAAAACAATGGTGTGGATGAAGGTGGTACTGCATGGGTTGGTGAAGAAGGAAACCACAGTAGCTTCCATGCTTCCCAATGTATACCCAAGCTTGTTCTCAGCTCCAGTGGTTGCTGGATTTGGCTCATCACACTACAAGAAATGTGGGTATTGATAGCACCATAAGATAGCGTTTTGTATGTATATGCTATGTTTGACTGAACGTGATTTATAGATAGCGTCTTGTATATTGTAAACGCTACAAATTATTTAAGCGGTATAATGAATGTGACGCGGGAAAATTTTTTGGTTCGAGATCTTTATTATCCCGCTATTGAAAATGGTAAGAGGGAAAAAACTAAAATTTTGTCTAAGGCAAAATAAAAGAAAACCTGAAAAGTCATTTTTCATTTTTTTGCCACCATCGTATCAGATCAGATCGACAAGTTCTCTATCTCTTTCGATATCACTCTCACTCGATTTCTCTCAATCTCACTCGCTTTCTCAGTCTCTCCCTCTAATTCGCACTTTACCTCAGTCGATTTCTCAGTCTCTCAACTCGATTTCTCTTCAATAGGTATGTTTTCATTTGATCGTAGCTTATTTGTTCCTTGGAATGGAAAACGATTTTAATTTGGGGTTCCGATTCTTGGGTTGTGTGAACATTCATACCAAAGTTTGTGATTTTGGGTATCGATTTTGATTTTGGGTTTTGATTCTTAGTTTTGGTGAACATGCATGTCGAAGTTTGGCACATTTCTTATTTCAATTTTGATTTTCTGTTTGGATTATGATTTTGGGTTTCGATTTTACGTTGATTGAAATTGTTCTTCACTTATCAATTTCAGAAATGGCGAAGTTAAGAGGAGGAGGTCAAGTTGGTCCTCGTCGTAGTAGACGTAATCAAGGCTTGGAGGTAGAAGAGATAACAGGACAAGTTGCTCCAGCAGCAACACTATATGTGAATAAGAAAAGAAAAGCAAAGAAAGTGGCTAAGAGAAGCAAGAAAGTGGCTGCTCAAGATGATGAGGTAGAAGATGTTACACCGCAAGCTATGTCTAAAGATGAGAAAGAAGATTATGAGAAGGGTAATGACAAAGATGTAACACCGGATGCTGACCAGACTGAGAAAACAATGTCTGATGATGAGAAAGAAGATTCTGAGAAGGGTAATGAGAAAGATGTAACACCCGATGCTGATCAGACTGAGAAAGCAATGTCTAAAGATGAGATAGAAGATTGTGAGAAGGGTTTAGAGAAAGATGTAACACCGGAGGCTGATCAGACTAAGGAAGCAATGTCTGAAGATGAGAAAAAAGATTCTGAGATTGAAGCAGAAGCTTGTTTGACTGGACAGGAACAACAGGAGGATGGAGAAAAAGCTGGCAATATGGAAGAAGCTGCCAATATGGAAGAAGATGGTGTTGGCAATTGTCAAGATAATGTGATTCCTAGCAACACTGATGAAGGAAGTCAGGTACCGGAGGAAAGAGTGAAAGAAAGAAAAAAAGAGGACCAACAAAGATGCGTAAAGTGGCTAAAAATCCTAATGAAAAGGTTTCAGTTACTTTCACTGACTTTGGTGATCATGTTGGACCTGGTTCAATAACATTATCATCTTTTCTTGGTGTCTTTGTGAGGGAACACGTTCCGGTTACAATTTCTGATTGGAGGAAAGTTGATGAAGTTACTAAGCAAGCAATGTGGGAAGAGATTCAGGTATACATTTATATGCAACTATTTTTTGTTGAATAGATATGAAACATGTTTGACCTTTGCTTGTTGTATGTGATGCAGGAGAGGTTTAACTTGCAAGAAGAATGGCAGAGAGTTGTTATTTTGAAGCAAAAGGGAAATATCTGGAGGGCTTGGAAGTCAAGGCTATTGTCAAAAGTACGTGCTGCGAAGACTGCTGCTAAGAGAATAGATTTAAAACCCAGCAACATCTGATCCATTCAAGTGTGGAACTCTTGGGTTAGGAGCAAGACTAACTCAGCTTTCACGGTTAGTTATCTACAACTAAGTAACTTTCTTGTATATATGTCATGTCTGATAGATTTAATCACACTGATATTTATAATGTAGAAAATAAGTAGCAATTACAGGAAGATGAGACAAAATCATATTCCTCACACCACCAGCCGCAAAGGAATCCTTCGTTTACCTGATGATATGGTAATAGTAGTTGTCAAATATCTATATATATTGTATATCTTGTTAGAATAAAATGGTATTGAGATATGTATGTACTTCATATAGAAAAAAAAAGAGTAGAGACCCAAGTAAGGTGACGAGGAGTAAGGTATGGATTGCGGGACACACTCATGCTGATGGAACTTGTTATATTGTGTATAATTAATGGATTACAATCACTTGATAATCACTCTGAGATTTCTTGTGTTTATATGTTTGTATCAGCAACAAATACAATCACTTGATAGTCAAATTGACTCTACATCAACTGCTGATAACATAAGGGAAGATGCTGTGAGCAAGATTTTGGGAAAAGACAAACCTCGACGAGTAAGGGGGTTTGGTAGAGGGATTACGACTACTAAGTTAGCATTTCTGCAATCTAGAGACACAAAGATGGCAGAAATGAAAAGTGAGATTGAAGAGTTAAGGGTTATTGACCGAGACTTAGCTGGAAAGAAGGTAATCCATTTCGTTATTGTTCGGTCAATTGGTTTGGTTTTAAGACATTTACGAATTCCTTTTCCTTATTTTAGACATGTAATGGTGATAATGAAACATCTGAGATTATTGGTGGATTCAAAGAAGGAGCTAGAGTACAAATATTGGATTGGATTCAATCAGGAGATGTAGTTGTTGGTGAAGGAGAATTATGTTCTGCTGAACCGATGTACAAAATTGGTCATATACCAATCGGTCTAATGCAATGGCTTTCCTTTTTAAGTCAGCACTAAGCTCAGAAGCTTCTCTCTGGAGGCTTACAACCGATGTGCTATATCTTGATGAAGCTGTGGGATGCAAAATACCTTGGCCAATGGACAAGGTGATTCTGTATACAGATCCAGTCGCTTCTGAAGATGTAACCATGGTTAAGTTTTCAAATTTTATTTTCTTGTGGTGAAGTGATAGATCTCTAATCATTATCTGTCTACATTTTAGCAAAACAAGGAAAGTGAAACTCGAAGATGCAAAATATATGATTGGACTAATGAAGACGATGAGGTTATTGCTGAAGGTGTTGTGTGCTCAACTAACTCCAAAGAGAAGGTTAACAATATACCTCTAGGTCCAAGTGCTGTTTGTATTGAAGTTGTCAAGGTTTTCAATGATAATGCTCATTTGTGGAGGCCAACTACTGAAGCTAGTTTAATTGGTGATGCAATTAACGAGAAAATCACATTTAACGAGCAATTGTTGGAATTTGTATTGTAATGAATTTTTATTTTGGTCAATGACTGATTAGCAATTGTTGAAATTTGACCGGTGCGAAAAATTTCGAAAACTAAATCGGTCATGGCTAATTAAACCGGTGCTGGAAATTTAAAAAATTAAACCGGTTTGGGGATGTCTAAATTAAATCGGTGCTAGAAATTTCGAAAATTAAACCGGTTTGGACATGTCTAAATTATGTCTAAATTATGTTCAAACCGGTTTGGAGATGAAACCATCAACATTTCGTCGATTATGTCTAAATTAAACCTGTTTCAATTATGTCTAAATTAAACCGGTTATGTCTAAACTGGTTTGCTAAAAATTTGTATTGTTGTGCTTCCTTTGTGCTCTATACTCAAAAACATAAAGTTAAAACTCTAAAGCTCAAACATTATAGTTAAATTTCTAAATCCTAAAGTATAAAACATAAACAATAAACTCCAAAGTCTAAACCCTAAACCCTAAACCCTAAACTAAGACTTAGTGTTGGAATACTAACTTATATTAATTGTTCTTAATTATAAAATTTATAATTATAAGAAATAATATTCTAAACATTGAAATACTTATATTGATATTTAAAAAAAGAAATTTATTTTTTATGATAATTTTTGGATTTAAAATGAAAAAACAACTCTTAACCAATGAGAAGTAATCTCCCAGATTATAGGACAAATCCTATACCGTTAGATAACGCCGACTATAATCTCAGCCGTCCTTTCTTATTGTAGACGCGATTAATGTACACCGTTGTTCTGTCTCGCTAACTTTGATCTGGCCCGTTAATTGTTCTTAGCCAATAAGCAGTAACCTCCAAGATTGCAATCTTGGCGAAACCTACACTGTTGATCTGTCTAGCTAACTTTGATCTGAACCGTTATTGTTCTTAGCCAATGGTGACTAACCTCTGAGATCGCAAGCTTACAGAACACAACCCATCTTTAGGGTTTACCAAAAGTTCCCCAACTCTTCCTTTGTGTTCACCAAATCGTATCAGAACGGATCCATCTCCATCATGACCAAATGGATAAGACGTGGATTTCGCTGCCAAGGTATACAGTAAATTCAATCAAGCTTACTTATATTAACCAACAAAATTCTTTTCGCTGCCAAATGGATATCTAAATTCTTTTCCAATTTACAATGTAGGAATAACATTGAGTACTTAGAAGGAGCAACAAAATTCGCCAATTCATAAGCAAGAAGATTGGGCAATCTGTCTGAAATACTATGCTCATGTAGAGATTGCCGCAATGTATGCCATCAGTCTATCGATGAAATTGTTGAGCATCTAGTGATAAGGGATATGGATAAAAAGTATAAGACTTCTTGTTGGGGTATTCATGGTTAAAAAAGAGCATCTACAGAAGATAGTGGTCCTCAGCATGAAACAGAGGCATTTGACTTGTTTAAGACAGCATTCTCTATGGGTGAAGGTGAACCAAATCAGAGGAATGATGATGAAGCATTAGAGGCAAACGACGGTGAAGCAGTAGAGGAAACTGAGTTTAGGAAAAAGTTAAGAGAAGCTGAAACTCCATTGTACTCTGATTGTATCAAATACAAAAAGGTTTCAGCAATTATGGGACTTTACAAATTCAAGGTTAAGAGTGGTGTGTCAGAGAACTACTTTGATCAACTGTTGGATTTAATTCAGGACATGCTAACTGAAGACAATGTACTTCCGAAGAGTTTAGCTGCAATCAAGAAATTTCTGAAGATATTTGGTTTCGGATACGAAAATATTCATGCTTGCAAGAAAGATTGCATACTATATAGGAAGGAGTTTGAGAAGCTAAATAGTTGTATGATATATCATGGTTTTTGTGGTTTTTAACTATGATATAAGGAGTCTTTTAGTGTCTTTTGATGTGTTTCTAGGATGTTCTTGAGTCTTAACAGGTTTTCTAGGATTTAGCATGGATGGGAGCTTAATGGAGCTAAATAGGAGGATTTGGAGCATAATCAAGCATTGAGGCAGTTGGGAGACGAATTTAGATGTTGCATCGACCGATGCATTGATAGTGTCGATCGATGCAGAGCCAAAAGAAGGAATTGTAAGTTTTCCCAAGAGTTTTGAAGATTTACAAAGCTGCCCCAAAGTTTTCCATATTTGCATCATTAGTCCCTGGACGTGTTTAGGAATTTAAATAGGATTTTTATGGTCATTGTTTAGACCTAAACTTTATTTTTCCCTGCAACTTTTGAGAGCAAAACCCTGAGACATTTTTAGAGAGCTTTTGGAGAGAAAAATCAAGACTCCTTCAGAGAAGATTCAGAACTCCTTTTCTTCTTCCTTTAATTTCTTAATGCTATCTATTTTAGTCATGATTTGTGTTCTTACAATTATGTCTGAGTAGATCTGCTTGTTAGGTTTAGGGTTTCTCATTAGGGATTTCATGGATTGTTAGATCTGTTAATTTAGGATTCATTATCTTCTTGTTCTTCACCATAGGTTGTTCTTAATGCTAGATCTTTGATTAGTCATCTGGATTTAGATCTTAGGATTATTGATTGATATGAGAATATAATTGATTTTCCTGGTCAAACCTTTGGTGAGCAAAATTACCTTTTGCAAAGAGATTTGAATTAGTAATTTTGTGAACTTATCTAAACCTGATTTTATTGCTGGTTTTTAACTTGAATTTTGCAAAGAGATTTGAATTTTCTAGTTTTAAAACTTAGATAATATTTGCAGTGAGAACTGATTTATTTTATAATTTTGTTTAGAGTTCAAGAACGGTGCTTAATTGTTGAATCCTGCTTGTTTAATTAATTGATCTGATTTTCCATGATTTCCTGAGAATTTCCCTAGGCCTAGCGTAGGGATGTTAATTTGGGTAAACCCACCCCATTTAAACCCATCTCATTTAATCCCACCCCATTTAAGTATAAACCCATTTAAGCTAATATATATTTGAAACCCATTTAACTATACCCATTTAAAATATACATGGCCCTATTTAACCCATTTAACTATACTCTCTTTGAACACATGTTTTACTTGATATTGTATATGTTTGAAAAGGTATAATCTTTGATAAGATATGTTATGTTTGAAAAGGATACAAATCTGAAACATATGTTATGTTTTTGAAACAAATGGAAAATGAGAATATTCTATGACAAAAGCTTCAAACGGGTTCATGATCTCTGTGATTCCAACTTTGTCTTTGCCATCGAAAATCGTCTTCAACTTAGCATCGCAGCAGTGTATCTCCCTCTTGTTCGCCGGATTCTACAACGAAACAAAATGCTTTAGCAATGAATCAAGCTTAAGACCAGATACTTACTTAATCCAAACAACACACTGTCGTACCATTCAAACAAACTCAAACTCCATGACAACATTAATCGTATCTATACACAAAACAACAAAACAACAAAACTCTCTTTGTTGAGACATTTACCTTCATAGTCTGAAAAGCCTCTTAACCAATTACGTGTACAAAGCAAAGCCTGAACCTTTTCTGGCAGCAGACGATTTCTGTAAGGAGTCAACACCCTTGCTCCAATGCTGAAAGCTGATTCTGAGGCTACAGTAGTAATGGGGATGCTGAGAACATCACGGGCCATCAAAGCTAAGTCCCCAAGTCGACCTTGGTTACTTTTCCAGTAGCTCAAAATATCTAAATTGGGAAATATCATGTTAAAAACAAAAACATCATCAGAATCACCTAACAGAAACGTCTTCACAAGCATATATACATCACTTTGCATTAGAACCATAAACTCAACACAACTCAACACAAAGCTGAAACTAGCGATAAACAATACAACAACCAAATCAGTCAAAAGCATCATATTCTAAAGTAGCTTAGGAGAGCGTTTTCATGTTACTTTTCAAATCTCTCATTCTCATTAGAATCAGACTAAAACATCAAAGCAATAGACTTTAAGAGATAAACTTCAAAACCCAGATGTAGAAAACTGACAACCACGAAGCTTGACTCGATCCGTAAGAGATAAACTTCAAAACCCAGACTCAATCAGTCTCAATTTTTTAAAAATCCTCATACCTAGATCCGTAATCTCGCGACAACCACGAAGCTTGACTCGAGTTAGATTCAAGCAACGAACCGAGATCATAACCAAAGCTTCATCCTCAAGCTAAAACACCTCCGATCACAGCGAAGAGCGAGCTTCGTCACGGAATCGAACCGATCGAACATACAAGGATCTCAGCTTTGGTGTCAAATTGGGGAAAATTTTGTTTAACCCTAAGACAAAACGGCAACGTTTTGTTTTATGTAACAAAAATGGAAAAGCTTAATGGGTACCCGTATAATTATGTAAAAGCCCATTTATTAACTGGGTTTAGTTGGTAAACCCATTTTATGCCATTTAAATTATTTTTGATATATGGGTTTATATGGGTAAATTTTTTTACACATACCCATATATTAAATGGAGGTTTTACACCCAAATTAACATCCCTAGCCTAGCGTTTAATCCTTCTGAATTTTACAACTCTTTATTTCTGTTTCATCTTGCAATTTAATTACAATATTTTTGGTTTAGCATAATTAAAAGATTATTAAATCTATTGTGTGAATTTAGAGTTCTTGTGGATTCGATCCCTAAGTACTACATTGACCTCTTAATTTGAGAGAGTAGCTCGAGGGTTAATTTGAGCATATCAAATTTTGGCGCCCTTGCCGGGGACTCTTTTGATTCACCATTAGATTAAAGTCTTTGATTTTGTCTAGATTTTTATTTTTCAGTTTTACTCACACGCTTTTGTTTCTTTTCTCTTGTGTGTTTCAGGTACATGCCTAAGCCTAGCACCAGGAAAAATCCTACTGCTCCGG
This sequence comes from Camelina hispida, assembly GCA_023657505.1. Classification (NCBI taxonomy): domain Eukaryota; kingdom Viridiplantae; phylum Streptophyta; class Magnoliopsida; order Brassicales; family Brassicaceae; genus Camelina; species Camelina hispida. Next base: position 5,271,955 of record CP094636.1, on the reverse strand, counting down.
TTGTTAAGCTTACAAACCAAGAGTTAGGACAACTAGACCGTGATAACACAAAAGCAGCCAAATTAGTGAAGATGGCCAATATAATCATATTGAGACCTGATGAGGCTGGGGTTTTGAAGGATCAAGAGGGTAATATGCGCAACGAACGTGGCTAAAAACTTGATGCTGAAGGCAAGGTTATTCAAGAAGAACTCGTTGTGGCCGATGGGAATGCAGATGGCGTCGATCGACGCAACGATGGCATCGATCGACGCAACCAGGAAGGCATCGATCGACGCAATGCTGGTGTCGATCAATGCAATGCCATAGCCATTGCAAAGAATGTTCAGAGGCGACGGGACAACAATGGAGAACTTGTCAAGACTCTTGCGGACTTCAACAGACCAGACTTGTTCTATGAGAACCGCTCTGCGATTGTCCCTCCTCCATTCCCAAGGAATGATTTTGAGCTGAAACCTGCCTACTTCGCTCTTGTTGGACAGAGGCCATTCCATAACTTGCCAAATGAGAAGCCTCTAGACCACATTGAACACTTTGAGGACATAGTCACAAGCATCAAGGCTAATGGAGTCACTGAGGACTATCTCTACTGCAAGCTTTTCCCATACTCTCTTGCTGGGGAAGCCTCTCATTGGCTAAGACAACTCAAACCAGGATCTCTGACAACCTGGCATGACATCAAGGTGGCATTCTTGAACTACTTCTATGATGATGCGAAGTCTGAAGAGCTGACGATTAAGCTCTCCACCCTTAGACAAGGACCTGCTGAATCTTACAAAGCTGCTTGGGTAAGATTCAAAGCATACCAGAGAGACTGTCCGCATCATGGGTTCTCAGAGGTGCAGTTGATCAATATCTTCTTTAGCGGGATTGACTGGAGGTATCAGATGGCTTTGGATGCTGCTAGTGATGGGAACTTCAAGACAAGGTATCCAGATGATGCTGAGAAGTTGATAGAAAGGCTAGCATCCAGCAACAGTACTAAGAATGTGGACCTAGAGCAGAAAAGAGCACATGAGGGTTATGATTCAAATCAGCTAGCTTCAGTTAATGCCAAACTGGATTCAATGCACAATCTTCTTGTGGGAAAGAAGTCAGTCCATTTTGCTGAAGATGTTGAGATTTTTGAGCCAAAGCCAAAGACTACAAAAGAAGATGTTAACTATGTGTATGGAGCTGGGTATCAAAATCAGAGATTTGGTCAGAAGAATTCCTTCACGGGAAATCCAAACAGCAATTTCACAAGGAACTATGGAGCTTCTTCTTACCAACCCCTCCCTCCACCCAATTCAGAGAGCAAGATGGAATCAATGATTGGACAGATTTTGGAAGGTCAACAGAGGATAACAGTGGACTTCAATGGGAAGATTGATTCTGTATACGCTGAGCTGACTGGGAAGTTTGATGCATTAAATACTCATGTCAAGAAGCTGGAGAATCAAGTAGTTCAGACTGTTGGGTCTGTTAAAAGACAAGAGGAACTTCTTTCTAGAAGAACAGAGTCGAACCCTAAGCATGCTTGTAATGCAATTTTGGTGAAGGAAGACGAAGAAGATACTACGGTTGCAGAGACAACATCGACCGATACACAGGAGCATCGATTGATGCAAACTCAACCAAGCGTCGATCGACGCAATGTCAGCATCGATCGACACCCCCCCCCCCACAGACAGCTACGGTTTCTGTTCCAATTCCACCATCCGATTCACAACAAGCTTATAAGCCTAAGGTTCATTTTCCTAAGCCTAGGAGATCCAAACAAGAGATTGAAGAAGCTAGATGCAAAGCTATGATGGATAAGGTGATGATAGAAATGCATTTGATTGATGTAGTCAAGTTTTCTCCTGGTATTAAGAGATATGTGAAGAGGATGGTCACTAATGGTTTGAGCCCTGAGGAAGGAGCACCGCTTACAAAGGATGTCAGCCCAATTATGTTGAAGAAACCTCCACAGAGGAAGAAGGATAAGAAGCAGGAGGTGGTTGTCTCTGAGGAAGTAAGTGCAGTGATTTAGAGTAGGATTGCAGAGAAATTACCAGATCCTGGAAGTTTTGTGTTAGATTTCTCTATCTCCACAGGAAGGTTTGCTCACTCACTTTGCGATCTTGGCTCTAGCATCAACTTGATGCCACATTCTGTTGCTGTGAGACTTAGGATGACAGATTTCAAGCCGACTAAGATCTCTCTTATCTTAGCTGATCAATCCAGAAGGATTCCTGAAGGTGTCTTAGAAGATGTTCCGATTAAGATTGGAGAATGCATGATTCCCACTGACTTTGTGGTGCTGGAATATGACGAAGAGCCTAGTGATCCTCTCATCTTAGGACGCTCATTCTTGGCAACAGCTGGTTCTATCATTGATGTGAAGAAGGGACACATAGCCTTGAATGTGGATGATTTGGTTATGAACTTTGAGATGGACAAGCTGAGAAGAGCTCCGACTATTGATGGTCATACATTTTCAGTGGAGATTGTTTCTGATGATGATCCACTCATAGAGCTTCATGAAGACATTACTGCTGGGTATGTCAAAGAGTTGGAGACTGTTGAGAAAGTGAGCAAACAAGCTGTTAAGCTTGAAGATTGGAGTGGAGATCATCTAATCAGTACTAGAGACCATGATGAGATATGAAGCATGACAAGTCGCTGGTAGATAATGTTTTTGTAATGGAAACACGGATTGCTGAGTAAAGCTGCAGAGACGTTGAAGAAACACGAGTTGCAGACCGAGCATCGATCGATGCATCTGTTGCATCGATCGACACACCTTCCAGAATCAGTTCGGACTTGCCCACAACCGAATATTCTCGAGTTGATTCCTTAGCTGCAAGTCCTAGATCAGTTGTAAAGCTGAAATCTCACCATTCCACAGTCCATAACCCAAAGGTAAGGCGAAGGTATGCATCTCCTTCTCCCAAACCTTCTCCTATCATCAATAAGAATTTGAAAGGTACAAAAACTGTTATCCACTTAACCAAGCCACGAGATTATCGTAGAGCGCTTGTTTCTTCTGTTGATGATTTTGCAGGACATAAAAGGAAGCCACCCATACCTAAATCTCGCCCTGGTCCTGTTCCTCATGTCCCTTGTAGACCTCATTCATCTGCTGCCTACACACCACCTTGGATGAAGAGGACATCCTCTCAGAAGCATTCATTGCCATGTTCCAATCCACCGGATGCCTGAGATCCGACACAGTCAAGCTACTGACTGAAAACAAGCGCTTAGTGGGAGACAACCCACTGGTAGGATTTTCTTTTTCTTTTGCTTATCATTTTTTTATTTTTTTTTTTTGCCAATCTTGGGCTTGATAACACTGGGGACAATGTTGTTTAAGTTTGGGGGATGTATCTACTAACTATGTTTTTGTTTTTGAGTTTCAGTTGTGTCAGTCAAAACCATAAAGTTTGAGTCAAATTTTTCAAAATTTTTCTTTTTGTCTTTTGGGAATTATGATCTTGACAAATGATTTCTCTTATTTGGCTAACACTCTAATGATTATTTGTTTATGCTTGATCTCAGAACTGAAGCTTAGAAAGACTATGAGCCTTATCAACAATCCTGAAAGCCCTTATTCAATGGATATCTGATTGATCTAACGTTGTCTCAACCTTTATCAGGATTTTAACTGGACTTAATCTCTTACTTTGGGGTTGGATATCAGTGGACTAGACTTCTTCTTCAGGCCATACAAGACAGTGCAATTTTTCAAAGTACGTCTTCCCTCTCTCTTCCCTTCAGTGCTTTAGAAAAAAAAGAAGATAAAAGATGAGATGATTTTGATCAGTTTAGAGAGGTAGGTAAATTACCTGTGACCTTATTATTCTACTCTTGAGTCAAATGATCACACAAAGCTTGGAAGCGAGGGATAGATAAATTACCAATGACCCTGGTATTCGCTTACACCTTTGATTTAAAAAAAAAGAGAGAGAAAAATTGGGAGAAAACAGCTCCATAGAAGTGAGAAAAGGGAGAGGAAAGGAGATGTATGAAGAATGTCTTGGCCTGAAGAGAGTTCATATGCCACTGATCGATACACCAAGGTAAGAACTCACCTGTACTTGCTTTAATATTGACTAATGAGATGACAATGGAGATTTCAAAGATTCCAAAGGATTGTGGGATTTAGTAAGGAATGTTGATGCTTATCATGGTTGAGTATAAGAAGTAAGTTCTTGAGTCAGGTAAATGAAAAGTGCGACTAAGAATTATCATGCAGTTGAGTGAGTTCCCTGTTTTCAAACCTCTTTCACATGTCTAAACTTATGTTTTGCTTGAGGGCAAGTAAAGGCTAAGTCTAGGGGAGTTGATATATCATGGTTTTTGTGGTTTTTAACCATGATATAAGGAGTCTTTTAGTGTCTTTTGATGTGTTTCTAGGATGTTCTTGAGTCTTAACAGGTTTTCTAGGATTTAGCATGGATGGGAGCTTAATGGAGCTAAATAGGAGGATTTGGAGCATAATCAAGCATTGAGGCAGTTGGGAGATGAATTTAGATGTTACATCGACCGATGCATTGATAGTGTCGATCGATGCAGAGCCAAAAGAAGGAATTGTAAGTTTTCCCAAGAGTTTTGAAGATGTACAAAGCTGCCCCAAAGTTTTCCATATTTGCATCATTAGTCCCTGGACGTGTTTAGGAATATAAATAGGATTTTTATGGTCATTGTCTAGACCTAAGTTTTATTTTTCCCTGCAACTTTTGAGAGCAAAACCCTGAGAGATTTTTAGAGAGCTTTTGGAGAGAAGAATCAAGACTCATTCAGAGAAGATTCAGAACTCCTTTTCTTCTTCCTTTAATTTCTTAATGCTATCTATTTTATTCATGATTTGTGTTCTTACAATTATGTCTGAGTAGATCTGCTTGATAAGTTTAGGGTTTCTCATTAGAGATTTCATGGATTGTTAGATCTGTTAATTTAGGATTCATTATCTTCTTGTTCTTCACCATAGGTTGTTCTTAATGCTAGATCTTTGATTAGTCATTTGGATTTAGATCTTAGGATTATTGATTGATATGAGAATATAATTGATTTTCCTGATAAAACCTTTTGTGAGCAAGATTACCTTTTGCAAAGAGATTTGAATTAGTAATTTTGTGAACTTATCTAAACATGATTTTATTTGTAACATCCGTGAACCAAAATCCCGGTTTGGGAGTTGCATCGGTCGATGCAAAGTGTGCATCGGTCGATGCAAGATCGAGTTCCTGTGTTTTGACTTAAGTCAAACGCTGCGTTTTGGGTAAAGGAAAACCTTTGAACTCGTGTTTTGTCTCATTAGGCGTGTTTAGCCGCTTTTGAGAGAAACGAAAGAGAAAGGGAAGTGTTCTTGGTGTTCTTGGGGATTTCTGGAGATTTGAGGCTGTTCCTGTAGATATATGTAGCTGGGATCGTTGTAGGAGCTTCCTAGAAGCGTTTTCTTGCTTGTTTGTGGTTCAGATTCGTCTTGGCAAAGGTAAGTGCAGGACCATGGCTTATCTAAGCTCGAGAACTCTTTAATCTGCTTGTTTCGTGTTGTTAGACGTGTTAGGTTGTTATTTGGGACGTTTGGAAGCTTTCTTGTGGCTTGGGATCAAGTTTCGTGGTTGCAGGATAGAAGATCCGGCGAGAAGCTTCGGAGGAAAACGATGCTCGGCATTGCATCGGTCGATGCACTTTGTGCGTCGGTCGATGCAGATGCGAGGACGGCGCGTAAACTCTAGGGTTTTCGTGTTATGTCGAGCATGCGTCGGTCGATGCATATCTTGCATCGGTCGATGCAAGTTAACCTTGCATCGGTCGACGCAGATCTTGTGTCGGTCGACGCAACCTCCATCTGGTGTCGGTCGATGCATGTTGGTATTGGTCGATGCAGAGTCCTGGATTGTTATTGTTGATTGTTGAATGTTGTTTGATGGTTAGCGATGTCTCTATTGCTTGTGTGTATAGCTCAGTAGATGGGAGGATTTCCTTACTGAGTGTTTATAAAATACTCATGCATTGCAATATGTGTTTGTGGTGCAGGTAAAGGCAAAGTGTGATCATGGAATCAAGGCAATGAAGAGGAGGATGTTCTAGGGACTCGATTTTATGTTGTCTGGCTCGCTAGGTTGCTAGAGTCGAGTCATTAGAACATTGCTAAGTTGCTGGTTCTATGATTTCTGCTATTTGATTATTGGATATTGTTGATGTTATGATTATTGGATTATTATTTGGATATTGTTTGGTATTGGTTATTCCGCTGTTGGTTATGATTGTGGTTAGGTGGCTAGTGGGTATGGGACCACTAGTTGTAGTTTAGTTATTATATTATATTATTATTTATTATTTATTATTATAAAAAAAAGGTCGGTCGTTTCATTTTGGTATCAGAGCCCTTACGGTTCTAGGTTTGGGTCACTAGGTTTCTGTTGTAGATGTTTGGGATTTGCATGCTTTGATTGATTATGTGAGTTAGTCAATTGTGTGTGGCATGGAGTCCTAGAACATCCTCTTCGAGCCGACTGTGTTATTCCACGGTGAGTTTGTGTTTTTTTGTTATGTTAAGATTGCTTGTTAGCCTCTATTCTTGGAAGTGCAGTGGTTAAAGGTGTTTGAGTTGTTGGTCGTGGACGAGGACATGGTCATGGTCGGGCGGGTCCCGAGGCCAGCGAGTGTGTGGTCCAGAGTTCCACGAGGAGGTACGTCACAGGGTCGCAAGCGTATCAGGAGGTACCAGAGAGGGTTAGCCGGTGTGAGTGTCGGGGGTGCTGGGAACCCAGGTGTGGGGTTGCAGCAGGTGGAGCCCAGGGTCGAGATGATCGCTTGGCGGATCTATTGGCGTGCTGTGGGAGCGGTTACCGAGGGGGGGTACCAGTGCAGGCTCCAGTTGTACCGCATGTGGTGGGGTACAGCCGAAGGCTGCTGATGTTGAGGAGTTTCCATCTTATGTTAAGAGGATGAGCGGTTGTAGATGACCGGTATGAGATTATTCTCAAGGGGTATCGGGCGCAGAGAGGCGGATAGGTGGACATATGCAGTTGGAGCAGATTTTTCTCTGCTTGGTGGTTAATCCATTTGGATAATGTACGCTGAGTGGGCAGGTGTAACATTGCAATGTTATACTCGGACCACAGGAGGTACTTGTGTCGAGAGATGTTTATAGTCGTTAAGGATTGTTGCTCCTGAGGGGATGGTGATTCCCCTGAATACCGATAACTCGAGGGGCTGAGGGCCCCGAGAGTGGCAGAGGGGATGTTGTTCTCCTGAGGGGATGAGTAATTCCCCTGATACCGAGATCTTGAGGATTGTGGTCCAAGAGTGAGACGGTATAACTCGAAGACGCTGGTCTGAGAGTGAGATCGGTATGACTAGAAGGTTGCGACCTAAGAGTGGAAGAGTTGGGAGCAAGCAATTCCTAGGACGTGAGTATAAACATAACGACTGAATGTAGACCTCGAGAGATTGATGGTGGTTTAATCTTGGGTTTTGGATGTGTTGACCATTGGGACAGGGTTTTATGACCAGAGCGGTTATGAATGTTTGGCTGTGCGCCAGGATTGTGAGGCCGGTGGTGCTGGATTCCCGAGAAGGGGAGTTACAGCAGGTTTGAGCCGGGAAAGGCATGTTTGCCAGATACATAAGTTCACGAGAAGCCTTCATGGCAAGATAAACTAATCGTTGCGACGATGTTGGATTAAGTTCATTGGAGATGGACAGGGTTGCAAGATTCAAGATTTTGGTAAGCTTGTTGGAGGGAATAAGTCAAGTGGTTTGAGTTAGCTGCCTGCAAAGCATTTGATACAGTGAATTGGAATATGCGAACGTATGGTACTTGTTTGTTTTATTACGCTCATATTGATGATTTTCTGTGGAGAATTTCTAAGCGGAAAGCTAAGTTTGGATTAAGCTATCTTGTGGAAGTTTCCCTAAGAGGCAAGTTATTAGAGGTTCTTGGACGAACAAGAGGATTGATATTCAGGTGGCAGCGAGTTGATGTCGGCATACTTAAGTATTTGTTTAGTTGAGCTAAGGAAGTAACTAGAGGATTTATGGAGCAAGGGATTCATACGTTATAGTGTATCACCGTGGAGAGCACTGGTGTTATTTGTTAAGAAGAAGGATGGGAGTTTCAGGTTGTGCATTGATTATCGGGGTTTGAACCGGGTCACTGTGAAGAACAAGTATCCTCTTCCTAGGATCGATGAGTTGTTGGATCAGTTGAGGGGTGCTACTTGGTTCTCAAAGGTAGATCTGGTGTCGGGTTATCATCAGATACCGGTAGATGAGGCAGATATGAGGAAGACTGCTTTCAGGACGAGGTATGGGCACTATGAGTTTGTGGTTATGCCTTTCGGGTTGACTAACGCGCCAGCAGCGTTTATGAGATTGATGAACAGTGTGTTTCAGGAGTTTCTGGATGTGTCTGTCATCACTTTCATCGACGATATCCTGGTTTATTCTAAGAGTCCTGAGGAGCATGCAGTGCATTTGAGGGCAGTTATGGAGAAGCTGCGGGAGCAGAAGTTGTTTGCTAAGTTGAGCAAGTGCAGTTTTTGGCAGCGTGAGATGGGCTTCCTAGGTCACATTGTTTCTGCTGAGGGGGTTTCAGTAGATCCAGAGAAGATTCAGGCTATCAAGAATTGGCCTAGACCGCAGAATGCCACAGAGATCTGGAGTTTTCTTGGATTGGCAGGTTACTACAGGAGATTTGTGCAGGGGTTTGCAAGCAGAGCACGTCCTATGACTAAGTTGACAGGGAAGGATGTTCCTTTTGTCTGGTCGGGAGAGTGTGAGGAGGGCTTTGCAAGCCTGAAGGAGATGTTGATTACTGCGCCAGTGTTGGCTTTGCCTGAACAGGGAGAACCCTATGTGGTTTATACAGATGCATCTAGAGTTGGTTGGGGGTGTGTTCTAATGCAGCATGGGTAGGTGATTGCCTATGCTTTGCGGCAGTTGCGGGTGCATGAAGGCAACTATCCTACTCATAATTTGGAGATGGGTGCTGTAGTTTTTGCCCTGAAGATTTGGAGATCTTATCTTTATGGTGCAAAGGTACAGGTGTTCACAGATCATAAGAGCCTGAAGTATATATTCACTCAGCCTGAGTTGAATTTGAGACAGAGGCGGTGGATGGAGCTTGTGGCGGATTATGATTTGGAGATAGCCTATCATCCTGGTAAGGCTAACACGGTTGCAGATTCTCTGAGTCGGAAGAGGGTGGCTTCGGCTCAGGAGCAGGAGATGGAGTCTCTGGTAGGGGAAATTAGTGCTTTGAGCTTATATGCTGTTTCACAGGAACCGTTGGGTTTGGAAACAGTAGATAGAGCAGATCTTCTAAGTAGAGTGCGGTTGGCTCAGGAGAAGGATTTGGGGCTGGTGAATGCCTCTAAGGATGTGGATTCGGAGTATCAGGTCTCAGATAATGGTACTATCTTGGTGCACGGTCGGGTTTGTGTGCCCAAGGATGAGGAGTTGAGGCAGGAGATTCTGAGAGAGGCTCGTGCGAGAAAGTTATTTATTTATCCAGGAGCGACTTAGATGTACCGTGACCTCAAAGGGTACTATCATTAGGTCGGGATGAAGAAGGATGTGGCTAGTTGGGTTTCGAGGTGTGATGTGTGTCAGCTGGTGAAGGCTGAGCATCAGGTTCCTGGCGGGTTACTGAAGAGTTTACCCATTCCTGAGTGGAAGTGGGATATGATCACCATGGATTTTGTGGTGGGATTGCCAGTGTCACGGACCTTTGATGCTATTTGGGTCATTGTGGACCGGTTGACTAAGTCAGCACATTTTCTGGCCATTAAGAAGACTGCTGGAGCAGCGGTCTTGGCTTAGAAGTATGTGAGAGAGATAGTCAGATTGCATGGGGTGCCAGCGAGCATTGTGTCTGACAGGGATTCTAAGTTCCCTTTGGTGTTCTGGAAGGCATTTCAGGTAGAGTTGGGCACAAAGGTGCATATGAGTACAGCTTATCATCCCCAGACAGATGGACAGTCTGAGAGGACGATCTAGACGCTGGAGGATTTGCTGAGGATGTGTGTGTTGAATTGGAGTGGCCATTGGGCAGATCACCTGAACCTGGTAGAGTTTGCTTACAACAACAGTTATCAAGCGAGTATTAAGATGGTTCCTTATGAGGCTTTGTATGGGAGGCCATGTCATACACCATTATGCTGGACTCAGGTGGGGGAGAGGAGCATGTTTGGTGCTAGTTTTGTTCAAGAGAACTCAGAGAAGATTCGGGTTCTCAAGCTGAACATGAAGGAGGCTCAGGATAGACAGAGGAGTTATGCTGATAGGAGGAGGAGAGATATGGAGTTTCAGGTAGGAGACAGAGTGTACCTCAAGATGGCCATGTTGCGGGGTCCGAACAGGTCATTGTCAGAGACTAAGTTGAGTCCGAGGTATATGGGTCCATTCAGAGTGTTTGAGCGGGTTGGACCAGTAGCATATAGATTGGAGTTACCTGAGGTGATGCGTGCATTCCATAAGGTTTTCTATGTGTCTATGTTGCGGAAGTGTCTCCGTGAGGGTGAGCAGGTGTTGGCTAAGATTTCTGAGGATCTTCAGCCTAACATGACTTTGGAGGCGAGACCAGTGAGGGTTCTCGAGAGGAGGATCAAGGAACTTCGGAAGAAGAAGATTCCTTTGATGAGAGTCTTGTGGGACTGTGATGGTGTTGAGGAGCAGACTTGGGAGCCTGAGGCAAAGATGAAGGCAAGGTTCAAGAAGTGGTATGAGAAGCAAGCCGTGACTTGAGCTTGTTTAGCCGGGTCCCATCTGTAATCCGTGGCTGGAGCGGGAATGGAGTATTACAGCCCATCTCTCTTGTTACTCGGTCGCTTGGGGTGGTTGGTTGTGCAACTCAGTAACAAGATAAGGTGGTGGTCGGGGTACAAAGTTTCCGTGAGGCGGGGTTTTGGAGGAAAGTTTCCTGGAATAGAGGTTTCCAAAAGTGGAAAGTTTCCAAAAATGGAAAGTGCTAAATATGGAAAGTTTTACGGGAGTTAGAATTTGTCCATTTTAGCGGTGGAGAGCCTTGGAGGGGCTTGTGTGTGGCCTTAGTGGCGGACTTTTGAGTCAGTGTGACATGTGCGGCGGTCTTTTTAGACATTGTGTGGTCTTTGTGACGGGCTTTTTAGCCAGAGAGTGTCTTTGTGACGGTCCTCTTTAGGACATTTTTTTGGCCTTGGTGGCGGTCCTCTTTAGGACATTTGTTTGGCCTTCGTGGCGGTCCTCTTTAGGACATTTGTTTGGCCTTGGTGGCGGTCCTCTTTAGGACATTTGTTTGGCCTTGGTGGCGGTCCTCTTTAGGACGTTTGTTTGGTCTTGGTGGCGGTCCTCTTTAGGACATTTGTTGGCCTTTGTGGCGGGCTGTTTAGCCAGAGTGTCTTTGTGACGGTCCTTCGGGACAGATGGTCTTTGTGACGGTCTTTCGGGACAGATGGTCTTTGTGACGGTCCTTCGGGACAGATGGTCTTTGTGACGGGCTTTTTAGCCAGAGTGTCTTTGTGACGGTCCTCTTTAGGACATTTGTTTGGCCTTGGTGGCAATCCTCTTTAGGACATTTGTTTGGCCTTGGTGGCGGTCCTCTTTAGGACATTTGTTTGGCCTTGGTTGCGGTCCTCTTTAGGACATTTTGTTTGGGCTTGGTTGCGGTCCTCTTTAGGACATTTGGTTTGGCCTTAGTGGCGGCCTTTGTGGCAGGTATATGATCCTTGTGTGGTCATGTGGTATTCTAGTGAAGGGATATGTGGTTGGTAGGACATTGAGATGTTTTACGCGAGCCACGGGAAGGGAACCTGGATAGGGATAGGACTCATACATGTTCAGAATCGTTTGCTTGCGACTCTTGGGGGACTTAGGTTCTCCTAGTACTGCCATATTCAGAAACTTTGTGACTTGGGAATATGGTTGGTTTATCGACTTCGGATGACGATCCGGGGGCGCGCTGTAGGGTGGCAAACCGAGAGACGAGTTGGATTTTCCTTATATATTATGGCATGCGGGTCTAGGCCTGATGAGGAGCCAACATTATGGCATGCAGACTTAGGTCTGATGAGGAGCCAATAGAAACTCAAGGTTTAGGCCTATGAGAAAAGGAAAGTCCAAAAGTCGAGAGCAAATGACGCCTGGAGCATGAGTCTATCGCCTAGAGGTGACCTTCTGTAGATCGGTCGGAGGAGTGCGGGCCGTGGAGACGGTTGCACGGGAGTCCTTGGCTGATGGTTGTTCTAGATTCGAGGACGAATCTAGATTGGTGGGGGAGAATTGTAACATCCGTGAACCAAAATCCCGGTTTGGGAGTTGCATCGGTCGATGCAAAGTGTGCAACGGTCGATGCAAGGTCGAGTTCCTACGTTTTGACTTAAGTCAAACGCTGCGTTTTGGGTAAAGGAAAACCCTTAAACTCGTGTTTTGTCTCATTAGGCGTGTTTAGCCGCTTTTGAGAGAAACGAAAGAGAAAGGGAAGTGTTCTTGGTGTTCTTGGGGATTTTTGGAGATTTGAGGCTGTTCCTGTAGAGATCTGTAGCTGGGATCGTTGTAGGAGCTTCCTAGAAGCGATTTCTTGCTTGTTTGTGGTTCAGATTCGTCCTTGCAAAGGTAAGTGCAGGACCATGGCTTATCTAAGCTAGAGAACTCTTTAATCTGCTTGTTTCGTGTTGTTAGACGTGTTAGATTGTTATTTGGGACGTTTGGAAGCTTTCTTGTGGCTTGGGATCAAGTTTCGTGGTTGCAGGATCGAATATCCGGCAAAAAGCTTCGGAGGAAAACAATGCTCGGCATTGCATCGGTCGATGCACTTTGTGCGCCAGTCGATGCAGATGCGAGGACGGCGCGTAAACTCTAGGGTTTTCATGTTATGTCGAGCTTGCGTTGGTCGATGCATATCTTGCATCGGTCGATGCAAGTTAACCTTGCATCGGTCGACGCAGATCTTGCGTCGGTCGACGCAACCTCCATCTGGTGTCGGTCGATGCATGTTGGTATCGGTGATGAAGAGTCCTGGTTTGTTATTGTTGATTGTTGAATGTTGTTTGATGGTTAGAGATGTCTCTATTGCTTGTGTGTATAGCCCAGTAGATGGGAGGATTGCCTTACTGAGTGTGTATAAAATACTCATGCATTGCAATATGTGTTTGTGGTGCAGGTAAAGGCAAAGTGTGATCGTGGAATCAAGGCAATGAAGAGGAGGATGTTTTAGGGACTCGATTTGATGTTGTCTGGCTTGCTAGGTTGCTAGAGTTGAGTCATTAGAACATTGCTAGGTTGCTGGTTCTATGATTTCTGCTATTTGATTATTGTATATTGGTTATGTTATGATTATTGGATTATTATTTGGATATTGTTTGGTATTGGTTATTCCGCTGTTGGTTGTGATTGTGGTTAGGTGGCTAGTGGGTATGGGACCACTAGTTGTAGTTTAGTTATTATATTATATTATTATTTATTATTAAAAAAAAGGTCGGTCGTTTCATTATTGCTGGTTTTTAACTTGAATTTTGCAAAGAGATTTGGATTTTCTGGTTTTAAAACTTAGCTAATATTTGCAGTGAGAACTGATTTATTTTATAATTTTGTTTAGAGTTCAAGAACGGTGCTTAATTGTTGAATCCTGCTTGTTTAATTAATTGATATTATTTTCCATGATATCCTGAGAATTTCCCTAGGCCTAGCGTTTAATCCTTCTGAATTTTACAACTCTTTATTTCTGTTTCATCTTGCAATTTAATTACAATATTTTTGGTTTAGCATAATTAAAAGATTATTAAATCTATTGTGTGAATTTAGAGTTCTTGTGGATTCAATCCCTAAGTACTACAATTGACCTCTTAATTTGAGAGAGTAGCTCTAGGGTAAATTTGAGCATATCATTGTCCAAGATGCAAAGTTTCAAGATGGGAAAAGGATAAGCACAATAATTAAATAAAGGTTGGGATTCCAGCAAAGGTCCTTAGATATTTTCCAATCAAGGACAGATTTAGGAGGATGTTTAGATCAAAAAAGATGGCTGAAGATTTGCGGTGGCCCTATACCAATGACACTGAAGATGGTACAATGCGACACCCCATTGACTCTATATCATGGGGCACAAGTGAATGCTACATGGCCACACTTTGCTGCTGAACCAAGGAATCTTCGACTTGGAATTTCTACAGATGGGGTGAACCCTTTCGGCATGCAAAACACCAATCACAGCACATGGCCAGTGTTGTTGGTGAACTATAACACCCCTCCGACTATGTGTATGAAGGCTGAAAATATAATGTTGACTTTGTTGATCCCTGGTCCAATAGCTCCTGGGAATAACATAGATGTTTACTTGGCACCACTGATAGACGATTTAAAAGATTTTTGGGCTGAGGGTATTGAAATCTATGACTCATTTGCGAAAGAGAATTTCACACTTAGAGCCATGCTGCTTTGGAGTATCAGTGACTATCCAGCCTTAGGAACATTGTCTGGATGTAAAGTGAAGGGGAAACAAGCCTGCAATGTATGTGGAAAAGATACACCTTCCAAATGGCTTAAGTTTAGCCGTAAGTTTGTCTATATGGGGAATAGAAAGAGACTACTGCCTGGCCATCGTTACAGATATAAAAAAGCTTGGTTTGACAACACTGTTGAGGAAGGGAATGCCAAAAGGATACAAACTGGCGCTGAAATATATGAGACACTACAAGCTATTAGGAATGATTTTGGAAAACCTCTACACAAGGAAATTAAAAGAAAAATAACTGAGTTGAAAGATGATGAAGTGAATCAAGAAGAAGAGTGTGAAGAATCAAATGATCTATGGCGGTGGAAGAAAAGATCAATATTCTTTGAACTACATTACTGGAAGGTAAAGTAAAGTAATTGAACTATATTCTCTTATTGCTGGATCTGAATAAGCTAGCCTAACAATTTATTCCTTAATGTGTTGGGATTTGCCTGTTCGTCATAATATTGATGTTATGCACGTAGAAAACAATGTGTCGGATGCTATATTGTCTATCTTGATGCAAAGTGCTAACTCCAAAGATTGTTTGAAAGCAAGAAAAGACTTAGAAGATATTGGAATCTGAAATCACTTGCACACAGAGGTCAGGGGAAAGAAAACATCTTACCTCCAACAGCCTACTGGTTATCCAAGAAAGAAAAGACCATTTTCTGCGAAAGGTTATCTAAGTTTAGAGGTCCTGATGGTTATTGTGGTAATATTGCAAATAGTGTATCAGTTAACCCTCCAAATATAGGTAGTTTAAAGTCGCATAATCATCATGTCCTATTACAGAACTTGTTATCGGCTGCATTAAGAGGGTTGTTACATAAGGGTCCTAGGATTGCCATCAATAGATTATGCAGTTACTTCAATAGGTTGTGTCAACGCATCATCGACCCGGAGAAACTAATGACAATGGAGACAGAGTATGTGGAAACAATGTGTCAACTGGAGCGCTTCTTCCCTCCATCCCTTTTTGATATCATGTTCCACCTTCCAATTCATCTTTCAAAAGAGGCACGTTTGGGAAGACCAATACACTTCCGCTGGATGTATCCCTTCGAAAGGTTTGATGTACTCATTTGCTTCAGTATATGTATTTCCTGCAATTATGTTCAACTAATATTCATTTCTTGACTGAGTTATAGGTACATGAAAACACTTAAGGCTTTTGTTAAGCATCATGCAAGGCCAGAAGCATGTATGGCTGAGGGGTATTTAGCTGGAGAATGTGTTGCATTTTGTTTAGAGTTCCTTAAAGATTCAGTACCAGTTCAAGAAACAGTTAATCGCAATGAAGATATTGAGGCTGATAGAAGCGTGGTTGAAGGTTGACCTCTGCAGAAGGGTATAGAAGTTACCCTATCAGATAAAGATAGAGACATTGCACATCGCTATGTGCTAATGAACATGGCATATTTTGATCCTTATATTGAGTAAGAGGTATCCCTTTATGTTTCATCTACTAATTATTATTATAATTTTATTCTCAAAACTGTTGTTTAATGTAAAATCAGGATGCATTTGGAAGAATTACATGCTAATGATGCTCGATGTGCTAAAAATGAAACTTTGTTATGGAAAAACCATACTGAGCAGATGCAACTTGTCTTCTTGATTATTTGTTATACAGCTTGTTAAATTGACTGATTAGCTTGTTAGGTTCATGATAATGTTTTGCTTGATGACTTGTTAGCTTATCTTGT
The DNA here is from genome assembly GCA_023657505.1 of Camelina hispida. Classification (NCBI taxonomy): domain Eukaryota; kingdom Viridiplantae; phylum Streptophyta; class Magnoliopsida; order Brassicales; family Brassicaceae; genus Camelina; species Camelina hispida. Next base: position 5,255,800 of record CP094636.1, on the reverse strand, counting down.
AGCTTGATGGCTGGTCTTCTTGAACCAGATTGTTAGCTTATCTTGTAGCTTGATGAATGGTTTCTTGGCACAAATTGGTAGCTTCATGATCATGTTTTGATTAATGACTGGTTAGCTTAGCTTGTAGCTGGATGACTAGTTTTCTTGCCACAGATTGTTAGTTTCATGATCATGTTTTGCTTAGTGACTGGTTAGCTTAGGTTGTATCTTGATGACTGGTATTCGTGATTATCATTTTAGTACTTCAGCTTGATGATCAAGGTTGGAATTTTACTGTGGCAGATTCATTCAGACTCAACAAATAGTCATTCTAAGGAGATAAGGTGGTTGGCATTTGGACCAAGAAATGTTGCTTTAGCACATAAAGGATTTCTCGTTAATGGACAACGATTTCACATAGATGCGGTTAAGCGGAAGACACAAAACAGTGGAGTAACTTATGAAGCATTTAGCATGTGTAGATCAAGTGCTCGAGATATGAGACAAGTCGCTGATATGCTTACATATTATGGAGTGATAAAGGAGATTTTACTTATGGACTATCACATGTTCAAAGTGCCGCTGTTTAGATGCAATTGGGCCAACACAGGGAATGGTGTGAAGGAAGAAGATGGTTTCACTCTTGTCAACCTTCGTATGAACCAAACAGCCTATTTGAAAGATCCATTCATTCTACCTTCTCAAGCAAAACAGGTTTTCTATTCTAGGGAAGATGATAATTCAAATTGGTATGTTGTTATGAGAGCACCACCTAGAGGCTATCATGAGTTGGAAACATAAGAGGATTTAGGTGTTGCACCTTTGCCTGTCCAAGAAGTCGATGATTTGAATGATGAAGCTTGTGATGATGATAGTATTTGGACCAGCATCCGAGTCATGCATCGGGTAGGGCATCGAGTACCCCATCGGGTTAGCATCAGATAGGCTCTAGCTCGTTCAAATATCCCCTTAACACTTAATTTCTTTTATTCCTGAAAATCAAAAACATCGAAGAAAAGAAATCAAAACTACAAAAAAAAAACTTAAGCCATATTTACAATGATACCTTTGAGAATTCCTCCCAAGTGAGCTTGTTTAAAGTCATTAAGCTTGACTGTGCACACTTATCATGCTTTGTAGGGGTCATAGAGAGATGATGAAGTCCCCTCTGGTCTCAAAGATTGCATTGCTCCCCTTATACCTGGGTCAATGCTAAAAGATTTGTTTCTTCTAATAATACTCTGACCTTGCCTAGCTTTCTTTCTTTGGAGAGGAAATTCTGACTTTACCATGGAGCTTCTTGATTTTCCCACTTATCACTTTCACCTTAGTTGTTAACGCTCTAACTGAATCATGTAGAATGTTGATAGTTTGAAGCTCAGATAAACCATCAAATGAGGGATTTCTTGGCTCTTGTGGTTGGTAAAGCCTTGGGATGAAGTCTGGACATTCTGGATGACTTGGTGCTCCGCCAAGTGACTTAAGGTGCTCGGTCGAGTGACCTAAAATCTCTGTTTCTACCCCATTCACACCCTCAAAGATTTCAGACTCAGTTTCATAATATTTCTCTTCAATCTAAAAAGTTTGTCGATCAATAGTTGGGTTCTTCTGCTCAAGCTCTTTAACTTGTGGCTTATCTTCATTTCAGCATGTTATAACAAAGGTTCATGACTCAAGACCATCATTGATTGCTTATCAATATAAGCCTTGTACTTTTTCAGCATTTGCTCTTTAAACCATCATAGAAATGGCAAAGGTGGCTGATAGGGAGAAGGAATGAACCGAAATGGATTTTCAGGATATTGAGCAATTAATCGATCAAGCACTCTAACATGTGCTCGTCCGTGTGTATGATCGAGTGGTGTCTCAAGCTCAATTCTCTTCTCATTATACACTTTTCGTTGGAGAAAATCCTCCCCATCTTGGTTGACACTATCCACTGTGAGCTTTGTAGGTAGGTCTTTAAGAGATACAGCTTGGGCAGTGGCAAACTTCGTGAGCTTGTTAATTGTTGTCCCATTGAATTGTCCAAGAGATGGACTCTTTCTCTCTATGTGAATCATTTTGGAGGTTTAAGCTTCAATCTTGATATTAAGAGCACCGTATGTGCTGTCTATCTTGTTCTTCATCTCTGTGAGATTCTTACTTGTTTCCATAGCTCCATTAGCTTGACCTTGTAGGAGTTGCTGAAGCATACTCTTCATCTCCTGATCTTGAGCAGGAGCCTGCTTGGGTTGTTGTGGAGGATAGATTGGGACCATAAAGTGCTCATCTTCACAAACAACATGTACTTGCTTATGTTCGGTTAGAAGGAGTTTATCTAGCTTCTCAAGCTTCTCATTTAAGGCTTTTAGTTCCTTCCTATGCCCTTCGTCATAATCAACACCTCCCTTTAAGCTGGGATCATATTCCTAATTGTAATTTCCATTGCACTAAGCAAGATTCTCTACTAATTCCCAACCTTCAGCGACATCTCTATAAGTGAAGGTTCCATTGGAGACTGTGTCTCGAAGTATTCGGATAGTGGGAAGAACACCTCTATACAAAGTACTCAACAAAGATTCATTGCTGAATCCATGATGTGGGCATTGTCTATGGTAGCCTTTGAAGCGATCCCATGCTTCACTGAAAGACTCGCCATTATGTTGCAGAAACCCAAAAATTTTGTTTCTCAAATATGCAGTCCTTAAACTAGAGAAGAACTTTATAAGGAAGACCTTCTTACAATCAATCCAAGAGGCTATTTTTTTCTAGGAGGTAGAGTCTTCTCCCAATGATGGGCTTTATCTCCTAGAGAAAAGGGAAACAATCTCAGCTTCCAGGCATCCTCAATAACTAAATTTATATTGGTGAGGCTACAGAACTTGTCAAACTCAAGATGTGAAAGGGGTCTTCAGTAGGCAGTCCATGAAATATGTTGCTCCGAACCATTGAGATCAGACTACTCTTAATTGTGAAGGTTGTATTGTGGACAACAGGGGGCACTATCCCATACCTCTGAGAATGAGTAGTAGGAGCATCACTATCACCAATCTTCCTTCTCGGTTTAGTTTGATCCTATGGGTTTTCCATTCCCACTTTTTCTTGTTCTACTCTGATATTGTCCTTTGATGTCTCAGTTCTCTTGGCAAACGGTTGGTGTATACAAGTACCCAATCAAGTATCTGAATGGTCACAAGAGCAGGTGCTCGAGTAAATAGGTTCATGTAGGGGTTCGGGTGGGGGATCGGGTAAGGGTTCGGGTGGTGGATGGGGTAGGGGGTCTTGTAGATTCACATGAGATCCAAAACAGACAAGCAAATAGTCAATACCGAGAACAGAAAATAAAAATAAGAATTTGATCTAGCACGTGCTGAAATCCTAACTGTAACAAGAAGCAACCAAATGGCAACGATGCCAAATTGATAACAGGTTTTTCACCCAGGGTCTCAATTCCCTATGCAGTTGTAGTACAAAGGGTTATCAATCCAAATGGTTGTATGCTAGCAGATAGAATACAATCAAAACTATGCAAGTCAAGCCAAGCAATGAAAAGGGTTTTGTCTAACAACCTAAAATGAGTAAAAGTAAAAAGAATGAAACAAAGAACTACTCTACCGAAGTACACGATGCAGATGATCAAGTACCAGATTAAGTAGGTTGTCGGGTGAAAAGAAAATAAGAACAGAATTATGAACCACTGGAAAGCCCACACGATTCAAGTGATCGAGTTCTGGATCGGGTGGGGAATCAAGATAATACAAAAGCTGTAAACAGTCAAAATACGAAAGCTCCAAAGGATGGAGTAATTGGTTCATAAGTATTCCTAAACAACCTAGAATGTTTTACATGCCTCAAGCAATATATTCCCTAGACATTGAATCTCTAACCCTTGCCAATCCATTTTTATGGTAGAAACAATCAACCTTAATCACTACCCTACCCAACTCTCTGGAGAAACATCACCAAGAAGACATTAAAATCGGATTCACTAATGTCTATAAATCCCTTACTCATCTAATCTCTTAGGCTATGTGAATAAATCTCTTGCATTAGTTGGTTCAAGCGTTTCATAAAACACCTCTCAATGCGGAAAAGCCTAAAATCTAGTCTCAACCTCTCTAACTGAACCTAGCATTAAGAACACTAATCCAGAAGGGAATTTTTATAAAAACAATCAATCTAAAACATCCTAATTGATTAAGAACACTTAATAACCTATCCCATTCCTAGAAACTTTGGTTCACTACTCAAATTTCATGGCAAAGAACATAAACCTTGAAATAAGTAAAAATTGCATAATCATAAAGATAAAAAGAAGATGCATGTTCTAATAGAAAAAACAATAACAAAATGTAAACAGAATTCAAGTTGAAAGAATAACAAAAACTGAAAATTTTGCTCAAAGAAAAGTGTAAAAACGGCTCTCGCCTCATATGTCTCGAAAAAGGGTTAAGAGGGGGTTTATATATGGAAACCACTAGACCTAGCCACACCATATGGTATCTGAAGCCCAATTCAAAGAGGTGCTCAACCGTAGCCTCGAGCTCCACTTCGGGTGCATGGTCGGGTGGTTCAATTCTTCAATCTGGATGTATGTATGTTCCCTAAAACAGGAATAACTCTTGAAATGCAGCTCCGATTGACCTGAAATAACCATCATTGGAAAGCTAACTCGATTCCCTACAACGTGTACGAAGAACCCATAAGCTGAGTCCCAACGGAGAAGTTTCATTCGAGTCGATCTTTGAGGGTTTTGTCATGAATTCAACCGGGTGCTCTTTGGTAATGGTCGGATGCCTCCCTTTTCCTTCTTGATTCCTCAAATCCTCTTGTGTAAACCCCATAAATGATACCAGATCCTTCCTTGTGATAGCTGCAACTTGTGAATCCTTTTTTTTGCTCTTTTAAGGCTCCAAAGTACCTGTTTTCATCCAAAATGCAACAATGCAACAATGCAATACCCTAAATACCTAAATGCAAATATCTAATGTTAATGACCTAAAAACACTAAGGACAGACTCTTAAAAATGTGAAAATGACTAAAAAGATGCCTAAGAAAGTGTAAAATAAAGAGATATCATCAAGTATTACCAAGTATTGCTAGATATCTTACCTTTGATTTTTCTTCCTCCTTCACATTTACTTCCAAGTTCCAACGGTTCGATCCTTTTTTCAAGCCCATCAATCTTTGCCAAAATGTTATCGAACTGGATTTTCATATCATGTTTCGTGTTTTGAAGATCCACAAATTCAGTAGTATCTACTCTCGGTTGTTCAATCGCGTATATTTCCTCGACCACCACATTTGCATTGTTTTGTCCTAACCGGGAAGCCACATCTGCTGTGTACATATCCTCAAAAGATATAGACAATCCTCTACGAATACGCCTCATCCAACTGGCAACAACGACATTATGGGTATCATCTTCCTCAGCTTATTCCATTATTCCTTTGAGAAGTGGAATTTCTTCATCAATAGATGCAATCACCCTAGCAATTTCCTTTGTAAACAATCTACTTTAAATATATAACAACCCAGATTACTTAAAGGATAAGTAAATTCAGTTGTTAAGATAACTAACCGTTGTTGCACTAAGTTTATCATTTATTTTTTCAAGAAGAAACCCTTTCTGCCCGGTTTTCTTAAACCTTCTCCTGCACATCCTAGGACAGTTTTCATCTGCCTCATGAATTTATTCAATGAATTCGTTCCCCAATATTGGAATTGCCTCAAATACTAAAAACTACACAACACACATATAACTAAAGTTAGCTTCAATTATAAGATATATCAACAATGAATAAGACTTCAAATTTTAAAACTCACTCACCTCCAAAGGAAAACAGAAACCTGACACAGGCCATAATACACCCTCTTTCTCCACGACCCCTCCAAAATGGCTCATTGTATGGCAAATCGATTTTAGCATGTGATTGAATGATAATCTCCCCCAGGGAAACGATTTACAAAATCTAGATCATTCACCGCTCTTAGACAGAAATCATCGACACCCATAGCATTTTCCCCAGAGTCTTTTGTCTGGCCTACAAAGATGCTTCATCGACACCCATAGCACTTGCCCAGACTTGACCGATCGACCAATGGTCCATCAAATGTTATTTTCGGAACCAAAACCCAGTTTCTTCCGGTTTTCTGTGATTTTTTTTATTCCAATCCAGTTTGTCCCGCTTTAGTTTTCTATTTTCCTATAAATACACTAACTATTCATTATGAGAGACTATCTTTTGTTTTAGCAATTTTTAGGGTCCTTAAGCTTGTTTATTCTGTTTGAACCAAAAAAAGCTTGTTTATTCTAAGTTGTTGGATTTTTTGTTGATTTTCAAGTTATCAATAGTAATTCCTCTTTAAAATCTGCTCTAATCTACGATCTCTAATTATGATTTCACAAAGATCAAACCTCTACCTTTGTGTGATCATGATCATGAGTGAGTAGATCTTTTAGAACTTTGGGCTTGGTAGATTAGGGAGAGAGATGATTGATCTTTGATGTTTAAGGCTCTATTTACATATATCCTTTCTTGTTTAGTGATTATAATGTTAAATTAACCTGGATCATGTTAATTCTAGATATTAGGACTTCTATGCCCAGAAGGTGTTTGATGAAATTTATGAACAAACTATTCAAGAGCTTTGCATTCCTTGGCAATGGAAATTGATGATTAGGGTGCTTAGTGGTACTTAGACTTGGTTATAATGCATGCTTATCTTGTGATTGCCTTTGGAAATTGTTGATGATTACTTGATTAGCATAGGATCTCTATCATGGAAGTGAATTGATTTGCATTAGTGTTCTTAGCCAAAAGATTGTTTTTGATTGTTTGCTTAGACATCTTGGATTGATTAGCTATTTCCCAAATCATTAACTTTGCCCAAGGTTCATTTATTTTATCTTGATTCTAAAACTGTTCTTAGTTGTGTGTTTGATTGCTTTGAGTTTGTTTGTTTGCTTTATTTAAAATTGCTTCTACCTAGTTGTTACATAAAACAAACCCTTTCTTATTAGCTTAGATTAAGCATTCATATGTATTTATAGTGTGTTGATCATGCAAACTGAGGTTCGATAATTTAATTGATAAAAGTACTACATAATCAAAGATTTATGTACTATCTTCTTCGAGAAAAAATTGTTACATGGTTTATATACAAAACTCACTAAACCGAGACTATGCTAAAGAGTTTTACAAATACATACAGTACATTAAACAAGACTTAACCGAAGAGCATTGCTATATTATTTGAAGCTGCTATGTATTATATATTTGTTTTGCAATTACCACTAAAATTTTGGGTGGCCATTTTTGCATCTTTAAATATCAACCCATACACATCTTCTCAGTTCGGAGGAACTCAACGAATATACTTATTTATTTATTTTGAAATATAGAAAAGACTATAGGGAAATTTTGGATAACCATTAGTTAGATTTTACGATTTTAAATAGCAATTTATCTGAATTTTGTTAACTGGAAAGAATTTTTATAGATTGATTGGAATTGAAAACATTATTATAGCCTATAGTATGAATAAATTGATATAAACACCACTATATACTATAGAATATAGATTGAAAGAACTTAAGAAAACAAAGAATATCTCTCTTTATTGGTTTAAGAAAACTGACTCAAAAACTTAAACTTCTCAAGCTCTCAATCTCTCATTACAAGCCATGACTCGGCATCTTAATTTATAGAGAATACTAATCCTAATCCTAGAGGGAACTACTAAGATTTAGATAACTCCTATAAATCTTTAGTCATCTTTATCCCTTTAAACAATAGGATTAGTTTAACTTATAACTCAAGTCATCTTATTCAAGCTTATGCCAACATTCTCCCCTATAAGCTTAAACACTTCACTTGACACATCTTGAACTCCTAGAAGATCTCTCATCTCCTTGAACTTGATCCTACCAAGAGCTTTGGTTAGAATGTCATCCTTCTGTTCTTCACCAGAAATGTGGTCCACCTCCACTTGCTCATTCTCTATACATTCACGTATAAAATGATACCTCTTGTGAATATGCTTACTGCGGCCATGGAAGACAGGATTCCTAGTGAGTGCTATTGCTGACTTGTTGTCCAGTAGAATTGAAACTTTCTTGCACGGCTGTAACGCCCCCGAACCGTCCTAGGACCACAAAGGCCATCGGACAGCCACGGGACGCCACTTGCAGAATTGCGCCGAGGTGGTCCGGCCGAGGGACGGAAGCTGCAGACTTCCCGACCGATCCTCCCTAGCACAATCCCACCCGCAACCGAGGTTACTTAGGCTTTTCAACCCTCGCGGCCTGGTGCGTTGTGTCAGCCCGGACAAGGCCGAGTATCAGCTGCAACTTGCCATGTTTTCCTGAAAACCGTATACATTACTTTAATAAAATAATTCATCGCAAATAAATCATTAAAGCAATATATAAAGATAGTCGGAAAACTATACGCTTATTCGTTTAGGAAAACATAGGGTTTTACAAGAAACACAAGAAAACCCTATCCGGTACCCTAACGTTTGCTCCGGCTCTAGACTCACTTAGGCTTCCCTGCAAAACCACAACAACTGAGACATGAGTAATCTAAGATTACTCAGTGAGCCTGGGTACCCCTTTTTAATATCCTAAACAGGATTCTATTTCCCAACCCGACTACCCCGGTAATCAAAGAAAACAAGCAAGCTAAACAACTAGCAAATTATCAAAGCATCACAGCCGAAAGCAATAGCGGAAGCAAAAGAAAACACAATCAACAAGAGAGGTTAGATCAACGCGACTCGACTCGACGCTCTAAACTCTCCACGCGCAACATAGGACGACTAAAGCTTACTTTAGACTCTTCACCTATACGCAACTTGCAAGGACAACTAGGATAAACAAGGGATACTTGAACTACCCTAAACTCCTTGACCGTGCAATCCAACAAGACGCCTAGAATACAACAAGGATCACTTGAAATATCCTAGACTCTCTTTTTCCCTCAACACGCAACTCGCAACTTGCAAAGACGACTAGACATAAACAAGGGACACTTGTATACTCTAGACTCTTTACACCTAGGGCCCTTCGATATTCTGTTCCGTTCCATCCCCTTCTCCATGCTGAGACCACAAAGGTCACCAACACGAACCCACCTTCAAGCCACATCGTCATGTAGCGGTCACGCTGGTAGCTAGCCAGCCGTGACAATGTCCCCGCGTGAGTGGTCGTCGGGAACTCACGCGTGACATATATTTTTGGAACCAGAAATATCGACTCACTACACTAGCTACGACTCAAGAACACATTCAAGAGACTAGCTAAAACAACCTCACAAGAATAATTCAAGCAACAATTTATCTAGCACGCATGCAAGAAATCGAGCAAGAATAAAACATGCAATAATCACACAAGAAGCGAGATAATAAATCAAGCAACTTAGGATTATTGTATACGCATGCAAGCAACCACACAAGAAAACCAACATGGAATAATCAACAAGAAGCAAGAAAATAAATCAAGCGACTTAAGATTATTCTAAATGCATGCAACCCTATAGGAAACTTAAGCAAAGATTATGCAACAAGTCCTAATAAGCATGCAACCAATACAAAATTTACCCCTTTAAATTCTAAGTCCAGAACAACATGCAACCTAACCGATTTACTCATTTAAATCCCCAAGGTTTATTTAAGCATGTTCTAACCTCGATTAAAATTATGCAAAACAATGCAAAATACTTAATCTTCTCTTGTGCATGCATCCGGTTTTAACAAGAATTATCAAGCAAAACTAGGTTCTATCATGCATGCGATCCTTAACCAAATTTTAAGTCCCATTTACTTAAAATATAACCAACTCAACATGCATGATGATTCAAGTTAGATGTGTATCTACACATTTCACTAAGATGAATCCTACTAGGCATGCAATCAATTTAAACCAACACTACATGCATGCACCCTACATGCATTACCGCAGACTCACCTCTCGCGTATCGACGATGATTACCCAGACTCACGGCACCACACGATCAGACGGTCTCCGCTTGACACTCCTCCGCTCCTTCAACCGTTCTCGTTCTCGGCTTACTCAGTCCAACCACGTCTCTCTCCCAAGAGTTTCTTCGATAGAGGCTCCTTCCTCTTCGACAGCTTGATCTCGACACCACCTCCGTGTTTTCTCGATGATCACTTGATAACAACTCCGCTTCTTCGCCTAAGATTACTTCGGCAGCAACTCCTTCTTTTATGCGACTATCTCTCTCTCGGCGATCTCTCCTTTGTTTCTCTCTTTAACTTTGAGAGGAAACAAAACTCTAAGTGTTTGAGTGTTTAGTGAGATGAGAGGAAAATGAGAAACTTTGATAATGAGCTTCACTTCCTCTATTTATAGGCTCGAATTCTCCTCCTCTCCTTAGTGCAAATCGACATGTGTTTTCTCCTTTTCTTGTTTATGCGACAAGTGCCTCTCCATCCAATCAAAGCTCGCCAATTAGCTTCCTAATCCTTCTCTATTAGTGCATAAAACTCCTCCTCATTAGTGCATGTCTCCTCTTTTATTAGTGCATGTCGCTAATCTCCACATAATTTTATAAGGCAATTGTGTGACTTGGCTCAATGTGGTTCTCTTCTTCTCCTTAAGTCTTCTAGGTGAAAATTAGTGAGACTTGGCCACCTTTACACCACTTCTTCCTTAAACGCCTTGATTAAGCTTAATCTTCCACTAACTTTCTTAATCTTCCTGAATTTTTAATTCTCCCACTAACTCCTTTCTTAATGTCGCATGACTTGGCCTAATTTGATCCACTTCTTCTCCTTGGTGTAAAATTGCATGACTTGGCCTCCTTAAACACCACTTCTTCCTTGGAATTAATTTTCCATTAATCCCACTAAGCCTTCTTGAAATTAATCTCCCACTTATCTTGATTCTTATTGGCCGAAATTTTGAGAAAATAATAATTTTTCCCAAAACACTCCATCCTTTGCCTAACACCTTCGATGTTTCCTTCTGGCATTCTTTGATGCATTCAGACCAGTTCCTTGATAGCTCGGTCAATGGCTATCGGTCCTCCCGTCCAATGGTTAGTCGTTAACGTTCCTCTTGATACGTTTTCTCGGCAACCTTTTTCGACTCCTCGACTAATTTTTCTCGACTCCTCGATCATCTTTAGGGTCTTGGCCATACTCCCGGTCACTCCGTCTTGGTTTGGTCATTTTTCGACTCTTGACTTTTTCCTCGGACTTCTTCTGGTCGTTCTTCTTTGTTTTACATCTTCTTTCTTTTCAAGTCTTTTCCGGCCCATTTCCTCAATCTTTTATTTTGAGATTTTTACTCTGGGTGAGGGTCATTACAACGGCTGTCCATTAACCTCCCCTAGAATCTCTTGTAACCAGATAGCCTGTTTTGCTGCCTCCGTAGCAGCCATAAATTCAGCCTCACATGATAACAAAGCCACTATATCAAACTTCTGAGAACACCACGTAATAGGACTCTCATTCAGATAGAAAACATGTCCTCCTGTACTTCTACCATCATCCTCATCCACGTTGTGACTACTGTCACTAAAACAAACCAGTTGAGCACCCTTCCTTCGCTTATAAACAAGACCATAAGACCGAGTCCCTTGCAAATATCTCAATATCTGCTTCAAAGCAACACCGTGAGACTCCTTAGGATCATGCATGTAACGGCTAAGGACACCAACAGAGTATGCGAGGTCAGGACGAGTCTGAATCAAATAGCGAAGGCAGCCTATCTTGCGACGATACTCTTTAACATCAATACTCTTCTCAGCTTGAGCTTTAGAAAATTTAACGCCAAAATCCATAGGTATATGAACTGCATTACACTTCTCCATGCCATTCTCAATTAGAATTCTGTCTGCATATCTTTCTTGCTTTAAGATAATACCACCATCCGTTTGTATGACCTCAATGCCAAGATAGTATGTCAACTTGCCTAAGTCACTCATATCAAAATTCAATGACATTCGCCTTTTAAACTCAAGAATCACTTCAAGACTCGAACCAGTCACAAGAAGATCATCACTACCACAATAAGACAGTGTTCCTTCTCTTGTTTGTGAAACATAGAAGGTTCTTTAGAACACTTCACAAAGTTAAGCTCCTTGAGAATCTGATTAAGCTTATTGTTCCAAGCTCTAGGTGCTTGCCTAAGCCCATATAGGGCTTTATTCAGCTTGTAAACCTTGTCTTCACTTCCTAGAATAGCAAAACCTTCTGGCTGTCGAACATAAACATTCGCTTTCAACTCCCCATGAAGGAATGCAGTCTTTACATCAAGGTGATGTAACTCCCATCCATTAGTGGCGGCTAAGGCGATAATAAACCGTATTGTTTCAATGCGTGCTACAGGAGCACACACTTCATCGAAATCAATACCATGGCGTTGAACATACCCCTTCGCCACAAGGCGTGCCTTGTGCTTATTGATGCTTCCGTCGCTATTTCTTTTAACTTTAAACACCCACTTAAATCCAATAGGTTTGACTCCTTGAGGAAGATCAACCAGACTCCATGTATTATTCTTGTTAATTGACGATATCTCTTCTTCATAAGCTTCTAACCAGACTTTCTCACTTTTAGCTTCATTGAAATCCCAAGGTTCCTCATTGATTGTAAAGAGCAAACGTTCAATCTCAGTTTCTGCAAAAAGTTTGTAGTCGTCCAAATAACTTGGTTTCCTTGTTAACCTTGTTGACTTTCGCAGCTCTTGTGCACGACTTTGCTCCTCTAACTCCTCATAACTATCTTGTTCAACCACAGTTTCAGTATCATAAGGCTCATCTCGCTTTATCTCTTTATCAGCAATACGACTCTGTTCTTGGATACTCTGTTCTCGAGTGCTCTGTTCTCGAGTGCTCTGTTCTCGAGTGCTCTGTTCTCGAGTGCTCTGTTCTCGAGTGGTCCCTGTCTCTTCTTGAATCTCTATTTCGCGTAAACCATTATTGCCAAAAGATCCGAAAATCAGATTAAAGGTTCCTGAACCATCGTTTTCTTCGTTACCAGTGCTACACCACTTCCAGCTCATTTCCTCATCAAAAACAACATCCCGGCTTACTATTATTCTCCGACTGACTGGATCTAACAAACGGTAAGCCTTTGATCCTGGCTCTGTCCCTAGATGAACAAGCATCCGAGTTCTATCATCAAGCTTCTTTAGATGTTGATTTTCGGTCTTCGCGTAACTTACACAACCGAACACTCGATGATAATGCACGAGGTTGTATACCTTAATGAGCGTAAGGTGAAACCAAACGAATTTAATTACCGACCTGCAGAAGTAGACTCTCTTGAATGGATTGAAACAGGACAGCTCTAGCCATATCATTCTTGTCTATATCTTCTGCAGGTCGGTAATCTTAATGAGTGTAAGGAGATGTTCCACACTTGGCTTCTTACCTTTAAAGGCTTCGTATGGGGTTTGATTCACAAGTGTTCTGGTAGCTACTCGATTTATCAAGTAGGTTGCATGTCTGTTGGCTTCACCCCATAAGTAGTTAGGCAGATTCATATGTTTCAAAAGGCTCCTTGTCATCTCCATCATAGTTCGGTTCCGTCTTTCAACAACACCGTTTTGCTGAGGCGTATAGGGTGCGGTTAGCTGTCTTTTGATTCCAGATTCTTCACAAAAGCTTTGAAACTCCTTTGATAAGAACTCACCACCTCTGTCAGTTCTGAAATTCTTGATTGTCATGTCTGTCTCTTGCTCAACTCCTACTTTGAAGTTCTTAAATTTTTTGAAGGCTTCGCTTTTCTCTTTCAAGAGAAAAGACCACATGTCGCGAGAGCAGTCATCTATGAGAACGAAGACATATCGATTTCTAGCTATTGTAGACGGGGTAATAGGGCCACAAAGATCCCCATAAACAAGCTCTAGTACCTGAAATGCGCGGAAGGATGTTGACTGTGGAAAAGTTTTTCTCGCATGTTTTCCAAGTAGGCAAGATGCACACACTTCCTTCTCAACTTCAATATTTGGCATTCCTGAAACTAGTTTATGTTTTATCATTGTCTTCATGCTATCACTTCCAATGTGTCCCAGTCGTGAATGCCACTTGCTTGAAATGTCTGAAGATATAAGCTGCAGACACCTAGTGTTTTCTGTTTCCATGGGCACTTTATACAAACGATTTCTGGACCTAGTAGCTTTTACCAGCAGTCTCCCATCCTGATCTCGTAGTGTCAAGATATCACCTCTCATATGAACATCACAGCCGGACTCTGTTGCCTGTCCTAAACTTATGATATTGCTTCTTAAGTCCGGTATAAAGTATACATCCGCTGAAACCTTGCGTTCACCGTTCTTGGTAACAAAAAGAATTGATCCTTTGCCTTTTATATCTATGCATGAATCATCTCCAAATCTGACCTTTCCTGTGACTGTCTCATCAAGTTTTGAGAAGTAAGATCGATTACCAGACATGTGGTTACTTGCTCCATTGTCCAAGTACCACACCCTGTTACTATCAGTTTGAGTATTAAACTCGTTTGGTTTCACCTAATGCTAATTAAGGTATACAACCTCGTGCATCATCAATGCTTCGGCTGTTTGTGTATCCTCTTCTTCATTCTCCTGTATCTCCTACAACTTTAGTAGCCTATCTGGACAGTTAGACGCGTAATGTTCAATTTTATCACAATGATAACAAGTTACTCTGGATGCATCCCTTTCTTGTTTCTGTCCATCGTTGTAGAGACCACGTCCTCCTCGTCCTCTACCACGACCGTAGAATCTGCCTCCTTGATTTCGGCCTCCTTGATTTCGGCCTCTGCCCCTTCCTGCATTGTAGCTGTCTTGAAAGGTTTGTTGTTCACTTTTTGCATACATGAGTTTCCCTTGATCTTCATGTAGAGCTTCTTCTTCACCACTGATTCTTTCTTCATATGCCTTTAAACGTCCAACAACATCCTCGAATGGTATAGTGTTTAGGTCCAGCACTTGTTCAAGAGCAGCGACAATGTGAATGAACTTCCTCCGTGGTAAACTGTTAAGAAACTTCTTAACAAGCTTTGGTTCTTCGATATTTTCTCTTAAAGATGCTGATTTTGTTGAGAGTTCCGACAGTCTTCCAACAAAATCATCAATTGTGTCGGATTCCTTCATCTTGATTCTATCAAATTCAGCTATCAAAGTTTGTAGCCTTGCTTCCTTAACTCTTTCAGCTCCAATGTGTCTAGTTTGTATTGCATCCCAAACTCCTTTTGCAGTCTTAAGATTACCGACCTGCAGAAGTAGACTCTCTGGAATGGATTGAAACAGGACAGCTCTAGCCATATCATTCTTGTCTATATCTTCCTCCCCTAATTCAATAGTTTCCCAAACTTTGTTAACTTTCAGTGCCACGGTCATTCGCATCGCCCATACGGTATAGTTAGCAGTGGTCAGCATAGGGCATTGGATTGAGGACGGGCCATTCTCCTTAGATTTGCTAGCTGGATTTGCAGGTATTATCTCACTCATATTGAACACACGAAACGGATTCTTCTCTCTTCTTCTTTATCTCTTCGAGAATAATCAAAAACAAAGATCTTTAGCTCTGATACCAAATATAGAATATAGATTGAAAGAACTTAAGAAAACAAAGAATATCTCTCTTTATTGGTTTAAGAAAACAGACTCAAAAACTTAAACTTCTCAAGCTCTCAATCTCTCATTACAAGCCATGACTCGGCATCTTAATTTATAAAGAATACTAATCCTAATCCTAGAGGGAACTACTAAGATTTAGATAACTCCTAAATCTTTAGTCATCCTTATCCCTTTAAACAATAGGATTAGTTTAACTTATAACTCAAGTCATCTTATTCACGCTTATGCCAACATATACTACAATGGCCTTGTTCATTTCATCATTTAGGATTTACATCTAAATGATCTATTTAAATGATACATCTAAATGATTCATCTCAATGTCAAATGATCCAACAAAGAAAACAAAAAAATAGTTTATTTGAATGATGCATCTAAATGCAAATGAGTTCGTTTCGTTTATTTACATTCTCATCTAAATAGATTTCTCATCTAAATAGATTTGAATAGAAAATGAGTAATATGCCAATGTTTTGATCTAGTAGTTTTTTAATCTTAATTTCAACCATATTCATTTTAATTACTGATCTAAAATATATATGAATTTTTTTAATTCAGTACCAAACAAAAATTCTGAAAATCCTAATATCAATATTATTATTTTTGGAATTTATAAATTTTAATTTCATGAAATTTTGTTGCGCTTTTGACAAAAATGTAATTTTTGCATTTTAGTGGGAAAATGTAAATTTTTTCGTTGGAATTTACGATTATAGCAAAAATGTGAATTTACGATTTTAGCAGAATAATTGTGATTTTACGATTTTGCAGGGTGCAGTTTTGGAGGAAAATTATGATTTTACGGTATTGTTGAAAAATGAATGTTATTAACTTTGTATATTTTGTATAGTCTCATCCGTGTAAGAATTAGGAATTCCTTTTCGAACTTTCTATATATTATTAACTTTCTTTTCAATTTGAAAAGTTCTAACATACATAAATTTCAACTATTATTTTGATTATAATATAACATATGATTTAAAAGACTATCACTTTTTATTTCGCCGACGACCTTGAAGCTCTAGTCACAGCTTTGCCATTTTCATTTTTTTTTTTTTTTTGGTTACCAATACACATTTTCTCAGTTTGGAAGTCAATTCATTAATACCTATTTTGTCAGTTTGAAAGTCAACTCCGTTTTGTCTAGGCTTCTTTATAGTATTATAACGTACGCGGCTCGTCAAAAAATTCATCGTATGCCCAAGACTTCGACAATGGATAGAAGGACATTGTTTCCGATATTAATTATTTCATTAGTAAATTGAAGTCATTAGTCATGTATGATTTCGAAGGACCAGATCAGAAGATAAGGAATTTTTTTATGATAAGGAATTTTATGTAGGCTGTAGCCTGTAGCAAGTACGTGGAAGCCTACGAGGTTTCAAAAATCCTAAGATGGTCAAACAATCCAATGCAAATTGGTGATACGATTCAAATATGGAATCTTCATTGTTAATTTTATTACCTTAAAAATATTACTCTTTTAAAAATGTCTAAAATTGTATTTTATTTATTTTGGAATCTTCCATTGATCATTTTAACACTGTAAACTTTTAAAATCTCTAGTTTCCATTGACAATTTAAATCCTCAATACTGTATTAGTCTTTTTCTTTTGGAATCTTCCACTGATAATTTTAAAAACTATCATTTGTCATCATAAAAAAATACTACAGTTTTTAATAAATAATTAACAAATTGGTTGGCCTCTTAATATGCCTACAATCATCACTATTCACCTTAATTTTGAAAGTGATGTGAAACATGAATTGAATACCAATACAGTAAAACCTCTATAAATTAATAAAGTCTGAACCATGAAATTTTATTAATTTATAGAAGTTTTAATTTATCGATAAATTAATAAATATTAATTTATAGAGAAACTTTCCAAATTTGGTAAAAAAAATATTAAAAATAATATTTAATCTTTAAAACTAATATTTTTATAAAATCAATTATAATGAAAATAACGAATATTATGTTTTGAAGATAACACTCAAAGATTTTTATATAGTAAAAATATTAAAAATAAACTCTAATAAAAATTAATCTGTAGATATATACATATATTTAGATAATTTTATATAATTATTAATTTATATTATTGATGGGACCATATATTTACAAAGGAGTTTCAAAAAAATTATTATTTTATTATATTATCGAATAGTGTCCAAAATTACACTAGTCCCAACTTGGGACCAAAGAAATTTATTAATTTATAGAGATTATTAATATAAAGAGTATTAATTTATAGAGGTTCTACTGTATATTAGATAGTTCAAGTAAAATTGTATTCTCATTATGGGGCAGATCTTTTTTTTTTGTCAAACCATTTTCCATTAATTAAAATAACTCAGGTCTCTCCGGTTCGGTTACAGTCAACCGGTTTGGAGAAGAAATTACAGATACATTAAGTAAAGCAATTGAAAGAGGTAAAAGGGAAGATAAAGAGTTTTTCACAATCTCGTCCACTTGTCGATTCTTCTCTCGAGGAACAAAGGTGAAGGAAATTTCCTCAAAACTCGAGCTACTACAAGGATGTTGTAACGCCCGCGTCCCGCGATTCTAAAGGGGGGCAATTTATTTTAAGGAAATCGATAGCTAAAGGAGCTCAAGTAGCTAAGCTACTAGCTCAACCAGCTGGAATATGAGCTTAACGAGCTCCGTTAGCTCGATGAACAAGTTAAGTCAGCTGCGGACAGCTCTCGGACAGCTAGAGTCAGCTCGACCAGCTGCCAGGAAGCTCGACCGAGCTCGGCCAGCTGGACGGTAGTGAACAGTGAACGAGTCAGCTGGGAGCTCGGAGCTCGGTCTTCGGATGCGGTGACGAACGGGTATGGACGAACAGTCGTGACCGAACAGGCACGACCGAACAGGCACGACCGGACAGGCGTGACCGAACAGGCACGACCGGACAGGCGTGACCGAACAGGCACGACCGGACAGGCGTGACCAAACAGGCACGACCGGACAGGCATGACCAAAGCGTCATGACCGAACAGGCATGACCAAAGCGGCATGACCGAACCGAGATGAATGATCGGTTATGGCCGAATAGGCACAGCCGGACAGGCACAGCCGAAAGTACATGATCGAACGGTAGCAATCGAAGGGTCTCGACGATAGGCACCTTTTTGGGCCTAGACTTCGGCCAGACCCTATAAATAGAGGGCGTTGGCTTCATTTTCACAGAACCATCATCCTTCCATCGTCCATCTAAGCCTAAGAAGAAAAGGGGGTGCGGCTCGGCGAGTACGTCGATACTCTTCCAAACTGATGCGCACGCTACTTCTCTATCGACGGTACGATGAGACGAGCGACGGATCGGCAATCGGGCCGAACCGACCGAAGGATAAGCGGCAGTTCGGCCATGGAGTCGGACTGATTGCAGGATGATCGACGGTTCGATCATGGAATCGGACCGATCGAAAGGTCATCGACGATCCACTTCAATGGACGGATCGATCGAGGGTTGATCGGTAATCCAATCGCTAGTGGGATCAGGCGATCAAAGGATCGACGATACGAGCCGTAGGTTGGATTGATCAGTCGGGTGGTCGGCAAGTCCGTCGGAAGTATCGGCCTGGTCGAAGGTCGATTGGCGATTCGATTATGGGGTCGGATCGTTCGATTGGACCTGGCTCTGATACCAAGACCGACAAGTCGACTGAGGTATCGAGGTATGACCGATAGGTCAGCGGACGGTAAAGTCCGGTATCAAGCTTCAGACACGAGTGGAACGGGAAGCCGACAGCGCAACCGATCACTTTGAACCGAAGGGACTATAAGTCCCCATCCCTAATCTGTGCAGGCATGTGGGGTTGGTTGGTTGTATGGCTAAGCACAAAGGGATGGGTTAAGGTTAAATGATATTCCGCTGCGTCTAAAGGTCCTCAAGTCAAGGCCGCGAGCCAAAGCTAAGTGGACAAGTTAATGGTATTCGGCCAGGGATAGGGCCGAATGGAAGCCGTGACCGCGGACGCTGGGATGTCCGGGTCGGGGTCTTTCAGATGTCGTTGAGAATCCCATGGATTTCCTTCAAAGGAAGATCCGAATTTATCGCGTTGATCAACTACTGTGAATCAGAGGCGACTAAAAGTTTATGGTAGTCCAGATCGGAAGCTTGTTGGATCGCAAGGAGCATGGCAATCGCTTCCGCCATCGGAGGAGATCGTATGTGATGAGAGTTAGCCTTTCCGTATCTCTCTGGTATCAGGGGGTTTCCATTAAATATCCAGCCAAAACCGGCACTCTGAGAGTCTTCTCTCCATGCCGCGTCCCTGAAGCAACGAACCGTATTGGAATCCACTTCCCCTCCTTCCTGAGGGATTGGGATATGCATCGTCGGGTTTTTTGGGGTTTGGTTAAGGATCCATTCACGTGTCTGGCTGATAGCTTGGGTTAATGCTTCTGATGGGTTGATAGCTTTTTTCTCAAAGATAAGCTTATTCCTGCTGGTCCAAATAGTCCAGAGGATCCATGCTCCAAAAGCCCCATCATTTAGACCCGTTGGGGGGGGGTAAACAGATAAGTTTTTGAGATCCCTCAATCCCTAATCGTAAGTTTGATATACCTGGTATATTCAAATGATGTTTTACCAGTGCTTGACTCCACATCTGTTTTGCAAAGTTGCAGTGAAAGAATAGGTGGAGTTGGGTTTCATCTTGTCCGCAGAAAGGGCAAACAGCCGTCAAATTGATTCCACGGCTGCGAAGATTGGCTCCCGTTGGCAGTGCATTTTTCAACAGCTTCCATAGAAATAATTTGATGTTGGGAAGGCACGCCAAGTTCCATACCTCTTTTTCCCAGTTAAAGTCGTCCAGTCCATCATTATGGTTTATCTTTTTGGAAGACTCCATAGAGGCAGCCTGATAGCCCGATTTTGATGTATATTCACCCGACTTTGTAAGTAGCCAGATGTACTGATCTACTGCACCAAACTTGCTTGGTCTGATGGACATGACATTTTCAGGTAAGATCTGCCTCACCTTATCCACTATCCAGGTCTTAGTGTCCGGGCAAATAAGGTCTGACACCATCATAGATTGTGTTTGCTCAGTGGGAGGTCCAAATGGGGTGGTTGGGGAGACGACTGACAGCCAGGGATCATACCACACAGGGGTCGTCGTTCCAGAGCCTACTGCTATTCCCAGGTGTCGTCTTAAGAGGTCTCTTCCAATGCATATTCCTCTCCACCCATGTGACGTAGAGGGAGAAGCTATACATTCCAAGAAAGGGGTGTATTTGCAATATTTTCCAAGCAATACTCTCGCCAGGAGACAGGTTGGATTGGTTAGGATTCGCCAGCTGAATTTGGCCAGAAGCGCATCATTAAAGTCAGGTATATCACGAAAACCTAATCCTCCATCTTTCTTGGTATTTGTCATTTTATTCCAAGCTACCAACACATCTTTTTGTTTCCCTTAGGGTCATCCCACCAGAATCTCATGAGGGCCGATTGGATCCTTTTGCAGAGGGAGCCAGGTAATTTGAAGAATGACATTGCATATGTAGGCATGGAGGCAAGCACCGACTTCGGCATGGTATTCTTCCCAGCAGGGGAAAGAGATCTATTAGACCAGCTTTTTGAGCGTTGCCTTATCCTATCAATAATGGTATTGAACATATCACGCTTTTTCCGACCAAACAGCTCCGGTAATCCAAGGTATTTTCCAAGTCCACCAGCTTGTCTCACACCTAGGATCTGTAGAGCCTCATTCCGTATAGAGTCACTAGTATTTGCCGAGAAAGTGACTGCAGATTTGTTTTTGTTTATCATTTGACCCGAGGCTTTTTCATATTTGAGCAGGATCCTTTTTAGCTTAATGCAGGATTGTTTGTCAGATCGACAGAAGAACATAGTGTCGTCTGCAAATAATAAATGGTTCACTCTGGGAATGTGTATCGACACTCTGATCCATGGTAGTATGTGTTTCTGCTGAGCTTTGTTGCATAGACCGGAGAGGACCTCGCTGCAGAGAATGAACACATAGGGCGAGAGGGGGTCTCCTTGGCGGATCCCTCTTTGTGGTTGGAATCTCCCTTGAGCAGAACCATTGAGAAGGTAAGAGTAGGATACTGTTGAGATACACAACATAATTCAGTTTATCCATGTTTGATGGAAACCCATTCTTTCCATAACCAGGCTGATAAATTCTCATTCAATGTGATCTTAGGCTTTACTCATGTCTGTCTTCACAGCCATAAACCCTCGAACTGTGGCTCCAGAGGTCTTAAGGTAATGAAGATTTTCACGTGTTATCAATACATTGTCAGTTATAGCCCTTTTAGGAACGAAGGCTGATAGGTTCTCTGATATAATGACTTGCAGGATAGGTTGCAGTCTTTTTGCCATTAACTTGGAGATGATCTTGTAGAAGACTACGCAGAGAGCAATTGGACGGTAATCAGCCATTTTCTGTGGACTCAATATTTTTGGTATGAGCCTAACATGGGTTTCATTGAATTTTGTTGGTGAAGTGTTGTTTAGGAAGAAACTTTGGATCTCAAGCACGATTTTTGGCCCTACTGTACTCCAATTAGATTGGAAGAAGCTGCCTGAGAAACCATCTGGTCCAGGGGCTTTATCAGGGTGGATATCGAAGTAGGCTACTTTTATTTCTTCTGGTGTCGGGATAGTAATGAGGGACCGGTTCATTTCAGGGCTCACGCATGGATCAATGGCTTCCCATACAGTGGATGCTCTATCTCCTTCCTCAGAGGTAAATAGTTTTTGAAAGTATTCAGTAATGACCTTAAGGATCTCTTCTTCTTTGTATGAGGGAACACCATTATCATCTTCGATAACAGAGAATTTGTTTACTGCTTGTCTACCTCGAGTTATAGCATGGAAGTACCCAGTATTTTTATCACCAAGAGGTAACCACATTTGTCTACTCCTTTGTTTCCAGTATTCTTCCTCAGCCTGATACGCTTTCAAGAGGTTACAATTGATGGTAGAAATCAAGGTAGAATCTGGATTTTGGCTAGACATAGCTTCTTCCAGTTGACTGCGTTGAAGTTCGATCTCCTTCTGGCTTTGTTGGTACTTTGTTCGCGACCAAGTAATGATTGGTTGTCTGCATCGAGAAAGTTTACACAGAACTTTCTCTTCTTCATCAGAATCCCAAGCAGTAGATATGATCTCCTTAATTTTCGGATTCTCCCTTAGTCGTCGATCATATCTCAACAGCCCTTTCTTCTTCTTTTTTGTCAGGTCCAGATAGGTAAGAAGGGGTCTATGATCGGAACCTTCAAAGCACAAATAGTCACTCCTACTAGATGGATATGCTTCAGCCCAGTAGCTGTTGGACATAGCTCTATCAAGACGACAATGTACTATGTGATCATGTCGTTTGCCTCTCCAAGAGAGAAAATTGCCATAGTGTCGGAGGTCAACTAGATCGCACTCCGCCATAAAGGAGCGAATATCAACAAAGGTACCCTCGTGTCTCTCAAGGCCTCCTTGTTTCTCCGAAGTATCTATTATATCATTAAAGTCTCCTGTCAGGAACCAAGGGGATTCTCTGGTAATACGAAAGGTAGTAAGTTCATCCCATATAGCTTTTCTTTTTGATCTATCTGGTTCGCCATAGATAAATGTTGAGAAAAAGGACTTTCCTTCCGATGTGACACAAGTGTCAATATAATCATTGCAAGCATTAATGATGTTAATCTCAACATGATGTTTCCACAGTAGGGAAAGGCTTCCACCCCCCGGACTGTGAGGAGGGACAAAGATGTAATGGGGATAGTTCATCCACTGAAGGGACGACAGGACCTTCTCATCACTATTCTTAGTGTCCATGAGGAATAGAATGTCAGGTGAGATACTGGAGTGCATCTCACGGAAGCGCCGGCCTGTTGTGGGATTCCCCAACCCACAACAGTTCCAGCTCAGTATTTTTAAGGAAGAGGATTTGGTGGATTGGGAAAATCCACCTTCTTCTTTACTGACGCTGGTATGATGGTTTGCATAGGAGGATCTCCACTGCTTCTTGCATTCTGAGCTGAGATCGTTTCCTTACCAGTGCCTCTGCGACTTGAGCTGGGTAGGTTTGCTTTTAGGTTGCTCTTCCTTTGAGTTTGTGTTTTCTCTGGAGACCCGTTTGCCAAATTTCGTTTTTGACTCTTTGCTCCTACTAACCGTAGACATGTCTTACCAGTAGTTTTTGCAACAGGTGGTCTACCTCTACCCCTTTTGTGTTTTGGGTAGAGGTTTCAGTGTGTTCCAGAGTTTGTTCACGGGTCAAAGAAGTATTCTCTCTTTGGGGGTCATCCGGAGGCAGCTCTTGTGAGAAGACTGTCGGGGACTGGATGATGCTCTCTCTAGCAGCTTGAATAAGTCTGTCTGCAGTGTCCGACATCAGGTTCTTAGCTTCTCCTTGAAGAACTCTTTGCTTTCTAGCTGCACTCTCAGTGGGGTCTGGTACTGTAAGATATTGTATAGTGACTTCCCTCAACTCGTTCATAACTTGATCTTTGGTAGGTATACTTTCAGGTAGAACATTATGAGTAGGTTGTGCTAATGGATGTGGAAGGCTTCCTATCGGTGGTGGAGGAGGTGGAGTAACCGGGTCCAGGGCATCAAACTCTCTTTCTAGAGGTGGTCATCGCGGTCTGGAGGAATCAGATCTTTCCAACGTTTCTCCACCTCCCGGGATGATTTTCTCTCTCCATTGCATGGTGGAGGTCTTATCTCTCTGGTGACCTCTTGGGGGAAGGCTTGCTTGTTCTGACCGCCTACTTGAGGATTGTCTTGAATAAGGATGGCTTCTTTCTCTATCCGCCACTCTTCTTCGGTTCAGGTGGTGATGGTTCTGATTAGGATAGCGAGGCAGATAGCTATTGATCTGAGCCCCAGAGATAGAGCGACTGTTGTGGTGTTCCTGTCCATTGGGTATGTAATGTCTGGAAGCTGATTGACCATAGGCGGTTGTTGGAGATCTAAAGTTGTCTTCTTGTGTATAATAGTTTCTCCTAACCGTTTGAGAGACAGAGGGCGCAGCCAATGCACTGGTTTTACGGGTACCTTTGTCCAGGAGATGGGTCGGGCAATCTTTCACTTCATGTGTGAGCTTAAAGCAGTGTGAACAGTGGTTCTTCAGATTCTTGTAGTCCAGTATAACCAGAGCATCACTTCCATTGGTAAAGTCCACCATGGTTTCTTTAACAAGAGGCTCGAGTCCATCTATTAGTACTCGGAGTTTAGCGGAATCAGAGGAGATCTCCATTTTCTTTATTACACCAAGTTCTTGGCCAATTACCTCTAACATCTGTGGTTGCCAGTAATGTTTTGGAAGGCCCTGGATTTCAACACAGAAAGGGATCTCGGATGGAAAAGAATCAGAGATAATGGGCTCCCACTTTTGTAAGATAACCATCCACTGGCTATAGTGATAAGGTCTATTATCAAGGACTTTTTGCATATCCTCCTCCACATCAAACCGGAACTGAAAGCATCCCCAACCCAGATCTGCACCAGTGGCCTTGCCTTTTAGGTTCCATCTGCTGATTAAGAAAGGGAACAAAGACCATAACCTCTTAGCTTGTGGGTTTGTTAGTCTTCCCATTAGAGTGAGAGAATTTTCTTCAATAAGGGTGGATGTGTCTAGTTCCAGGGCTCGGATGCGTCTGGGGTGGGGAGGGGAGGAGTTAACCGCAACTTCTTTGCCTTTGAGGTGGTAAGGTATTCTCTTGTCCATGATTTAGGTTTAGACAAATATGGTTGGTGGGTTAAAGCAAGGGGAACTTTGGGTATGATATGGTGGTATGGAAGTTTAACTAGTTTCAAGGGTTTATGCAGAGTTAAAAAAGTTTAAAGCCAACAAAAGATTACGTACCAGAGAGCTGTATCCTTCACCTTCTTGTGCACTAAGCAAGGAGAACAGCCGGAGGGGAGGTTTCCGGGGGAATTCTCACCGTCAACATGCGAAAGGACCGATGGACTTTGTAGAGGCGGGTGAAGGACCGCTTGTTCCTTCCTTTAACAGCTAAAGTGGGTTGGTAAGATGTGGTTTTTTTAAAAGTTCTTTCTGCTTTGGAAAAGCATCGAGATTCGTGCCTGAGAGAGAAAAGTTTCTTTGTTATATTCTCAATCGTTCATAGTTATGGGGCAGATCTATTTATGTTTATCTTTTTACGGGGTGAAAATATAATAATTTTTTATATATTTTACTAATATCTAAAATTTATTCTCTCTGTTAAAAAATTATAAGAGTTTTTAGCTAAAAGCATGCTTTTTAAGAAATAATTTTTAACAAAAAATCAACAAATAAATAGATTAAAACTTGCAACATAAAAAGCCAAATAGAAGAATAATTAAGAATGCAATTGTTCTGTCAACTTCTTGGAGAATAATATTTATCGCTTTCATAATTCACTTAAATATGGATCATTAATAACTTGTTCCAGTACTTCGTTGGGATGAAGTTCTTCTTAATTAGCCATAATACGGTTTGTTTACACTTTACATCAAATTTGTGAAGATTTTTTTTGCTAATGGGTTGAACATCTTTTGATTTGCTTTCTTTTTCTTCAATTTCTTTTTATTTCAGAATTTTTTCTTGTTTAAACATGAAAAGTGGGTTATAATAAGTTTGAAAGATGTTAAGTTAAATGAGAAAAGAGTAATCATGATACAATACCATAAGTACAATTTTTATACTTTTAAAATACTTTGACCAAAATCTTTTTAACGATGGAGTATTATAATTAATTTATCTTAAACTGAATATTTGCATTAAAAACTGAAAATATCTTATATAATGGAACCAAATAACAAAAAACTAAAATAACTTATAATTTGACCGAGGGAGTATACTAGTAAGTATGCATATATTCTTAAATTATAATTTTTTCTTTTCACTCTTTGTTTTTTGTTTATTAAAGTTATCAATTTTTCTCTTATTTATAAGAACACTAGATAAAGACTCATCCGATATGTGGGTTTAAAGTTTTGTAGATAAAATTTAGGGTAATATTAGTGAATGCCACAAATATGGAGAGAAATAAACAAAATACCACAAAAAAATTATTTTTATAGGAAAATGTCAATGGGCCCACAGTTTTGGTAGAATAAAAAGACATAATTACCTTTTTTGGTTTAGATGTAGATAGAAGTAGCCCTGAGACGGAGCCGGATATCCGGGGTTTTTGAGGGTATCCGGATCCGGATCCGTATCCGGCGGATTTACAGTTTTAATATCCGTATCCGGATCCGGTCAAGCCGGATATCCGGATTTCGGATATCCGCAAAAAACTCGGATATCCGCGGATATCCGGATCCGATCAATTTTTTTTATTTTTTTAGTTCTTTCATTTTTTTCTTAGATCTAAACAATTGAGACACCAAATATGGACGAAGATAAAATCTGAATCACTGTGAAAAGATCTGTAGAAAATCAACAAATATGGGAAACCACCACTAAAAGGGAGAGAATGATTTTGGTAAAGGAAGAAGATGATTTTGATGGTGGAGATGTTAGATTTGGTTGCAAAAAGAACACTGTGGTGGTGAAGGAGGATGATTTGGTGCCTTGGTGGTGGAGATGGTCCTTAAGTGGCCGCTGAGATGTGAAACGGAAGAGATGAAGAGAAGCAAAATAATGAATATAGTCGAAATCAAACAGATAAAGAAGATAATGTCGATCAAAGCTCCCTCTTCTATGATATCGCCGGCGGAGAAGTAAAGAGGGAAGGGAAAGGGTTTTTTTTTCTGTTGTCGAGAGATTTAGTTGCTAGGGTTGTGAGTTTTGTGTAGTTTTTGTATTTTTGGGCTTAGCCCAACACAATCTAAAATTATAAGTCCATTATTAATACCAAGTCCAACTATATATTCTAGGATAAAAACGGATCCGGATATCCGGTTATAAAATTTTCTACTATCCGGATCCGGATCCGGATCCGCCCGGATACATAATTTCACTATCCGAATCCGGATCCGGTCTACCCGGATATCCGGTTTTTCGGAGCGGATATGGACGGATCCCGGATCGGATACCGGATACCGGATATTAGGTCTCAGGGCTAGATAGAAGAAGTGAAAAATAGCATGTAATATTTATATTTTACATGTTATATTGAACTAAATAACATTTAACATATAAAAATAGCGTGTTACACGAAAAAGTAACATGTTAAAAAGAGAAATTTTCTAAATATTACTTGTAATTCAAGAAAATAACATGTTCCCAAAAAAATAACGGAAGTTCTAACATGAAAGAAGAGAAAGAGTAAGAAAGAAAGAAGGAGAGAGAGACAAAAAATTATAGAAATTTCCACATGATTGGCATGAGAGAAGAAATAAAAGAAGAGTGAAAGAGGATGTTATTTATGTGAATTAAAAAATGACATGATATTTAAACAAATAACATGTAATATATGTAATGTGTATAAGAGTAATTGTAGATGAAGAGAGAGAAGGCATTGTCACATCAATGGTACTTTCTTAAATATTTTTGGTTTGAATGGTATCCACTAAAATTTATTGTACATTATTTATAATTTTTTTTTTTGCTATAATTATATCAATATACAAATCTTTTATGTATGTTACCATTAAAAGTGTATTTTTTACACCTAGGTATATTGTATGTTACATATATATTATTTACCACCACCTAGAAAATATCAATATGAACAAATTAAACCAACTATTATATGTCTCTTTACTTTCACTTTTGCATAATTTATTTAATCACTAAATTGTTGGCTCAAAAACTTTTTTAATACAAAATAAATTACATCACAAAACTAACCATAGAGAGAACTTCGGTTCCGCCCTCCTCCTTTATAGAGAGAACCTTGCGTCCAACCTCCTCAACCATGGAAAGAACCTTCGCTCCGTCTTCCTCCTTGGGGAGATAACCTTGCGTCCAACCTCCTTTGGGGAGATAAACTTGTGCCAACCTCCTCCACCATATAGAGAACCTCGCCTCAGCCCTCTTCCTGTGTGGAGAGAATATGTTCACGTCTTTTAGCTATCTCAAAGTGGCTTGCTCCAGCAACCAATGAAACTAAAAACTCTTTTCCGACGTCACAAAATCTTTTGATAGTAACTAATGTTAAAATTCCCAATATATTTCATTTAAGTTTCTTTGACACACCATGATGTAGCCTCTATCTCCAAGCTCCCACGGATCTATCAACAACAATTTATGTTTTTCCAATCTATCTATGTTTGTTGTAGGCTTGTGTTTGATTAGCCTATTTTATCCAACCATTAGGTGGATAACCTTCTCCTCTTTATCTCCTTTTGAGACTGAAAGAATGGTAACAATTATGTTTGCACAAAAAAAAAAAGTCTATGACCAACCAATCAAGGTTGAGAAATTAGAAGAAAATTAATTTGACATAATTAATAAAATAATAGAAAATTATAAGCACGTTAATATATGAATCTCAAATAATTCAAAGATGAAAATGTAAATTAAATAAAAAGAAGATGCATATATTAATCTTCCATTTTTTTTTTTGGTTAACATATTAATCTTACATATTCCATACTGAAAATATAAAAATTAGGAGTATATTGGTTTTTAAAAAATAAGGAAAATTTGTCTTCCCATTAAAAAAAATTGACCAATAGAACAAAGTTGAAAGCAATACTTTTGAATAAACTATTTTGTTAGATGAATAATATGAGACGATCTATGTTTATATAGAAGTGGGTATTTACATTTTTTAGAATTAATAATTTTCTGTATATTTTCCGTAAACCCTTTTTTTATGAGAAAATTTATTCCAATGAGCTCACTGCTTTTTTAAAAAAAATTTGCTTCCCACTTTCTTGTAAGACGTACTACCGTTTGACGCTAAAAATGTTTTCTGTTTAGTTGATCTAGTGTTATATAATCTCTGTTGTTATTTTGCATTTGTGTATTCATCCTTTTTTTTTATGCTATTTGTCCCGCAAATTAATAGAAACAATAGAAACAATAATAACACCGTGAGAAATTTGTTAATCCCAAAAACCTTAGTTATTATGTATAAAAACTTTGTTAACACTTCAAAGGCAAAGATTAGTAGTATACATTATGAAATTGAGAAACGAAACAAAATTCAAAGAAACTGTAACATCTCGGTATCCTTATTTTAGAAATTGGCCGGTTTGGTTAAGTTCATACGGCTTAGGACCGATTTTAGGAAGCCCTAAGTTATGGTTTTGTAATGTTTTGGACGCTCTTTTCTCATATTTCGTGGATGCTATTCATTGCTGATGTTGAGGGAAAGAAAGAGAGAGAGAGGGAGAAAAGCTTGTTGTAGTGTGAAGGGGATTTAAGGAGGAAGCAGAATCGTTAGGGTCAAGGAGAAAAACGATTAGACATATCAAATTGGTGTTAAAGGTAACGAAATTTGGTAGAGTTATTCCCATATCTTTCATCATCATGTTTTTTTTTTACAGAAGTGGATTTGGATTTAAACTCGATGAGTTATTGGCAGTTTCATGAGACACATTTTCTCATACGCGAGTTGGGATCATAAAGGATTGTAACTGATATCATGATCTCGTATGGTTTCTGATCCGCACGAGATTTTGTGGGAAGTTTCGTGACGTCTCGGGATATCGTTTCACAAGAGGGATTTGATAGTTAATGGTTGGTTTTGATTTTAGAGATTCGTCTTTGAGACTATTCTTATGTGATGTTTCTGTCCAGTTTGCTTCAAGGTTGCCTTTGGTTGTGTGACTTGTTGTAGGACGTTTGTGGACTGTTTCAAACGTGAGGAGAGTCTCTCCTGGTTATATTTGTTGTTAGAATCAGTTTGTTAAGGTGAGTGTATGACCAACGGCGGACCCAAGTAGAAGCTAGGGGGGTCAACTGACCTAGGTAAAATCTCGAAATACATTGTTTTGCATTTAAATTATTGAAGTTTCAGTAGCTCAGTTGGTTTTCTTCAATGTGTTTGACACCTCCTAACCCAATTTCAATACTCCCATTCTACACCAATAATCTATTTTTCCTGTTTTAAGTATTTAACTGTGTAAAAATAAAATTACTGACCTGCATAAAATTTTCCCCTGGGTTCGCCACTGTGAGTGACCATGAGCTTATCTGAGCGATTGGGTTATATGAATTTTTTTGTGTGATGATATGTAGGTGTAGTGAATGTGTTATTAGGTTATCTGTTCAATGACTGGTTTGTTATGTTTTATTTGTGGTTGTACTCTTGATTTGCTTGTGTCTATAGCTCGTTGATGGGAGGATCGCCTCACTGGGTATTTCTGGTAATACTCACGCATCTCATTGTGTTTCTGGTGCAGGTAATGTGTAGCATGGAATCATGGTGATGAAGAGGAGGATGATCTAGGGTCTCGGTTGTATTATTGGTTATGTTATTTTGTTGTTAGAACTTTGGTTAGGATGCTAGTTTAGTTTATGTTTCCGTTGTGCATTTTGATGTTTGCTTTATATTTATTTAATGTTGGTTAATTGTTTAGGTTGTAATTAAATATTATTGGGTATTTAATTAGATTATTATTAATAAAACGGGTCGGGTTGTTTCAGAAACGATGATGGAAACACATGGTAATATCTAGGAATCTTTTTATATAGTTGATTCGATTAGACAACAAACAAATTGCCTTCGAGACTTGTTCAAGAACAATGATGTGTCAAACAAAAGATTAATAAAAAAACAAAGAAGAAACTTTTACCAAGAAAAACAAAGCTAGTCGAAATTATTTTGTTTGGTAAAAAATTAGTCATCATCTATTTGCTTATATAGAGAGGGTGTATTTACTATCATTTTCTTTTTAGGATTAACAAAAAAAAAATTAGTATAATAAAATTATAATTATCTTATGCATTGTTTTAACATGCTTGAAAACTGTTCGTTAAAATTGACACGTGTCACGATCTGATGAGTTACTAACTTTGATATTTAATCGCTAAATCTGACACGTATTACATGATAAGCACAAATTTACCCTAGAGCTACTCTCTCAAAGATCAATGCAGTACTTAGGGGTCGAATTCCACAAGGACTCAGGACTACACAATAAATTATAGAGTTTTATAATTATGCTAAACAATTTGATTTAAATAAAGAAAAGCAATGCAAAATATTAAATAAAAACTGTTGTAAATTCAATGGATCAAAAAGCTAGGTCTAGGAAATTATTCAGGAATTTATGAAATATTAAATCAGGAAATAAATAGGATTCAAGCAATTAAGAACAGATCTAGAACTCTAAACACTTTTGTAAATTAAATCAGTTCTCACAACAAATAATATCTAAATTTAAAACCAGAAAATCCAAATCTCTTTGTAAAATTTTAGGTTAAAAATCAGCAATCAAATCAGGTTTAGATTTTTCACAAAATTATTAAATCAAATCTCTTTGCAAGAAATAATTTTGCTCATCAAAAGGTTTTATCAGGAAAATCAATTATATACTCATATCAATTTATTTTCCTAAAGTATTAATTCTAGATGGCCAATCAAGGATTAATAATGAAGAACAACCTATGATGAAGATCTAGAAAGATAAAGAATCCTAAATAATCAGATCTAATAATTCATAAAAACCCTATGAAAACCCCTAAACCTAATAAGCAAACTACTCAGACATAATCAATGAAGAACAAAACATAATTCTGAACAATAAGCAATAGATATTAAAAGATTAAGAAGGAGTTTAGAAATTCTTCTCTCAAAGAGTTCAGATCTCTCTTTAATAGCTCTCAAAAATCTCTCAGGGTTGCAGGAAAAATAAAACTTGATAGAATACAACTTAAGGGTTTGGTAAACCTAAAAACACTACTTATATGTCCTAAAACACGTCAGGGACTTGTTTTGCAAATATGGAAAACTTTGGGCAGATTTGTAAAACTTCCAATTTTGTGATTCTTCATCGTCTGAAGAAGGTGTCGATCGATGCCCCAAATCTTGGTGTCGATCGATGCTCATGCTTTGATCCGGGATTTATGCTCCAAAACGATTCAAATTGCTCTATTTTGCTCCTTTCATGCCAAAAACCCTGTAAAGACTCATAAACAATCTATAAACAAATGAGAAAACACTAAAAGACTCCTTATATCATGGTTAAAAACCACAAAAACCATGATATATCATTACAATCTGGTGAATTTTTAACTTTAATTTCTGATCGTTTAAACTAACACGTGTCACGATCTGGTAAGTTACTAATTTTGAGAACCAAACTTTATATAATAAGATGTTTTAGTGGAAGAAAAAAGTTATATATCTAATATTCATATTTCTAAAATTTTAAAATCCTAATTAATCTAATTTCTAGGAATTTATAAAAATCTTCTCATGTATGTTAAAATTAATTATATAAAAATATTGAAAGCGATTAAAACAAACACAAAAAAAACGTTCATGCACACTCAACCATATATACATCTCGAAAACCAATTATCAATGAAAAAGAAAAAAAAAACCATAGGGGGTAGATGCTTTCCATGTTCTCTCAGTGAAATCTTAACATTTACTAAATTTATAAAGAACAGTCGAATTATGGTAAAACAATTGGCTAATCATTTTGCGATGCTATGTATCTAAAGTTATAAACAATGGTTCTCGTCCTAAGTCTTACTCTCTCTCTGTTTTTTTATATGATCTTTTGCATATTTACTTTTGTTCTAAAATAGATGATGTTTTCAAATTTCAACAATCTTAGAAAAAAAAAAGCAATGCAAAATTAATTATTTTATGTTTGTTTTAACAATTTGTGTTATGCATATTACTTTTATGATTGGGCTAATTGTGTTTAGAAAGATATTAAATGATGTTTTTGTTTGAAAATAAACAAAAATTAAATGAATTTTTTAATTTGTTTACTCCTTCTGTTTTAATATTAGTTTAAGAATATTACAGCAGTTGTTAAGTATATAATATTTTTTCTAGATGTAACGGGTTCGAATACCACATTTGTATGTTTTTGTGATTCTCAGCAGTAGTTAGTTAACTCGGTGTGATTTTTCCGTAAGCACATTTCTATGAAGAGTTTGTGTTTTAAATCAATGAAAATGCGTAGTTCATGATTTTACGACATTTTTCCCATAATGTAAATGAATTTTTTGTGTTTTCTTAATTTGTGGTCCAAACTTTAAACATCATTTATATTGAACTAGAGAGAATAATAATTTTTACTTAAAATTTAGTTTTGTTCTAAACTTTTCCTTCTAGAAAGGTTTTTTCTGCCATTGGTATACGTTATATAATTAATATTTCGATTAACCATAGTATAAGTTGCAGTGTCCCTCGCAAAACATACGAAACCATGGACTTGACAACTTCAACACAAATTTGGAGCTAGAGAAGTACGTAATGCTTGTGGATCACATGTTAGTATTCCAGACAAAATTGACCAATACACATTTTGTGAAGTCAAATATAACCTCTTTCTCATCTCACCTGTATAAATATAGTAACGAAGCTCTAAGATCGATTAACAACAACGAAATAGTACAAAACTAAAGTATAATATATACTTAAAAAAAAAAAAATTGTTATATCAGTTAACATGGGGGCAAGCCCTACTTTGATGATCATGTTCACTTCTTCTCTTCTTCTTGTCCTTCAAAAGCTCGAAGTTGTTAACGCCATCGAGTGTGCCGGAGGCTACTTCAACGGTAACAGCAGCTACGGTCCCAATCGCCAGAATCTTTTCTCTACTCTTGCTAAAAAAGTCGTCGGCAATGGTGGATTTTACAACGCTTCACTCGGCAAAAGTCCCGACAGAGTCCACGCTTTTGCCCTCTGCGCAAGAGGCTATGAGCGACAAGCTTGTATCAGTTGTGTCGAAAGTGTAATTCAAGATATACTAGAACAATGTCAAAACCGCATAGATTCGGTCACGTGGGGCGAAGACAAAGAAAAAATGGTTTCTTGTCTTGTAAGTTCCTCAAACCACTCAACTTTGGGTAACCTCGAGCTTACACCTCCTGCTAGATACGAAAGTCCAAATAGCATCGAGCCATGGAAAAACATGACTCTTTTTGAGCAAGAATGGAATGCAATGGCTAACCGGACCCTTGAGGCTGCCGCGGAAGCTGAAACTTCCTCGGTACTTCAATACTATAGTGCCGAGAAAGCCGAATTCACAGAGTTTCCAAATGTTTACATGCTGATGCAATGCACACCCGACATAACTTCCCAAGATTGCAAGACATGTTTGGGAGAATGCGTGACGCTTTTTAAAGAACAGGTTTGGGGAAAACAAGGAGGTGCGTTTTTTCGTCCAAGCTGTTTTTTCAGGTGGGATCTATATGCTTTCCATGGTGCTACTTTTGATAATATAACAAGAGTTCCTGCGCCTCCTAGACCTACGGCTCAGGAAAAGAAGAGCTCTATCACAGACGAGAAAGGTAAAACATATGAGTTAGAGCATTGCCAAAATTTGTAAGTATGATATAGAGGTTCTTAGACTAAAAGGAGTTAATGATTTGCAGGAATAAGGATAGGAGAGAGCGGAATTATAGCAATAGTTGTTGTTTTTACTGTCATTATTCTTTTGGTGTTTGTTGGCTTCATCAAAGTCCATGCACGAAGGAGAAAATCACACAACATCTTCAATGGAGGTGCAGAGTACTCTGATTCTGATGGTCAATATATGTTACGGTTTGATCTTGGTATGCTCTTAACGGCAACTAATGAGTTTTCGCCTGAAAATAAGCTTGGCCAAGGTGGATTTGGTACAGTCTATAAGGTAGTAATAACATTTCTCACTATATTGAGTTATTGATTGAGCTTTGTCTTGGATAAGTAACCGATCTTTAAAACCGGTTTGATCAGGGGACATTATTTAACGGTAAAGAGATAGCAGTGAAGAGATTGACAAAAGGTTCAGGACAAGGAGACATAGAGTTCAAGAATGAGGTGTCACTCTTGACAAGACTCCAACATAGGAATCTTGTTAAGCTACTTGGGTTCTGTAATGAAGAAGATGAAGTGATTCTTGTCTACGAGTTCGTCCGCAACTCAAGTCTCGACAGCTTTATATTCGGTGAGCCTTGGTAAAGTAGCTGTCATTTTTCGTATATTTTTGGAAACTTTTAGTATGAAAATGTTTCTGTGAACACTGCAGATGACGAGAAGCGTTCACTTCTTACATGGGAGTTGAGATACAGAATTATAGAAGGCATTGCCCGAGGTCTTCTTTATCTTCATGAAGATTCTCAGCTTAAGATTATTCACAGAGACTTGAAGTTGAGTAACATCCTATTAGACGCTGAGATGAACCCTAAAGTTGCAGATTTTGGGACAGCTAGGTTGTTTGACACTGACGTGACTCGAGCTGAAACAAAACGAATAGCTGGAACCCGGTAAGAAATATATTAATCAAGTTTGAAGACACATTTAAATGAATCAAACAGTCATGACTTAATTAGTGTTATTGGTTTGCATATATGCAGTGGATATATGGCTCCTGAGTACCTGAACCACGGACAAATCTCAGCTAAATCTGACGTTTATGGTTTCGGTGTTATGCTTCTAGAGATAATAAGTGGTGAAAGAAACAAAAGATTCGAAGGAGAAGGCCTTGCAGCTTTTGTAAGCGCTTCTTCACATATCAGTCTTTGTTCCATTTATATATCTCTATTCAAATTAAAATTCTGTAAAGAAAGTAAAAACATTAAAATTTTCTTGGTGCAGGCATGGAAGAGATGGGTTGAAGGAAAGCCTGAGATTATAATTGATCCTTTCTTGATGGAGCACCCAAGAAACGAGATCATCAAGTTGATACAAATTGGTTTATTGTGTGTTCAAGAGAATGCAACAAAGAGACCAACTATGAGCTCTGTGATAACTTGGCTTGGCAGTGAGACCATCATCGTTCCTCTACCTAATGCTCCTGCTTTCAGTGGAAGCCTACCCCAATTCGAAAGTGCTACAATAGCAATGAACGAAGATGTCTTCACGGAGTTGAGTTGTCGTTGAGTTATAAATAATTTAGTTAATATACTGTTTTCGAAAGCAAACTACACAATAATCCTTTTTCAAGGAACCTTTCATTGTACCTTTATTCCCTAAATTTCAGCTCAAACCACAATAATCCTTATTCAAGGAACCTTTCATATTCTTTTGCTTCTGTTTTAATTTACCTATTTTATAGTGATAACTAACTTTGCCATATTATGATATCTCTTTAACAATAATGAACATCTTTATTATTCTTTTTATTATACCTAAAACGTAGAGACTTTGGAAGTCACGGGTTCAATTCGTTTTCCAAGAGATGTGCTCTGAAAGAGAGTTAAATCATATTGTATGGACCTCGCCTACGGACGTATAATTTTTTAGTCATAAAAAAAAAGAAAAGTTGAACAAAATAAATTTGTCTATTCGAACACAACAAAACAGATTACGAACATAACAATAATTTAAAATATTCCTTGTACGTCCACTTCAGAGTGAAGACTCTTGGTCTTTGTTAGGCCTTGGCCACCGTTGCCACTTACGATACGATTTATAAAATTTCTTATTTGCTACTTGACTTAAAAAAATATAAAAATAAAAATAATTAAATTTGTCAATTTTTCGAATTTAATTTTAAAATATATTAAAAAAAATAACGTTGTTACAACTGGTGATTCGGGATGCTGAACAAAGAAATAGAAACTAATGCTGCATTCGAGAGTGAAGCCTGCGTTGATATGATCAATTGGTGACAAATTATCCTATGGGAAGATTGTTAAAGGGTGGGGATCAGAATTTGAGGAACGTCTGGCACACCAATTATCTACTTGTGGATTTGGATATCCATAATGATGGGTTATGATCGATGCCCTACAGAGTTAGCTTGGGGTCCGTTGGGGCGGCTAGCGGTGGGCTAGTGAGGTCTGCGAAACAGATTGTCACACTATGGTCTAGGTTATAGGACAATTTCAGGGTGACTGAAGTGTATAAAAGTTTCCAGTACCGAGAACAGCTG
The DNA here is from genome assembly GCA_023657505.1 of Camelina hispida. Classification (NCBI taxonomy): domain Eukaryota; kingdom Viridiplantae; phylum Streptophyta; class Magnoliopsida; order Brassicales; family Brassicaceae; genus Camelina; species Camelina hispida. The sequence goes on along the minus strand of CP094636.1, from coordinate 5,218,332 downwards.
CATGTCATTGTACAATTTTTCTCCGTAACACACGACAAGCAAATTCTTCGTGTACTAGACATTCTGAGAAAATTTGCATCATTATTCTAAAAAAGGTTGATTACTGGAGCTCAAACCCCAGACATTTATTGTATAAATAGTTCATAAATTCTTGATTAATCACTGGACCTAGAAAACTTCCAACATATTCGTTATATTTCGTTTTTAAGAATTAATTAGATACCAACCCGCACTGCATGCGAGATAAATCGATTTAAATAAAATATTATGAGTAAAATTATTATTTGAGATTTTAAGATTCGTTTGTATATATAAAATAAAATATGTAAGTAAAGCTTTTTTTTTGTTTATTCAAATTTGCGTTTATTTGCTGTAAAATACATTTCACCAGTGAAATTTTGAACTTGAAAAGAATTTGAAGGTGGTATAGAAAGTTTTGATGTCTTTTTGTGTTTCTAAAAATCAAATTCACATATTTTTTATGTTTCACATTATAATCTATATCACTATACCATTAAATAGATAAAACAATATTTTTAGACTAATCGATTTAATTAAACTAATCCTAATTTAAAAATACAATGAGAAATGATAAAAATGGTAAATAAATGAATAATTTTTATTCTCGTTTGTGAAATGTAATTTACTTTTAATAAGTAAATAGGTTATGAAAATGATAATTAAATATATTTTCGGATTTAATAGTTGATTAGATCTTTTATTTTTAAAAACTAATAGAAAAAAACATTGGTTCATAATATTTCAATGGCATATATATGTAAATAATAATGAGAAGTAAGGGTATCTATTTAAGCAATCTCAAAAGTTGTGACACATCAGCTAGGGCGATCACACAGGTAATTAGGGTTTTTCCGTTGGAGGCACGCAAGTTGGTTTACCGGCACGCCACTGCCAATGTTTTCCGGGATGATGGAGGGATCTCAGGGCTCTCCTCCTCCAGTAGTTCATCAGAATGAAGAAGTTCCCAAATCGTATGCTAAAATTGTTGGAGCTAGGCCAAGTCTTACGAAGTTTGATGTTGAGGTTTCGGTAGTGGATGGTAAAACTACGGTGTCTGTTCCAGACGACGTGCTTGACGGTTCTGTTCCTCTGTGGGAGGACTTCCTCGTTGGTAGGTTTCCTTCGCAAGCCCCTCATGTAGCTAAGATCCATATCATTGCGAATAAGATCTGGAATTTGGGGGATAAAACAATCAAAATCGATGTGTTTGGTGTCAATGACACCACTGTCAAGTTTCTGATCCGGAATGTGTCTGCGGGGTTGCGTGCGTTGAGGAGAGGAATGTGGAACTTTTGTGATCTCTAAATGGTATGCCATCCTTGAGGAGGCTCAACCGGCGATCACAACAATGCCACTTTGGGTTGTTATTAAGAATGTGCCTCATTCGATGTTCAAGTGGAAGGGAATTAGCTTTTTAGCTAGTCTGGTGGGTGAGCCACGTAGGTTGCATCCAGACACAGAGTTGGTAACAAATTTTGAGGAAGCAAAAGTGTTTGTTGAGGTGGACCTATCGGTCTCTCTACCGAAGCAGTATTACTTTCAGATCAAGGGACAGGAAGTTTGTGTGGATTTTGAATACCCTTGGGTGCCTCAACGGTGTGGGTTCTGTTAGAAATGGGGGCATTCTGCTGAGGGTTGTTTGGCTAAGCTCGGGAAATCAAATTCTCCGGGTAAAGCTGCACCTTCTTCCCCTCGTGTGAAGGATGGGATGAAAACAAGTCAAGCGGTGGCTCAAGTGCAGCTCTCGACTCAGCCTGCAGTGCCTGCAGTATCGGCTTCGCATCCATCTACCGCGGCTGCTGCAGTTGGTGTACTCGATACATCCGCGGTTAGAGGTACGAAATCTGTCAATGTCAACCAAGAGGAGTGGACTGAGGTTCGTAGTTCTAGGGGACGTGGGACAAATTCAGCTCCTAAGAAACTAGATTTTGAGCAGGACCGTATCTCTTCTCCTATTCAGTTTGATGCTCTTCGTGAAAGTGCGAATACTGTTGAGGATGGAGAGATACTTATTGAAACAGAGCAAGTTGGTACTGACAATGGGGGGCTCTCCTTGGGGTCCGCAAAAGCTTACGGGGAAGGAGGGACGCAGCGAGAAGAAAATCCTTCTACTGTGCAGCGTGTTCAGTTGCCAAGACAATCAAAAAGTTCCCACAAATATCTAGCTGAAGCCTCTCAACCGGTGAAGAGCAATGCTCCTCGCAACTCGACAAAACGTTCCTCCAAACCCAACTGTTAATGTCGGGGTTTTTTTGGAACATTCGTGGTTTGAATAAGTTGAATAAGAAAAAGGTTGTAAGGGAGTGGGTTCGTAAGAATGACTTTCAGTTTGGCTGTCTGGTGGAAACAAAAGTGAAGGAAAACAGAGTTGGGAGGGTGATGCAGGATGTTTTTAAGGATTGCAATTAGGTTTCAAATTATGAGTTTAGTAGGTTGGGACGGATTTGGGTGGTGAGTAAGAAGCAAACTAAGCTGAGTGTTTTATTTAAAAGTGGGCAGGTTGTTACTTGTGAGGAACAGCTACATGGTATTTCTGAGGTACTTTGGTACTCTTTTTTCTATGCGTACAATACTGCTGAGGAGAGAAGGGAGCTTTGGCAGGCTGTTAAGCAACAACATGATCTTGCTTTGTTGCAGAGCAAATCATGGTTGCTTTTTGGCGATTTTAATGAAACGGTTGATATTTCAGAGCATTCAAATAGTGATGTGGCCCCGTTTGTAACATCGGGAATGAGAGACTTTTAAGAGGTTGTTCGCTATTGTTCTTTTGCGGAGTTGGGATGCCATGGTCCGCGTTTTACATGGACAAATAAGCGACATAGTGGCGTGGTGTGCAAGAAATTAGACCGGGTGCTTCATAACACTGTGTGGTCCTCTGCTTTTCCACAGTCATATTATGTAATGGAGTCTGTTGGGTACTCTGACCATCTTCATGGGAGGATTTGTTTGACGCCGAATACTGTCAAGCCTAGAGGTCCTTTTAAATTTACAAATGTGATGGCTTCACAGGCGGATTTTATTCCTCACCTAGAGGAACACTGGCAGTCAATGCCTAGTTTATTTCACTCCACCTCTGCTTTATTTTGGTTCTCGAAGCGGCTGAAGGAGTTACAACCCTCTCTATGTGCACTGAGTCGGGCTGAGTTATCTAATATATCTTCCCAAGCTACTGATGCTTATGAGGATTTATGTCGGAAGCAGTTATTCTCGCTTTCTAACCCCTCGCCTGCGGCAACTGCAGCTGAGTCTCTTGCTTTTGATCGTTGGGAGAGAGTTACAGGGATAGAGGAACATTTTCTTAAACAGCGTTCAAAGCTGCATTGGCTCCATGTAGGTGACAAAAACTCCAAGGCTTTCTATAATGCTCTCCGGGAGAGGATGACACAGAATATGATTCATGAGGTGGTTGACCCTCATGGAGGTAGCCTCACAACGCATGATGACATAAAATTAGAGGGTGTACGGTTTTTTCCAAATCTGCTCACTCATACTCCATCTTAGTTCACCGGCTTGTCAGTTGAAGCTCTTCGCGACATCTTGACATTTCGTTGTACTCAAACTGATTGTGATACAGTTCTTATGGAAGTTTCTAATGCAGAAGTGAAACAGGTGCTCTTTACCATGTCAATGAATAAATCTCCTAGTCCTGATGGTTTCACCGTTGAGTTTTTTATGAGTGGGTGGTCTATTGTTGGTGTTGATCTTACTAAAGCAGTCCAATGTTTTTTCAAGTTTGGCTTCTTTCCCACTGGAGTTAATGCCACGATCCTCGCTCTTATTGCAAAAAAAAAGAGGACGCCCGTGAAATGAAGGACTACAGACCTATCTCGTGTTACAATGTGTTGTATAAAATCATATCTCGCATTCTTGCTTGCCGTCTCAAAATGATTCTTCCAGTTTTTATTGCTCCTAATCAATCTATCTTTATCAAAGATCGGTTGTTGATGGAGAATCTTTTGTTGGCTACTGAGTTGGTGAAGGATTACCATAAGGAGGATGTGTCCTCTCGCTGCGCTATGAAGATTGACATATCGAAAGCTTTTGATTCGGTTCAATGGTCTTTTCTTTTCAATGTTCTTACTGCTTTGAATCTTCCTGAGAGATTTATTCACTGGATTCACTTATGTGTCTCAAGGGCTTCTTTCTCTGTTCAGATTAATGGTGAGTTAGCGGGTTATTTTTGGAGTGAGAGAGGCTTGAGGCAGGGTTGTTCCCTCTCACTCTATCTTTTTTTGTGATATGTATGAATGTCCTTTCTATACTCCTTGACAAGGCTGCACTTGATTGAAAGTTTGGCTACCATCCTCGTTGTAGGAGGTTGGGATTAACTCATCTTTGCTTTGCGGATGATGTCATGGTTTTCTCTGATGGAGAGGCTTCTTATCTTGAAGGGATTTTAGAAGTTTTTAAGGAATTTGAAGCATTCTCAGGTCTTAGCATCAGTTTAGAAAATTCAACTTTATTCTTGGTTGGTGTCTATGCCTCTTCTCGACATGAGGTCTTATCACGTTTTCCATTCACGAGCGTTTCGTCACCAGTGCGTTACTTGGGTTTACCCTTGCTCACAAAGAGGATGTCGCTTGATGATTGTCTTCCTTTGATAGAGAAGATAAGGAACCGGATCAGCTGTTGGCAGAGTCGTTTCCTCTTGTTTTCAGGGCGGTTGCCATTTTTGAGCTCTGTTATTTCGAGCCTTACAAATTTTTGGGTTTCGGTGTTCCGCTTACCAAGTGCTTGTGTTCAGGAAATAGAGAGAATTTGCTCGGTGTTTTTGTGGTCGGGACCGGAGCTTAATGCCAAGAAAACAAAGGTTGTGTGGCAGGATGTTTGTCTTCCAAAGGCTGAGGGTGGACTCGGTTTAAAATCTCTGGTGGAAGCTAACAAGGTTAGCTGTTTCAAACTCATTTGGCGACTTGTCTCACGGAGAGGATCCTTATGGGTTAATGATACTAGGATTTTTGTGTGTTTTACCCTAGCAGGTCTCAATTAACCTTATGTAGTTGTAGTACTTAAGGTGTCAATCCAGTTGGGAAACTTCACTAACAATTAAGATGCAATCAAGAAATCATAAGTCAAGCCAATTCAAAGAGAGTGTTTGTCTAACAGTCCTAGAATGATGACGATACAAAACGAAAATAAGTCACAGAATTAAAAACGAGAATGCATGACAAGAAACGAAAATGAATAAAAACATAAACGAGTCTAAGCATGAACTAAAAGGCAAGAGACAAAACAGTCTCAGGAATGCAATAATAATCAAAAAGAAAGAGGTCCTAAGGATGGGAGTAATTGATGTCGGTAGAGTATCCTAGTCTATAGAGTATTTAACATGCCACAAGCAAACCATCCCTAAACAATGAACATCACTTCTTAGCTAATCCAATCTCTTGATAGAAGCTACTCAAACTCGACCACTTCCAAACCTAGCTCTCGCTAGAGAAACATGATCAAGCATGGCATGAAAAACAAGTTCATTGACGTCAACAAACATCCTAGACAACTAATCTCTTAGGCTAAGAACGTAAGTCTCTGGCACTAGTTGGCCAGACATTTCATCGAACACCTTTTGGATGCGGAAATGTCTAAAACCCAGTTCCAATTGATCAGAGAGAAACTAGTATTTCTAACTCTAGTCCAGAAGGGAATCATACAATCAAAGCTTAAAAACTCTAAATCCTAAGATCCTCCACCTAATCTATCCCATCCCCGAGAACTACCACACTACTCAGATCCGAAAATCATCATCAAGGATAAAAACTCAGAAAACATTGAATCAAGCATCCTAAGATAGATAAAAATGAGATGAACAAGTTTGTAGAAGAAATCAAATGCAAAAACTCAATGAATTAAAAGATATCGGGATACAAACTCTTAGAACGGTTTTGGAGGCTAGGTAAAACCTTCAGAACCAAATGAGATAAAAGCTACGATGTCCGAGTGAAAAGTTAACAAAACGTATTAATAGTAAAACATGGAAATCTCTAAAACATAAAACGACAATATAGAACGTTGGTTCGGGAATCCTTCTCGGATGCGTCTTCAGGACAAAACCAGGACGCTGGTTTAAGAGCATCGATCGAGTCGCATTGTGAGAGTGTCGATCGAGTCGCGACGTGAGAGTGACGATCGAGTCGCGACGTGAGAGTGTCGATCGAGTCGCGGCTTGAGAATGTCGTCGGAAAGCTGCTGATAGAGTCGCGTCTTGAGGGTGCTTAGAAACTGCTGATCGAGTCGCGGCTTGAGAATGTCGTCTGAGAGCTGCTGATCAAGTCGCGTCTTGAGGGTGCTTAGAAACTGCTGATCGAGTCGCGTCTTGGTCGAGTCGCGTCTTGAGGGTGCTCAGGAGCCATCCTGGGACGTCTTGGTCGAGTCGCGTCTTGAGGGTGCTCAGAAACTGCTGATCGAGTCGCGGCTTGAGAATGTCGTCTAAGAGCTGCTGATCGAGTCGCGTCTTGAGGGTGCTCAGGAGCCATCCTGGGAAGTTTTGGTCGAATCGCGTCTTGAGGGTGCTCAGAAACTGCTGATCGATTCGCGGCTTGAGAATGGCGTCTAAGAGCTGTTGATCGAGTCGCGTCTTGAGGGTGCTCAGGAGCCATCCTGGGATGTCTTTGTCGAGTCGCGTCTTGAGGGTTTTTAGGATCCATCTTGGGGCGTCTTGGTCGAGTCGCTGCTAACATCCGATCGAGTGGGAGCTCTCCTTTGCGTGCGGGTCGAGTCGGACTTCTGAACGTACGTGCATCCACTAAAACGGAGATAAATCATGAACCACGACTCCGATTGGTTTGAAATAAACTGCATTAGAAAGATGACCCAATTCCCTACAACTTTTATGAAGACGTCGAAAGCTGAATCTCAAAGTAAAATCTTCACTCGACTCGATCAAAGACGTGGAAGCTTGCGTAGCTGGGTAGTGTAGATAGAGTCGCTTAACTGCTTTCCTGATCCTTGTTTGCATTTGATGGTTTGGACACCTCCTAAAACACCTGAAACAACTCGAATATGAAAGATGCATGCAAGACCACTGCAAAGACTACCTAGATATGCATGTTATGCAAAAGAGACTAAAAACAATACAAAGTAATGAGTTAAGAGAACAAAATGAATGACAAATGCATGATGAAAATGTGTAAAATATATACATACCAGTTAACTGGGTGCAACGAGAGCTTCTTCGCCTGCTTCCTTTTGGTCAGTCAGTGATAGTACAAGTCATGGTAGTTGGATGTGGAGGAAACTCCTGAAATATAGAGCTCAAGCCAAGGATTTCTCTTCAGTAGAAGTTAAAAGTGGATTGCAAACATCCTTTTGGTATGATCATTGGTGTGATTTGGGGAGGCTATATGATGTGTTAGGCGATCGTGGTTTTATTACTATTGGTATCTCATCGTCAGCCACTGTGGCTGATGTACTGTCTACTCACCGCAGGGGCTTTCATAGAGTTGCTCTATTAAATCGTGTTGAAGTAGAGCTTGACAAGCTTGGTCGGGACCCTACTATCGAGATGGACGTCACTCTTTGGTGCCAATCTAATAATGAGTTTCAGCCTCGGTTCTCCTCTTCGGACACATGGTTGTAGCTACGTCAGTCTCACCAACAGGTTCCTTGGTCGAAGGCTGTTTGGTTCTCTTACTCTATTCCCAAGTTTTCGTTTATGCTCTGGCTTACTGTTAAAAATAGACTCACCACGGGAGCTCGTATGCAGGCGTGGAACAAAGGAGTTAACCCATCTTGTGGATTTTGCCAAGCTCCAATGGAGACGCAGGAGCATCTTTTCTTTGGCTGTGTGTACACTTCACGGGTATGGTCAGGGTTAACCCAAACTCTACTTTGGCCTCATTATATGAACCGGTTTGATCAGCTCATCTCTCTGCTCTCTGCATCCACGTTTCAAAGAACAACACGCTTCCTTCTACGACTTGTATTCCAGGCAGCTGTTCATACCATATGGTGTGAGCGGAATAGGCGCCGCAATGGTGAGCAGCCGCGCACCGAGGCTCAGCTTATTCACACTCTGGATCGCCTAGTTCGGAATAAAGTCTCTTCTATCCAGCGGCATTATCCTGACAAGCTGCAGGATGGTCTACTTCTCTGGTTTCAATCGAGAATTTAGTTTTGTTTTGGAAATATTTTAAAATGTTTTAAAATTTCTTTTCCAACTTTTTCTTGCTCAGTAGAAGGACGCAACTCTTGTACAAAGGTTTTTTTGTTTACTTGAATATAATTTCACATTCATTCAAAAAAAAAGTAAGGGTATTTATTAAAAATGTTACAGAAGCGACACCTCAGCTTTTTTTTTTGTGGGAGTGTTTCTCTATTAATATATAGGGGATTGTTTTTATTTCCATTTCAAAAAAATATATATTCTATATTATCTATATTAACATTTTTGAAGTACATTTTGTGTTATGCCCTTGAAGTTTAACTTATTTAATTTGTTTTTTGCAACATTAACCCCTCCAGATTTTCCTAAAATAACATTTCTACTTAATTAATCCCTACAGATTTTCCTAAACTAATATTTCGAATTTACTCAATTAATGGAACTATAGGAATGGTTCAAATTTATTAATGCTTATTGCCATACACAGCATGATACCATCATTTAAGAGATCGAGAATAAATGCTCAAAACTTATTTAATACATCTTTATAATATGTTTAATGTAAATTGACCCTCTTTGAGAAACAAAAGATTACAACCTCAAAGATCATTATGACGTAGATAATGTCCTTAAACACGAGAACCAAAATTAAGGAAATCACATTTTAGCAAATATATAACTTTGTAAGCAAGAAATACACTTATTTCTGTACATATCTCCTTTTGAAACTAAATATAGTTCTGCAATATTCTCACAACTCCATCAGGCATACAGAAAAATCTCGTGTTTATTGTTAAGGATCGTTTGACACCTTGCTCAACAAGCATTTATTCAATTATAAATATCAACTTCAAAATAGAAAGACAACACCCACAACCAAAATCTACATCCGCATAGCTAAACACAAGATGGTAAACCTTTTGCATAATTCAAAAATTGCCATATATATTTTTAAAATTTTTGCTTGCTTACCAATATATTCTCGATCTCATATCACATCTAATTTTACCATCTTCAAAGAACTATTTAAATAACGTCTCAATAGCAATACAAAAACGCATCAATTCATACACTTGAAGTAACCTTCCCGGTTGAGACACTTGATTTGGTTTTGGCGCACACTTATTCCTTTTAGTTTATTGGTAGAAAATGTTTATGCTTTCTTTATTTCATCTCTAATACCCTTCTTTTTTATCTTAGATGCTTTAAAATCCATTTATTTGAAAAAAAATGATTTGGTTTCACGTGAACATGCAACCTTTCCTTTAGTGGATAATCAAAATATTTTTTGTTTGATTTATTTCATATCTACACTAATTTTTTGTTTTGGGCTCCATGTAGTTATGTACTTATATCACAAATGCATGTTGAGAAAGAAACCAATTCTGAGTTCAGCACACGGTGAGCTGCTCACCTTTCTAGGTATCTTCTTTATATTTATTATTGTATATATACTATCTTTTTGCAGTTACCAAGCTTTCCGGTTTTTGGTACACCCCCAGGATTTTGCTTTGATCCATTTGTATATATTTTCAAACAATTGGGAGTAAATTAAAGAGGCCTATGTTGAGGCCACATAGGAGGAAAATATGTTGGAGGAGGAGAGAAGAAAGATATGAGTTTGGCGAAGTTGTTCATAGTTTTTGGTGAATGATAATTGTTTAGTTGATTCCAAAAGTGACTATTAAATGTTCTATGTACTTTGTAATGATTTAATAGAGTAATATGTGAACATGATAATCATGTAATTTATATGATAATTTAGGATTTTTTTTTCCTGTAACTAGACTAATATTTTATTGTATATGTATTAATGGGTTGAATCTAAAAATAGTAAATAAAGTTGATTTAATTACGACTGTAAAAAACAAATCATTTTGTGTGGTATACGGGTGAAATCCTAGAATTAACATTCAAAATACAATTATACAATATAAACACACAAAAAAAAAGAAAAAAATAATAATAAATAAATAAAATTTAAAAATTTTAGTTAAAAAATTATTCCGCGGTGTACCGCGGGTTAAAATCTAGTTCATATAATATTTTTTTACATAAGGTATGTGATTTTATTTTCGGAAAGTGCACTTTCTTTGTATATTAAGAAAGTGACACAAAAATTTATTGAAGGTTCTAAAGTTATGTAATTAGATCCTATCCGTCGTTCGTAATATCAAGTGTTTTATTAACAAAACTGATCTATCATGAATGTGATGTAAAGCAGATAAAATTGTTTGTATCAGAACAACTGTCGTCGTGAAGCCGTTTATTTCATCAATTTTTGGTAGTTGGATGATTCCGCGTATTACATTAATTAGTTTTGTCGGTCTTAATCCCCCACTCTGTACTGTTATTACCATTTCGAAAATAGTTTTATAAAAAGAGTGGATATATTATATTTCCGAAGCACCATTATTAGACCAAGCATGGGAAGTCTTTTTTTATCCCGCAACCAAAAACAAAAAAAAAAAAAAAAAAAAAAAAGTATATACATTATGAGAATGTCAAATGTGTATGCCGTAAGGGCCGGGTTACATGAAGACAAGAAGAATATTTTTACACAGCCGTATTGAAAGGTTTTGGAATAGCTTCTAGATAAACTTAAATAATACGAAGTGATCAAGTTTATTACTTCATTTTAGATTTTTACTTTATGCATGCAACAAACTGTTAATGAAGGATTTACATGCGACGATATTTGAGACAGTCGAAGACTACAAAACCCTTTTGAAGATTCTTCTATTACTGCAACGTGGTCAGATTTAGTAGTTTCCTTAGTAAACATGTATCGTGGTCGTTTTCATAATTATGCCTACATACACTTAGACCAAATGGAACATATTAAGAATCCTTCTGTAACACAAAAACAATTTCTTCTTAAACCAAAAAAAAAAAAATATATATTCTTCCTCTTTACAGTATACATTTCAAATTCATATTTAACATAATCGTCTTCTTTACAGTACTTAAAAAAAAATACAATATATCAAACAGAATCCAACACTTTATTGTACAAAAATTTACAAAATACAATTCTACTAACATTATATGATAAAAGTATAGGCGACATAGATATGAGTCATTGTTTTCAATCCATTTGAATATTCAAAGAAAGGATTTATCCGTAGACTGCACCTTCCTAAAAGATTAGTTTTCGGGTCTTTCATAGACCTAGAGATTTACTCTAAGTTATTATATATACATATATATATATATATATATATAATCTGATAAATACAGTTAGAAGTATAGCCCCAGATTTGTATATCATCTAAAATAAATATAGAACTACATTTGGAATGAGTAGAATTATCTCACATAATAACCAAAAAAAAAAATCAGAAGTAATCATACATATCAAGTATCTTTTATTAAATTAAATTAATCGTTCATATTTGAAATTCGATTTTATGAAATTAGTTGAAATAATACAAATATCTTAGTGAAACACATATCTAAAGTTAATATATTGTTTTATTTAAATTTCAACATATCTTAGGGAACTTTCGAAAATTCATGATGTTACATTTCTAAAGCTAATAGATATTTTTAGAGAAATTCTCATTTTAGTGTGTCTTTTTTCAAAATATCCCTCTAGCTGTTTATTTTTAAAATACCTCTTATTAAAATTAAAAAAATTTATAAGGTTTAGAAGATTTACTACTAGATAATAACTACTACTTGGCGACTTGATCCAAGTGTTTGTAAAGTTTTATAAGTTTTATAAGTTTTTACAAGGTATTTAATAAAGTTTTATAAAATATCTATAAGGTTTACATAAGCTGTTTGTAATATTTTATATATATACAAAGGTAGTTTGTGTGTGTTTTATAAGATTACACACTTATTTGAGTATAAATTTAAAGACATTTATTTAATACTTTTTTAGAAATAACGTAATTTTGGATAGGGGTATGAAAAAATGACATTTTTAAAATTCCCCATACTAATATGTATCTTGTTATACATTTGGTAGTTAGCTATCCTTTTCCTCCTTATCATTAATAACAAATACTATAAATTTGGACCACATTTTGTTTTATTGAAATATCCTGTTGGCATTTTTTCCATCTTTGAAAATTTACCGTTTTGTCGATTTGCAAGTCAAGCAAGTAATACTCTTTTTCTCATTTCACCTCTATATATATATAGTGATAAATATAACAAAGCTCAACATCTAACTTCTTAACAACATAACGTATATACGTAAACTACAGAAAAAAAAAAAAAAAAAAAAAAGTTGAAATGGGGAAATGCCCTGCTTTGATGATATACCTCTCTTCTTTTATTCTTCTTGTCCTTCAAACACTCCTTGGTGTTAACGCAGTAAAGTGTTTCGGAAACTCCTTCAACGGTAACGGCAGCTACGCTCAGAATCGCCAGAAACTCTTCTCTACTCTTGCTGATAAAGTCGTCACTAACGGCGGATTCTACAACGCTTCACTCGGCCAACATCCCAACAGAGTTTACGCTCTTGCCATCTGCGCAAGAGGCTACGACCAAGAAGCTTGTTTCAGTTGCGTCCAATCATTGGCTCAGGATACACAAAATGGATGCCAACGCCGCATGGACTCCTTCATATGGGGAGGCAATGACGACGTTTCGTGTCTTGTACGTTCCTCAAACCACTCAACTTTTGGGATCCTCCAGCTTGGACCTTCTGTTATATGGCCAAATCAAGATCTTATCGAGTCATCTAAAAACATGACCCTTTTCCAACAACAGTGGGAAGAAATGGTTAATCGGACCCTCAAGGCTACCACTAAAGCTGACAATTCCTCGGTACTTAAGTACTACAGTGCCGAAAAAGCCGGGTTCACGGAGTTTCCAGATGTTTACATGCTGATGCAATGCACACCCGACATAACTTCTGAAGACTGCAGAAAATGTTTGGGAGATTGCGTGATGAATTATAGAAAAGATTATCTGGAAAGAAAAGGAGGCATGTCTAGTCTTCCTAGCTGTTATTTCAGGTGGGATCTATATACTTACCACAGTGCTTTTGATAATGCAACAAGAATTCCTGCGCCTCCTCGGCCTCCAAATCCAACGCATGCAAAGGAGAGTTGCATAACAAATAAAAAAGGTAAATCAAATGAGTTATAGCATTGCACAATTTGTAAGAATGATAAAAAGGTTCTCAGACTAAAAAGGGTTAATAATTTGCAGGAAGAAGTTCAATCGCAATATTTGTGGTTCTTACTTTCATTAATATTTTGGTGTTTATTGGCTTCATTAAAGTCTCTGCAAGGAGAGGAAAATATAAAAGTGGTAAGGCTAACTTGCTTCAATCAACCTTATGATGCAGAGAGTAAGGCTTATTTCTGTTTTTTTTTTTTTGTAAAGTTGGTGGTGCAGAGTACTCTGATTCTGATGGTCAATTCATGTTACGGTTTGATCTTGGTATGATCTTAATGGCAACCAATGAATTCTCTTCTGAAAATACTATTGGACAAGGTGGGTTTGGTACGGTCTATAAGGTAATAAAATAATTTTGTTCCTAATACTGTGTTCTTTATCAACTAAGGTCTTTTAGGTGTAAATAGATTTTGAGAATGGGTTTCAGGGGACATTCCAAAACGGGCAAGAGGTAGCGGTCAAGAGATTAGCAAAAGGTTCCGGACAAGGAGATATGGAGTTCAAGAATGAGGTTTCACTCTTGACAAGACTCCAACATAAGAATCTGGTTAAGCTTCTTGGGTTCTGCAACGAGGGAGATGAAGAGATTCTTGTCTACGAGTTTGTCCCAAATTCAAGCCTTGATAACTTTATCTTCGGTGAGTTTTCGAAAGACAGTCGCATTTTTTTAATAGTTTCAACAATTTTTTTAATAGTTTCTTGAAACTCTGCAGATGAAGAGAAGCGTTCACTTCTTACATGGGAGACGAGGTTCAGAATTATAGAAGGCATTGCTCGAGGTCTTCTTTATCTTCATGAGGATTCTCAGCTGAAGATAATTCACAGAGACTTGAAGGCGAGCAACATACTTTTAGATGCAGAGATGAACCCTAAAGTTGCAGATTTTGGAACAGCTAGGTTGTTTGACACTGACGTGACTCGAGCTGAAACAAAACGGATAGCTGGAACCCGGTAAGGAATATTTTTTTTAAATGCTCTGTTTTTAAAACAGAGTCTTGCAGACATTTAAACAGTCATGAATATAGTGTTACTGGTTTGCATATATGCAGTGGATATATGGCTCCTGAGTACCTGAATCACGGAGAAATCTCAGCTAAATCTGACGTTTATAGCTTCGGTGTCATGCTTCTAGAGATGATAAGTGGTGAAAGAAACAAGACCTATAAAGGAGAAGGACTTGCAGCTTTTGTAAGCTTACTTCACATATCAGTTTTTAATCTTCAAAATCTATGTGTACAAAAAGTTAAAAGACATATTTTCTTGGTGTAGGCATGGAAGAGATGGGTTGACGGCAAGCCTGAGGTTATAATTGATCCTTTCTTGATAGAGAATCCAAGAAACGAGATCATCAAGTTGATCCAGATTGGTTTGTTGTGTGTTCAAGAGAATGCAGCAAAGAGACCAACCATGAGCTCTGTGATCATTTGGCTTGGCAGTGATACTATCATCATTCCTTTACCTAATGCTCCTGCTTTCACTGGAAGTCATTCCCAATCAGAAAGTGGTACAACATCAATGAGTGGTGATGTCTTCACGGAGTTGAGTTGTCGTTGAATTATAAATCATTTGATCATCAGAATATTGTTTTCGAAAGCAAACTTCACAAAAAAACTTTCTTCAATGAACATTTCATTGTATCTTGTGGTGTTTAAATATTTTTGTTCTTTTGGCAAATAGTAAATTAATGTATGTCATAATTTTAGCTCTAAGCTCAATATGTTATTTTTTGCTCTGCTTCTCATTTTGAAAACTAAAATCTTGTTAATAATGATAACTTATGTTACCATACTATGCATCTCTTTGACAATAATGGGTACATCAGTTCTTTAATTTTCATCTAAACGCATAAATTGTTACAGAAAACATAGAGACTAGAGTTGAAATCATAGGGGATGGACCTCCCCTGATATGTACAAGCCTAGGGACACATAGTCTTCTACTCATAAAAAATGAGAAAGTGGATACGATATAAAATTTGTTAATTCGAACACAACAAAACAGATTACGAACATAACAATAGGGAATTTTGTGGAATCTACCACATTTTAACAAACTTTTCTCAAATACCACATTCTATAAATCTTTCCAAAACTACCATAGTTCAGCTTTTGCAGAGTAAGTAATGGACGATTTTACCCTAATCTAATAAAAATACATATATACATATATATATATATATATTATTTAACAATACTTTATGGATGATGTGATAGGACATAATAGACATTAAATGTAGAATTTTTTAATTCTAAACTCAAGTATTAATATATTTAATAAACATTTATTTACAATTTATATACTAATTACGTAACTAAGTTATCAATATTTAATATATTCAATAGACAATTTTAATCAAATTATGGATAAAATTAATGAACAATGTTGTCCATTCCACATCTCGTGGACAAGTTAATTAAAATTTTCATAATAGAAATCAATTTAAATATATAAGGAGGTCAATATTAAACTTATCCAATAGGTTTGAATAATCATTATTGTCCACTAAAAATTGTCAATGTTGTCTATTTCAATATACTTGAACAAGTTTAGCCAAATATCTTTGTAAATAACATTTTATTTTACGTGGGAAGACAATAATAATCTTGCTTAATATGTGTGGACTTCGCAATACATAGCCAACCAATCATTTTGTAAACAACAATTTATTTACGTTATGGACAAGTTTAGATGTGTTCTTATGTGGACATGTATTAAATGACAGCTCATACCCTTACCATAGACAACATATACATAGTAGACAACTTAGAATTATTCGGTGGACAAGATTTACAATTGACAAAAAATTAGGAACATTTTTCTTCATAGACAAACATAAAAAAATCTTACCACAAACAACTTGTAATTTTAGTTGGTTTTCAAAATTTCAGAGATGTAAGATAAAACCTTATTTATAGAATGAAGGGATGAACGGTTTGCTATAATAATGAGGTTAAGGTCATCTCGTGTATTAATTAGGCCACATACACTTTGAAAAATATGGCAACTACAAATAAGGATCAGAGATTTGACAATGATATATAATTAGCCAAAAATGAAGACAAAGATGAACGGAGGTTTGCAAAACTATAAAAAATTATATAATTTAAATCTAATAATTATGAAAAAGATGGATGATAAACTGTAGTTAGAAAGTACTGAAAAAAGTGGAAGAAGATGAAAGGGAAAGCCAATCTAGATTTTTATTTCTTTAAAAAAAATCGCTTAAGTTTATATTTATTTTAGTTTAATATTAAAACAATTGTAATGACATCACATTATTATGTGTCAGAGTTTGGTTTTTTTATTAGAGCATTATTACCGGAGTTACTCAGAACAAGGATTGCTTTAGAAATAATATATAATAATAAGAGAAAGGGAAAAAGAGAGAGGATTCGGTGCTTCAGTTACTTGCTGAAGAATCGATACTCTTTACAAATAGCCACGTGTCTTATTTCTAGTGGTTACCACTAACAAAAATATAATAATATATATAAATGATTAAAATAAACTTTTTTTTTTTTTAAAGTAACGATGACATCGTTACTGCAGTAATGATGGTCTTAGGGAATAAAAGAAAGTTTTGGTTGCTTTAGTTAAGGTTACTTTAGTCATTTATTTTTGGTCTTATGGTAGTGTAGAAAATGTTCAATCCAATGTGGTATTCTTTAAAAGAAACTGAATGTATTACGGTAGTTCTGTTAAAATTCTCATAACAATAATTCAAAACAAAAATTACTTCTACGTCCACTTCAAGTGAAGAGTCTTGGTCTTTGATTTGATACTTTCACGCTTCTTTCTTCTATAGTTAGGTATATTTAATTCTTATAAATAATGGATTCTAAGAACTTTGTACTACTCTTCTTACTTGGCCACCGTTGCCAGTTACGACCAAAGACTTATAAGATTTCTAACTTGCTACTTGACTTATAAATAAAAACAAGAAAGCTACTTAAAAAATCGCTAAATTTGTTACTCACTATCGATCATAAATTGTAAATTTTGCAATTGTTTTTCAAACTTAGGTTTTGTGGGTAAAAAAAGTCTCTGTGTTTGTAGTAAACATCCTCTCAATTCACTACAAGCGACTATACTATAATTGTCTTAAACGTACAAATAATTTTTTTTCATATGGCTCCATACATCATACTACTTATTGTTATGTGTATTTTAGTTATAGCTCTACAAAGAAAACACAAATACATATACTAAATTTTTATCATTGAGATCTCTAAATAACATATAATTTATGGACATGAGAAAAAATATGCGTTGGCAAAACCTACGCGTACCCGCGTGTTACGTACTTTCCTCGTACACTAATTAATAAAAATTGACCAATTAGTCAACTAGTAATAGTACACTCGTTTGCTCTATAACTGATTATCTATTAAAGTCTTAACAATAACGAAGTAGTTCAAGAAGAAGAAAAAGAAAAAAAAAATGGGAAATCAACCTGCTTTGATGTTCTTTCTTGCGTCTTCTCTTCTTCTTGTCCTTCAAAAGCTCGAAGTTGTTAACGCCGTGGGGTGTACAGGAAGCTTATTCAACAGTAACAGCAGCTACGCTCAGAATCGCCGCGATCTCTTCTCTACTCTTGCAAATAAAGTCGCCACCAATGGTGGATTCTACAACGCTTCACTTGGCAAAAGTCCCAACAGAGTTCACGCTGTTGGTCTATGCGGAAGAGGCTACGAGCAACAAGCATGTATCAGTTGTGTAGAAAGTGCCGTTCAGGGTATACTTACGACAACGAGTTGTCCAAACCGCATGGATTCATTCACGTGGGACAAAGACGGTGAAGACAATGTTTCTTGTCTTGTAAGTACCTCAAACCACTCAACTTTTGGTAGCCTCGAGCTTAGACCTCCTGTTAGATACCAGAGTCCAGATAGTATCGAGCCAACGAAAAACATGACTCTTTTCGAGCAACAATGGAATGCAATGGCTAACCGGACCCTGGAGGCTGCCGCGGAAGCTGAAACTTCCTCGGTACTTAAATACTATAGTGCCGGAAAAGCCGAGTTCACAGAGTTTCCAAATGTTTACATGCTGATGCAATGCACACCCGATATAACTTCCCAAGATTGCAAGACATGTTTGGGACAATGCGTGACGCTTTTTAAAGAACAGGTTTGGGGAAGAAAAGGAGGTGAGGTTTATCGTCCAAGCTGTTTTTTCAGGTGGGATCTATATGCTTTCCATGGTGCTTTTGATAATGTAACAAGAGTTCCTGCGCCTCCTCGACCTCAGGCTCCGGAGAAGGAGAGCTCTATAACAGAAAAGAAAGGTAAACCAAATGAGTTAGAGCATTGCATAAATTTTGTAAGTATGATAAAGAGGTTCTCAGGCTAAAAGGGGTTAAATGATTTGCAGGAAGAAGCATTGGGTATCGTGTAATTATCGTAATATTTGTGCTTCTTACTTTCATTAATATTTTGGTGTTTATTGGCTTCATCAAAGTCTATGCACGGAAGAAAAAATTATACAACATAACCAATGGTTAGTGTACCTTTAATTTCTTGCTTCAGTCAACCTTATGAGTTATGATATAGTACTTAAGGGTTATTTGTTTTCTTTTTTTTTTGTTAGTTGGTAGTGCAGAGTACTCTGAATCTGATGGTCAGTTTGTGTTACGGTTTGATCTTGGTATGATCATTATGGCAACCAATGACTTCTCTTCTGATAATACGCTAGGCCAAGGTGGATTTGGTACTGTCTATAAGGTAGTAATTACATTTTCACGATAATGAGTTGTTGATTGATCTTGATCTCGGATGACGGGATGAGTAACAAATCTTGAGAACCGGTTTCAGGGGACATTGCTAAACGGGCAAGAGATAGCGGTAAAGAGATTAACAAAAGGTTCAGGACAAGGAGATATAGAGTTTAAGAATGAAGTTTCACTACTGACAAGACTCCAACATAGGAATCTGGTTAAGCTTCTTGGGTTCTGTAATGAAGGAGATGAAGAGATTCTTGTCTACGAGTTTGTCCCCAACGCAAGTCTTGACCACTTTATCTTCGGTGAGCCTTCGAAAAACAACTGCCAATTTGGATAGTTTTAGAACTTTTAAGCAAAATACAAATGTTTCTTTTCAGATGAAGAGAAGCGTTCACTTCTTACATGGGAGATGAGGTTCAGAATTATAGAAGGCATTGCTCGAGGTCTACTTTATCTTCATGAGGATTCTCAGCTGAAGATTATTCACAGAGACTTGAAGTTGAGTAACATACTCTTAGACGCAGAGATGAACCCTAAAGTTGCAGATTTTGGAACAGCAAGGTTGTTTGACACTGACGAGACTCGAGCTGAAACAAAACGAATAGCTGGAACCCGGTAAGGAATACTTAAATGCTCTGTTTTTAAAACAGAGTCTTCCAGACACTTAGCAATCAAGAATTAATGTTACTGGTTTACAAATATGCAGTGGATATATGGCTCCTGAGTACCTGAATCACGGCCAAATGTCAGCTAAATCTGACGTTTATAGCTTCGGTGTCATGCTTCTAGAGATGATAAGTGGTGAAAGAAACAAGAACTTTGAAGGAGAAGGACTTGCAGCTTTTGTAAGCTTCTTGACATATCAGTGTTTGCTCCATTTTGTTCTTACTCTTCAAACCACTTGTGTACAAAAAGTAACAATACATATATTCTTGGTGCAGACATGGAAGAGATGGGTTGAAGGAAAGCCTGAGATAATAATTGACCCTTTCTTGATAGAGCATCCAAGAAACGAGATCATCAAGTTGATCCAGATTGGTTTGTTGTGTGTTCAAGAGAATGCAGCAAAGAGACCAACCATGAGCTCTGTGATAATTTGGCTTGGCAGTGAAACTATCATCATTCCATTACCTAATGCTCCTATTTTCACTAGAAGTCATTCCCAATCTGAAAGTGGAATGTCAATGAACAGCGATGTCTTCACGGAGTTGAGTTGTCGTTGAGGTTTAAATTAGTTCATCAAAATGTCTTTTTCCGAAAGCAAACTATACATTGTATGATTGTATCTTGTGGTCATGACCAAGAAACCTTTCATTTTATCTTGTCATCTTTAGATATTTTCCTAAGCTTTCATCTCAAAGGATAAATAGTAAATTAATGTGTGAAATCTTTATTTCCTAAGCTTCATCACAAAGCATACTTTTTTTAGGTCAACAAAATATTATTGCATGGTTTTAGAACAAATAATGCATGCATGGAAAAAGGAAGAATTTAGGGACATCGAAACAAAGATGACCCAAAACCTATATATATTGGAGTGTTGTTAAAGACACTACAACTTCGGAAACTATGGTTTACTGAAAAGTTGATTACGTGGATAATTTTTCCCCCCAACTCTTATCGATGACACCAAAGACGGATCCACGTAAAAGAAAGTGGAGTCACGCACAAACTTGTTTTATATGATTTTAAATGTGCTATGTCACTAGACTACGTTAGCTAAATTGGTTAAAGTTTGTAATTGCCCCCAATGAAAATCGAGGATATGCAATATATTTTTATAAGTCGTGGACCTGACGAGGAAAGACTTAATGTTCTAGGAAGGTTCTATACTTCTATGCATGAAAAGTCCACACGAGCAAAAAGAAAGACTTCTATATCTCAATGTAAAAGGATATATGCCGTCTGCGTGCGGTAAGGTTTGCCTAATCAAATAGAAAGAAAACGATACGCACAATTTACGGTTTAGTTAATTACCTTCATTTAAGGTTTGGACATTTAACAAGAGTGCTCAAGTAGATAGCAATTTGATCTCATTTTTTTAATAATTTTTTCGGTCCTTTTCACTTTTACTATAAGTTTTTTTTTTTTTTTTTTTTTTTTTTTTCATTTCGTTATATAGCCTTTTCTCTATTTATTATATAACAACTAGAAGTAGACTCACGCGATACGCGAGATAATTTTATAATAATTTTAACATATTTTAGATTTATTAAAATATTTTAAAATGTTATATTTTGTGTTTTGATAAATTATCTTATGTTTATTATTTGTTATTTGTTATTTGATTGTGTTTTCAGTCACTTAAAATGAATTTAAGCATTAAACTGAAAATTTTTGTTAATATGAAAAGTAACTTTAAAATATTTAGTCTTTATCCCATAATATATAGAGCTCTTCATGTTTTGATGCACAATCAAGTCGTACAAACATTTTTTTACGTTAGGGAAAAGAAGATTGATTACATATAAAATATAATGCGGCTGAGCATAGTATTATGTGTGAGTTTGTCCGCTTTTAATATAATCTATAAAACATCAATATCTTCTAAAACCAGACACCTCCAAGAAGGGTGAGACAGTAGCTTAAATTTCTCGAATAATCTCTTCTTGAGCCGAAACTCATGCTCTTCATTCATTCTCTGTGTAATTAATTTCATTAATTAGATAACTAAAGGTAACATAAATAAATTTGATATTTATATATTACCAGTATGCTTTACACATGCTTAAAAATTTTATTATTATAATTTGAATGTTTTAGCAATAAAAAAATTTAATCTTAATGAATTATACAAATGACTTCAAGTACCTTTGTGTTCTAGAAGTAGAATTCTTTGTGTTTCTTGATTAATTGCATTTGGAAAAGTGAGTTCTCTGTTAGATATTTCTATATTTTTATCACATACTTTATATCTATTGAACATACTAAATGCAAACTGAATTTTAGTTTAGAATTGAGTAAAAATCTTATTACTATATATTGATATATTATTATATCAAATAAAAATTGTTGTTTGTGTGTTATACTTTTCAATTTAAAAATAATATATATATATATATATTGTATTATACTCAAAATGACCAACAAAAAAGAGTAGAAACATACCATCGTATTATCGAGTTACTTTTTTTTTTTATTGTTAACTACATAAGTGCATAACCTAAGAGAACATAAAATAATTGTTCACCAGATAATTTTTTTTTTCTTCTATGTTTTTATTTCTAAAATTATATGATGGATGAAAGAAGAGATATGATCAACAGGTCAATTAAAACCTAATGTGTACTCCACCACGATCTAGTGGTATCATTGTAACACTTCAGGATCGAATCCACTGGGACCAAACAATTACACTAAGAAATTATGTAGATTAAATATAGCTAAGACAAAAGAGGAAGTTTTGTGAATAAAGTAACTAATCAAAAACGGAAAGTAAATAAGTTGTTTCTAAATCAAAAAGGAAAACGTTGGGCGCAGGGAATCAGTTAGATGATAAATTAGATGATAAATTGGGATAGCATTAGACACCGTTCTAGAACTCAAATCACAGTTGTAAAGCTAACCTACTTTCGCAGCATTAAGTATCTATGCAATGAATTCACTAAACCCTAAACCGTTGTTTGGATCTAGCAAACCAAGCAAGCAATAACAAGTTCAAGTTTGATCTGTTCACAAGGTGCCTTAACTTCAACTTTCGTTGGCTAAGGATCACCTTGCTCACCTATGTTCTTTTCAAGCAACTCAACAACACTTTTGGTGCCCCGATGAATTAAACCTAAGATCTTAATCTAGGTGATCAATCTAGCTTAAGCATTAAGAACAACTATAGATGAAGAACAATAAGATCAATCCCTAATCTAACAAATCTAGCATCAATAAATCATAAAAACCCTTTCTGAAACCCTAAACCCAACAATGAAACTACTCAGACATGGAGAAGCAGAAACAACAAATCAATAATGAAGAAAACATAATTGAATTGCAAAATAATAGAAAATAGGGTTTAGAAATCTTCTCCAAAGTGTCAATAAGGATTAGAGATCTTCTCCCTTTAGCTCTCAATACAAAATAGTATCAGAAAAATAAAGCTTATGTCTCTGGAGGCCATGCCTCTAACTTAAATATAAAAATAAAACCCTAAAAGTCGGTTTAAAACGATAAAGGAAAACTTGAGTCGGGGACGGGAATGGTCGATCTCGAAAGGATCAGTCGATCCGGAACGTTTTTCTGCTCTCACTCCATCTGCTGACTAGCTCGATCAATCTTCAACCAATTTAGCTCCAGATGCATATTTTTACCCCCAAAACGCTCAGATTCCTTCCAAAGTCACCTAGAACCTGTAAAGACTCACAAAAGACTAAAAGTACTCTAAAAGCACACTTATACCTAACGAAAGACTCAAAACAAGTGTAAAAACTATTGTTAAAATCCTATAAAATGCAGACACATCAATTCCCCCGGACTTGAATCTTTGCTTGTCCTCAAGCAAGAACAGACAAAAACTCAAGAACAAAGAAAAGGTTTGAAAGTGGAAACTCACATATTCTTGGAAACTTCTTCTTTGCACTCTTCATCACATCAAATCGATAACTACTTTCTGTACTCTGCCCATGATTAGGATCAACACTCCCTACTCTGAACTCCACGGCCTCAGTGAACCTTCGGTCTCCCCATCGTTTCCTCTCTACATCAGATTAGTAAAAAGGTGTGGTCTTACCATGGGAGTATCGATCATTGAACTGTTGACTCCCTTAACCTCTTATCGCCCAAGACTTCTTTCATATGCTCCCTTTCCTCTCTCTTTTCTCACTTCCAAAGGATTGATTTCTCCCTAATTTTCTAGGGTATCATTTTATTTTATTTTATCAATCCTTTGCTCTTTTCTTGTGGACAGGTTTCCATGAGTTCCGAAGGATGCACGGGTTTACGCACAACCCTCGGTTCACTTCTTTCACTACCTATATCCTTTTCTTCTTCTTTTTTTTTTTTCTTTTTACTGAGTACTGAAGGGAAGAGAGAGGGGAAGCATACTTTGCGAGGAGATGCATGTCTTGTCAGGCTTGAAGGGAGGAGTCTTGTCCGATGTATACCAAGCCCCAAGGTAAGAAATTAAATCCGGTTAAGTCTTGTCAAAGCTAGAGACAACTACTGGTTCAACTTATTGTTCTCCTTAGCGAGGGTCTTTTGGGGCATGTTGAGCCTGCTCATGTTCATTCCAAGCTTCATTCAAAAATAAGAAGTACAAAAGTAATCATAAGAGTGTTAATTCAAAGAAAAAGATTCCTGGAAATGATCATACTTTCCCAATTTTTGACTCAATAAAATGACTCAAAACCGAAAGAAAAACCACAAGAAACCAAAGAAAACATCATTAGTAATTTGGAGACATCCCTCCCCCGGACTTACTCCACACCGCCCCGGTGTGAAAGCAAAGCCAAGAAAAGAATGAATCCGACAAAGAAAATAAGAAAAATGAAAAAGAAAAAGAAAGGAAAAGAAACAAAAACCGGTGATCTCGCATTAGGTGTTGGAGTGGTGTTGGCAAGGGTGGGGACCGATCGGTCTCAGGGTGGGATCGACCGATCTGCAACATTATTGAACTTGGAGATACGCACAGCAAACCAACGGGATCGGTCGATCTTTAAGAAGGATCGATCGATCCGAAGATCCTGGAACAAAAATTTTCGCATCTTCTGCGTTTGGAATCTGTTCCTGAAAACACTTAACACCGGACGTGATTTCACCGTAATAAATCCTAAAAACAAAACCAAAATCCTTAGACAAATAAAAAGAAAAGGGTAAGCCAGCACAAACCCCATGGGTTGCCTCCCATAAGCGCTTGTTAAGGTCTATAGCTTGACCGTGGTTTCAGGCGTCAAGTGATGGGAGGATGAGAACTCATATCAGAACAAGCTCTCCAATTCGTCAACTTAAGCTCCAAAGTCTTTTTCAGCATACCATCCGTTGCTTCTTGGCCTTTTTCTTTAAACTCCGGAGTAAGGATGGCTGTAACTTTAGAGAAAGGCCGAGATATTCCTTTGCACTTCACCTTGTACTCAATGGTGTCTCTAACATATTTCTGGGGTACCAAGGTTATGTGAAGATCTGGTATTACTCTCTCTATCTTCGGCTTGTCTCTCTTCTTAACCATCTTAGACCTTTTCTCAGAAGAATGAGTGTCTCCATCCAGGACTTCGTTGGCCTCATTCTTATCAGCACTCTCTCCCGTTATCATGACATCCACCTTCTTCTCATGTTCTACAACTAGACAAGAGCCATGGCGTATAGCTTCATTTGCAGTGATTGCGTTGTAGAAGACCTTATCATCAATGTTAGAGAAGGTTATCCTCTTATTAGGCAAGTCAACAACTGCTCCTACTGTTGCTAGGAAAGGTCTCCCAAGAATCAAAGGCATAACAGAACCCTTGCTCATTTCCACAACATGAAAATCTGTAGCAACCAAGCAATTCCCAACTCGAACATCTAAATTGTTAATGAAGCCTTGTGGAGTCGTGGTGACAGCATTTGCAAACTTAAGATAGACCTTAGAAGCCTTCATATCATCAATCCCCAACCTCTCTGCAATAGCCTTAGACATCACGTTCACACTGGATCCAGTGTCACAAAGGGAATCCTCAAAGTTCACTCCTAGGATGGAGCATGGAACAACAAATCTTCCTGGATCTTCTAACTTGGGTAGTCTTTTCAAAGATGGAGCATGAATGCTCTTCTCTCTAGCCAAAAACGTCTTAACATCCACCAAATCCTTTTCTTCAACCACAACATCATTGTAAACCTTCTTAAACAAAGATATATGCTTTACTGCCTCTGTAAAGGGAATGTCAGCGATGAACTCACTTATAGCTTCTTTGTACCGACCATACTTCTTTTCATCAAGAGGTTTCTTCTCATGTCTTCTTGGAAAAGGAATTTGTGGTCTATAGGGCTTTGGTTCCACAAGAATTGATTCCTTGGTATCTGCATTAGGAACAACTGAGCTGGGTTTTCCCATATCTGCAACAGGGACCGACTGGTCTAGACGTGGAGCGGTCGATCTATAAGGGGGATCGGTTGATCCAACTTCTCTGGGGATCAAACTCGAATTATCAGAATATATGGGATCGGCTGGTCTAGTCACAGGATTGACCGATCCCGTCTCTGCGGAAGCCAAACATGAGTTGATCACAACACAACTCAGCCCATCTTCAATCCCACCATGGAGTGTTATAGCATTGCATGACTCTTTGTTCTTAGAGCTAGAAGAAATAGCAGAGACTCTCTTATCAATGGAATCAACACGTGAACTCAACCTCTCAAATTTCCCATTCAAATCATTGAACATGCTATCAATCTTGACATTAATCTCAGCAGAACTTTTCTTATGGCCCTCCAACAGTGCTTGCATCATCAATTCAAGTTTGTTATCTTGTGGAGCTGCAGATGGAGCGTGGTATCCTCGGGTATTTGAGCTATTAAATCCAGCACCTTTTTTCTGAAATCCTTGCGAGAAGTTACCTTGTTGATTATGTGGAGGATACACTTGATCTTGAGGATTCTCGACGTTGGTGCTTCTGTAGGAGAGATTAGGATGATTTCTATAATTCTGATTAAACCCATGATTCTGATAGTTCCCTTGTCCTCCTACATAGTTCAGCTCCTCTGTCCCCTCAAAACCTGAATTTACTCCAACTTGTTGATACGCACCCGTCTGCCCGTCGCACATGTTGCAAGCTTGCTGATCTCTCTTCAAAAGAAGGTCTACCTTGGCATTGAGACTCTTAATAACATATGTATTCACGGAGCTAACATCACGGACAGAACGGTCATACTCTTGACTATGATTGCTATTACTCGCTGCAAGGTTTTCGATCAAGAGGTTTGCTTCAGCGGCAGTGTTTGTAGAAAAATCTCCTCTGCTGGCAGTATCGAGTGCCATCTGGTACTTCTGGTCAATTCCTCCATAGAAGATGTTCATAAGATTCTCTTGTGAAAAGCCATGATGAGGACAGTCCCTCATACACTCCTTGAATCTCTCCCACGCTTCACAAAAAGACTCTATACCACCTTGTGAGAAGGTAGTGATCTTGCTCCTTAACATAGCTGATCATGACTTAGTGTAGAAGTGGTTTAAAAATGCTGCTCTACACTGCTCCCAAGTGGTAAGTGATCCTCGGTCCAAGAGATTTAGCCATCTCAAAGCCTTATCTCCTAAAGAGAATTGGAACAAAGTGAACATGAGATAATCATATGGAACTCCATTAGACCTTGTCGTACTAGCCAATCTCTCAAAAGCTTCAATATGGTCCAGAAGGCTCTCTGATGCTAATCCATTAAACACACGATTCTGGACCAAATTGATCAGGCTATGCTTGATCTCATAATCTTGTCTCGCAGGAGCAGGAGGTTGAATCGCAGACCGATTCGCAAATAGCCTGTTATGAGCTTCTTCATCCCTCAAAGTAGTTCGTCTTGCTGGTGGATTCAGATCAGCTGCATTATGCTCTTGTGGTGCAGGAGGAGGAGGCGGAATAACGACCTCTTGAGGGTTAGGCTGACGAACATCTGGATTCTGTCCATCCTCCATCTTGTCAGCTTTAGCTTTTGCTCTGTTTTCTCGTTCAAGTAGGGCTAACTCTTTGTTTCGCAGATTACACAAATCAGTAGGCTTGTGGCTTCTTGTTTGCATAAACCTGAAACACAAGAGAAAGAACACAAGAACTAATTAGTAAATAAAAATAAAATAAATCTTATACTAAATTTAAATCTGGAATCTCAAAGGCAATCGTTTTGGTCCCCGGCAACGGCGCCAAATTGATCAACAGGTCAATTAAAACCTATTGTGTACTCCACCACGATCTAGTGGTATCGTTGTAACACTTCAGGATCGAATCCACAGGGACCAAACAATTACACTAAGAAATTATGTAGATTAAATATAGCTAAGACAAAAGAGGAAGTTTTGTGAATAAAGTAACTAATCAAAAACGGAAAGTAAATAAGTTGTTTCTAAATCAAAAAGGAAAACGTTGGGCGCAGGGAATCAGTTAGATGATAAATTAGATGATAAATTGGGATAGCATTAGACACCGTTCTAGAACTCAAATCACAGTTGTAAAGCTAACCTACTTTCGCAGCATTAACTATCTATGCAATGAATTCACTAAACCCTAAACCGTCGTTTGGATTTAGCAAACGTGGCAAGCAATAACAAGTTCAAGTTTGATCTGTTCACAAGGTGCCTTAACTTCAACTTTCGTTGGCTAAGGATCACCTTGCTCACCTATGTTCTTTTCAAGCAACTCAACAACACTTTTGGTGCCCCGATGAATTAAACCTAAGATCTTAATCTAGGTGATCAATCTAGCTTAAGCATTAAGAACAACTATAGATGAAGAACAATAAGATCAATCCCTAATCTAACAAATCTAGCATCAATAAATCATAAAAACCCTTTCTGAAACCCTAAACCCAACAATGAAACTACTCAGACATGGAGAAGCAGAAACAGCAAATCAATAATGAAGAAAACATAATTGAATTGCAAAAGAATAGAAAAATAGGGTTTAGAAATCTTCTCCAAAGTGTCAATAAGGATTAGAGATCTTCTCCCTTTAGCTCTCAATACAAAATAGTCTCAGAAAAATAAAGCTTATGTCTCTGGAGGCCGTGCCTCTAACTTAAATATAAAAATAAAACCCTAAAAGTCGGTTTAAAACGATAAAGGAAAACTTGAGTCGGGGACGGGAATGGTCGATCTCGAAAGGATCAGTCGATCCGGAACGTTTTTCTGCTCTCACTCCATCTGCTGACTAGCTCGATCAATCTTCAACCAATTTAGCTCCAGATGCATATTTTCACCCCCAAAACGCTCAGATTCCTTTCAAAGTCACCTAGAACCTGTAGAGACTCACAAAAGACTAAAAGGACTCTAAAGGCACACTTATACCTAACAAAAGACTCAAAACAAGTGTAAAAACTATTGTTAAAATCCTATAAAATGCAGACACATCAAGATAACTAAAAATCTTTCTTCTTCTCCAAGACATTGTCTCTCTCTCTCTAGAATGCAATTGGGATTAGGTTAGGGTGATTTTTTTATCTTTCGACTTGATAAACATGTGATAGATTTGAGTCTTGTTAAATGCGTATTGATGAAACTTGCACACATGGTCAAATCCCATTGCCTTGCTCTACTTGCGGGTAAGCACTATCATCACATCATCAACAATCGATCATAGCTAGGAAAAATAATGAAACCTATGAGAAGAGAAAATAAGTGCATACATAGTATAACCCAAACAATAATGTTGTAAAAATAAATTAGATGTTAATTATATTTTAAGAAAATAATTAAGACTTAATTATGTAAAAAAATAAAAAGTGAATTTGAAAGAATCAAATGGCTTTGGAAACCCATATCATGAGATATATATCACCTAGATAAACCATCGCAAAACCCTTCTCATTAGAAAGTCATAACCTATAAATAAAATAAAGTACCATGGAAATGGTTATCAGAAAGAATGTTAATAAATACATACAAACACAGTTGTAACGTTAAGGAACAAATTTAAAGTAATACACTAATAGCATTCGAAACAGTTAATATTTGTTTAAACTCATTTTCATGGGTAATACATACAAATACACTTGTATAAAATATAGTATGGGTAATAAGTAGCATAAATATTGTGACTAAGATAAAAAATCTATTAGGGTTTATGAATTATGATTTTCAACTAAAATTATTACATTAAAAATTTATCAAATGGATCAAAAGAAAAACAAATTACAATATTGATATACAAAATAAGCATTTGAAACAACATTTACCAACATTTACAAGTGAGAATGTGTTACGTATGTAAGACCTTCTTCATCTAAATCTTTCTAATGAATAAGTATATTTCACATGTTCACTTCTATATATGCTCCAAAATTTTGACTCAACTTATTTATTTCAAAAAAAAAGAAAAAGTTAAATATTACAAAATTTAGGAAATTATGTGAGAAGTAGCATATGATGTTTGATGAAGACTTTGTCTAGCTATTTATAGATAAATTTGTAATAGTATGAAAGTTTTTTAGTTTTTTTTTTCTGGTCAAACATCATGGGAGTTATGGTTACATTTTAAAGAATAAAAATACCATAGATTTTGACTGTGTTTTTTCCCTTTTTTGGTAAAACAAAAATTGTATTGCAGTTAATACATTAAAGTGTATTCATATGATGAAAGATTTGTTTTATAATTTTTCAAACATCATGGGAGTAACATTTTAAAAAATTAATATGCAATAAATTGTGTTAATAATTACTATTAAAGAAAAATAAAATATCATATTGTTTATATCTTGAAATTATTTTAGAATAAATTGTTTTGATCTTTTGGCACAAAAACTGTAAAACAAATATTATGATTTATTTTTCAACAAATAATTACTATAATATTATAATATTTTTAATGCTCGAAATTAGTAAATAATTTAATAACCATCACATTATATTTTTCCAAAATCATGATATTAATATTTAAACATTTAATTAGTGGAAATTTATGTTGTCCAAAATTATAATATTAATATTTAATTCTTTTTATTTGCAAAATTATGATGTTATGGTAATTATATAAAATATTGATAAATAATATCTATATATAACTACTAAAAGGACATTGCATATATAAATGTCAACATATTTTTTAGTACAGAAATATCATTTAAATTTACTGAATATAAAAATTAATATATGTAATTTTGAGGAAAATGAATTTAAGAATTTAATAATGAGAAGTGAGGACAGGTGTCGAAAGTATACGCTGCCAAATGTCGTCGTGTTATGCAAAGTTGGAGAAAACCTTCTCATATTATATAAGATTTTACAAATACCAATATTGTTTTGACTGTCCATGAAACTCTTGTACACGTCCCATAAAGCTGTATTGGAAAATGGTAGTGTCTATCAGATTGATCACTTTTTACATCATATCTAATTTTTTGGGCAAAACTCCAAAAAAAATGGGATAATCGTTGCCTCAGTACCACTTTAGACGTAGAAGGGGAAGACTTTGTTTTGGTCACGCGGCCAAAAACAGAAGCTTTAATTGAACGAAAAGGATGTATATTAAAATTTAAAAAAAAAAAAAAAAAAAAAAAAAAAAAAGATGTGTATGTGGTAGGGCTACATGGAGACGTATAGTATAATTTACACAGTACGAGAGTTCCAGCAAAATTTGTAGATACAACTGTTCGTCATGGTCTCAAATGTGTTGTAGAAAGAATTTTCCATCATGGTATGGTGTCAGTTAATACCTATCCTTTGTGAATCCGTGTATTAACACGCATAGAGTCGCGGGATTTAACATGATCGAATGGTATGCATGTAGTTAGATTCGATCGATTGATTATCATGTATAATATCAATTACATCTGAATGTGATGAAATAAACAGCAAAAATATTAGTGAGGCTTCATATGAGTCTTCAGTTGACTTCATCGGCTGTACTTGTTGAGCTACAAGTAAAACCTGACTCCATTGGCTATCCTTGTTGGCTCTATATATGTGCTTTCTTCAAACTTCATAACAGCAACTGTTATTGGCTTCTTTCGGAATAACCAATTAATATACGGCATTTTCTCAATGTTTTTTTGGGGCCAAAAATTCTTAATAGGTTAACCTCTCACAAAACCAATACGTGGTCATTCCATTTTACTTGTGCTTTAGCATCATGAGCATCATTTGAGATGTCAAAGCCGGCATGCTCTGGCTATATAAATATAACGAGCTTAAAAATCATAACGAAGTAGTACATGAATAAGAAAGAAAGAAAAAAGAAAAAAAAGTTGTTACCATTAACAAACAAAAATGGTGAAATGCCCTGCTTTGATGATATACCTCTCTTCTTTTATTCTTTTTGTCCTTCAAACACTCCTTGGTGTTAACTCCGTAAAGTGTTTCGGAAGCTCATACAACCGTAACGGCAGCTACCCTAAGAATCGCCAGAAACTCTTCTCTGATCTTGCTGATAAAGTCGTTGCTAACCGCGGATTCTACAACGCTTCATTCGGCCAATACCCCGACAGAGTTTATGCTCTTGCCATGTGCGCAAGAGGCTACGAGCAAGAAGCTTGTTTGAAGTGTGTCCAAACATTGACTCAAGATACAATATCAGAATGCCAAAGCCGCAAGGATTCGTTCATGTGGGGTGGCGAGCAAGATGTTTCTTGTCTTGTTCGTTCCTCAAGCCACTCAACTTTTAGGAGCCTCAAGCTTAGTCCTCCTTTTGTATCGCCAAGTCAAGATATCATCGAGCCATCTAAAACGATGACACTATTTGTACCACAGTGGGAAGCAATGGTTAATCGGACCCTCAGGGCTGCCACGAAGGCTAAAACTTCCTCGGTACTTAAGTACTATAGTGCCGGAAAAGCCGGGTTCACGGATTTTCAAGATGTTTACATGCTGATGCAGTGCACACCCGACATAACTTCTGAAGATTGCAATACATGTTTGGAAGGTTGCGTGATATATTTTAGAACACAGTATCTAGGAAGAGAAGGAGGCATGGCTAGTTTTCCAAGCTGTTTTTTCAGGTGGGATATATATGCTTTCCATGGTGCTTTTGATGATGTAACAAGAGTTCCTGCGCCTCCTCCTGGACCTTATGTTCAGGAAAAGGAGAACTCTAAACCAGACAAGAAAGGTGAAACAAATGAATTAGAGTATTGCCTCACAACTTGTAAGTATGATAATAAAGAGGTTCTTAGACTAAAAAGGGTTAGTAATTTGCAGGAAGAAGAATTGGATATGGCGGAATTATCGCAATAATCGCTGTTTTTACATTCATTAATATTTTGGTGTTTATTGGCTTCATCCAAGTAAATGCTCAGAGGAGAAATATAAAAAATGGTAAGTGTACCTTGTACCCTTGTCACTTGCTTCAATCCTATGATGTATAGAGTAAGGCTTATTTATTCTTCTTCTCTCTCTTTTTTTTCTTTTTTTTTAAGTTGGTGGTGCAGAGTACTCTGATTCTGATGGTCAATTCATGTTACGGTTTGATCTTGGTATGATCATAATAGCAACCGATGACTTCTCTTCTGAAAATACGCTTGGCCAAGGTGGATTTGGTACGGTCTATAAGGTAATAATAACATTTTCCCTACTTCTTGATAAAGTTAAGTCACTTATGGGTAACTTAAAGATCTTGAAAATTGGTTTCAGGGGACATTTCCAAACGGGAAAGAGGTAGCCGTGAAGAGATTAACAAAAGGTTCAGGACAAGGAGATATAGAGTTCAAGAATGAGGTTTCACTCTTGACAAGACTCCAACATAGGAATCTGGTTAAGCTTCTTGGGTTCTGTAATGAAGGAGGTGAAGAGATTCTTGTCTACGAGTTTGTCCCTAACGCAAGTCTTGATAACTTTATCTTCGGTGAGCTTTCAAAAGACAATGGCATTTATTATAATTCTAGAAACTTTTAGCACAACATTGTTTCTTTTAACTCAACAGATGAAGAGAAACGTTCGCTTCTTACATGGGAGGTAAGGTTCAAAATTATAGAAGGCATAGCTCGAGGTCTTCTTTATCTTCATGAAGATTCTCATCTGAAGATCATTCACAGAGACTTGAAGCTGAGCAACATACTTTTAGACGCTGAGATGAACCCTAAAGTTGCAGATTTTGGAACAGCGAGGTTGTTTGACACTGACGAGACTCGAGCTGAAACAAAACGAATAGCTGGAACCCGGTAAGACATATCTATCAATCAAATTTGTAGACATATTTATATGCTCTGTTTTTAAAACAGAGTCTTGCAGACATATAAACTATCATGAATTAATGTTATTGGTTGCATATGCAGTGGATATATGGCTCCCGAATATCTGAATCGCGGAGAAATCTCAGCTAAATCTGATGTTTATAGCTTCGGTGTCATGCTTCTAGAAATGATAAGTGGTGAAAAAAACAAGAGCTACGAAGGAGAAGGACTTGCTGCTTTTGTAAGCTTACTTCACATATCAGTCTTATTTGTTTTCAATCTTCAAACCTCTTGTGTCCAATAAGTAACAACATATATTCTCGTTAGTGCAGACATGGAAGAGATGGGTTGAAGGAAAGCCTGAGGTTATAATTGATCCTCTCTTGATAGAGCATCCGAGAAACGAGATCATCAAGTTGATCAAGATTGGTTTGTTG
This sequence comes from Camelina hispida, assembly GCA_023657505.1. Lineage (NCBI taxonomy): Eukaryota > Viridiplantae > Streptophyta > Magnoliopsida > Brassicales > Brassicaceae > Camelina > Camelina hispida. The sequence goes on along the minus strand of CP094636.1, from coordinate 5,184,149 downwards.
TGTGTTCAAGAGAATGCAGCAAAGAGACCAACCATGAGTTCTGTGATAATTTGGCTTGGAAGTGAGACCATCCTCATTCCTTTACCTAATGCTCCTGCTTTCACTGGGAGCCAATCCCAATCTGAAAGTGGTACAACAATGTCAATGAGCGGCGATGTCTTCACGGAGTTGACTTGTCGTTGAGCTAATCACTATGTTTTTTAATCTTGTGGTCTTGAGATATTTTTCCTTTTGGTATACAGGAAATTTATGTATGAATTTGTTAAGCTTTGAGTTCCCAAAACTATATGAACAATATCTTAACTTATAGATGTAATCAATATTGTCTATTAAATACTCAATATCTGATTACACTCTCAAACACTCTCAAATAAGTTCTTCAGATTACAAGAGATAAATATTGATAATATGAAAGATGAGATCAGAATCTTCAACATACTCTCAGATTCTTCTCTCCCCATATGTTAGACTCATGGCGTCTAATCTCTCACAATAATCAACATGCCTCCCTTAATCCTCCTCCCACTTTATTTATACCAACTCAGATAATAGCAACCCTCAAACCCTTCACACGTGCCAGCTAAATGACTCATCACTCTTTTCGCAGGTGGGAGTGGTACCAATCTCCTGTGATCTCTTCCTTACGTATACCATGTGAAGCTTATCAATACCCCCCCCTTCGAAATGGAGCTTGTCCTCAAGCAAGAAAGAGGGGAATTGTTGCACGAGATCCTTCAAAATCACCCACGAGTTCTCGTGTGAAGGCAATCCTTCCCACCTGACCAAACCCTCCAAATAGCCTGCAGAGTTGTAGCGAGTATCCAACACGGCTGCAGGTTGCACTATCAACTCGTCAGCAGCAGAAACGATTCAGGTAAAGGAGAAATTGTGGCGCCCTGACCCAAAACTGGTTTGAGTTGTGACACATGGAACATGGGGTGCACCTTGGACCCTACAGGGAGTTTCAGTTTATACGCTGCAGGACCAATCTTTTCCAAAAACTTGGTAGGGGTCATAGAACTTGGCTGCGAGCTTCTGGCACAGACGCTTGGCGGCAGATTGTTGGCGATAAGGTCGGAGTTTTAAGTAGACCAAATCCCCAACAGCAAAGGTTAAGACCCTTCGTCCCTTTTCAGCGTTATTCTTCATGAGTTGTTGAGCATGGAGGAGGTGAGCCTTAATTTGTGTCAACATCCTGTCATGTTCCCTGAGCTGTGCTTCTAACTCCACATTTGTTGTAGAACGCTCCTCAAAGTGAATTAGAAATGGAGGAGCCCTGCCATAGACAACCTGAAACCGAGTAGACCGGAGCAAAGTATGGTAAGAGGTGTTGTACCATAACTCGGCCCAATGGATGAATTTATGCCATGTCCGCGGGTGAGTGGATGCCAGGCAACGCAGATATGTCTCAAGGCAACGGTTAAGCACCTCAGTTTGGCCATCTGTTTGGGGGTGGAAAGCAGTGATGAATTTGAGCTTGGTACCCGCCTGTTTGAAGCATTCTTTCCAAAAGTTACTCAGAAAAATCCTATCTCTGTCAGAGACAATTGACGCGGGATAGCCGTGGAGCTTCACTATCTCAGTAACAAATTTGTGAGCCACATCTGCTGCAATGAAGGGGTGTTTGAGGCACAAGAAGTGAGCAAACTTACTGAGGCAGTCCACGACCACTAAGATGACATTGGCACCATTCGATGAGGGCAAACCTTCAATGAAATCCATGCTCAAATCTTCCCAAACCTGATTAGGCACTTGTAATGGTTGCAGAAGACCAGCAGGAGACAGAGTGGAGTACTTGTGGGTCTGATAGATGGAGCATTCACTAACAAACTTCTTAACATCGGTAAGCATCCTTGTCCAATGAAAACTAAGTTGTACCCTCTTTAACGTCTTTAAAACACTAGAATGGCCACCGAGTTGACCAGTATAACCCTCCGATAGGATCAAAGGAATGAAAGTAGATGACTGAGGAATAACCAAACGTTGTTTAAACCACAACTTGCAGCTCGGACAGTGAAATCAGGTTTGCTAGTCGGATCCTCTTGCAGTTTGGTAATTAGCTGTTGAATTGTCGGAACGCCTTCAATTTCCGTGTAAATGTCCTGTAACTGGATAACAGAAGGAACCGTTAAGGCGAGCAAGGATAGACAAACATGAGATGCATCTTGGATCATCCTGGAGAGACCATATCCTGCTTTGTTGTTCATGTCTGGTTTGTAGAAGATGTCAAAGGTGTAACCCATCAATTTGCTTAACCAGCGTTGATACTCCAAAGAGATCTCCCTCTGTTCCAGTAGGAACTTTAAACTTTTCTGGTCGGTGTGCACCACAAACTCCCTTCCCATCAAGTAGTGACGCCACTTTTGAATGGATAAGACCACAGCCATTAGTTCACGCTCATAGACTGGTTTTAACTGTTCCCGAGCAGAGAGCCCGCGGCTGAAGAAAGCGATGGGACGGTAGTCTTGCATCAGAACCGCACCAAGACCGTAACCCGATCCATCTGACTCAACCACGAAGAGCTTAGAAAAGTTTGGTAAGACCAAGACCGGTGTTGTTGTCATAGCCGTCTTAAGCGTGTCAAAGGCGTTATGACGGCAGAGGTCCACGCAAATTGATCCTTGCACAAAAGCTCAGTCAAAGGTTTGGCAAAAACGTCGTAACCTTTTACAAAACGTCTGTAGTATCCCGTAAGACCGAGAAAGCCACACAAGTCCTTTACATTCCTTAGTTTAGGCCAATTCATCATTGCCGCTGTCTTTGTAGGATCCGTGGAAAACCCCCTCGTGAGAGATGACATGACCAAAGTAGTCCATATGTTGCTGTCCAAAAGTACACTTCTTCATATTGGCATAGAGCTGATGTTGTGCAAACAGTTGGAGAACATACTTGAGGTGACTGGCATGGTTGGCTAAACTGTCACTGTATGTCAGGATATCGTCAAAAAAAACGAAGACAAACCGGCGTAAGAACGGCCTGAATATCTCATTCATGAGTGCCTGAAAGGTGGCAGGGGAGTTAGTCAATCCAAACGGCATGACTAGGAATTCGAAGTGGTTGTTATGCGTCCTAAAGGCAGTCTTTTCCACATATTCTGGAAGCCTTCTAATTTGGTGGTATCCCGACCGAAGATCCAGTTTGGAAAAATAGCAGGCGCCTTGGAGCTCATCCAAAAGTTAATCAATGACAGGGATAGGGAATTTGTCAGAGATGATCACTCGGTTTAGTGCTCCGTAGTCGACACAGAACCGCCAAGAGTCGTCCTTCTTCTTCACCAAAAGAACGGGGCTGGAGAAAGGACTCTTGCTGGGTCGAATAACTCCCTTGAGCAACATATCTGCAACCAGTTCTTCCATAGCCGCCTTATGCGCTTGAGGATACCTATAGGGGCGGGCACTGATCGGACCAGCAGATGGTTGAAGTTTGATAGCATGCTCTCTATTACGCACCGGAGGCAGGGTCGTCGGTGTGGAGAACACCTGAGCAAAAGATAACAACACCGCTTGAAGCTGCGGGTGAAGGGACAGCGTGGAAAGGTGATTGTCTGGTGTGGAGTCAGGAAATTGCATTAGGCTGACACGAGCATTAGCTGGTTTGGCAACACGGGAATGACAAACCTCCAGATCACCGCGTAGAGTGACACGCTTGCCATTGAGATTGAAAGAGAATTCATGAGTGTCCCAGTTGACCTGACAATCTCCTAGTGACGATGCCAAGCCACACCGAGGATAACATCCGCTTTCCCCAAATCCAAAACAAACAATTCACTTTTAAACTCCACTCCTTGGATGAGCAGATTGACATTTTTGCAAACACCATACCCCCGGACTATAATGCCATTGCCCAGTTCCACCATCATTGGTCTGTTGGATAAGATGCGAGCCTTGATTTGTGTGGCCATCTCGGGAGAAATGAAATTATGTGTGGTTCCACTGTCAAGCATTACAACCACCTCATGTTTACCGATATTGCCTCGCAACCAGGTTGTTGAAGGTGAGTCGGATCCCACATAGGCACCAAAAGAAATGGCCATCAACTGTGGTGTTGGTGTTTCTTCTTCCAACTTCACGACCTCCATCATATTCTCATCAAGGACCTTCATTTCATATCCATGGATCAAGGCTAAAACTATTAACTCTTTTTTAGGGCAGACATGGCCCTTGAAGTATCGACCATCACACTTAAAACACAGCCCTTGTCAACGCTTCTCATCCAGCTCTGCATCTGTGAAGTGTTTGCGGGGTCTATTGATGATTTGTGGTTGCTTGTCCTTCGACTGAGTAGCAGCAGTAGTAGGAATTTTTGGTTTCCAACTCGGTGAGTGTCCTGAACTGGAACTCTTGTTTTCAGTCCTAGGTTGTGAACCACCACTGTCATGGGGAAGTTCCTTAAGAATCGCTTTCCGGATGAAACTGCCATCCATGTCTCTTGCAATCCCAATCATTTCCGGTAGGTTTTGCGGTTTCCACATGTGAACTAACTCTTGCATCTCCAGAGATAAGCCGTTCAAGAATATACCTTCCAGTTTCACATCATTGAGACCAGTGACCTGGGATGACAGATCCTCAAAGATATGTATATATTATGCCACTGTTCTCGTTTGCTTGATACAAAACAAACTTTGACTCGGACCACGACTTTTTAGGTTGCCAAAACGTAACAGCAAGCGAGATTTAAATTGACTCCAAGATGACAAATCGATCCTATTGATTTCCCAGTTGTACCAGCTAAGCGCATCAGCAGAGAGACTTACCAACACCAGAACCAGCTTTTCTGTGTCCAAGAAGCCGCCCATTCGAAAGAAACGTTCAACGCGAGCTATCCAACTGTACGTCTCTGAACCATCAAAAACCGACATATCTACATTGCGTAGGAGGTTCTTTTTTGTGGTCAGCCCTGTATCCTGACGTATCAGCTCATGTGGTGCGGTCTGCGGCTGATAACGAGATTCCTGAGATTCTGGTGACTCGAGGAAGCTCGACCCACCTCGCTCCTTTGCCGTCGGACATACCGGCGTGTTGGACACCAAAAACTCCAGTTTCTTAGGAATCTTCGTTATCTTCACATCCGATGCGTTAAAACGGGTCATCATCGACTCGACCCTAGAAGCCGCCAAATCTAACTTCGTATCCAACTGCATCTTACCCTCCTTCAACTCCGACAGCTGGTTACCTGGCAACCCAAGCTTGTCGTAGACATCACTGAACATAGTTGAGTACTCCTCCGCCAAAGAAACCTCCGAGATCGGAAAAAGGTGTGACTTTTCCATTTGTTCGTTGTCGCTTTGTCTCCCCCGACACAAGAAAAAAAAAAAAAAAAAAAAGAGATAAACAATACACCACTCGCCTAGGGTTTCCCGCACTTCAAAGGAAAATATGCTAATTTAAATGTCAATATCTGGGTTTCTCGCGTTTGAGTGTCGCCACGTCACAAGCGCACCATTTGTTAAGATTTGAGTTCCCAAAGCTATATGAACAGTAGCTTAACTTATAGATGTAATCAATATTATCTATTAAATACTCAATATCTGATTACACTCTCAAATAAATTCTTCAGATTACAAGAGATAAATATTGATAATATGAAAGATGAGATCAGAATCTTCAACATACTCTCAGATTCTTCTCTCTCCATATGTTAGACTCATGGCGTCTAATCTCTCACAATAATCAACATGCCTCGCTTAATCCTCTTCCCACTTTATTTATACCAACTCGGATAATAGCAACCCTCAAACCCTTCACACGTACCAGCTAAATGACTCATCACTCTTTTATAACATCACTCTTTTGGCATGTGGGAGTGGTACCAATCTCATGTGATCTCTTCCTTATGTATACCCTGTGAAGCTTATCAATTACCCCCCCCCCCTTCGAAATGAAGCTTGTCCTCAAGCGAGAAAAAGGGGAATTGTTGCACGAGATCCTTCAAAATCACCCACGAGTTCTCGTGTGAAGGCAATCCTTCCCACTTGACCAAACCCTCCAAATAGCCTGCAGAGTTGTAGCGAGTATCCAACACGGCTGCAGGTTGCACTATCAACTCAGCAGCAGAAACGATTCAGGTAAAGGAGAGATTGTGGCGTCCTGACCCAAAACTGGTTTGAGTTGTGACACATGGAACACGGGGTGCACCTTGGACCCTGCAGGGAGTTTCAGTTTATACGCTGCAGGACCAATGAGATGGGTGAGTATTACCAAAAATACCTAGTGATACGATCCTCCCATCTACGAGCTATACACACAAGCAAATCAAGAGTACAACTACAAATAAAATATAACAAACCAACCATTAAATAGAACAACCAATAACACTTTCACCACACCTACACATAATCACACAAAAGAGGTCATACAACCCAATCGCTTAGATAAGCTCATGGTCACGCACTCACCTTAATAAGTGATTCACGAAACTAAATACAACCAAATGAGAGGCTCTCTAATATCCAAGAACAACCAAACTCGTCCTACAACCAATCACAACAACAAACAAACATTGAAAACAAATTGCCAAAAAAAACATAAAAGAACAACCTCACAAGTGAAACCACGAAATCAAAATGAACTGTTAACTTTCTAATCCCTCTGGTGAAAAGCAAGGTCTATACGTCCAGAAGCTTCCCAAAAACTTTCAGCACGATCGGACCTCAGATGAAACCGCAATCGATCCCGAAACACCCGCTGGTCTCAATCCGCGAATGAGAAGAAACACCCCACGAAACTGCCAATATCTCCTAGAATATTAACTCAAATTCAAATATGGGAGAGTGTGCGAAAATCTCTTAACTACAAACCTACCAACAATTAATACCTTTCGAAACTATTTGACCACTCGGATCCTCTTTCTCCCAAACCCTGACAGTTTTGTTCCTCTCTTTACTCTAAAAAACGTTTGATCTCCTTCCCTTTCTCGTTTACACCCAATCACCAAGAGTTATCTCTCTTTCTCTTTCTCTCCCAATCACCAAAAGCACAAAAGGAGAGAGGAGGCGTGACAATAAGGAGTATTATGGGTTTTTGGTTTAATTAGATTAGACCAGAATTTAATTAAACCAAAATCAATTAAAAATTTCGTCCTTCAGTTTTATCTACATCCCAATTTTAGAAAGCGGATGTTACAATTGTATAAATTAAAGCTGTAACAATCGGAGAAGTCTTAGCCATAAAACCGGAAAATAATGACAGTGTTATTTTTTTGTTAACCGGAAATATATGGTTAGCCAATTGAAATATTTCTTCAATGTATAGATTGTTGTTTTAACCAGTACTGGTTTAATTTTATAAAAGTAATAAAGTAAAATAAAGTAATAAAATTAAAATTTTGAAGAGATAAATAATATAATTTTAGAATAAATTTCTGAAATATCTTAAATACCCCAATAGAGAGAGGATAAGAAATCTTCTCCAGCCAATAAGATAAAGTATCAATTCCTAATTATAGTTACATGATATAAGGAAGTTTTTTTTTGTTGAAAAATATTATACAAAGAAGGAATTGTAAACATATATATATATATATATATATATTATATAAAGAAGGAAAATATATTTCTTGTTTTAGTCAAACAGGAAAAAAAATATGTATTTCTTTAAATAATATACCTATAAAAATATTGAGTCCAGCCAAATCTTTTCAAACTTGAATTAGATTTTACCCAAAACAATCTTTTTTGTCGTTTTAAGTTTGTCTCTTTGCACATATTCTTCATAACCATTAAGCAAACACTTTGTTTGTACAATTCAAAAGCTTGTAATTGGTTTGAAACTGGTTAACGAATAATTGGTTTGAAACTACTATATTGTTTCCTTGAGACTTCCAATATAGATATATTGATTAAACAGAAATGTTTTATAAAATAATCTTTCACCCAAGTAAGGGATGAAAATTACCACAACATATTGTCAAATATTTATTTTTATCCCATATAAGCATTATATAAATAGAAATCAAAGTCCTCTTAGTACTTGAGACCAAGAGTGAGTTCAAGAGACATGTCTTCTTCACCATTTGCACCATCCCCAGCAGCAATGACATCATTGGCTTTGTTTTCATTTTCTCCCACCTGCCATATAATATACATTTATCTAATTCATATGCATCGAATCTACAAGTTGATGAAAATGAATACTTTATAAGGTAAGAAATGCAAAGAAAACAAAAAAAAAAAAAAAAAAAAAAAAAAAAAAAAAAGAAGAAGAAGGAAAAATTACCCTTGAAGATTGATAGAGAGACTTGCAAGATACTTCCGTTGGGGTTACCTTCCTAGTACTATCCAATTGTAGCATATAAGAAATTGAAAAAGATAGTTAACTAACAAATTACCAAAAAATAATGATTATGCAATAACCTAATTTCATTTTGGATAGCATCTTGAAGATATTCATAGATCTGAAGGTATTGTTGAGACTGCCTCTGATTCATTTCCCGTATCATTCTCCTTTCTGCATAAAAAGAACATAATACACTCACTATGCACTATGTTGAACATCAATGCATATATTGCCGTATGCAAAGTTACAACACTAACATATTTATTTAACTCTAAATAAAAGTATACATTAGATCTTACCTTTTACAGATACTCCTTCCTTCTTGTTCCTATACATCTATGGAAAATAAACACATATATTTGATTAAGTACATTGATGCATATATAACTTTTATATGGATACATATCATGTATAGCTAGCTAATAATGTGTGTATGAATCATAAAGACCTGGAGATGGCTTTTAATTTGTGATAAAGTAAGGTCTCCTTCATCCATATAGTTCAAAATTTTCTTAGGTGTTGCTGCTGCAATTAAGAATATTAACTATAATGAATCTAAAAAGAGAAATTTGATCATGGATAAGATACAATCATCGAAAAAACTGAGAGGGTAGGTATCTTAATGAAAGAGACGGTTAATTTTAATGACAAAATTTTGGGATACTCTGTTTTGTTACGGAGGAATCGACTCTGTTTTAGGTTTAAAGAAAATCGCTTACTCCTTTCGCCACCGAGAAATTCAACAGCTTCAACAAAAAGGTGATGACGATCGTCAGTCCAGTGCATACGCGACATTGTAGACCTAGCGTAAGATCTAACGATCACGTCTCTCATCAGATTTTTCTCCGGCTATTAGTTAGTTTTATGTTTTTTTTTATAAAATGAACAGTATATTTATAGAATATTGTTATGATTAAAATATTCATATATTCCCAAAATAAAATAAGAAAAGAAATTCAATGCTTATTATTTCTTAGTTGTCACTTGTAAATTCATATTTAATTATTTCTCCAAACAAGGAAACACAAAATTGCACATTTGCTTAAAAGATATATTTTCTGACAGCTTTGAGTTGTCTTTTGTCTAATAATAATAATATGTATGATAAGATTTATATTTGTCAAATCAAAATTAATATTATCAGATTTATCTTCTTTTATATTCTAATTATACAGATTTATTTTAATGTAACAATTGTTTTATATTCAGAACTCATTTATGGCATAAGCATTGTTGCTTATTTTCATTATTTTGAACCAAAATGATATTAATAATTTAAAAACCATCCAAAAAAGTAACACACACACACACACATATATATATATATATATATATATATTGATTTTAATTAGAACTTTTTGAAACACCCTAACCCAATTTTTTGTTTTTAATATAATACTCCCTCCGTTTCATAATATAGGATGTTTAGAGGATTATTTTTGGGAAAAATGTCATTAAAATCCCCAAGTTAGTATTTTCGTTGATTTAAAGCACAAACTTTGGATTTGGAGGTAATAAACACAAATCTTTTGTTGACTTCCAAATAATTCGCAAACTCTTGTTGACTTGGCCTTTTGAGGCACAACGTTAATTGGTCAAACGGAAAAAATTAGACGTGGTTAATTATCTGTTAACGAGATCCGTTAATAGCAAAACGACACTGTTTATAACACCCTATAACCCCCAAATTGAGAAATCGATTCTCATTTTCCCCAAATTTAAAACCCCAATCGATAATCTCTTTTCTTCTTCGATTTCTCTCTTCTTCTTCGAGTCCAACATATGAGTTATAGCTCAGAGACATCGGTGGTAGCTTTGTTTGACCGTGGAGTGCCATCAAAGTGTGTTTGTGGAGCCGGAGTCATCAGTTGAATTCGAAGAAGAAGATCCAATCAAAGAAGAAAGGAGAAATCACAAATTATGGTTTGTGATTTGGGGATTTTGGGAGAAATTGATAATCGGGTTTGATTTAGGGATGTAATTAACGGATCTCGTTTTCGCCTAATTAACCCTGTTTAATATCTCTGTCTGGCCAGTTAACGGTGTGCTTCAAACGGCGAAGTCAACAAGACTTCATAATTTGAATAGAAGTCAAGAAAAGAGTGAGGATTTTTTTCAACAAATGAAGACTTCATGATTTAAATCAACGAAAATGCTAACTTGAGGATTTTAATGACATTTTTCCCGATTATTTTTGTTTCATAATATAGGATGTTTTCAACTTTCGATGCAATTTTTAGATTAATTTTATATTTTATATTATGCAGTCTTGGTTATGATTGGTTAAACTTTTTATAAGTAATTTTTTTAATATGTGTGTTTCTACTAAAACATCCTATATTTTGAAATGGAGGGAGTATTAAACTAGCGATCTCATACTCACTATCATCCAAACTCCAATCAAACCACTGCTGATAACATAAACCAATCTCAATAATCAAACCAGCATCCAAATATCATTATAATGACCCACTCTAGGAACCTAATGGAAACCAAATAATACATCAATGAGCCGTTAGAACATCCTCCTGGGTGGGACGCTACAGTGGGAACCACACCGGGTGGTCCAGTCGAGGGACGGAAGCTGCAGCTTCTCGACCGGTCTTCCCTGGATGCAATTCCACCCGCGATCGAGGCAGCTAAGGCTTTGCAACCCTCACGGCCTGGTGCGTTGTGTTGGCCCGAACAAGGCCAAGTATCAAATTCACTTATCATGTTTCCCCCAAAAATCATTTATATAACTTATACTAAATTATTACATTGAAAATTAGTTACCAAAACAATATATATATATATAGTCAAATTCTTTTCATAAAATACATAGTAGGAAAAATGTAGGTTTTACAATAACACATAAAAATCCCTATCCGACACCCTAATGTTTGCTCCAGCTCTAGACTCATCCAAAGGCTTTCTGCAAGACAAAATATTATCATGAGTAATCTAAGATTACTCAATGAGTTGGGTACCCTTTTTAGCATGCATTTTAATTTTTCCAACCCCGACTACCCCAACAAGCATCAAGTAAACAAATCTTCGCAAGCAGAACATGGCAGAAGCAGAAAACAAACAACAAGCAATGAAGGTTAGGTAAATCAAGACTGGACTCGATAAACCTAGACACTTCAATCCTATGGAAACACGCGACAAGCAAAGAAAACTAGAAATAAATCAAGATGACTCGATTACTCTAGACTCTTTTCTCCTATGGGCCCTCGATAATCTGTTACGTTCCACAACAACTTCCCATACTGAAACCACAAAGGTAACCAGCATGAGACACAAAGGCCGCATCATCATGCAGCGGTCGGGCTAGTAACTAGCTAGGCACTGAATTTTCTCTTAGTGTGAGTAACCACTTGGGATTAGGCTCACGAGACATCCCCTCAACACACTTGGAACAGAAGACGACCACTCTATTCTAGCTAGGACTCAGGAAATAAAATTCAAGAGACTAGCTAAAATAAGTACTACAATTCAAAGAGTTAGAAATAACGCAGAGAATTTAGTACAACAAACCACAAGCAATTCAAGCAAGAAATCAAGCAAAGCAATCAAGAATTCAATCAAACAATCAACAAGCAACAAGAAATAGATTCAAGCAACTTAGATTGTTTTACATGCATGCAAGTCCAATTTAAGCAGAATATTGCAATTTAATTCATCAAGTAAACTATGATCAAATGAATCATGCATGCAAGCCCTTTGTCTCGTTTTTAAGCAATCCAAATTTGCTAACAACAATGCATCAAGTAAACATAACTTCATTATGTAAACATGAAATTTCTATCTATTTTCAATTTTTGACATGCATGGTGATCCTAGCATCAATTCTATGTGATTAAACAAGAATCTAGCATGAATCCTACCAATTTAAGCATGCAACATCCTTTAAACTTAACTGATTCTAGCATGAATCCTGGTCTAAATGCAGCAAACAATAGGTGCGTACAAGAGCCCTAGAGCTCAAGCAGCACCCCAAACAAACTACCACAGACTCACTGTGATCTAGCAGAGAATTGAATGGTCAGACTTCACTGCAATGCTGATCAAACAGCGTCCAGACGACTTTTCCTTAACGTCCAGAAGCTCCAGCCTCTTCTTCTTAGGATGATCAGGACTTAGAGAAATTTAGGTCTTTCTTTTGGGCAGAGAATGTAAAAAACGAACTGAGAGGCTGGTGTTTATAGGCGTGCATGCCCATCTCTCCCCTTGGATTCACTTGGACAAGTGTGGCGCATGCGCTGACACTTGATGCTGCAAGCGTTGTATGGTGCGCGTGCAGTACAATCGCCGAACAAGTGGTTTTGCATGCGCTGCATGGCGTGCGTGAAACCCCACTCGCCGCATAAGTATCATTTGTCTTCAACAAGTGGCAACTCCTTCGCCAAATGGTGTTTCTTCTTCAAAAAAGGCAATTCTTGCGCCAAATGGCGTATCTTACTCAACAAATGGCAAATCATCTCCCAAGTGTCTCACTTCTTCCTTCATATATAAAACATGGCTTTGGCGATCAAAAATAGAACTTTCGACTCTTCTTCGAGTTCTTGTCCCTCTTACGTCCTTCCGGCGTCTATCATGCGTCCGTACAGCATTCGTTCTGCGTCTGTATCGTGTCTGTCCTGTGTTCATATCGTGTCTGTCCTACGGTCATAATTCCGCATGGAACGCTGGCCTTCAATCAGAACACAAAGTCTCGACCGTTCCTTTGCTTATTTTAGTTTTGACTTGGCCATTATTTTTTAGGACTTCCTATCGGTGAAAATCTCTTGACCATCGGCCATCCACTTTGTTGGTTCGATGGCTCCCACGTTCGGTATTGGCCTTTGGCCATTCTTCGACTTAATGTTATTTATTTGGACTTCTTTCAATTTTCTCTTCTCCTTTTTTCTGATGAGTCCTTTCCGGGTCTTCTTCTTCAAAATTTTAACTTGGGTTTTATCCCTTAGTGCAGGTAACTTGGGTTTTATCCCTTAGTGCGGGTCACTACACCAACACCCTTCTAGTGTCGGATCGATATTAACACCTGGCGAAGATTGGTGTCTATCGTCACTCGCAACTGGGTGTTGACCGACATTCCAGAAAACCCTTGTTTGTGTCGACCGACACCTTCAGGTGGTGTCGATCCACACTTATTAGTGTTCTCTCGCTATCCTCGCATTGGTGACGACCAACACCCTCCTAATGTCGACCGACACCGATTTCAAACATCAATCTCCAGCTCTAATTTCAGCCTCCAAACACCTCACACGTGTTAAAGGCATTCCCAGGAGTGAAACCAAGCACATAAGACACAAAAAGCACCCAAACAATCAAGGGAATCAACCAAACAACTCATAGAACACAAAAGCAGAGAATCTCAAACTTAGATAAGCCATTTTCATGCACTCACCTTTTAACAAGAAGATTCTGACTCTAGAAGGACGAAAACAACACCACAATAAGCCTCCAACATGTTCCTAGCCTCAGATCAGCACTCCACATAAAGGATCTCTAAAAAGAGACACAAAACTCACAATAACTCATTGAGAAACTTCTCCTTCTCTCTGGACACAACAAAAGAGGTTGACCAAAGCCCTAAGTTGACTTCTAACCTTAAATATCACGGATTTAGGGTTTTCCTAAACCAAACCCTCTAATTAGACGATTAAAACAAACCAACTGAACCTGAAATTGATGGTATCAAGTGACAACCTTTGTGTCGATCGACATCCATCCCAAACCATTGGTTCTTGAATTTTACAATTCTCTCATGGTACGCTGATGGAGCTTCGAACTCTTTTCCTCTAACTTGGACTACAATCATGGAGTTTGATTTTAATAGATATGTGATTGACAAACAAAATGAAACAATTTTGGGATATTTGAAGAAGTGATTTTTCTGATACCACTTTCAAAAATATTGTATCTCTAAAACCTTGAAAAATGTCCCTAAAAACCTGAAATCTAGCCAAATATGTATGAGCCTTACAAAACAAATACAAAAACTCCACTTATATCTATGTAAGCCCTTATAAATACTTTAACTGAGTCTTCGAGTGGTAGATTCAGAAATGCCTTATATACCTCACAAGATCATATAAACCTCCCAAATTCAATGAGGAGTAATTTAAAAAAAAATTACTATAACAATTTTACAAAAAGAGAAATTTGTATTTGTTAGCATTGAACATTTTGTTGTAAAAAAAGTTGGAAGACTTTCTCTCTCTTAACACACTCTTATCATTTAGAGAGAGAAAGAATATTTTTAGTGAACGCCATATTTTTTGTTCTTTGTTTCCTACAAGCTTGTTAATCTTTTATGATGTGTCGGATTTATATACTTCCATTTTAGCTATTATAGTTATTACTTATTAGGCTAAGATTGGATTTTAGATTTTGTTTTTGTTTTTCTTCTTCTTTCTACATGAACTTCAATCAGATCCTGCAAAAGAAAGATTGGTTTAGCCATCGACTTAACTTATCTCAAGATGGAGTAATATATTCGCTACAGAATTCTACGTTATAATGAATAACAGAGTAGACCTCAAAATAGGTTTAAAAGCGGAGCTTCTGTCTCGGATTTAGTTGAAGTTGAAACAAATATAAAGATCTTTTAAAGATTTCAATCTTGCGGATGAATTAGTAGAAAAAGTTAGCAATGGTGGATCTAAAGTCCGGCGATAGAGCCGAGCTTGATCTTGGATCTGGTTGGTGACAATCGTGTCAACTCATCCTTCTCTCGTGTGGACATGGCACTTTAATCTAATATCCTTATCTTGAATTGGGTAGGATAAACAAGATTAATTTTAACTAAAGTTGTAAATGTTGGGGGAATTGGACTTTTGTTACACCATCTGTAATGCTCTTTGTTGTTCACTGTTTGAGAGTCAGTTGCAGGTATTATTGTAACACCCTTACCGTCACAAAAGACAGAACAATATGTAATCCATCCGGTCTGACCAAAAACGTTTCTTTCTTTAAAATTCACCAACGAACAAACTTCAAACTGTAACTCTTGAACTTACTAACCTGGGGAAAAAGGAAAGAAGGGGGGGTGAATAAACAAGTTTACTCAATGAGGAGATCAAACTCTGCCCACTGGACATACAGTAATCACGTTCCAAATATAAACAACAACTATTACTTAGCATAGATTCAGAATGTTTATCAAACAAACAACAAAACAAACAACTTATTTCTCCTCAGTAACTTTCATCTTATTTTATGTACTTCTGTGGCAACTACCACATGCAAACATTTCTGTTTATTTCCATTACTTAATAAGTTTTACTTTACTTATAGGTTTGGCCATTAACACTTTTTATGGCTCCCAAACCCCCTTTTCTTAGAAGACCACGGCCCATAGCTCGATTCTTCCCCTGCTCGTCAGCGGTTTATGACCTGCAATGAACCTGTCGGTTCATTACAGTCCAACATCCTCAAGTATTTTATCCTTTCTCATTCTCATTCTCTTGTATGTTCATAATTATAATTATAATATAATATATAAGTTAATTCATAACATCATATCATGTAGCTAAATGTGCTTCACATATATCATGTTACTAACAACCTACTTTATCATGCACATAAATCCACACAAACACATTCAATTAACAAACATTTCTTGAGTCTATACTCAGCAACTACGGAAGAGTATATAAAGAAAGAGGTTACTGCATATCCGCAAATACCACCCTCACCTTAGCCATTAGATTTAATCCTTGACTGAGCACTTGCAACAATAAATTCTGCTTTAATAACAACCTCGGTCTGCAATGGTTTAGATCGGTCAAATATTATTTTCCAATAATAGACAAAATCAATATACATGATTTAATTCATCGAACCAACCCAACCCAATGACTCCAAATGAATTAACAGATTTAGCTTAATAATTAATCAAACTAAAATCTAATAATTCATAACACCACAAGTCAGCCCACACAATCACATGCTCCCGGTTTAATACCAATTCCTAAACCAGCCACATTAATCAACTCACAAACCAATTCAAGTGACCACGTATTACTTTCCGGTCCGATAATCCCAAATCGCACAACACCTAATTCCAATTCTTCTTCACGATAACCACTAAGCGCCACAATCCATTTTATAATTCAGTTTAATAAACAACTCCAATAAACCTCACGTTCCCACTTCCCACAAAGACAAGATTGGTTTAATCAATCGCCTTAATAGCTAAACAACACATCGACAACAGTGAACTTCACCGTTTACCTTTCTTAGCGTTTACACTCGGACGGATCTGCTCCACGATTCAAGTAACGTAGAAGGCTCGGCAACACAGGATGTGAAGTGGCTCAAGTTCACGGTGGCGTTCAGTCCTCATGGATCAACAATAAAACAACAACAACAACAAATAATAAGATAAAGCTAGAAACTTTCTGCGCAAGTTACAAAGCAATCTAGGGTTTCCTTACCCATAACGGCCTCGACGATGACTACAGCTGCTCCGATGACAGCGGCTGACATCTCCGATGAAACATGGTGCTTGAATGACCAATGTTGATGATTGACGGTGACAAGCGAGAACGACGAGTCCGCACGCTTCTCCTCCACGAGGCTCATTACAAGAACAGCGAGGACCACGGTTTGATACCTTAACAACGGCGACTGCAACTCAATCTTATCATCTTATCAACTTAGGGTTTTGGTTTGCGTTTCTATTTTACGGCTGAAGAAGTGTACATCCACGATTACACAAACGACATGGCCTTTGTCGTTTAATAACATGAACACTTTAATGGGCTTGAAAAGAAATAAATTGGCCCAATTCCCAATGATAAAATCGGGATGTTACAATTATGACTTTGTAGAGTTTCATTGAAACCTCTCATCAACATTTGACTTTGACACATCATCTAAAAAACATTTGACTTGTGGAGTTTTGTAAAAACCTCTCATCAACATTTGACTTCACACATCATCTAAAAAACATTCCGATCTGTTTTCTCCTTTCAAATATTTTAAGAGTAAGGAGAGAGATACTACAAGTCTACTAGTCTAGGATCACATCATCTGAAGATGAAGATCACCCGTCTGCTGGGCCAACTCCACCATCATGGCCTCGTCGAAAAACTTGTTGCCACTAACATCTTCACTCATTCCCTGCAAAACCAACACAACATAGATATGTCAGAGATTGTAACCAGTGTGGTTTAAAGAGCATGTTATAGAGGGCTGGATTTGTAAAGAGTTTATGTTTCGTTCTAATACCTTTCTACGGCGGGTCTTGACCATGAATTCGCGAGCTAGGTGCTGAATAGGGGCGGGCTCAAGTGGACGCAGTTGGATGCTTTTGTCAAGAGGGTCTCCTGGCACAATGGCCCAGTGATCAAACACAGACACGCAGAAAGCTTGTCCCTGTGTGTGGTACCTCAGGTCTGTCTCAAACCCAAACGATTCTATCACAGGTAGAAAAGCCTGCATTAACACCAAAGAATCAATCAATCAATCACTGAATCATCACTCAGTCAGATTATAGGAAACAAAGCAAGTAAAAGACTAACCTTCACAATGTAAGCGGGAGTACCAGGCTGAGGAACATCAGATGTGACGTGCCCACGTCTACGTGACAATACTGTGTAGATTGCAGTAACACAGTCGATTGGTGTTTGTATCTGAAACACAACCATAACTCTAAATGATCAATATAATTAATAAGAGCAAAAATGCAAAGAGCAAAAATAGAAAGGGATAATGTACCTCAACATAGTACACAGGTTCCATCAGCCTTGGAGTTGCCATAAGGAAGGCTGAATATGCAACACGTCTTGCTGTTGGAATCATCTGACCAGATCCTCTATGCAGCGGCTCTGGTGCTATCCGTGCATCAACAATCTTGAACTTTACATTTCTTATGGGCTCATCACAGAGGGGACCTTCACGGGCACCCCACTGGAACCTGCAAAGTGATTAAAACAAGCCATTCAGCTACAGCCAACAAAATGGAGCCAAAGAAAAGTGTAACAGAAGAAAGATGCTCACCCTTGAACAATGGAGTCTTTCACTGCCATCATCAAGTTCCTGTCGACCTCAGTTGGGAGGGTGTCATCCAATAAAATATTTGGCCCCTGATCAGACAGAAATCAACAATCAAAAAATGAATTGTCAAAACAGAGATGTTATGCTTGCTAAGGCCATAACAAAAGGCAAACATAAAGATACAGAGAGCACCCAGATTGCAGGGCTTTAAGACAAAAAATGCATTCACCTGTTTGTCAGGACCAAAAGCCCAAATGGAACGTGCAGCAAGTAGATCCCAGTCATACTTCGTCTTGAAGAAGTCCCCGAGTTGTTTCCTGTTCCAGTCAATGCTTACGATGCCACTCTCAATGTCCTCTGCAAGCCCTCTGTCCAATGGCTCTGCAATCTTTAGCGTGTAAACAGATATTAGACTAGTCCCAAAATAATTGTGCTTGAGCACCATAGCAAACATCTCAATCTTATATATAAGGGAAAATCCAGACATAGAAAACTTCTTACCATTGTTATTTTGTTCTTTTTGTTTGGAGTCTCAGCAAAACACTTCATCGACGAAGATTCAACCACTGTCTCACAGAAGGAGACCACCGGATCTGCAACCTACAAATTTAAGAAATCGAAAAGATCTTAAAGATCAAAAAAACAAATCAGCAATTGGCTTGTAGAAGAGAATTATCATCATAGAGCCAAAGTATATCACCTTTACTTCGACCTCTGAATAGAGCTCCCTGAGGTCCTTCATGATGGAGTCTAAGTACAACTCACCCGTGCCTAGAATAGTATGTTCTCCAGACTCCTCGACTTTGGTAATCGCAAGGGGATAGCTTTTGCTAATTTTTCTAAGCCCTTCCACCATTTTGGGCAGCTCACTAGGATTCAAAGGCTCAGTAGCAGTCTTCACTACTGAGAGGGTATTAAATTGGAGCGCTCGGAATATGTGGACATCTTCATCGTAAATTGAATCACACAGAGTTGCAGTTTTCATGATGGACGCATCAACACCTTCAATTAGAACCCATGAACCAGGAGGGGCACTGCTTACTGGTATTCTATACCTTGCTTGATATATCCATAGCTTGGTCACTTCTTTTCTAGTCATGTCCTCCTCATCATCAGGTGAATACCCTTCTCCTAGTACACGTACGCTTTGCCCTGTTTGAAGCCTACCACTATAAACTCTTCCAAACACATCAAACACACTAGTATCTGATTTAGGGTACAGCTTTGTCACATTAACCATGAGAGGTCCAGATGGGTCACATTCTACCATTGACTCATAAATGGGGGAATCTGTTGGCCCAGTGTATGCATGACCGACTTTCCTAGCTGCAGCCTCTCTAGGAGAAGGAATGTGCTTTACCAACATATCAGTGAACCCTGATGCCGAACCAAAAACTGAGCTACAGGCTAACCTAAGTAGAGGTCTGACGTTTAGCTTATATGCACTATTACTCAGAGTCACTCCTAATTCTGCAAGGGTGGTCTCCACACTCTTCTTATGTTCACCTATCACTTGGCTGTATATTTTGTATAGAGGCTCCAGAATAAACTGAACAAATGCTCTTTCTCCACCACCTACTGGAGGATTTTTCTTGAATACCCTAGTATCAGGATGATAATAAACATCTCCCCAAAGTCGAGATGCAAACTTCTCCACGTCCATGGCCACCCCATGTAGCTTGGCATA
Organism: Camelina hispida; assembly: GCA_023657505.1. Taxonomy (NCBI): domain Eukaryota; kingdom Viridiplantae; phylum Streptophyta; class Magnoliopsida; order Brassicales; family Brassicaceae; genus Camelina; species Camelina hispida. The sequence goes on along the minus strand of CP094636.1, from coordinate 5,164,199 downwards.
CATTTTAGCAAAAGAATGCAATGTGAAAGACCATCCAGCTGTCCCACTGGCAAAACATACATTTCCAGCTGCAGGGTCTATAAGGGGTAAGTTTCCAGCAGTTGTTGAAGCAACAGATATGTGGTTATTAATGACTTCAATTGTATGTCTAAGCTTGTAGTAAGCATCCCTTGGAGGTAGTTTGAGCTCAGTTATGAGCCTGTCAACCTGTTGGGGAACAAACAGCAAAAGTCAAGTAAATGTATGGAAATATAAAATTTCACACAATAATTCTCAATTTACATTGTTGAAGCAAGATGTACCTTATTGATCACAACAACAATAGGGAGACGGTCCTGGATTGCATGCCGAATAGCTCTCTCTGTGTTTACCTAGAAAAAGATTTACTAGCGTTATGTACAATCAGTAAACCTCAAAGAAAAAACACAGAGCATAATGAGAGAGCAAAGCCATACCATGACTCCTTCAGCAGCATCAACAATGAGAACAGCACCATCGGCAAGTCTTAAAGAAGCAGTCATTTCGTCAGAGAAATTGACATGTCCAGGAGTATCCATGATATTGCACAGGTATGATTTGGATCTACTGTCCTCAAGAACAAGGGACATTGGAACGGCCTTGATTGAGATATTTCTCTCCTGCTCATCGACTCGCGTGTCTGTATATTTCATATGCTTCTCGTTTTTAACATTAAAAGTAGACATATGATGCGTCTGCTCTACCAACATATCCATGAAGACAGTTTTCCCATGCTGTAGATGACCCACAAGAGCAACATTCCTCATAAGGGCGGGATTAGACATGAGGCCGATAAGAAACTGAGTTGACACGTACGTTGACTGATCCTTGACTCCGACCTCAAATCTGATATCTCTAACAGGTTTGATAATGGGTTGCTCAAGAGGCTGTTCATCTTCATCCATAACCAAGGTCTCAACATCCTCACCATAAACCTCCTCTGCTGTAGGGTAATACTTCTTATCCTCAGGAAGAACAATCTGGTTCTCCATCTCAACATCATTGATTGTGGTAATCCAGCCATTTGAACCTCCTTGTTCACCATCAGATCCATGACCATTTTCTTCAGGCTGCTTATCTTCATCTTCTTCTACTCCATCGTCACTCTCTCTGTCAGACTCAATCTCAGGTCCAATGTAGTTACCAAACTCATCATACAAACTATCATCCATCTCTTTATGCAAACCTGTCAAAAACAGAATCCAATGAAGCAATCAGGAATTTATACCGGAAAATATAACCTCAAAAGTAGTCAAATCACCACAGAATCAATCTGGGTTCTACTATACCAAATCTATTCGCCCCTAACGCTATCACAAGATTCAAGAGTTGATACTAAGAAACTCAGAAACTATTCTAGACTCGTACATTTGGATGAGAAAAACAAAGAAAACAAAATCGGCAAAAATCGTTTGGATCTTCACTTTAAAATCGCCGGACTTGCGTAGCTTTCGCGAAAGTGTCTGAGAGAGACACCGGGAAAAGCAAGAATCAACCGAAACTTACGATGATTCGGAATAAAGCAAAAACCCTAGGTAAGAATCAACGAGAAACTGACGCTAAGTTGGACGCGAGCAAAACCCTAGAGTAGAAGCAAAACGCAAGCTGAATAAAAAAGTAATGGAGAGTGAGAGAAGACGAACCTCGTCGGGGGAAAGAAACGAGCGGCGGTGGTGCGCGAGCTAAAGAGGAGAATGAGGGTTGGCCGGCTCGGCGATAGCGACTGGGTTCGAGCTTTGTCGAGACTCTGAGACTGTTTTGGTGAACGGAGCCGTCGAAGAAGAAATGAATATAAGATTTTTTAGATTTAGGTTTTAGATTGGAAAGACTCTTTCTCACATAGAGGGGGTTAAGTCGGTGTTTAGTTTTTTCTTTTTTTTTTCTTTTGTATTCCAGGAATATGGAAAATGAAAAAAAAAAAAAATATATATATATCTATACTAGTATTTTTGCAGCAGTTTTTGCTCAAAAATACTTTTTGGAAAGTTTTTGCATTTATTGCATTGACTTTAATATTAGTTACCAAAAATTTCAAATTAATTATAAGTAAGATTTTTAAAAATAAAGAAATTTTTCTACCTCATTTAAACATAAATATATATGATTATTTCTTATTTTTATTTGAATTTATATTTAAATTATCTTGAATTATTTTATAATACATTTAGTTAGTAAAAATTGTAATTTTTTCCTGCATATGATGTAATACAAATTTTTAAAAACAGACATATATTACTCAATTTACGGATATAATATCCCACATCGCCTAAAAAATTTGGGCAATAGTTTAGAGTCATACTATAAAAGAGACCAAAATGATTCATAATACAAAAATTTTGATTTATCAGACATTCAAACTTCAAAACAAAAAATTATTTGGTTTCTTCCGATTCTTTATTAAAGATTTTCAAAAAGTTAAATATTATAAATAGTAATATTTTATATAAAGTAGAATTATTATAAATATTTATATTTTTTAGAAAGTTAAACTTTATAAAATGTTTAAAATATTAATAATATTTAAACGTTCATGAAGTTTCAAATTTATAAAGTTTAAATATTATAAATAGTTCAACTTTTAAAAAAGTTAAAAGACCTTTAAAATATTAATAATATATTTAAACTTTTACGAAACTTCAAATATGATAAATACTCAACCGTTTTAAGAATTCTAAGTATTATAAATATTTAAACTTTATAAGAAGCGTCAATCTTATAAAATGTAAATGGTTACAATCTTAATAATTAACATAGCAACTCAAGCTAATATTTATAATACATGACAATAAACATAAAAAATTAAGATGATATAGTGCGAATTAAAATATCTCGGGACGGAGTTATATAGCGGGACGGGTTTGTCGATATTTACATAAATTTAAAATAACATTAAATTGGTGTTACACGGGTAAAACATCATTTCATTATTTTGTTAACACTATCTGTATCGGAAAATAGACATACCAAATTAAACTGATTAAATAAATATTATGTAAAAAACAAATTATATTACAGTATTATATAGTTTAAACTTTAAATCATAAAATAAAAATTATTATATAATTATAACATATTTAACCAACAAATAAAATTTATAATTTAAATGTTTTAGTTATAAATAATTTGCACCGCGGTGTACCGCGGGTCCTAATCTAGTATATATATATAAAAACAGATATTAAGAGTAAAAATAAATCTTCAAGTGTACTAGATTTTCAACTCGTGAAAACCTTTGATACTGATTTTTATTGCTGCCTAGAGTTTTAACACATCTTGACTTTTCTTTTTTTATTCATCAAATTACATCTGCGTAAATTCTGACTTTTAGTAGTTAATCAAATTATATTGATTACACATTTTAATTGTTCGTATTGCCAGAGCAGGGTAAATTGTATATGATTTATACAGATACATCTAGAGTTAATTTGAGGTGTTTGTTGATGTAGCATGAGAAGGTTATTGACTATGTTTCGCGGCAAATGCGGAAGCATGTGGATAACTATCGTACCCATGATTTGGAGATGGTTGTTGTGTTTTTCGCCCTGAAGATTTGGAGGTCGTATCTTTATGGTACGAAAGTACAGGTGTTCGATCATCAGAGCCTGAAGTACATATTCACTCAGATTTAGCTGCATTTAAAGCAGAGGCGGTGGATGGAGTTGGTGGCAGATTATGATCTAGAGATAGCCTACCACCCTAGTAAGGCTTAATTGGTTGCAGATGCTCTGATTCGGAAGCGGGCGGCTTTGGCTCAGGAGCAGCATATGTAGACTCTGATAGGAGAGATTAGTGTAATGAGGTTGTTTGTTGTCTCTCAGGAGCCGTTGGGTTTGGAGGCGGCTAATTGAGAAGATCTTCTGAGTAGAGTGCGGTTGGCCCATGAGAAGGATGTGGAGCTGGTGAATGCCTCTAGAGATGTTGATTTGGAGTATCAGGTCTATCCCAATGGTACCATTCTTGTGCACGGTCAGATTTGTGTGCCCAATGATAAGGAGTTGAGGCAAGAGATTCTGAGGGAGGCTGATAACAGGATTTTCACCCAGGGTATCAATTCCCTATGCAATTGTAGTACAAAGGGTTATCAATCTAAATGGTTGTTATGCTAGCAGATAAGATATGATCAGAACAATGCAAGTCAAGCCAAGCAATAGTGGATTTTTTTTTAACAACCTAAAATGAGTAAAAGTAAATAAAAGAGCACGAACCACACGACCTAAGTACTCGATGCAAGCATTCGGGTACAGGATCGGGTGGGATGATCGGATCAAGAAGACAAGGATGAACAGCTCGAAGGTATACACGAAGTTAGTGATCGAGTACCAGTTCGGGTAAGGGGTCGAGTTATAGAGTAAAACTAAACAATCAAGATAAGAAAGCTCCTAAGGATGGGGTAATTGACTCATAAGTGCTTCTGGCCAATTTTGGATGTCCTACATGCCTTTAAGAAAATATTCCCTGGACAATGAATCTCTTAAATCTTGCTAAAACACACTCGTGATAGAAACAATCAACCTTGGTTACTCCCCTACGTAACTCTCGTTGGAGAAACATGACCAAGCATGCATTACAATCCGATTCATTAATGTCAATAAACTCCTTACACATCTAATCTCTTAGGCTAAGTGAGTAAATCTGTAGCATTGATTGATTCAAGTATTTCAACAACATCTCTCGATGGCAAAACACCCTAGATCTAATCTCAACCTCTCGGTCTGAAAATAGCGTTAAGAACATCAATCTAGAAAGGAATTTATATAAAATAAACATTCAAGCTAAGACACCCTAACCGATCAAAAACACATATTTGTCTATCCCATCCTTAGAAACCTTAATTCACTACTCAGATCTCATGATGAAAAGCATAAAAACACATTGTGGACCGGTTGACTAAGTGAACACAGTTTCTGGCTATTAAAAAGACTGATGGAGCATCAATTTTGGCTAAGAAATATGTGAAGGATATAGTTAGATTGCATGGGGTGCCGGCGGCATCATTATTGATAGGGATTCCAAGTTTACTTTGGTGTTTGGAGGGCATTTCAAGCAGATTTGGGCAATAAGGTGCATATGAGTACAGTCTATCATCCTTAGACCGATGGGCAGTTGAAGAGAATAATCCAGATTTTGGAGGATTTGCTGAGGATGTACATGCTGGATAGGGGTGGCCATTGGGTGGACCACCTAAGCTTGGTAAAGTTTACTTATTATAACAGTTTCCAGGCGAGTATCAGGATGGCTCCTTATGAGGCCTTTTATGGGAGGCCATGTTGTACACCGTGGAGCATATATGGTCCGAATTTCACATGCAGGAGGCTCGGATAAGATTTCGGATCTGAAGCTGAACATGCAGGAGGCTCAGCATCGATAGAGGAGTTATGCCGATAAGAGGAGACATGATCTTGATTTTCAGGTTGGAGACAAAGTGTACCTCAAGATGGCTATGTTACAGGGTCCGACCACGTCATTTACAGAGAGTAAGCTGAGTCTGACATATATGGATTCGTTCAGAGTGGTTGAGAAGGTGGGACCAGTGGCATATAGGCTGGAGTGTCTTGATGTTATGTGTGCATTCCACAAAGTCTTCCATGTGGCAATGTTGTGGAAGTGTCTCAGTGAGGATGATCAGTTATTGGCTAAGATTCCCGAGGATCTTCAGCCTAACATGACTTTGGAGGTGAGACCAGTGAGGATTCTCGAGAGGAGAGTTAAAGAACTTCAAAAGAAGAATGTTCTTCTGATGAGAGTCATTTGGGACTGTGATAGTGTTGAGGAGGAGGCTTTGGAGGCAGAGGCAAGGATGAAGGCAAGGTTCAAGAAGTGGTATGAGAAGCAGGTCGCGGCTTAAGCTTGTTTAGCTTGGTCCCAGTGTTGTGGTGTCTATAAGTGCGGTGTAGTCCTTGGCTAGAGCGGAATGGAGTATTCCAGCCCATCTCTCTTGATACTTGGTCCCTTAGAGGTGGTTGGGTGTGCGACTAAGCACCAAGATGAACTAGTGTTCGGGATACGTGATTTTGTGAAGCTTATGCAAAAAGTGGAAGGTTTCTTGAAGTGGAAGTTTTGGGAGTTAGAATGTCCATATTTAGTGGTTGTGAGCCTTGGTGAGGCTTGTGTGGCCTTCGTGGCGGGCTTTTTAATCATTGTGTGGCTCGTGTGTGGCGGTCTTTCGAGACATTGTGTCGTCTTTGTGGCGGGCTGTTTAGCCAATTGTGTGGTCTTCGTGTCAGGCTGTTTAGACAATATTACCAGTTTAGGCGGTCCTTCGGGATGTATGGTGTACGTGACAGTCCTTCAGGACGTATTGCCTGTTTAGGGGATCCTTCAGGATGTGTGGTTTTCGTGATGGTTTTTCGGGATATATGGTCTTCGTGATGGTCCTTTGAGACGAGTGATCTTTGTGACGGTACTTTAGGATGTGTGGCCTTGGTCATAATCCTTATTAGGACAATTGTTTAGCCTTGGTGGCGATCCAGTTTAGGACATTTGTTTGGCCTTGATAGCCGTTTGTTTAGATATTTCTCGGCCTTTGTGACGGTCCTGTTTAGGACATTTGATGGCCTTTATGGCGGCCCTTTTGGCATGTTGATGATGCTTGTGTGGTCATGAGGTATTCGAGTGAGGGGATATGTGGTTGGTATGACATTTTGTGATTATTCACGCGAGCCACTGGAGGGAGACCTGGTTAGAAGATATGACTCAGACGTGTTCAAAATTGTTTGCTCTAGAGACAGGTGGTCCTGAACGACTCTTGGAGAAGTTTAGTTCTTCTAGTACCTTTATATTATGAGACTGTGTGGCTTGAGAGTATGGCTGGTATATTAACTTCGGATGACGATTTGGGGCAAGCTATAGGGTGGCAACCCGAGAGATGAATATTGGACTTCCCTTATACATTATGGCATGCAGGTTTAGGGTCGATGAGGAGCCAAAAATATGGCATGCAGGATAAGGCCATATGAGGAGCCAATAAAAACTCAAGGTTGAGGCGTATGGGTAAAAGAAAGTCCAAAAGTCGAGAGCAAATAATGCGTGGAGTGTGAGTATATCGCTTGGAAGTAACCTTCGTAGGTCGGTCGGAGGAGGTGTAGACTCTGAAGACGGTTGCACGAGAGTCCTTGGCTGATGATGGTTTGAGATTCAAGAATAAATCTATGTTGGTGGGGGAGAATTATAACATCCACGAACAAAATTGTGAGGTTTTGGAGGGGGAGTGTCGATCGACACTCACCTTGGTGTTGATCGACACCACCAATTTCTGGTTCAACCAGTTTGTCTTAAATTGTTGATTTGGTTCAGTTTGGTTTAAGTGAAATCCCTAAACCAAAGTATTTAAGGGAGAAGTTGACTTGAGGGTTTCAGTGGCCGCTCATTGTCGTTTCAAGAGAGACTTAGAGAGAAGGAGAAGTTCTAGAGAGTTTTGGGAGATTGTTGGAGATTTTTAGCTGGTCATAAGAGATCTGAGGCTAGGATCGTGTTAGAAGCTTGCTAGAAGTATGTTTTTGTCAATTGCTAGTGAGAATATTCTGTTAGAAAGGTGAGTGCGTGACCATGGCTGATCTAAGTCTGAGATTCCTTTGTTTTGCTTATTTTATGTCTGTTTGTGGTTGTTTTCTTTCTAGTTGTGGTTGTTTCATGCTCCCCACGGCGTTATGTGGCTTTTGGGTGAGCCTTGGATGATTTGGAGGTGGTGAAAGGTGAAAATTAGACCATCAGCTTTGAGCAAAACGCATTTTCGGGGTCGGTTTCGATCGAGACCAAGGAATTTGACGGCATGGAAACTTCGTCAAGTATCGTAACTAGGGTTTCCAGGTCGAGGAGGGGTGTCGGTCGTCACCAGGAGGTGGTGTCGCTTGACACCAAGAGAAAGTGTCGGTCGACACCAGGAGATGGTGTCGCTTGACACCAAGAGAAAGTGTCGGTCGACACTGGGAGGCAGTGTTGCTCGACACCAAGAGGCAGTGGCAGTCGACACCAAGAGGCAATGTCGGTCGACACCAACCCTTCAGCAGGCGATTGATACTTGTTTTCCTGGTTTGTTTGTGTTTGTTGGACATTGGTTTCTCAGTTGCTTGTGAGTATAGCCTAGTAGATGAGAGGATTGCCTCACTGAGTGTTTATGACAATATTCATGCATCTCAATACACGTGGATTCCACATCATATTGGCTTAACGGAAAGATTAACAGAGTGAGTAATTAATCACGTTTTTGTATATTTAATCACAAAATTATAATTTCGGGTATGAAATTAAAATAAATTAAAATTGCATGTATGTTTTTTTACGGTCGATAGCTCGATGTATGAATCAAACATATTGTAATTGTCCATGTATAAAAAGCCATATTTCCAATAGTTAGCTAAAGTTTGTTTTGTTAACTATTCTCTTATCTTGCTTTCTTCTCTCTAGAACGTTCAACGTAGCTAAGACTGCTTGTGACGGCAGCTTACGTGCCGTTAACAACACTTACCGTAAGGATCTCAACTCTCTCTTACTTTCTCCCGCAAGTAACGACACCGGTTTCTACAATGCTCTAATTGGATCAGAGAAGGCTCCAACAAAATTTACAGTCTAGCTCTATATGGACGAGGCTATGAGAAGCACTTGTGTGAATTGTGTGGAACAAGTGATTCAAGAATCACTACAAAGATATCGAAATCGACTGAAATCGTTCAGGTGTAACACTAAGGACATTGACAATGAAAAGAAACAAAGAGAAATTTGACAATGAAACAGAAAGAAGAAAAACATAGGGGTTGAAGAAGAGAGACATGGGTGTTGGTCTATAATTGAGTTTGGTTAACAGTTGCAATGTTTCAGTCTTGACGATGGTGTGTGCTATTTCATTGAAGAGGCACAAGTGTGAAGAAACAAAAGTCATTGTGTCGTTGTGTCTATTTGTTAACTATATAAACAAATTTGTCTTGGTTGTAAACAATAAGTTTCATGTAAGTAAAAAGTTCAGTTTTTGTTCTTGTTCTCTGAAAGAGAAGGGACAAAGTCTTTTTCTTTGTTTATTTTTTCTTCTTCTCAATATTCTAACAATGAGAAGAGAAACGGATGGAGAACAACATAAGCAGAAAAAGACTCGTCAAACTGAACGAATAATATAACACATGTGGAAATCGATTGGTTTCTGAATACTGAAATGGCTCGAACCAATGACCGTTTGAGATTATTTGACTGTTCGATCGGTTCTTGAGGTAAAACCGAATTGACTAAATTTCGTCTAGGTCAATTTGGTTAGGAAGAAAAGCTGAAGCCTAGTTAAAATGTTCTTTTTCCAACAAAATATATATTATAAAATATTGTTTTGAACATTAAAAATTTAAATAATTAGTATTATACCTTCTAACACAACAAGTTTAGCAATAAATTTAGACAAAAACAAAATATATATGATTTGAAAATAGAATTACTGAAATATCTGTATACCCTAATCAAAAGAGGATAAGAAATCTTTTCCGACCAATGAGATTGATTCAATTACAGATTTTTTAATCTTACTCTAAAGAGCAATATAAGGAAGATTTCTTCTTTCGTTAAAACATATACAGTATTATAAATATATTTTTTAATGAATTGGATATTTTCACTTATTTTCCCCAAAAAATAATAATATGTAAGTAATATATTTAGTCTAGTAATATCCTATAAAATTTCGAGTGCAGCCAAGTCTTCTCAAAATTGATTTAAAGTATACCAAAGTTGTTCCTCAAAACAACATTTTTGTTTTAATTTTGTTCCATTTGCACTTTTGCTAACCATTTCGGGCAACGTAAATTTGCATAAAGCAAAGACTTTGATTACAATTATATTGTTTCTTGAGACTTGTTAATCAAAATTATATTGAGCACTTCTTAAGAATATAAAAATAGATTTCTAAATATACATTTTCATAGATGAAAAATATTTATAAAATAATAATTCATCCAAAAAATGGAGGTAAATTACCATAACATATTGTTCGATTTTTATTTTCTTATACCATGTATATAATGGTATAAGCAATTAAACATTACATAAAATAGAGAGCGAGCCTAGAAAAACTAGTTCTCTTAGTACTTCAGACTAAGAGTGAGTTCAAGGGACATGTCTTCTTCACCATTTGCACCATCACCATCAACATTAACATCATTGTCTATGTTTTCATTTGGTCCCACCTGCCATACATTTACATGTCTCTAGTTCATATGCATCAAATAATCGATGACAAAATATGGAAGGACAAAAAATACATCTATCTAGTTCATATGCATATGCAATAAAATCATTATAAGGTAAGAAATGCAAGGACAAAAAAAGGAAAAATTACCCTTGAAGATTGATACAGAGACTTGCAAGATACTTCCATTGGAGTTACTTTCTCAGTACTATCCAATTGTAGCCTAGAAGAAATTGAAAAAAAAAATCAATTAACCCAAAATTTACCAAAAAAAAAGAGAAGCAATTATGCAAAAACCTATACATCAACGGAAGAACCTTTGTTGATTTTGGATAGCATCTCGAACATGTTCAGAGATCTTAAGGTATTGTTGAGAGTGCCTCCTATTCATTTGCCTTATCATTCTCCTTTCTGCCATATGATTGGACTTGAATAATAGAGCAAAAATATTGATAAAAGAGACATAAACTCTCTTTATGCATTCTGTTTAATATCAATATATTTTCATATGCAAAGCTACAACACTAACATATTTAGTGAACTCTAAACTAAAGTGTGAGACAACTATTTACCTTTTATAGAATCTTCTTCCTTCTTGTTAATCCTATACATCTATTAGTAAACCATATATTTGACTAAACAATATTAGATTACATAATTTATGACATTATACATTGACAGCTGATAATGTGTGTATAATTAAAGACCTGGAGATGGCTTTTCACTTGTGATATTGTAAGGTCTCTCACATTCATATTATCCAAAATTTTCTTAGGTGTTGCCGCTGCAAATTAACGAGAATAATAATATCAATGATAGTGAATTAAAAAGAATTATTAAGAAAAAATTTATCTTGAATAAAATATAATAATTAAAAAAAAGGAGAAAATGACTAATTTTATGAAACTTAAATAAAACGAGGTTATTGATTTCAGTCACGAAACTTTTGATCGCTCTGTTTTATTTCAGAGGAATCGTCCCTCGTTTTGTTTTTTTGATATGGAAAGAAAATCGCTTACTCATTTCGCCACCGAGGTATTCTACAACATGAACAAAAAGGTTGTGACGATCTTTGGTCCATTTCGTACGAGGCGTTTTTGACCTAACGTAAGATCTAACAATCGAGTCTCTCATTGCAATTATTTTTTAGGTGAAGCTCTGATTTTGATGATTTCTTGGCATATGTACCGATAATATATAATGTAAGAGAAAAAATAATAATATATAATTATAAAAAATAACCTAAGAAAACAAATTTAATGCTAATAGCTGTTTTTGTATATTGTACATTACTTGGCATTATATTTTTGTTTTTTAGTTTATTTTAAACTTTTTAATAGAATCACTACTATTGGAATCTTTTTTATTACTTATTAATTTAACATATTGAATTAGTATTTTATGGTATGATTTATTATCTTAAATACTTTAGTAACAACCCCTTTTAAATTTCTCCTTATGTCATTTAGGAAATGTTTGTTTTAGACAGGTAATGTTGGTTATTATGTGGACCTACACTCAAATTTTTGCTATATACTTCTATAAATTTTAATTTTAAAATAATATTTTCCTCAAAAGAAAATTTCAAAAAGTAGATATTAGGTTTAATAAATGTTAATTTTCAAAAACTTACAAGTGTCAAAAACTATTTATGAAAAAATCTTTAACTATAGATAGTTTTAAAAGAGAGTTCATATGTAATTCACCATCTAGAAAATGAAAATGTTTTAGAAGCACTTCATTTACAATCATAACTAAAACCATGTTAGTTATGTATAGTTTGCTATTTTATGATAAAATAATATATTTTAAACCACAATTCTACAAATTACCCTCTTCTATCTTAAACGATCGCACCCGGATTCATAAACCTTGGACAGGTTCCACAAGAAACTATCTCACCGGAACCCCATAATTCTGACGAGACAATCGGCGTAGGAATCGCTCCTTACAAAAACTTCCACCAATATAGGCAGGTCCAACTAACCCATGCTCCGCATCAACAAAACACAATCATACAAACGTCCTTCAGCTTCCCAAACATGCATCAAATTCATTCAACATCCTATTGGCAAACCACTTGACTCCACCTTCCGAGCAAGCTTTGCTTATTCACGTATTACCAAACTCCACCTCATCTAGTTACTGAGTCGCATAACCAACCACCCCTAGTGGCCGAGTAATAACAGAGGTGTGCTGGAATACTTTATTCCGTCCAGCCACGGAAACCCTTTTCCGATGAACCCTTCGATTCACCATCTTAGCTTGAACCCTGACACCATAAGCCATGGAAACCACTCAAGGTTCCAGCTCAAACCGAGCTCGTTGGCTCAACCAACAATACAATTTACCACAATTCATCAATCCATACAGAGATCTATAATAACACACTAATAAAACACAAACTAACCGTTTAACTCGCAATTCCACCGTTGGATAAGGAGCCTGTACAATCCAAAGTCTATCCACAAAGTGAAAAGACCGACCTTTTTTTTAATAATAAATAATAATAATAAATAATAATAATAAATAATAATAATAAATAATAAATATATAGTATAATATAATAATAAACTACAACTATTGGTCCCATACCCACTAGCCACCTAACCACAATCACAACCAACAGCGGAATAACAATACCAATAAATATCAAATAATAATCAATATTATAACCAATAAATATAACATCAACAATATCCAATAATCAAATGACAGGAAACATAGAACCAGCAACCTAGCAATGTTCTAATGACCCAACTATAGCAACCTAGCAATGCTAGACAACATCAAACCGAGTCCCTAGAACATCCTCCTCTTCATTGCCTTGATTCCACGATCACACTTTGCCTTTACCTGCACCACAAACACATATTGCAATGCATGAGTATTTTATAAACACTCAGTAAGGCAATCTTCCCATCTACTGGGCTATACACACAAGCAATAGAGTCATCTCTAACCATCAACAACAATCAACAAACAACAATAAACAAACCAGGACTCTGCATCGACCGACACCAACATGCATCGACCGACACCAAATGGAGGTTTCGTCGACCGACGCAAGATCTGCGTCGACCGATGCAAGGTTAACTTGCATCGACCGATGCTCCCAATGCATCGACCGACGCATGCTCGACATAACACGAAAACCCTAGAGTTTACGCGCCGTCCTCGCATCTGCATCGACCGACGCACAAAGTGCACCGACCGATGCAATGCCGAGCATCGTTTTCCTCCGAAGCTTCTCGCCGGATCTTCGTTCCTACAACCATAAAACTCAATCCCAAGCCACAAGAAAGCTTCCTAACGTCCATAGCAACAATCTAACAAGTCTAACAACACACAACAAGCAAATTAGAGAGTTCTCTAGCTTAGATAAGCCATGGTCCTGCACTTACCTTTGCCACAGAAGAAACTAAACCTCAAACAACCAAGAACACGCTCCCAGGAAGCTCCTACAACGATCCCAGCAACAGATCTCTACAGGAACGCCTCCAATCGCCCAGAATTCTCAAGAACACTCAAGAACAGTTTTTCTCTCTTTCTCTTTTCTCAAAAAACGGCCACACAACCACGAATGAGACAAAACTCGCATCTAAGGGTTTTCCTTAACCCAAAACGCAGCGTTTGGCTTAAGTCAAAACGCACATAATTGAGCCAGCATCGACCGATGCTCCTACTGCATCGATCGATGCACATCCCAAACCGGGATTCCGGTTCACGGATGTTACACAAAGTTTCAGCTCGATCGGAGAAGTCTCGAAACGCTAACTGTTTCTAGGCTTCTAGATTTGCAATTGTAGGACCAGAAAGAAACGTCCATAACTTCCGTGAATATAACCCCAAATCAAGCTCCGTCAGCGGCTATAGATTCTTGACACTCCTTAATCGTGAGCTGAGTCCATCTGGTCTCGATCAAACGTCACGACGCACCAATTTGATAGAATAAAGATGTAAACTCTGAATATATTTCTGTATCGGTATACAAGAGAAGCCTAGAGCATCATATTCTCTAAATCGTCTCCCTCAAATCCTCACGCAGGAGAAAGTCATACACCAAATACATAAGTTTGTTTACAAGATAGAAAGAGAGCTTTATACCAATCTACAACCGAGCAAGTTGCAGAAAAATATCTCTAACGTCCTCCGCACGTGTCTATCCCACGTGATTTATTCCTTCGCAGGTACACTCGGTGTAGCTTATCATCAACACACGCAACCACGAGATCGGAACAACCGCTTCTCCTCCACGACGTGAGAGATTCACCATCCTATCCCGTAACGATAGAAACAACAATATAGCGGCTCGATATAATCATCAACGACGGCACTGCCTTAAAGGCCCCGCCACAGGGCAATCAACTGAAGCAATTGATTAGAGCATCAAAAAAATTAGGGAATATTTTTGTAAACTTGCTTTTACAAATATGTAGGCTTTAATATAAGTGAAAATCATAGTTTTTAAGGTTAATCAGTTTTGGTTTTAATTTTGATTTTTTTTCCCTTTTGAGATTAATTGTTTGCTTTGTTAAACTGTAAGATAAACTCTTTCATCAAATCTAGTGATTTGGCTTTGGTTTGTGTTAATAAAACAAGATTTTAACCCGCGGTGTACCGCGGGACAATGTTTTTAAAAATAATAACATTTTAATTTGTATTTGTTTTTTATATTTAGTTTGTTTTGTTTAGTTAAATAATAATTTTGTTTGGATTGTCAATTATTAGAACAATAATAGGAGAAATAAATACATAAATATGTAATTTATAAGCTATTGTCAGATTAAATCACAATTTTACTAATGATTTAATTGTTTTACAAAATTTTAGTTAAATTACCCTGATTTAATATGTCTAATTGTAACCCCCGACCGCCACCTCTTAGTGGGCCCCATGTCCAATCCCAGTCCATTAGTCCACCTTCCTTAATGGACCTCACATCCTCTCACTAGGCTCGTGAGTCCATTAATACCCGACGGTCGGTTTGCTACGTCCAGAAGGTTTTAAAGACTTGTTACCGTCCCTACAAATCACCACATGATATTTTCCTGTGTTTTGTCCTCACTCGCACAGTTTCGACAGACACTTCCTGGAAGGTCACCCATCCTGAGACTACTCCAGCATAAGCGCGCTTAACACTAGAGTTCTCTCAGGCCCCTTGACCGAAAAGATACGTGCACTTTTGTGACATAGGTGACCAAATCAATTCTTTTATACCTCTCCGCAAGTCTCTGAAACCGGGGTGTCACAATTCACCCCTACTAACAGATCGCAACGTCCTCGTTGTGTACCAAGACCGTCACCCCCGATGGTGTGAGCCCACTCGACTCCACATTCATCTGGGTTCGGCTCTGATACCACTCTGGAAAGAATCTCGCATCTACAACTGCTCCATCCTCCTAACATAAGAAGGAAAGTCCTCAACATCCGCAGCCCTCGGCCGCACCCCGCCGCATGCGGTACAACTGGAGCTTGCACTGGTACCCCTCTCGGTAACCGCTCCACCAGCACGCCAACAGATCCGCAAAGTGATCATCTCGACCCTGGGATACACCTGCTGCAACCCTACATCTGGGTTCCCAGCACCCCCGGCATGCTCACCGGCTAACCCCTTCTAGTCCGTTCTGATACGCTTGCGACCCTCTGACGTACCTCCTCGTGGAACTCTGGACCACACACTCGCTGGCCTCAGGACCCGCCCGACCATGACCACGACCATGTCCCCGTCTACGACCAATAACTCAAACACCTTTAACCACTGCACTTCTGTCACACTAATCTATCTTAACATTTTTGAAATACATTTTTGTGCACCTCTGTTTCAAAAATCGATTTCCACAAATATCCTTATTTTAAACACTCTTAATCAAAATCATCAAGTTTATTTTTGTGAACATGTTTTAATGGATCGGTTCAAAATTAAAATGTACGACCCGAAATCACAATCGGATTCTTACTGATTATGTCAGTCGAAATTGGAAACAATATTGATTGTAGACTGAAGTTATGGTAATATTCCGATTATAACAAAACTATATATAAACCAAAAAAATCGACACTAATTATCCGCTAATGACTCTCCCAGATTATTAATCGAATAAACAACTTCCCTAATTCTAGCACTAAAATTAACTAAATCCAAAGTGTTAAGATCTTTTGACATCATATATAGTAACAAAATTAACTACATACGAGAGTAATATAGAATATACCTAATCAACCATTCTAAAAATTTAAAATTAAAGATATGTCAATATCTTTTAAACTCGGTCATCAAGCGTGTATCAACTAACGGTGACCAAACTCTACCATTATCTCAACATTATAAATAGATGTCATTAACACATCCTTTAAGCACCACACTCCACTACATAAATCATAAGCAAAACTAGACTTGATTTTCTTTGATTACAAGGTTAATATCACCTATTGTGAGTGTTACGATTATAGATACTATTGTTTTGTTTCTAATATTTTGTTGTTTCTTATTTATCAAGATCTTAAGATGCTAAGATCCATGCAACAGTCAAAAAAGATTTAGTCAATCGTTATGTGAATTCTCTCTATTGATGAATATGGATCAATGGACACTCATTGAGAACTTCCAACTCACGTCATGTAAATAATCTCCTTAATTAGATATTTTGTTTTTGTAGGTGATTAATAACGACATAAGCAATAAAAAAACAAGTTTGTTCATCAAAACTACAAACTTCTTTGTTTTCTATGACTTATTTTAAAACATTGTTTGTTCCATGCATGGACTATCATGTTCTGTTATTTACATTGCTCCACATATTATCACTACCATATTTTCTATATCTGTTATTAAACATTTTTTTTCCCCTGGGCGAGGACTCTATAACCGATTAATTTACCTCAAGCAAAGAGTCTGCAATCGATTAGTTATATCTTTAATCATTTGTTTTTATTTTTTTCTTAATAACACTAGGGTTTATATAATTATATTTGATTAAATTGTTAATATTTCTTTCAGTTATATTGTAACCAAAATTGTTATATTTTGTGTTTGTAAAAATTTAAAATGTGTTTTACTCTTCAAAAATATTAATATAATTTATTATTATAGTATAATAATATTACATTCTTATAGATATATTACCAATAGAAAAAACTATATTTATTTCAAAGTAAACTAACTTATATTCACTAATGAATTGTATTAAGACTTACAAATATTAATTTATTTTCAAATATAAATGTATTTGTATTTTTATTCAAATAAGTGATATTTATTTTCAATGTATAAATAAGAGATGGCATATAATACCATTTTCAGTTTAATTCACATATTTTTTCAAATTCGACCACAACAAATATATAACATTGTAACATCTATACTGAAATTTAATTCACATATATAAACAATGTAACATAAATTCAATTATTTCGTTATACTAATTTAAATTATAAAAAAAATTGAACCGTGGTGTACCACGGGATAAATCCTAGTATTCTTATATTAGTGGTATTGACCAAATAATTAAATGAACATTTAACCCGTGTTTCAAAACTGAATTAATAATATTTTAGATTCATGCTAATCTTAATTCAAACCGTCATGTTAATAACGTGTCCCGCCATATAACAACAAACCATCATATTAGTGGTTTAACCCGTGTTTCAAAACCATCATATTAGTGGTTTTGGTTGTGGGTGTTGTGTTTCAATTATGAAGTTGATATTTATACATGAATAATGCTTGATGAGCAAGCAGTTTACGATCCGTAGCAATAAAAGAGAGATTTTAGTGTTTTCCTATTTGAGTTGATAACATTATCGCAGAATAATATGCAGTTTCTTAACGCGATATATACTATATCAAAATGTATTTCTTGACACTTAAGTTAAATATACCCGATTATTGAGTTTCTAAATTTGGGTTCTCGTTTTTATGAACTTTATTAATGTTATAATAATTATTGCGATTGTAATAATTTGTTACTCAAATTCGTTTGTGTCATTTAAATTTAAGAGATCATACAATCTCTAAATATCTATTAAAATAGGTTTGGAGATTTCTATGGGATTAAAAATTTAATTCGTAGAGTTGTTTTTGGAAATATCGAAATGTATAGATGTTATCAAGCTATTTATGGCAATAAACATATCAAATTAGGTCGATTTAAATAGTTCCATTAATATAGTTTCTACGAAATCTTATTTTAGAAAAATCGTTAGGGGTTATTGTTGTAAATAAAACAAAATAAATAAGAAAAACTCAAAAGACATAATCCAAAATATACTTCAAAAATGTTAATATAGGATTCCAAAACATTAAACATAAAGTCTTATATACAATTGATTATATTTTTGGTAATATATAAAAAGGCATGTTTTCACGTTTTGCGTTGGGCACTCGTAAATACCGGACCGGCATTGCTGCCTTACTCCTTATCCTCTCACGTAATTACCAATAGCTCCGCTCTCCCCCGTACGTGACGGCCAACCAGCTCGTCCCTCTCTTTCAAAGGAGAAAATTAGGGCTTTTGGTTTAAGCTGGTTTAGCTTTGGTTTAATAAACAAAACTCAATTAAACCATATGAGCACATATAAAATTAGGGTTTTTGGTTTAAGCTGGTTTAGCTTTGGTTTATTAATAAACAAAACTCAATTAAACCATATGAGCACATATAAAATTGAGCTTGGTTTATTAACAACTCCTAAACCAACCAAACTAAACCGATTCAACTTTGACAAAAACTCAAATCTTCTATGATCGCGGGACACAGACGTTACACTATCAAAATGGAAGAACTAACTTATCTACAAGAACCATATAACCACTAAATTATTATTTTCTTTTCAAAACAAAAAATCGCTGATTTATATTTATTTATCAAATTCTCCAAATCACATTTTTTTGCAAAAAAATCTGCATAAATATTTTTAACCTCAAATAAGAAAAATTACAAAACTACATTTTTCAAATTTTAGTAGAAATATGGCAGAATACCATTACTACTGATGCGTTTAAAGCGACAAAAATAAAATTGAAAAAGTTCTGACTTTTCCCTTCACTACCGATTTTTTTTTTCGGCTAGCTCATCATAAAATTTTAAAAATTGAAACTTATCACATTTAACATGAAAAATTTTGTTGTCATTTCAGCATTGGGTCCGAACAGATCTAGCAAAAGAAAACATGCATGATACTAGTATTAGTCGTCGGGTTCTTTTTTAATCTAAGTAAAACCACAACCACTTGCGACGATTTTCACTTATACACAATATTTTAATTTATTTATTAGGGGGTATTGGTTTAAATTTTGCTAATTTATTTTTTCTAATCTGGTAAAATTTTTCATATAATCTTTCAAACTTTCTCAAAAAATATTGCATTATATTCTTTTGTTTATTCAGCTTTTGTCAAAAAAGACAACCCCAACGTCAAAGTCCTATATCTTACAAAATCCTTCCTAAATAATCTTCAAAAGGGTTACATCTGTTTCTTTAATATCTTGACTCTTGTTCGTCAAATCTGTTTTTGTATGATGAATTTTTGCAGATAGACATAGAACAACTAAAATCTCTTCTCAAGTCTAGAAAATTACATCCCAGTATCAAGAGAATCTCAAGTTATCATATTCAAAAGAATAACAAAAGGTCATGGACTCTATGATTTACAATCTCTCTATTTAATCAAAGAGTTTTCATGACTTTTTTTATGAAGGAAATGATATAAAATCTTAAACCAATAATATAAAATTTGAATTCATTAACAATCCAAGATTCTTTTGTTTTACTTGAATAACATAAAATTTTTAAGAAAGAATTACTCAAATGTTATCCAAAAGTTGGTTTATTACTCATATCTATAAATCTTTTGAAAATTACTAGAATGTTTAGTGCCCTGGGTGTAATTACAATTTACCCCTTGGATTTTGTTTCTCGAATTTGAGTTAAAAATTAAAAAAAAAATACACATCAGCAAATTAGAATACACATCAGATATGATTTAACACAGTCATTAAGCAATCTTTTTTAGATCGCAGTTTTTTTTAGATCCACAGTTTTGTTTTCTTGTTTATATCAAAGAGAGGGAAAGTGAATAGGTTTTAACTGTTCACAAACCGCGAAAAAAAAAATATCGAAACTCTCGTCGTCTCTTGTCGCCGGCGATACTCTGTTGTTGTCTACTCTCTTGCCGTCAATCTCCCGCCGTCATCTCTCGCCGTCATCTCTCACCGTCTTTACTCGTTCTCTCTATCTTCGTCGTCGCACTCTCTTTCTTCGTCGTCGCTCTCTCTTTCTCTTCGTCTTCGTCTATCCGGTATGTGTCGACTGTTTAGTTTCGAGTTTTCCGGCTGAATGTGGGTTTTTTCGATGATTTACCGCTGATTGTCGCCGTTGTTAATGACGGCTGATTTGTTAGATCTATTCGATTCGATGGCTGATTTACTTTTTGTTTTATGTTGCGGCTCAGTTATTTTAGGGTTTATGGCTGATTTGTTAGATTTATTCGATTCGATGGCTGATTTACTGTTTGTTTTATTTTGCTGACGGATGAGTTGTGACTGAGATATTTTGTGCTTTAGATCTGAGTTATGTGTTTGTGGCTGAGTTATGTTATGCTTTGTGTATGAGTTTGTTTTATGTTATGGCTGATTCATTTTATGATTTACTTATGAACTATAACAGATGTCGATGGTGATTATTTCTTCGAAGAACAAGCAAGGGATTACCCCCCGAGACTATACGCTAAAATAGAGTCTAGAGATATAAACACAAATTTCAGGATGAAAGAATTCCCTCAGATTAGGGAATCAATAGGACTGGATGCGTGGGAAGAAACGAAGAAAGTACCAATTGGAATAATCTCTAAGCTAGTTGATAGCCAATTCGTCTGGTCTGGTAAGGTTGTTCATTTCCTACTATGTAACCAGTTAAGGGTACATAAGAAGGAGCTTTGGTTTGTGGTCGGCGGTCAACCTATCAGGTTTGGGTTGAATGAGTTTCATTTTCTGACGGGGTTAAACATAGACCCAATGCCTACTGAACGGTTTGAACTTGAAGAGGAACACAAAGATTTCTTTAGACTTTTAAAAGTGCCTGGTGGGGCAGGGCCAACGCTACTTGAACTCAGGGAAGCATTAAGAGTCTGCCGGGGATGGGTTAACCTTGATCATCGTAAATGGTTGGGGCTGTTGCTTCTTCAACACATTGGACTTTATGGTTTGCATCATAACTCTAGAATTCCATATGAAAGTGCCAAAAGAGTTTTTGATGATGAAGCAATGAAGACGTATCCGTGGGGTCGGTCAGCATTTGAAGCTCTTGTTGATTCCATAAAGATGTTGAACCCTACGGGAAAGTCGTACACCCTCAGTGGGTTTACACCCGTGTTACAGGCTTGGGCGTATGAGTCCATCAAATGCTTTGGAGAACGGTTTGGGAATGCATCAGCTAATGATGGTGGCATACCGATGCTTCAATGGGGTGGAAACCGTACACGTTCATCGCTGGAAACCGCAATTGCTGAAGAGATCAAAGCGCTTGGTGAGGTAAGGTTTATATCTGGTTGAGTGATTGATTAGTAATGGATGAGTTATGATGTAGTTATGGCTGAGTTATTGTTTAGTAACGGCTGAGTTATGTTTTAGTAATGGCTGATTTATGCTTTAGTGTTGGCTGAGTTATGTTTTAGTAATGACTGATTTATGCTTTCATTAGTAATGACTGAGTTAAAACTTACTGATGGGTTTCATAATCTCTTATGTTACAGCTGCGTGTGATTAATATGGTTATGAAGGAAAATGGCTGCGAGCTATTTCATTCGTGGCCAGAAGAAGAAGACGACCCAGCAATCGATCGCCTGATCGAAGACATACATCTGAATACGTTTGTTAAAGGTTTTTGGGATGTTAAGGGAGTGATAAGAAGAAAAGGAAAAGAAAGCTGAAGCAGTTGTTGAGTCTGAATCTCCTCCCGCAAAGAAGCGGAAAGTTCAGAAGATGAAAGTTTCCAACAGTCAGGAAACTAGTGAAGGAGTTGCACAGGAGAGGAAGAAGAAAGGAAAAAAGGTAAGTGAGGAGGAAGATGTTGGGGAAGATGATCTCTACGAATTGATCTCTAAGTTATACACAAGGTTTGACACCGTTGATAGGAACATTGAAAATGTATCGGCGAATCTGGAGAAGAAGATGGATGAAAGGATTGAAACCAGGCTTGGATCTTTTGAGACGGACCTCAAACAGATGAAAGAGCTCGTGCTTTCAAAGAGCACGACTGACCAGACTTTAAAAATGGGACAGGAACTAAATAACCTGGGACAGGAACTTCAGACATCAAAAGGTCCACCAAAAGTTCCGGTAATGTCTGGTTTATCTTTGTTTTATGGCTGATTTTTCAGAATGTTTAGGCTGAGTTATTATAATTTCAATTGTCTTCGCTATGATATACAGGAAAAGAACTCTTTGACTTCTCCTAAGAAGTCTCCAGATGCTAAGAAACCAGCTGATACAAAAACAGGGCCTTCCACGAGGAGAAATGCCAAAGAGTTAGAGGCGTCAGAGAAGGCCAAAGAGTTAGAGGCGGGAGAGCCGGTAATGTCTGGTTTATCTTTGTTTTATGGCTGGTTTTTCAGAATGTTTAGGCTGAGTTATTATAATTTCAATTGTCTTCGCTATGATATACAGGAAAAGAACTCTTTGACTTCTCCTAAGAAGTCTCCAGATGCTAAGAAACCAGCTGATACGAAAACCGGGCCTTCCACGAGGAGAAATGCCAAAGAGTTAGAGGCGTCAGAGAAGGCCAAAGAGTTAGAGGCGGGAGAGCCGGTAATGTCTGGTTTATCTTTGTTTTATGGCTGATGTTTCAGAATGTTTAGGCTGAGTTATTATAATTTTAATTGTCTTCGCTATGATATACAGGAAAAGAACTCTTTGTCTTCTCCTAAGAAGTCTCCAGCTGCTAAGAAACCAGCTGATACGAAAACCGGGCCTTCCACGAGGAGAAATGCCAAAGAGTTAGAGGCGTCAGAGAAGGCCAAAGAGTTAGAGGCGGGAGAGAAGGTAATGTCTGATTCATCTTTGTTTTATGGCTGCTTTTTCAGAATATTTAGGCTGAGTTATTATAATTTTAATATACAGGAAAAGAACTATTTGACTTCTCCAGATGCTAAGAAGTCTCCAGCTACTAAGAGACCAGCTGATACGAAAAGACGGCCTTCCACGAGGAGAAATGTTAAAGAGTTAGAGGCGGCAGAGGAGGCCAAAGAGTTAGAGGCGGCAGAGAAGGCCAAAGAAGTAGCTGCGTTAAAGAAGTCCAAAGAAGTAGTTGCGGCAAAGCAGGCTAAAGAAGTAGCTGCGGCTGGAGGTAGAGGTGGAGGTAGAGGTACAGGTAGAGGTACAGGTACAGGTAGAGGTACAGGTAGAGGTAGAGGTAGGGCGCCTACAAATCCTACTGCTGCTGTTGTGGTTGCTGGTGTTAAGCCGTTGAAATTTGTACTACCTGGAGGTTCAGAAGCTGGTGCAGAAGCTGGTGCAGAAGATATTACAGACGAGTATTTTGCTGATGCCGACTCACTTGAACCTGAATCTGAGGATGATGAGGAGGAAAAGATTAGGCTTGATAGAATTAAAGCTTTAAGGCTGGAGAGTGTTAAGCTGTCAGCGGATGGGAGTGCATTGAATACACAACAAGATCATCCAAGCTGGATTTTCCCTACTATTGGAGACAACGGACTGACGTGCATGAGGAAGAACTGTTCACATGGACCTGGAATATATGATCCTCTGGCACCTGTTGATCCGGTCAAGGTTCAGAAACTTTTGGAGTATCTAAAGAAAGCCGAGTATGACCCTTTAGACCCTTTTGCTTAACAAGTTAATAACAGCTTGTTAACATTATATTAACTTGTGTTTATTTGTTTGTTAGGAATATCCCGTTAGGCAAAGGCGGAATGGAAATTGAATTCTATAGGGTGCTAATCACCGAACGAAAGGACTGGCCAGAGAGGCCAGACGAATATGGTAAATATGGGTGGTGTACTGATGAAGTAAGTTTATCTTAATGTCTTAGTTATTGTTGTCGTTGTCTGACTTATATTACATTATGGCTGCGTTGTTGTTTACTACTCAGTTTTCTGTTGTACAGCACTTGGGCGCGTTTATGAGAGTCCTTAGGTGTAGGTACAAACGAGATCCCTTCCCATTCCACAACAAACGCATTGCGTTTATAGACCCGTGGTTCACCAGTGATATGGTTCACCGTCATTATCCGTTGTTCAAGTCCGAACCCAAGTTTTTTACAATGACTGGCAATTGTTATGAAGAATTAGTTAAAGGTTTGATTCCATCAGATGAACAAACTAATTTGAAGTGGATAGAAGATGTGGATCACCTGTATATTACTCCACAAATTGGAGGCGATCACTGAGTGGCGCTGCACGTGGATCTCAACAGAAGGCATATTGATTGCTATGATAGCATCGTGGGACAAGTAACCGAAGAGAGTGAGCTTAGAATGTTGAATGCTTGTAGGGCGTTTACGCGGATGATTCCAGCAATGATGAACGCGAACGTTCCTCACGAAATTCGTACACCTACTTACAAACAGTTTACCTTCAGGAGGAGGACAGTCTCCAAGGTCCCTCAAAACGTACAGGTTGGTGACTGTGGCGTGTACGCTTTGAAGTTTATAGAATGTCTAGCGCTTGGTGTGTCTTTCGATGGAATCTGTGATCAAAACATCCAGGGTATACGTGTTAAAATGGCAGCAGAAATCTTCGATGAGTCACCTGATTTTATGAATCAGTTCACGTAAAAAACATTTGTATTTCTTTTGGTAGGTAGGACTTGCACTTTGGATATGTAAAAAAACATTTGGATTTCTTTTGGTAGGAATTGTACTTGGATATGTAAAAAAACATCTGGATTTCTTTTGGTAGGAATTGTACTTGGATATTAGAAAAATTTGGATTTCTTTTGGTAGGAATTGTACTTGGATAAGAAAGTTCTTTGTTTAGTATCTTTTCAATGTTACGGCTGAGTTATGTACTTCACACGGCTGAGTTATAATTAAATATTGAATAAACATATTTGTTATGGCTGAGTTATATATTTCGAACGGCTGAGTTATCTACTTCGTACGGATGAGTGAGTTATGGCTGAGTTATGAACTTGGTACGGCTTCGTTTAGTCTTTCGTGCCGTGCCTCGATATTACTAAAAGTGTTGTTGGGGAAGCCCAAACAATAATTCTGTGCCTGCTCAGATCCACACGCGTAATCAATTTATAAAGTTAGTTTTTTCACAATATATTATACAAAATAATTAAAAAATTGAACTCAAAATTCGAATAAAAATCTTAAAATTCCGACAAATTGACTAAGTGATGTCTGAGTTATTGACTTACACGGCTGACTTATAAAATATTTGTAAATTTACATTATTATAACTCAACATTTAAATGTAAAATTGAATTATGAATATTACAATTATTATAACCAATAAAAAGTAATAATTATAGAGAAAGATTGATTTTTACACATTCTCACCAAGGATGTGTAAAACAAACAACACATGACGTTTAGGGGTTAGGGTTAGGGTTAGGGTTGGGGTTTAGGGTTTGAGATGTAGGGTTCAGATTATTTGATTTTGGATTTGGTTCTAATGTGTTTTAATGTGTATAGTTTAAGGTGGTAATATGGATATAATAATATTATTACCATTTGAATATTTTTAAAAAATAAAAAAATCAAAAAATATTTGGTTATTTCCGGTTATGGGTCGGTTATATTAATATCTAACCATAAATAACCCAAAATATATTGTAATTAAGTAGATTAGCCTAATATAACAGAAATTAAGCCGAATATATCCGAAATTAATTAAACATACCAATTCAAAAATATCAAATTGGAAAATTTATTTTATCGGTCGGTTCGGTTTAGTCGATTATTTAGTCATTTTAATAAATAACCCAAAATATATTGTAATAAAGTAGATTAGCCTAATATAACCGAAATTAAGCCGAATATATCCGAAATAAACCAAACATACCAATTCAAAAATATCAAATTGGAAAATTTATTTTATCGGTCGGAAACAGTACATAATTCATATTAGACTAAAAAAAAAGTCAGAAACAGAACACAAAACTCAACAATAAGAGTACAAAAATCTTTACATCTGTGATGTCATACGGACAACTGAAATAACGTTCTCCTCTCGTGGTAGGATCATTAGAAGTGGCAACGAGAAGCACCGCACCGCAATTACACCCGATTGGAACGCCCTTGTCTCGCCTCCGGATTTCGCCGTACCTCATTTTCATATTTATTTCATTACGATTCAGTTCCTACAGTTCCACAAACACAATATTAAGATAATGCTTTGAGATTTCAGATAGTCCAGAGATCTACCTCAACTAGTGCTTCAGAAGCAGTTTTCTCATCAGCCCTGGAGTTGCCGCCGTATATATCTCTATTTGCCATAAATCAGACCAAATCCCTTAATTTATACTAAAACAATATATCGAACGACGTCGTTTGACAGTAATATACTTGAAGGCTGAGTTGTGTTCTTTACACGACTGACTTAGGATAGTCAGTTAAATTAACAACTTTGTTATGGCTGACTTATGCAACGGCCATAATAATGGTTTTACGGCTGAGTTATCCGACGGCCACCCTATTAATTTATTAGATACCCGCTCGGGAATGCAAAAAGGGTTGTTGGGGAGACGCAAACAATAATTATGTTTCTTGTTATCATCCATACGCTTAATAAAAATATTTTAAACGATTTATTATTAAAAATAAATTCAAAAATTTGAATTCAAATTTGTCATGTATTTTTATTTATTATTAAAGAAGGGGCCAGTAATTTGACTAAGTAGTGGCTGGGTTATTGACTTAAACGGCTGAGTTATGAGATATTTGTAAAATAAGGTTATTATAACTCAAAATTAAAATTTAGAATGGCAAAATGAATATTACTATTATTATAACCAATAAAAATAATAATTATAGACAAAAAGAGTGATTTTTACACATTCTGATCAAAATGTGTCAAACATACCAAAACATGTTGTTTAGGGGTTAGGGTTAGGGTTAGGGTTTAGAGTTTAGAGTTAGATGAGGTAACATTATTTGTTTTTAATATAACAGTTTGGTTTTGGATATAATGTGTTTGAATTAAGGTGGTAATATGGATATATATACTTATGGTTGAACCATTTTGAAAATAATTTTTTTTTTTAAATTCTAAAATTTTGAAATTAATTTTTGGTTATTTTCGGTTATTGGTCGGTTAGATGAATATCTAACAATAAATAACCCAAAATATATTGTAATTAGGTAGATTAGCATAATATAACCGAAATAAGCCGAATATAAGAAAACTAGGCAAACATACCAATACAAAAATACCAAATTGGGAAAAATTATTTTTTCGGTTCGGTTCGGTTTAGTCGGTTATTTAATCATTCTAATTTGAGGGTTGGCTGAGATACCGTTTATGACTGCTGAGTTATCTTTCCAGCATCGACAGTTACAATGAGAGGGAAAGTGAACGGTTTTTAAACCGCGGAAAAAAAAACTCTCTGTCCTTATCGTCGGCGAAATCTAACCCTAATTGCGCCGGCGATAATCTGTCTTTTCTACTCTCCCGCCGTCATCTCTCGCCGTCCTCGCTCGATATCCTCATTCGCTCTTTCTTCTCTTCGTCGGCGCTGGTCTTGTTCGTTTCCATCTAAGCCGTCTCGTCTTCGAGTTCCGGTATGTGTCTTCCTATTTATTTTTGAGATACGGGTGATTGTCGCCGTCTTGGATGGCTGAGTTTGGACTGAGTTATCTTATGCTTTACGACTGAGTTATGTATTATGGCGGAGTTATTATATGCCTTGTGTTTGCCATATGTTATGGCTGATTTATTTTATGCTTTACTATCAGATGGCGAAGGATATTTCTGAAGAACAAGCAAGGGATTACCCACCAAGACTATACGCTAAAATAGAGTCTAGAGATATAAACACAAATTTCAGGATGTTAGAATTACCTCAGATTAGGGAATCAATAGGACTGGATGCGTGGGATGAAACGAAGAAAGTACCAATTGGAATAATCTCTAAGCTAGTTGATAGCCAATTCGTCTGGTCTGGTAAGGTTGTTCATTTCCTACTATGTAACCAGTTAAGGGTACATAAGAAGGAGCTTTGGTTTGTGGTCGGCGGTCAACCTATCAGGTTTGGGTTGAATGAGTTTCATTTTCTGACGGGGTTAAACATAGACCCAATGCCTACTGAACGGTTTGAACTTGAAGAGGAACACAAAAAGTTCTTCCGACTTTTGAAAGTGCCTGGTGGGGCAGGTCCAACGCTACTTGAACTCAGGGAAGCATTAAGAGTGTGCCGGGGATGGGTTAACCTTGATCATCGTAAATGGTTGGGGCTGTTGCTTCTTCAACACATTGGACTTTATGGTTTGCATCATAACTCTAGAATTCCATATGAAAGTGCCAAAAGAGTTTTACTGATGAAGCAATGAAGACGTATCCGTGGGGTCGGTCAGCATTTGAAGCTCTTGTTGATTCCATAAAGATGCTGAACCCTACGGGAAAGTTGTACACTCTCAGTGGGTTTACACCCGTGTTACAGCCTTGGGCGTATGAGTCCATCAAATGCTTTGGAGAACGGTTTGGGAATGCATCAGCTAATGATGGTGGCATACCAATGCTTCAATGGGGTGGAAACCGTACACGTTCTACGATGGTATCGGTAATTGCTAAAGAGAACAAAGCGCTTGGTGAGGTAAGGTTTATATCTGGTTGAGTGATTGTTTAGTAATGGATGAGTTATGATGTAGTTATGGCTGAGTTATTGTTTAGTAACGGTTGAGTTATGTTTTAATAATGGCTGATTTATGCTTTAGTGTTGGCTGAGTTATTATTCCCTGATGGGTCTCATATTCTCTTATGTTACAGCTGCGTGTGACTAAAATGGTTATGAAGGATGATGTACGGGAGCTATTTCATACGTGGCCAGATCAAAAAGACGACCCAGCAGTTGATCGCCTTATCCAAGACATACATGAGGATAAGTTTGTTAAAGGTTTTTGGGATGTTGATTCTGACTCTCCTCCCGCAAAGAAGCAGAAAGTCAAGAAGGTGGTAGTTTCCAACAGTCAGGGTGGTGGATCTGGTGAAGGAGCTGAACAGTGGTAGTTTCCAACAGTCAGGGTGGTGGATTTGGTGAAGGAGCTGAACAGAAGGTGGTAGTTTCCAACAGTCAGGGTGGTGGACCGGTTGGAACTCTCATTGAGTTGGTGTCTAATTTAACCTCAAGGTTTGACACCTTGGAAAAAAACATTGGAGATAGAATAGAAGAGAGGATGAATGAAAGGTTTGAAACCAGGTTTCGTTTTGTTGAGAGTGATCTCAAGCAGATGAAAGAGCACGTGCTTTCCTTGGGTGTTGGGCAAACTGGCCAAAACAATGTTGAAGACCTTGGGGATGAACTGTTGTCACAAAACACTTGTAAAAATTTCAAAATTAAGAACCTTATTGATGAACTGTTGTCACCAAAAAGTCCACCAGTACCAGCAGTTCCAGGAAAAATGCACCAAAACTACTCTGTCAACAGTCCTCCGGTAATGTCTGAATTATGTTAATCTTATGGCTGAGTTTCCAGATTGTTTAGGTTGAGTTATCATTATCTTTAATTGTCTTCGCTTATGTTATACAGGTAGTTGGCAGTGGTTTGGCTGGGGTCAGTAGGAATCTGAATAAAGATTTTGATAAAGATGAGTTTGATAAAGATCATCTTCTTAATTTCATTGAGAAGTCTCCAGCTGCTACGAAACCAATTCAACGGACTAACATGAGGAAAAATGCCAATGATGGAAAGAAGGACGAAGAATTAAATGCAAAGAAGGCCAAAGTTGAGGCGGCCGCTGCGAAGAAGAACAAAGAGTTGGCGGCAAAGAAGGCCAAACATGAGGCGGCGGCTGCGAAGAAGGTCAAAGAGTTTGCGGAAAAGAAGGCAGAAGATGAGGCGGCGGCTGCAGAGAAGGTCAAAGAGTTGGCGGAAGAGAAGGATGGAAATAATCCGCCAAAGAAAAGAGTTAGAAAGACTACTAAGCCTAATCAAATCAATCAATTGGGATCTGATTTGAATGACGGAGTATCCAAAGCTGGTGCAAACGCTGGTGCCGACGCTGCTGACAGCAGTATATGTGATATGACAGCCAAGATTATGGCTGAATACAATATCCTTGAACCTGAATCTGAGGACGATGAGGAGGAAAAGATTAGGCTTGATAGAATCAAAGCTTTAAGGCTGGAGAATGTTAAGCTGTCCCCGGATGGAAGTTCATTGAATAAACTACAAGCTACACAAGAGAGGACTTTTCCTTATATTGGGGACAACGGACTGACGTGCATGAGGAAGAACTGTTCACCTGGACCTGGAATATATGATCCTCTGGCACCTGTTGATCCGGTCAAGTTGCAGAAACTTTTGGAGTACCTAAAGAAAGCCGAGTATGACCCTTTAGACCCTTGTTAATCACATCTTGTTAAAATTATATTAACCTGTTCTTATTTTTTTCTTAGGGGTACACCATTAGGCAAGTCAACATCAAATATTAAATTCTATAGGACTCTCATCACCGAAAGAAATAACTGGCCGTCTGGTACATTTGGGTGGCTGTCTGATAAAGTAAGTTTAACTTGATGTCTGAGTTATTATGTTTACGGCTGAGATATTATAAGTGTTGGCTGAGTTATTATGTTTACGGCTGAGATATTATAAGTGATGGCTGAGTTATTATGTTTACGGCTGAGATATAATACATATTGACAGTAGGTGGCAGTGGTATGATTTGTTATTGTTTACGACTGACTTATATTACATTATGGCTGAGTTGTTGTTTACTAATCAGTTTTCTGTTTTACAGCACTTGGGCGCGTTTATGAGACTCCTCAGTATTAGGTACAAATGAGATCCCTTCCCATTCCACAACAAACGCATTGCGTTTATAGACCCGTGGTTCACTAGATCGATGATTGGTGATTATACGATGTTCAATATGAAACCCAAGTTTTTTAAAATGACTGGCAATAGTTATGAAGAGTTAGTTAAAGGTTTGTTACCACTAGATGAACCGACTAATTTGAAGTGGATAGAAGATGTGGATCACCTGTATATTTGTCCACAAACTGGAGGCAATCACTGGGTGGCGCTGCACGTGGATCTAAAGAGAAGGCATATTGATTGCTATGATAGCATCGTGGGACAAGTAACCAAAAAGAGTCAGCTTACAATGCTGAATGATTGTAGGGCGTTTACACGGATGATTCCAGCAATGATGAACGCGAACGTTCCTCACGAAATTCGTACACCTACTGCCAGTCAGTTCGGTTTCAGGAGGAAGAGTGCCTCCAAGGTCCCTCAAAACGTACAGGTTGGTGACTGTGGCGTGTACACTTTAAAGTTTATTGAATGTCTAGCGCTTGGTGTGTCTTTCGATGGAATTAGTGATCAAAATATCCAGGCTATACGGGTTAAAATGGCTGCAGAAATCTACGATGAGGCACCTGGTTTTTTTTATCCATATTAAATAATGCATTATGTCCTTCCTTCGTTTCGTTTCTTTTGGAGTTGTACTTGGATTTGTAAAACTTTGATTTGTCTATTTTCAAAATTATGGCTGGTTTACGGTTAAGTTACGGCTGATTTACATACTTCACACGGCTGACTTATGAAATATTTGTAAATTAAAATTATTATAACTCAAAATTAAAATATAGAATGAAAAAAGGAATATGACAATCACTATAAGCAATGGAAAGTAATAATTATAGACAAAGATTGATTTTTACACATTCTCACCAAGGATGTGTAAAACATACAACACATGACGTTTAGGGGTTAGGGTTAGGGTTAGGGTTAAGGTTAGAGGTGTATGTTTCATATTTCCAATTTTGAAATTATTTACGGTTATTTCCGGTTATGTGTCGGTTAGACGAATATATAACCATAAATAACCAAACGTTTCAAAATTAGGTCGATTAACTTAATATAACCGATAGCAAGCCGAATATAACCGTAACTAAC
Organism: Camelina hispida; assembly: GCA_023657505.1. Classification (NCBI taxonomy): domain Eukaryota; kingdom Viridiplantae; phylum Streptophyta; class Magnoliopsida; order Brassicales; family Brassicaceae; genus Camelina; species Camelina hispida. The sequence goes on along the minus strand of CP094636.1, from coordinate 5,131,941 downwards.
CGAAAATAATGTAAAAATAGTTTCCGGTTTGGTTCGGTTGGTCGGTTATTTATTCATTCTAATTTGGGGTTGGCTGAGTTATGGTAAAGTTATTGCTGAGTTATCATTTACGGTATATTAATTTATTATATACCTTCTCGAGAAGACAAAAAGTGTTGTTGGAGAGACACAAACAATAATTATGTTTACTGTTAAGAACCACACGCGTAATAAGTAAGATTTTAGCGATTTTTTATTTAAAAAGAATTTAAAATTTGAATTTGAATTAAAAAAAAAATAATAATAAAAATATTTCTCAAACATTTGACTGATACGGCTGAGTTGTCGACATAAACGGCTGACTTATGAAATATTTGTAAATTATAATTATTATAACTCAAAATTAAAATATAGAATGAAAAAAAGGAATATTACAATCACTATAAGCAATGAAAAGTTATAATTATAGACAAAGATTGATTTTTACACATTCTCACCAAGGATGTGTAAAACATACAACACATGACGTTTAGGGGTTAGGGTTAGGGTTAGAGTTAGGGTTAGATATGTATGTTTCATATTTTCAATATTATGGGTTTTAATATAACAGTTTGGTTTTGGTTATATTGTGTTTGGTTTAAGGTGGTAATTTGGATATACTAATATGATAACCATTTTTCAAATTTTTTAAAAAATTACTTTTCGGTTATTTTCGGTTATGTGTCGGTTAGACGACTATATAACCATAAATAACCCAAATGTTATCCAAATTAGGTCGATTAACTTAATATAACCGATAGCAAGCCGAATATAACCGTAATTAACCGAAAATAATGGAAAAATTAGTTTCCGGTTTGGATCGGTTTGGTCGGTTATATAGTCATTCTAATTTGGGGTTGGCTGAGTTATGGTAACGTTATGGCTGAGTTATTGTTTAGGGTCTTCTCAATAATATGAAGATATGAAAACGTATTCTTCTTTCTTTCTTGGGTCTTTTGTTCTGTCAGATTACTAATAAGTATTAAAACGTCTCTCGATATTACAAAAAGTGTTGTTAGGGAAGCGTGAAAATTCACTAATTCTGTGCCTGCTCAAATCCACACGCATAATAAATTCATAAAGTGAGCTTTTTATCACAAGATATTATTGCAAATAATTAAATAATTATTATTCGAATTTCAAATTTTATTTTTCTTAAAGTATTAAAACGTCTCTCGATATTATTAAAACGTTTCACGCATTTTTATTTTTTGTAAAAGTATTTGTCCGACAATTTAAATTAAAATTATTATAACTCAAATCTAAATTTAAAATAATTATTCAAAGTGTTACGGTAAAATGATGTCTGAGTTATTCTATATTGTGGTTGACTTATTGAACTTTATGATTGAGTTATGATTCTGTGATGGCTGAGATATCGTAATAACGACTGATTCCCTTCCCTTATATTAATATGAAAGTACTAACAAAACGAAATAAAAAAACAAAAAAACACAAAATCATAGTTCGTAGTTCATAGTTCATTAGTTCATGTAGAAAACGACACAAAAGTACAATGACAATCACTTTTTGAAACCGACGTCATCTGGGCCAAATTCTACAAACATATCGACCAAATCATTCCAAACTATGCTAGTCAGCATCTTGGGTTTATTGCCACTACTCGCCCATATCCTCCTGAGAGCACGTATCTGGGATCTGAATATCGTTCTAGCCACCAAATTAAACTGCGTCCAGACCGTTAAAGTATGCTTTGGATCCCACGTGTATTTACGCTACAATTGAAGGAAAGGAACGATAAGAGTAAAGAATAATATCAATATGGTTTGTTTTATTGATCTTACCGCGAGGAGGAGAAACCACCGTCTCTTAAAGTGGAAGGGAATCAAGCGGTACGTCGGCCACGCATGGTACCAATTGTGTTGAAGTATTCCTCCGATCGCGATAGAGAGAACGTGAAGGAACTTGAACCACGTAACAGCGGTTTTGTCAACCAAGGAACCCACACCAGGGTTTAGAACCGGAATATTCTCTCGACCAGTGGCACAGATGATCGCTTCGACATCTCTAAAAAATTGTCCATCGATGTGAGGAACAACTTCCATGTCGATAGGAAGATGTAACAGATAGACAGATCTGTGATTTAAGAGAAGATAAAGAGAAACAATAGAAACGAAGAAGAGATGAAAGAGATGAAAGAGAGTCAGACATATGAATGAGGAAAATATAAAGGAAAACAATAGGAAAAACGAAAGGTCGCGTTTATTATTAGGTTAACTTATGGTTTCCCGCCAAAATATCGCTTGACGGCTGAGTTATAATATATACGGGAAACGAAAGGACATATTATAACTGAGTTATAGAGAGTAATGGCTGGGTTATTACAAGAAAATTTTTAAAGGTAAATGAATGATATATATGATTTGACGGCTGAGTTATACTATTATTAACGAGAAAACGAAAGGTCATGTTACCATCCTGAGCTAGGGCTGTTAGAAGTGTCCCTTTGTAACTACCATGGAGAAACGTTCCGTCGACAACAACAACTTTGCGCATGAAAGCAAACCCAGCAATACTCGCACCAAAAGCAATAAAAACATATTTGAATCTATCTTCATCACCTATTTGAAGACGCGTGACTGTACCCGGATTTTCCCTTCTTAACTTGAATATGTAAGAAGGCAACTCGCTAAAACTTTCCTCAGGAGTTCCCTGATGGATCTGCCTTGCATTCAGCAGCGTTCGATATGCCTTCCAATAACCCATCTGTCGACACCAACAAATTAATAAATCAGCCATAATATATAAATAACTCAGCCGATACATTCGAATAAGTCAGCCTTAAATAATCAATAAATGAGCCGTAAAATGTAAATAATCAATACTTATAACTCAGCCATTGTTATCAATAATTAACTCAGCCTATACATACCTATAACTCAACCATTATTATCAATAAGTCAGTCGAAACATAGTAATTACCTTTAGACTAAATTGCTTATTGAAAATGACTCCGACACTTTTAGGTTTAACATCCGGACCAAGATCACCAAGATAGTCCCTGTAAAGACCTGCCAGTACATCAGCTGTTGATTGACGGCATCTAGTAGAACGTTCCGTTACAGAACATTTGTGTTCCGAATCGTATACACGAACATGAAAATTCGGGTCATCCCCTTGTACAGATGCACGAACTCTCCAAATACATCCTTTAACCCAACACCTAAAAACCACTTGTCTCGGATTTGAGACTGGTACATTAAAATCAAATCCATCCCTAACCGAAATAAGTTTCACGTGATTCCTGAACTGCTTTTTGCTACTGTATCGTTGTCCTACAGCAATTTTTAGCGTTGACACCTCCAACCTAATAGCCTCCGGATTCATCTTCGATCCGGCAAAGTTATCATCTCTATGAGCTTTCTTCTGAGGAGGCGGAGTAGGTGGGTCTTCCACTGTACTCTGAGGCTCGCCCAATACAGAAAACTTCTCGTCATCAGATGACTCACCATCGGAATCGTCGAAAACATCAAATCGGGTTGAAAATTCATCGTCTTCTTCTTCGTCAGATGCTACTTCAACAGCTTCTTCTTTGTTTTCTTTGTCAACAATCTTACCATAATCAAAACAAGTGCCTTCAAATCCCCCACCGCACACTTCGGGGGTAGATTTTGCTTTCGAGTCTCTGCTTCGCCGAATCATACTTCCTCTAGCTCCACTAGTTTCTGTAGACTCTTTCGCCGAAAACTCTACACAGAGACGTAGCTGATCGGTTTTCCATAGACCCAAAAAACATTGCAACTGTCGATCATTGGAGACAAAAACTGGTGGAGTATCATGCGCCATATGTTTCATTGCCCTATTCGAGAACATGTAGCTCAGCTTTAGCTCATGTCTAAATGAGTCCAATCCGTAGTCTTCAAGAACAAGCTTAACAAGCTTGTCGTATGTTGTGCCTCCATCTATCTGCACAACTATACACCCTCTCTCGTCGGAGTTAAATACATATCTCTGTGTCTTTATCCAATCACAACTAGTATCGGCACTGGATCCATGAAATATAATGAAGAACAAGGTGGAGAAGAACAAAAGTAGAAGAACAGGGTGTGAAGAAGAAAGTGAAGAAGAAGTAGAAGAACAAGGTGAATAAGAAGGTAAAATAGTTCACTTATTAACCAGTTGAAGAACCAGAGTCGAACGACGTTTCGTATTTCCGGAGAAAAAGATGATGACATGGAATGCTGACATGGATGCTGCATCCGACGTGGCAAATCAGCCATGAAACAATACCATTACTCAGCCTAACTAAAACTCAGCCACAACACGAAAAACATTACAGTAATTAAAAAGCAAAAAAAATTGCTGCCAAACTCAGCCGCTTCATGAACTGAAAATATGTAACTCAGCCGTATCGTTTGATAAGCCAGCCGTAACTGAAAAACATTCTAGTAATTAATCTTTTGCCAATAAGTCAGCCGTCAAACGGCTGACTTGTCGATAAGGCAGCCTATTACGGCTGAGTTATAGTTTTTTTACCATAACTCAGCCGTAACTACATCTCATAAGTCAGCCATTTTTCATAACTCAGTCAGTCGGAAAATGGCAACTCAGCCGTGTCGTTGTGATAACTCAGTCAAAATTTTGACAACTCAACCGTGTCGTAGCGATAACTCAGCCAAAATCTTGACAACTCAACCATCAGGTGAAAACTCTGCCATTACTACAGCTGAGTTATGCGCATAACTCAGCCAAATTTAATAAGCCAGCCATAACTCTTGGCTGACTTATAAGCATAACTCAGCCAGATTTTAATAAGTCAGCCGTCCGCTCTTACTCAAATGTTTTTTTGAGTAACTCAGCCGCAACATACCTATAATTCAGCCGCAACATACTCTGTATCGCGTTACGGCTGAGTTATGGTATACGTCAGCGATTTCTGACGTGGCAATGGCATTTTTGTAATAACGTTTTTTCCGGTAACATAAAACAGGGGCACGCTGGGTATTTTGAAAATACCCGAAACATTCTAGTAATAAAAAAAGTTTTTTGTAGATTCTGGTAATATTACCTAAAATGAGTAACATTTGAGTAATTCACCCAATTTTTAATGACTTTATAAAACTCTTAATCCAATAACACTAGATTTTTCAAGATTTTAGATAAATTTTTACAAATCCACAACTAATAACACCAAATTTTTAAAGAGTTTTAAAAAATCTTGATTAAATAACAACATATTTTACATAACTTTTAAAGTCATTAAAATTCTATTTAACTCTCAAACCAATAACCCCCTTATGTAGTACTTTCTTATTAATATCTTTGTTACATGCATCTACAACATATTTACTTCCAACAGTGTCTACAAAAGATAAATTGAAGTCTTTTTATGCTTTGAGACCGAGAGTAAGCTCAAGAGACAATTCTTCTTCACCTTTTGAAGTTTTTATTAAGTTTAACGACAAAGTACCATCATTGTCATCATCATCATCATCATCATCATCAAGTTGATCAACAACATTACCATCATCATCAATAGCAACAACAACATCACCATTTTCATCATCATCTCTAGTTTTATTAAGCTGGGCCTGTTATACACAGAACTATAAAATTATCTCTGACTTTAATTACATGTAAATTTTTGAAAACCAGAACGACACATGGATTATAATACAAAATCAAAATCCTTCTCTTGTGAGTTGTGATCTTCTATATCATATATATAGCTAAATTTGAGATGCAAGTTTGAATAAATTTTTTATATATTAGAGTTAAGATGAATGCACCACTTCTACATGTTAACATATATAGTGAAAGAAATGCATATAAAAAGGATAATTAATTACCTTTGATGATTCATAAAGAGACTTGCAGGTAAAATAGTCACTTGTTACTTCCTCAGTTCCATTACTTGATTCACCAAATGTTATAATGTTTTCATACATTTCCTCTTCTTGCCTACAAGAAATTTATATTATAGAAAATATATCTCTATAAATATATAAGAAAAAAACTAAAAGCTTTATTTATATATATACTAATAACTAGACGAACCTTTGTTGATTTTGAAAAAAGTTTGTATTGCCTCGAAGCCGTTGGTAGTTATGAAGGTACTGTTGAAATTGCCACCAAGTTACTTGTCCTGTCACTCTAACACTCCTCTTTGCTAATATCTCTTCTGCCAAAAATTGCATGTGTTTATATATATAAATTATATACATTATGTTGAACATAAAAGTTTAAATGGTCATATTCAATACATAAAAGTTTATATATGTAAACAAAAAAAAAAAAAAAAAAAAAAAAAAAAAAAAAAGATGCAAATCATATCTATACCTTGCATAGATTCTTCCAGCTTCATGCTCCTATACATCTGTAGGAAGTTGAAGGATATATATATATATATATGGTTCAATATCCAAACCAGAATTTATAAAATATGATAATACTATTCATATATATACACATATATTGATATATAAATTACATAAGTTTGTATAATTAGTATAGCTGGATGTATATAAAATCAGGACCTGAAGGTGACTCTTTACATGTGATATTGAGAGTCCTTTGGCATCCATTAACTGCAAAACCATCTTCGGAGTTGCTCCTGCAATTTAAAGGATAATAATATCAACCAAAGAGAAAAAGAAAGAAAACTTGTTGAAAAATAAAGAGAAATTTTACTATGATAAGTGAAAACTATAAAAAAAAATTCATAAGAATAAGATGGCAGAAATTGTGAATGAGAACTTAATTAGATCATTTTTCAAAAGAAAAACTAAATCATATATAGATCTCTTACTATTTTCTCCACCGAGTTGTTCAACTGCTTGAACAAAAGAGTTGTGAAGCTCGGAGTTCCATCGCAACCGCGGCACTTTTGATCTAACATAAGATCTAACGATTGGGTTTTTCATTTCTTTTTTTTTTTTTCCTCTTTTCTTACTGAAACTGGCGTTTAGATCCGGCTGATCGAAGGGATGAAGGCAAAAGCTTTTATTGACTAATTGTGTCCTTGTTTATCTCTTGTCTTAATATAATTTATTTTTGTTGTGTCAGAAAAAATAAATAAAATACGAAATAGAAACCCTAAAGAAAGGTGACTAAATGCTATGTTGTGGCTTGTCAATTTATGCTCCTTAATTATTATTTTTTCAAAACCGTTTATCTTTCACCTTTGTCATCCTTATGACCATTTCTACGAATACCAATTTGTAATACCAGATTTTATTCTTTTCACATACTTGCTAAAATTAAAGAATATAAACATATCCTACTATATTAATTGAGAAGTACAAATGTGAAACTAACCCTAAAATGTGTTAAAAATTACATTCAATTGCCATTAGAAAAAATTAATTAAGCTTAATTAACTAATTTAAATAAATATAATTAAATTAAAAATAAAAAACACTCACAGATCAAATATTAAAAAATCTAAAAAAAAATATTTTCTCTCTCTAATAAATTCTGGACGAAATTACTAATTATTTTTTTTTTAAATATATAAACCAATCAGAATTTTAAAAACTAAGATTTTATATACAAGTATACAATACAATTATTTTTAATAACTAAATTCGAAGATTTTGTTAAGATTTCATATTATGATTCTCCTATCATCTTTATTTTATTTTATTTACAAATTGTTTAGAACTTTCATATAATACTTATAATTAATAAAATGCATATTTTTCTGCATATGTTGTGATTTGAATTTTTTTAAACGAAGAGATATTACTCAATGTATGAAAATGTGTGTTTTAATTTCCACATTGGCAGGTTGGTAAAACTAAATTTATATAGATGATCAATTAATAATTTTTATTTACTCACAATTATAATATTAAAATTACTATTTTATATTTCACAAAATATGATGCAAATACAACAAATAAACAATATAAAACTGTAATAAAATGTCAAAAATAAAATACTATAATATTCTAAAATAATTAGTATTCAAATAGACTAATAGATTTACATAACAATTAAAAATAAATATTATCTCAAACAAAATAATTTAAAAAAATAAAACAATAATTTTTATTATTATATTATAAATTGTTTTTAAAATGTTGATCCGTGCTTTAAGCACGGGATATATCCTAGTACATGTATTAATTATGTAAGTCAAAAAGTAAGTCAGACTAATCATATGACCTAAAAGCTTAGCACATAATCATTTTGACCTAAAATATTTTAAATAATTATATTTGGGTTGAATTTCTAAACCATTTTTTATTTAATAAAAATTGTTATATAAAAACAAGAAAACAAAATTTGTAAATAAAAAAAGTCAAGAGTTATATATTATATATATGTGATATATTAGTCACAATTTTGATCAATTTAAATAATATTGTATGCTTTTTGACATATTTTAAAAAGACAGATTTTATATTGGTTTTCTGCATCTCCACAATTCATTTATATTTAAAAGGGTTGGTTTCTTTATAATATGTTGATTATTTCTCTTAATATTCAAAAGTGTTGATTATTTCTCTTAATGTTTGTCTTTACAATAAGTGACCATTTTTTTCTTTTTTTAATTAATATAAACAGAAATATAGAGGTCTACTGTAATCTTTTAATACATTATACACACATTAATTGATAACATTATAGACAGGGTAAACCAGAGAGGTAATATAGAAGTGCTGAACTCAATTAAGAAGTTAAGATAGATTCTCCAGTGAAATTATATCTTACTAATACTAACTAAAAATGATTTTTAATTAATATCCCTACTTATGTAGAAAAGTAATACTAGTATATAACTATATGCACACAGAAACGAAAATTGTACTATTTAGTTCTCATTATAGTTGTTGTAACTGATGCGACCTCCTTGATCCTTCTAGCTAATTAATTATCTCCAGCAACACTAAAGAACATGGTGAAGTCATGAATACTAGGTCTTGTTTAGCGGTATATGTTGGAATATTAAATAATTTGTTTACAAAATTGATCCTGCACTAAAAAAAATCAATATATAATAATTAGAATTAATCTGGATTTTTTTACCGCATCTCAATAACAGTGATTAGTAACAGATTTCTCTCAGTTAGTGGCAAAAAATCAGGATATAAACCGCTAAGTGCCAACTATGAAATCATCAAATCACCAATCACACAATTGTATAGATAAGGTTAATGGAAAGAACGAACTTGAGCAAATAGAATATATAAATAGGTATATTTTTCCTCCGGGATATAAATAGTTATGTATATTTGTCCTTGACCCCATGCACGACCGTTACGTTTGCGGGAGAACCGTTGCATGTTATTAGCGAACTGACTCAAAATTCTCTCCATTAGTATTTTATTATAGTCAACCAAAATTCTCATTCCTTGTCACTTTCTTTGGTCCATATCATTTAAATATTGTATACATCAATTTGTAGCGAGTAACCCAAAACATAATCTAAGTTGTGGATTCCTCTGTGATGAAGAAGTAACTAAATATATACTATAATTCATTAAACATTTAAACCAAAGAAAAAAACAAGTGAACTAAATAACAGTGACGTGCGACGGTGCGAACATATTGCATGTATGTGAATCCTCTTCCGATGACACGTAACACGTTCAAAACTAGAACAAAAAGTCTCCGTTTCGGTTTATAGAATATTCAAAACAAAACAAAAACTAGTAATAATGTCCGCTGGCGTAATACTAATTATTAACAATAGAATAACATTTCAATCACGTATTTAGATGTGATTAGTCCTTAATTTTTTTTTTCAGTCCTTTTGTCCATTCCGTATTTCTCATGTATATTCCCAAACCATCCTGTTTATGTCAAGATTACAGGAGAGATTATTGTAATCTTTGTCTCTTTAATTAGACTACAGTTTATATATGTCTACTTCTCAAATTTAACACTTTTCTATTAATTGAAAATTGAGTATATTTGACATACCGAAGAATTTAGTGTCTAAACGAAAAGACAAAAAAAGAATCTGCAACTCTTTAGAGGCGTTGCCGCTTGGCTAGAGGATACCATTTTTATTAATTACCAATCTTACATCATCACGTTTTTTCCCAACATCGTCGCGTTTTTATATTCTTTGTAACGCATTTACGCATGTACATTGTACTTTAATTTTCCTTGTCAGTTTAGTTATCGGGAAAAAGGGAGCTAGTAAGGAATGACTTTAATATAAACTATTAAACTATAAAGTGCTAGCTTGCTACAAGTATACATACTGCTAGTAGAGATATTTTGTACGTACGTGGTATCCTGTATATAACTTAGTAGTAACTTTGATTAATTGAAGTTTCTCTAATCTTTTGTATTAAGGTCGATTGAAGTTTCTTTAAACTTTTGTGTGCTATTGGTTTCATTTTTATTTCTCGAGGAAAAATGATACGATGTATATATCGAGATTATATATTTCCCTTTTTTAAAAAAAAGTGATTAATAATTAGTACAATAGTCTACGCATATGCTCGCTCTAATTAATGAGTAAATGACAAGAAAATTACTAACTTACAAGGTTTGCTCTAAACTTGTCGATATGAAAAAAATAATATTTCTAAATCGTTTTAGTGATAACTTCCATAGAGGAAGTTTTGACCATCAAGAACGCGTAAGTGCCCTATTTTTCATATACATTTTTGTTCTCTTTTTGGGTTAAAAGGTTGTTGATTGCCGTATATGCGGTGACCCTAAGTCTATTCTCCGTTTCGCCTTCATTGAGTTCACTAATTCAGAGGGAGCTAGGTCTGCTTTAGGAAAATCGGGTACTATGGTTGGTTCTCATCCTATTAGGGTTCTTATTTCCAAAACAGCGATCACGCCTGTTAACCCATATTTCCTTCCAAAGGTAAGTTGGTTTAATATAATCAATCTTGAGCTTGACGACTATAGATAACTCTGATTCAATCTCACAACTACGTGTTCGCATAACGTTATTTTCTTTCCTTTAGTCTGAGGACGAGCGAGAGAAGTGTGCAAGGACTGTTTATTGTACTAACATTGGCAAGATGGTAAAACTTATTATGTTCATTTTTGTCAAATCCTCTGTTACGCTCAGTACCTATTTTCATATCAGTCCTAAATCCTCTGTTACGCTCAGTACCTATTTTCATGTCAGTCCTAAATCACCAACTGAAGAGTAACGGGTCAAAATTTGAATATTTCAATTCATTTCATATATTTCTTTTGTTGAATTGTATAGTTTTATATACTATAACAAACTTATTAAATAATTTAATTTGAAATATTTAAAAATAGTTTAATTTGATATTTTTAAGAATATCATAAATATATGATAGATCAAAAAGTTAAAAATTATAAACACTCTAATTTGATTTGTTTTAGCACGGATCAATAATATGTCACTATAGTATGAAAAATTTAAAGAAATATGATTTCTTGCTAGAGCATGGGTTAAAACTTCAAAAATATGTTTACTCGGATTAAATTTAAATTTGGAATAATGTTGTTTGGTATACTTTCTCGGTTAAGATGATTTTGACAAACATATGTTACATATTTGGTCCTAAAATTAATATGCAATATACTATAGATTAAGTCATAAAATTAACAATCAAAATACAATATATAATTTTAAACACTAAACAAATCAAGTAAAATTAATTTTTTTATCACACAAGTTAATCCACGTTATACCGCAGTACAAAATCTAGATATACTAGAATATATCTTACATAATAAATGTTATTTTCATAAGTCATATTCAATATATAATTTCATGTCATAGTATTCCATCCAAAAAAAACCTTTTAAAACAACTAAAATAATCCCTTTTTTAATAAAACGGAAGTACATGAATTTAAATTGGTAGACCATATAATATTTATATAGGTTATAACTTAGATTAAGTATTTGATAGGTTATATAGATTAATTAGTTGAAAGGTTATATAGATTTAGGATTATGATCTTTTTAAAAAGGATATTCCAAATAATAAAATAAAATCTCAAAGAATATATAACTAACCATATATAAACAAAAAAATCTCAGAAATTAATCAGTGGAAAGGTTACAAGTGATTTCCGTTTATATTAAAAAATAAAATCTTACATAACTTTATCAGAAAATTTTGACTGAGTAACGGGTCAAAATTTGAATATTTAAATTCATTTCATATATTTTTTTTGTTGAATTATATAGTTTTATATACTATAATAAACTTATTAAATAATTTAATTTGAAATATTTAAAAATAGTTTAATTTGATATTTTTAAGAATATCATAAATATATGATAGATCAAAAAGTTAAAAACTATAAACACTCTAATTTGATTTTTTTAGCATGGATCAATAATATGTCACTATAATATAAAAAATTTCAAGACATATGATTTCTTGCTAGAGCACAGGTTAAAACTTCAAAAATATGATTACTCGGATTAAATTTAAATTTGGAATAATGTTGTTTGGTATACTTTCTCGGTCAAGATGATTTTGATAAACATATGTTACATATTTGGTCCTAAAATTAATATGCACTATACTATAGATTAAGTCATAAAATTAACAATCAAAATACAATATATAATTTTAAACACTAAACAAATCAAGTAAAATTAATTTTTTTATCACACAAGTTAATCTGTGTTATACCGCAGTACAAAATCTAGATATACCAGAATATATCTTACAGAATAAATGTTATTTTCATAAGACATATTCAATATATAATTTCATGTCATAGTATTCCATCCAAAAAAAAAAACTTTTAAAACAAATAAAATAATCTCTTTTTTAATAAAACGGAAGTACATGACTTTAAATTGGTAGACCATATACTATTTATATAGGTTATAACTAAGATTAATTATTTGATAGGTTATATGGATTAATTATTTGAAAGGTTATATAGATTTAGGATTATGATCTTTTTAAAAAGGATATTCCAAATAATAAAATAAATCTCAAAGAATATTTAACTAACCATATATAAACAAAAAAGTCTAAGAAATTAATCAGTGGAAAGATTACAAGTGATTTCCGTTTATATTAAAAAAATAAAATCTTACATAACTTTATCAGAAAATTTTGACTAAGTAGCGGGTCAAAATTTGAATATTTAAATTCATTCCATATATTTCTTTTGTTGAATTGTATAGTTTTATATACTATAATAAACTTATTAAATAATTTAATTTGAAATATTTAAAAATAGTTTAATTTGATATTTTTAAGAATATCATAAATATATGATAGATCAAAAATTTAAAAATTATAAACACTCTAATTTGATTTGTTTTAGCACGGATCAATAATATGTCACTATAATATGAAAAATTTCAAGAAATATGATTTCTGCTAGAGCACGGGTTAAAACTTCATAAATATGATTACACGGATTAAATTTAAATTTGGAATAATGTTGTTTGGTATACTTTCTCGGTCAAGATGATTTTGACAAACATATGTTACATATTTGGTCCTAAAATTAATATGCACTATACTATAGATTAAGTCATAAAATTAACAATCAAAATACAATATATAATTTTAAACACTAAACAAATTAAGTAAAATTAATTTTTTATCACACAAGTTAATTCGCGTTATACCGCAGTACAAAATCTAGATATACTAGAATATATCTTTGTAACATCCGTGAACCAAAATCCCGGTTTAGGATCTGCATCGGTAGATGCAAGTTGTGCATCGGTCGATGCAAGGTCGAGTTTCTGCGTTTTGACTTAAGTCAAACGCTGCGTTTTGGGTTAGGGAAAACCCTTAAGTCGACTTGTTTGTCCCATTCGGGAGTTTTGGCCGTTTTCGAGAAAAAGAAAAGGAGAAAGAGTTTTTGTGAGTGTTCTTGAGGATTCTGGAGATTTGGGGCGTTTCTTGGTGAGATATGTAGCTGGGATCGTTGTAGAAGCTTCCTAGGAGCTTGTTCTTGATTGTTTGACTTTCAGTTTCTTCTGTGGCAAAGGTAAAGGCAAAGTGTGATCGTGGAATCCAGGCAATGAAGAGGAGGATGTTCTAGGGACTCGGTTTTATGTTGTCTGGCATTGCTAGGTTGCTAGAGTTGGGTCATTAGAACATTGCTAGGTTGCTGGTTCAATGATTTCTGTTATTTGGTTATTGGATATTGTTGATGTTATGGATATGGGTTATTTATATTTATTGGATTATTATTTATTCCGCTGTTGGTTGTGATTGTGGTTAGGTGGCTAGTGGGTATGGGACCACTAGTTGTAGTTATTTATTATATTATATAATTAATATTTATTAAAAAAAAAAAAGGTCGGTCGTTTCATTTTGGTATCAGAGCCCTTACGGTTCTAGGTTTGGGTTCACTAGGCTTTGTGCTGTAGATGTTTGGGATTGCATGTCTTGATTGATTATGTGAGTTAGTCAATTGTGTGTGGCATGGAGTCCTAGAACCTCCTCTTCGAGCCTATTGGTGATTCCACGGTGAGTTTCTATTTCTGTGTTAAATAGTAATTGTTTGCTTAGCCTTCTGTTCATGGTAGTGCAGATGGTTAGAGAGGATGCTGTTGCTGGTCGAGGTCGTGGACGCGGTCGTGGTCGCGGACGTGGTTGTGGTAGGGGCAGAGCCCCAGTGGTTAGTGAGACCGAGGACCAGAATGTGACAGCTGAGGGTGTTGGCGAGTCGCAGGGAGTTCCGGGGGATTCTGTGAGTGTGGCCGGAGGGGGCGGTGTTGATGCCCCAATGGCCGGTGATGTTAGGGTCCCGGGTGTGGGAGCCCCAGCGGGTGGAGTCCCTGGTGTTGACATTGCGGCTTTGCTAGCACAGGTGTTGGAGAGGTTACCACCTGTGGTACAGGCTCAGGCTCGGGTAGTGCCACCAGTGGTGGCGGAGGAGCGGCAGCCAGTGGCTGCGGATGTGGGGGTCCATGCTCGTTATCTCAGCATGTTGACAGAGATGGGTCGGTTGCGTACTGAGCAGTTTTCAGGAGGTGTAGATCCTACTGCTGCGGATACGTGGAGGACGAGAGTGGAACGTAACTTCCACACTCTGAGATGTCCTGAGGAGTTCTGGGTGGACATAGGGGTCTACTTTTTGAGTGGTGATGCTGAGTTGTGGTGGAGATCTGTGGCTGCTAGGAGGGTGCAGCGGGAGATGATTTGGGCTGACTTCGTTTTGGAGTTCAACCGCAAGTATTTTCCTAGAGAGGCTTTGGATCGTTTGGAGGTGCAGTTCCTTCAGTTGTCTCAGGGGACACGGTCAGTGCGGGAGCTGGATTTGGAGTTCAGTCGACTTCTGTGTTATGGGGGTCGGGCTATGGAGTCTGAGGAGGCTCAGATCAGGAGATATTTGAGGGCTCTACGTGATGATTTGAGGGTTCAAAGTAGAGGGCGGAGTTATGCTACGCGTGCAGAGCTGGTTGAGACTGCAGCAGAGATTGAGGAGGATATCCGGGCACTGACAGTGGCGGTAGCTCCAGCAGTTCAGCCTAGTAAGGCTCAGCAGCAGAGTGGTTCTAGCAGGGGCGGTAGGCATGCTCAGGGAACCAAGAGGAAGTGGGAGGCCACGCAGAGGCCGAGTGGTGCAGGTTGCTTCGGTTGTGGAAGCAAGGATCACAAGGTTGCTAGTTGTCCCAAGAGGAGTGTTCCGACGGCAGGGCCTCGGGTATGTTATCATTGTAGGGAGGCAGGGCACATCAGGCCTTTCTGTCCCAAGTTGCAGCCGGTAGCAGTGGCAGCGTTGCAGCTAGTGCAGCCTGGAGGTCAGCAGGTGGCACGGATTGAGCAGACGCCACGTGCTTACACGACAGCAGAGACTGGTGGAACCAGTGCCGGGGCGATCACAAGTATAATTTCTGGTACCTAAACTTTGTGAATTTTTAGTAGGTACAGATTTTGTGTTTTCCTGTGATAAAGTGTTAGGTTCTCAACACATGAGGTTTGTGTAGGGACCTTGTTGGTGGGCGGGTTTAAGTCCCACGTTATGTTTGATTCTGGAGCTTCTCATAGCTTCATTACCCCGGAGTGTGAAGAGTGTGCGGGAATCAGAGGGGATCCCGGGGAGCGTACAGGAGTTATTAGAGTTGCTGGAGGCAAGTTCCTGAGAGTTATTGGACGAGCTAGAGGGGTTGATATTCAGATCGCAGGAGAGTCAAGGCCAGCGGATTTGCTTATCAGTCCAGCGGAGTTGTATGATGTTATTCTCGGGATGGATTGGTTGCATCGGCATATGGTGCATTTGGATTGCTATCGGGGTAGAGTGGAGTTTGAGCGTCCAGGAGGGAAGTTGGTTTTTCAGGGTATTAGACCGACTTCGGGGAGTCTCGTGATCTCAGCCATTCAGGCTGGGAAGATGATCAAGAAGGGCCGTGAGGCTTATCTGGTTATTATATCTATGCCAGAGTCAGTGGGGAAGTCTACGGTTAGCGGTATTCTGGTAGTGGAGGAGTTTGAGGATGTGTTTCAGTCTTTGCAGGGATTACCACCATCTCGGTCGGATCCTTTTACCATTGAACTGGAACCGGGGACGACACCGTTATCCAAGGCTCCTTACAGAATGGCTCCAGCAGAGATGGCAGAGCTGAAGAAGCAGCTAGAGGATTTGTTGAGTAAGGGATTCATCCGTCCTAGTGTATCACCGTGGGGAGCGCCGGTGTTGTTTGTGAAGAAGAAGGATGGGAGTTTCAGGTTGTGTATCGATTATCGGGGTTTGAACCTGAAACAACCCTTCCCGTTTTTTTTTTTTTTAATACCTAAATTTACTAGTGGTCCCATACCCACTAACATCCTAACAACAATCAAATACCGCGGAATAACCAAATAAAACCAATTCCATTAAACCAAAGAATTCCAACAACAATAAACCAATACTCAATAGCAACATAATCCAAATCAAGAAATAACCAACAGCTAACATCCTACAATGTTCCATTGACTTAATCTAGCAACCTAACATCAGCTAGACCACAATCAATCAAGCCCCTAGAACATCCTCCTCCTCATCGCCTTTGATCCCACGATCACACTTTTCCTTTACCTTTTCTCAAGAAGATTCTGAGCAGTAGAAACGAAATCCTCACTCCTAGCAAGCTTCTAACACGTTCCCAGCTCCAAAACTCTCAAGAACAGCAAGGAATCTCACCAAATCTCTCTTAGGAACTCAAGAACTCTCCTTCCTCTCTTTTCTCTCAAAACGGCGACTGAACAACAAAAACACGACCCTAGGTCGTTTTCTCCCTTTAAGACACGAATTAGGGATTTCCCTGAACCAAACCAAACCAATTCGGCAATTAAATCTAACCGGTCGAACCCAGAAATTAGTGGTATCGATCGATGCCACAAGGGTGTCGATCGATACTCCTTCCAAAAACACAAAATCTGGTTCGCGGATGTTACAATTCTCCCCACCAATATGGATTCGTCCCCGAATCCCGCAATACCGTCCATCTGCCAAGGACCCCGTGCCACCGTCAACACGGCCCGCACGTCCCCAGACCGGACTAAACACCATCAGTCAAGGTTCCCGTGCCACTGTCGCAACAGCCCGCACACCTCCGACTGACCCTCGAGGTCTCCCTCTAGCCAATATACTCGCATCATAACACTATTTGCTCACAACTCAGTGCTTCCCCGTCCGTGGTCGCAACCAACGAATCATGCCGGCTCGCTATCAGGCCAACCGCCTTAAGCTACGGCATCCAGGAAGTCACTCACACTCCCCCGCTCTCGGGTCGCAACCCTCGAGACATACCGGCTCACTGCCGAGCCTCGGCTCACAGCTACGGTATCCAGGGAGCCTCACATATCCCGCTCTCGGGTCGTCACCCTCAAGCGCGCTCTCGGATCGTCATCCGAAGCAACATACCACTCCCACTCTCTGGCCACAAAGTCCATCGAGCTATCGGTATCACGTGAGTTGGGCCCACACGGCCTAGAGCAAAACAAATACTGATGCCAACGAGTATCTCCCGGCTAGATCTACCTCAACATTTCCACAAAACTTTCCTTTCTAGAAAACTTTCTAATTCTGGAAACTTTCCTTTTGTGGAAACTTCCTATTTATGGAAACTTCCAAAAATAGAAACCCGAGCTATTTCTCTTTTCCCATGACAATCGCAGTCAAACAAAAGGAAAAATACTCATCTTATTAATCTCAAAATGTCATAATCGTTACAACTCAACGAAAATACATCAGGAAAACAAAAATACAACAACTGGAGTCATCAACCCGCATCCCGAGCACCACCTCATCTTGATACTTAGTCGCACATCCAACCACCCCTAAGCGACCAAATATCAAGAGAGATGGGCTGGAATACTCCGTACCCGCTCCAGCCACGGACTACAACTCGGACCCGGCTAGACAAGCTCAAGCGGTCTGCTTCTCAAACCACTTCTTAAACCTTGCCTTCATCCTCGCATCGGGCTCCCAAGTCTGCTCCTCTACTCCGTCACAGTCCCACAGGACTCTCATCAAAGGAATCTTCTTCTTCCGAAGTTCCTTGACTCTCCTCTCGAGCACCCTCAATGGTCTCGCCTCCAAAGTCATGTTAGGCTGAAGATCCTCCGGAATCTTAGCCAACAACTGATCACCCTCGTGAAGACACTTCCTCAGCATCGACACATGAAATACCTTGTGGAACGCACGCATAACCTCAGGCAACTCCAGCCTATATGCCACTGGCCCCACCCGCTCAACTACCCTGAACGGACCCATGTACCTCGGACTCAACTTAGTCTCTGTCAATGACCTGTTCGGACCCCGCAACATGGCCATCTTGAGGTACACTCTATCACCAACCTGAAACTCAAGATCCTTTCTCCTCCTATCAGCATAACTCTTCGCCGATCCTGAGCCTCCTTCATGTTCAGCCTCAAAACCCGGATCTTCTCCGAGGTCTCCTGAACAAAATCTGCACCAAATATGCTCCTCTCCCCCACCTGAGTCCAACACAACGGTGTACGACACGGCCTCCCATACAAAGCCTCATAAGGAGCCATCCCAATACTAGCCTGGTAGCTGTTGTTATAAGCAAACTCCACCAAGCTCAAGTGATCTGCCCAATGACCACCCCAATCCAGCACACACATCCTCAACAAATCCTCCAAAATCTGGATCGTCCTCTCTGACTGACCGTCCGTCTGAGGATGGTAGGCTGTACTCATATGCACCTTCGTGCCCATCTCTGCCTGAAACGCCTTCCAGAACACCGAAGTGAACTTGGAATCTCTATCAGACACAATACTAGCAGGCACACCATGCAATCTGACTATCTCCCTCACATACTTCTTGGCCAAAACCGCTGCTCCATCAGTTTTCTTGATGGCCAGAAAATGTGCAGACTTAGTCAAACGGTCCACAATGACCCAAATAGCATCAAACGTCCTCGACACAGGCAAACCTACCACGAAGTCCATCGTGATCAAATCCCACTTCCACTCAGGAATAGGCAAACTCTGCAATAAACCACCAGGAACCTGATGCTCTGCCTTCACCAGCTGGCAAGTATCACACTTCGCCACCCAGTCTGCTACGTCCTTCTTCATCCCGACCCAGTGATAATACCGCTTGAGGTCACGGTACATCTTGGTCGCCCCTGGATGAATAGAGAACTTGCTCGAATGAGCCTCTCTCAGGATCTCCTGCCTCAAATCCTCACCCTTGGGCACACAAATCCGACCATGCACAAGGATAGTACCATTAGCAGAAACCTGATACTCTGCACCCGCAGCCTTAGAGGCATTCATCAGCCCCTCATCGCTCCCGAGCTAACCTCACTCTGCTCAACAAATCCGCTCTATCAGCTGCCTCCAAACCCAAAGGTTCCTCTGAGATAGCACACAAACTCAATGCACTAATCTCACCTACCAATGTCTCCATATCCTGCTCCTGAGCCGAAGCCACCCTCTTCCGACTCAAGGCATCTGCAACCAAGTTAGCTTTACCAGGATGGTAAGCTATATCCAGATCATAATCTGCTACTAACTCCATCCAACGCCTCTGCCTCAAATTCAGCTCAGGCTGAGTAAAAATGTACTTCAGACTCTTGTGATCTGTAAACACCTGCACCTTCCCACCATACAGATAGGATCTCCAAATCTTAAGAGCAAAGATCACTGCTGCCATCTCCAAATCATGAGTAGGATAATTAGCTTCATGCTTCCGCAACTGCCGCGAAGCATAAGCTATAACCTTCCCCTGCTGCATAAGTACACAACCCAACCCCACTCTAGAAGCATCTGTATACACAACATAAGGCTCGTCCTGCTCAGGCAGTGCTAACACCGGCGTGGTAGTCAACATCTGCTTGAGACTTGCAAAGCTTGCCTCACACTCTGGTGACCACACAAATGGGACATCCTTCCCTGTAAACTTAGTCATCGGCTGGGCCATACTAGCAAAACCCCGAACAAACCTCCTGTAGTAACCTGCTAACCCCAGGAAACTCCGAATCTCAGTGGCACTCTGCGGCCTCGGCCACTCCCTGATGGACTGAATCTTCTCTGGATCCACTGAAACTCCCTCAGCTGAAACAATATGACCCAAGAACCCCATCTCACGCTGCCAGAAACTGCACTTGCTCAGCTTAGCAAACAACTTCTGCTCCCTCAGCTTCTCCAACACTGCTCTCAAGTGTACTGCATGCTCCTCAGGACTCTTAGAATATACCAGGATGTCGTCGATGAAAATGATGACTGACACGTCCAGAAACTCCTGGAACACGCTGTTCATCAATCTCATAAACGCAGCTGGCGCGTTTGTCAACCCAAACGGCATCACCACAAACTCGTAGTGTCCATACCTCGTCCTGAAGGCTGTCTTCCTCACATCCGCCTCATGAATAGGAATCTGATGATATCCTGACGCCAAATCGATCTTGGAGAACCAAGTAGCACCCCTCAACTGATCCAACAACTCATCAATCCTCGGGAGAGGGTACTTGTTCTTCACAGTAACTCGGTTCAAACCCCGATAGTCAATACACAACCGAAAACTCCCATCCTTCTTCTTAACAAACAGCACCGGAGCTCCCCACGGTGAACAACTAGGACGGATAAAACCCTTGCCCAACAAATCCTCCAGCTGCTTCTTCAGCTCTGCCATCTCTGCTGGAGCCATCCTGTAAGGAGCCTTGGATAACGGCATCGTCCCCGGTTCCAGCTCAATAGTAAAAGGATCCGACCGAGATGGTGGTAATCCCTGCAATGACTGGAACACATCCTCAAAGTCCTCCACAACTGGAATACCGCTAACCGTAGACTTCCCCACTGACTCTGGCATAGATATAGTAACCAGATAAGCCTCACGGCCCTTCTCGATCATCTTCCCAGCCTGAACGGCTGAGATCACGAGGCTCCCGAAGTCGGTCTAATACCCTGAAAAACCAACTTCCCTCCTGGACGCTCAAACTCCACTCTACCCCGATAGCAGTCCAAATGCACCCTATACCGATGCAACCAATCCATACCAAGAATGACATCATATAACTCCACTGGACTGATAAGCAAATCCGCTGGCCATGACTCCCTGCGATCTGAATATCAACTCCTCCAGCTCGTCCAATAACCCTCAGGAACTTGCCTCCCGCAACTCGACAACTCCTGAACGCTCTCCAGGATCCCCTCGATCCCCGCACTCTCGGCACACTCCGGAGTAATGAAGCTATGAGAAGCTCCAGAATCAAACATAACATGGGACTTAAACCCGCCCACCAACAAGGTCCCTACACAAACCCTATGTGTTGAGAACCTAACACTTGACCACACGCAAAACAAAAATAGTTTGAACTATTGAATTGACCAAGTTCGAATCTCGAAGTTATACCTGTGATCGCTCCTGCACTAGTGCCACCGGCCTCTGAGTCGAATACACCTGAGACGACGGCTCGATCCAACCCACCGGCTGCACACCGTGCTGCACAACCTGCTGCGTCCCCGGCTGAGCTCCCGCCTGCAACACTGCTACTGCCCTCTGCTGCAACTTGGGACAACGAGGCTTGATATGCCCCGTCTCTCTGCAGTAGTAACACACTCGAGTATCTGCCCGCGGCTCTGTCACCGCCCGCTGCTCTGTCACTACCCGCTGCTCACCCCTCGAGGACAGCTAGTCACCTTGTGGTCTCTGCTACCACACCCAAAGCATCTCGCACCCCCATGCCTCGACCTCTGCATGACATCAAACTTCCGCTTCTGCCCTTGCGCAGGCTTGCCGCCCTTGCTAGGAACAGAAGACGGCTGAGACTGCTGTGGCTGCACTGAAGGACTGACCACAACCACCTGTGACCTCAAATCATCCTCTATCCCAGCTGCAACCTCAACCAACTCTGCTCTCGTAGCATAGCTCCTCACTCTGCACCGAGTCCTCAAATCATCCCGCAGAGCCAGCAAAAACCTCCGCACCTGAGCCGCCTCTGGCTCCCATGCCCTGCCTGCATACCCCACAAGCCGACTGAACTCTGCATCCAGCTCCCGCACTGTACGGTCTCCCTGAGTCAACCCCAAGAACCGTGCCTCCATGCGATCAAGAGCCTCCTAAGGAAAATACTTTGAGTTAAACTCACTCACAAAATCTCCCCAAGACATACCCTGCTGCACCCTCCGTGCTGTCACCGACCTCCACCACACACGTGCATCTCCTGACAAGTAAAACACTGCCAGATCCACTCTGTACCGGTCGGGACACCTAAGCGAAAGGAAAATATCCTCCATCCGCTCTCTCCACTCATCCGCTACACTCGGATCGGTACTCCCTGAGAAATACCCTGCTCCCACATGCCGCAGCTGCTCCATCATCCGCACATACTGTGCATCCACTACCTCGGTCCCCGGCTGCACACCTGCCTGCAAACCCGCTGCAGGCTGCACCACTGGAACCTGTCCACCACCCACTGGCGGCACTACTGGATCCTGCCCACCAACCACCGGCGGCACTACTGGATCCTGCCCACCAACCACTGGCGGCACCACTGGACCCTGCCCACCAACCACTGGCCCACCAACCACTGGCGGCACAGCTGCTGGAAGTCGCTGCAAAGCCTGAGCCACCTGAGCTAGCAAGTCAATCAAGACATCCTCCCTGCCCGGAGCACCTCCTGCTGCAACCCCCACACCCGGGGCAACACCGTGACCAACACCGTCACCCAAACCAGCCTGGTCTCCAGACACTATAGGATCAGCCTGTGACTCCGCTACCTCCTCACTGGCCATGCTCTGGGTCTCACTCTCACTGGCCACAGGAACCTGACCTCGTCCCCGACCACGACCACGACCACGTCCACGACCCCGACCACGACCACGACCACGCCCGCGACCAGCAGCAACCTCACCTCTAACCATCTGTATCAACCAAGAACAGAAGGCTAAGCAAACAATAATCCTATTACACAAAAACACAACTTACCGTGGAATCACAAACAGGCTCGAAGAGGATGTTCTAGGACTTCATGCCACACACAATTGCCATTCACACAATCAATTATAGCATGTAATCCTAAACATCAACAGCAAAAGCACAATGAACCCTAGACCTAGAACCGTAAGGGCTCTGATACCAAAATGAAACAACCCTTCCCGTTTTTTTTTTTTTTAATACCTAAATTTACTAGTGGTCCCATACCCACTAACATCCTAACAACAATCAAATACCGCGGAATAACCAAATAAAACCAATTCCATTAAACCAAAGAATTCCAACAACAATAAACCAATACTCAATAGCAACATAATCCAAATCAAGAAATAACCAACAGCTAACATCCTACAATGTTCCATTGACTTAATCTAGCAACCTAACATCAGCTAGACCACAATCAATCAAGCCCCTAGAACATCCTCCTCCTCATCGCCTTTGATCCCACGATCACACTTTTCCTTTACCTTTTCTCAAGAAGATTCTGAGCAGTAGAAACGAAATCCTCACTCCTAGCAAGCTTCTAACACGTTCCCAGCTCCAAAACTCTCAAGAACAGCAAGGAATCTCACCAAATCTCTCTTAGGAACTCAAGAACTCTCCTTCCTCTCTTTTTCTCTCAAAAACGGCGACTGAACAACAAAAACACGACCCTAGGTCGTTTTCTCCCTTTTAAGACACGAATTAGGGATTTCCCTGAACCAAACCGAACCAATTCGGCAATTAAATCTAACCGGTCGAACCCAGAAATTAGTGGTATCGATCGATGCCACAAGGGTGTCGATCGATACTCCTTCCAAAAACACAAAATCTGGTTCGCGGATGTTACAGAACCGGGTCACTGTGAAGAACAAGTATCCTCTTCCTAGGATCGATGAGTTGTTGGATCAGTTGAGGGGAGCTACTTGGTTCTCTAAGGTGGATATGGCGTCGGGTTATCATCAGATACCGATAGATGAGGAAGATGTGAGGAAGACTGCTTTCAGGACGAGGTATGGGCATTATGAGTTTGTGGTGATGCCTTTCGGGTTGACTAACGCACCAGCAGCGTTTATGAGATTGATGAACAGTGTGTTTAAGGAGTTTCTGGATGTATCTGTCATCATTTTCATCGACAATATCCTGGTTTATTCTAAGAGTCCTGAGGAGCATGCAGTGCATTTGAGGGCAGTTATGGAGAAGCTGCGGGAACAGAAGTTGTTTGCTAAGTTGAGCAAGTGCAGTTTCTGGCAGCGTGAGATGGGCTTTCTGGGTCACATTGTTTCTGCAGAGGGAGTTTCTGTAGATCCAGAGAAGATTCAGGCTATTAGGGATTGGCCTAGACCGCAGACTGCCACAGAGATCAGGAGTTTCCTTGGATTGGCAGGTTATTACAGGAGATTTGTGCAGGGATTTGCAAGCAGAGCACGTCCTATGACTAAGTTGACAGGGAAGGATGTTCCTTTTGTCTGGTCAGAAGAGTGTGAGGAAGGCTTTGCAAGCCTGAAGGAGATGTTGACTACTGCGCCAGTGTTGGCTTTGCCTGAGCAGGGAGAACCCTATGTGGTTTATACAGATGCATCTAGAGTTGGTTTGGGGTGTGTTCTGATGCAGCATGGGAAGGTAATTGCCTATGCTTCGCGGCAGTTGCGGGTGCATGACGGCAACTATCCTACTCATGATTTGGAGATGGGTGCTGTAGTTTTTGCCCTGAAGATTTGGAGATCTTATCTTTATGGTGCAAAGGTACAAGTGTTTACAGATCATAAGAGCCTAAAGTATATATTCACTCAGCCTGAGTTGAATTTGAGGCAGAGGCGGTGGATGGAGCTTGTGGCAGACTATGATTTGGAGATAGCCTATCACCCTGGTAAGGCTAACACGGTTGCAGATGCTCTGAGTCAGAAGAGGGTAGCTTCGGCTCAGGAGCAGGAGATGAAGTCTCTGGTAGGAGAGATCAATGCTTTGAGTTTGTGTGCTGTTTCACTGGAACCGTTGGGTTTGGAAGCAGTTGACAGAGCAGATCTTCTGAGTAGGGTGTGGTTGGCACAGGAGAAGGATTTGGGGCTGGTGAATGCCTCAAAGGATGTTGATTCAGAGTATCAGGTCTCAGATAATGGTACTATTTTGGTGCACGGTCGGGTTTGTGTGCCCAAGGATGAGGAGCTGAGGCAGGAGATTCTGAGAGAGGCTCATGCGAGCAAGTTATCCATTCATCTAGGAGCGACTAAGATGTACCGTGACCTCAAGAGGTATTATCATTGGGTCGGGATGAAGAAGGATGTAGCTAGTTGGGTCGCGAGGTGCGATGTGTGCCAGCTAGTGAAGGCTGAGCATCAGGTTCCTGGCGGGTTACTGAAGAGCTTACCCATTCCTGAGTGGAAGTGGGATATGATTACCATGGATTTTGTGGTAGGATTGCCAGTGTCGCGGACTTTTGATGCTATTTGGGTCATTGTGGACCGGTTGACTAAGTCAGCACATTTTTTGCCATTAAGAAGACTGATGGAGCAGCGGTCTTGGCTAGGAAGTATGTGAGGGAGATAGTCAGATTGTATGGGGTGCCAGCGAGCATTGTGTCTGACAGAGATTCTAATTTCACTTCGGTGTTCTGGCAGGCTTTTCAGGCAGAGATGGGCACTAAGGTGCATATGAGTACAGCTTATCATCCCCAGACAGATGGACAGTCGGAGAGGACGATCCAGACGTTGGAGGATTTGCTGAGGATGTGTGTTTTGGATTGGGGTGGCCATTGGGCAGATTACCTGAACCTGGTAGAGTTTGCTTACAACAACAGCTATCAGGCGAGTATTGGTATGGCTCCTTATGAGGCTTTGTATGGGAGGCCGTGTCGTACACCGTTATGCTGGACTCAGGTGGGAGAGAGGAGTGTGTACGGGGCAGATTTCATTCAGGAGACCTCAGAGAAGATTCGGGTTCTCAAGCTGAACATGAAAGAGGCTCAGGATAGGCAGAGGAGTTATGCTGATAGGAGGAGGAGAGATCTTGAGTTTCAGGTAGGAGTCAGAGTGTACCTCAAGATGGCCATGTTGCGGGGTCCGAACAGGTCATTGACTGAGACTAAGTTGAGTCCGAGGTATATGGGTCCGTTCAGAGTGTTTGTGCGAGTCGGACCAGTGGCATATAGACTGGAGTTACCTGAGGTTATGCGAGCTTTCCACAAGGTATTCCATGTGTCTATGTTGCGGAAGTGTCTCCGTGAGGATGATCAGTTGCTGGCTAAGATTCCTGAAGATCTTTAGCCTAACATGACTTTGGAGGCGAGACCAGTGAGGGTTCTCGAGAGGAGGATCAAGGAACTTCGGAAGAAGAAGGTTCCTTTGATGAGAGTCCTTTGGAACTGTGATGGTGTGGGGGAGCAGACTTGGGAGCCTGAGGCGAGGATGAAGGCAAGGTTTAAGAAGTGGTATGAGAAGCAACCACGACTTGAACTTGCCTAGCTTGGTTCCGTCTGTAATCCGTGGCTGGAGCGGGAATGGAGTATTTAAGCCCATCTCTCTTGTTACTCGGTCGCTTGGGGTGGTTGGTTGTGCGACTCAGTAACAAGATGAGGTGGTGCTTGGGGTACAAAGTTTCCGTGAGGCGGGGTTTGGGGAAAGTTTCCCGAAATAGAAGTTTTCCTGAAGTGGAAAGGTTCCAGAAATGGAAAGTGCTATTTATGGAAAGTTTTTCGGAAGAGAGAATTTGTCCATTGTAGCGGTGGGAAGCCTTGTAGGGGGCTTTTGTGGCCTTTGTGGCGGACTTTCGAGTCAGTGTGCCCGTGTGTGGCGGTCTTTTTGGATAATGTGTGGTCTTTGTGACGGGCTTTTTAGCCATAGTGTCTTTGTGACGGTCCTCTTTAGGACATTTGTGTGGCCTTAGTGGCGGTCCTTTTTAGGACATTTGTTTGGCCTTTGTGGCGGGCTGTTTAGACAGAGTGTCTTTGTGACGGTCCTTCGGGACAGATGGCCTTTGTGGCGGGCTGTTTAGCCAGAGTGTCTTTGTGACGGTCCTTCGGGACAGATGGTCTTTATGACGGTCCTTCGGGACAGATGGCCTTTGTGGCGGGCTGTTTAGCCAGAGTGTCTTTGTGACGGTCCTTCGGGACAGATGGTCTTTGTGACGGTCCTTCGGGACAGATGGCCTTTGTGGCGGGCTGTTTAGCCAGAGTGCCTTGGTGGCGGTCCTCTTTAGGACATTTGTTTTGCCTTGGTGGCGGTCCTCTTTAGGACATTTGTTTGGACTTGGTGGCGGTCCTCTTTAGGACATTTTGTTGGCCTTTGTGGCGGCCTTTGTGGCGTGTATATGATCCTTGTATGGTCATGAGGTATTCCAGTGAGGGGATATGTGGTTGGTAGGACATTGAGATGTTTTACGCGAGCCACGGGAGGGAAACCTGGATAGGGATAGGACTCAGACGTGTTCAGAATCGTTTGCTCGCGGCTCTTGGAGGACTTTGGTTCTCCTAGTACTGCCATATTCGGAGACTTTGTGACTTTGGAGTATGGTTGGTATATCGACTTCGGACGACGGTCCGGAGGCGCGCTGTAGGGTGACGACTCGAGAGACGAGTTTGGTTTTCCTTATATATTATGGCATGCGGGTTTAGGCCCGATGAGGAGCCAACATTGGCATGCAGACTTAGGTCTGATGAGGAGCCAATGAAACTCAAGGTTTAGGCCTATGAGAAAAAGGAAAGTCCAAAAGTCGAGAGCAAATGACGCCTGGAGCGTGAGTCTATCGCCTAGAGGTGACCTTCTGTAGATCGGTCGGAGGAGTGCGGGCCGTGGAGACGGTTGCACGGGAGTCCTTGGCTGATGGTTGATCGGGATTCGAGGACGAATCCAGTTTGGTGGGGGAGAATTGTAACATCCGTGAACCAAAATCCCGGTTTAGGATCTGCATCGGTAGATGCAAGTTGTGCATCGGTCGATGCAAGGTCGAGTTTCTGCGTTTTGACTTAAGTCAAACGCTGCGTTTTGGGTTAGGGAAACCCCTTAAGTCGACTTGTTTGTCCCATTCGGGAGTTTTGGCCGTTTTCGAGAAAAAGAAAGGGAGAAAGAGTTTTGTGAGTGTTTTTGAGGATTCTGGAGATTTGGGGCGTTTCTTGGTGAGATATGTAGCTGGGATCGTTGTAGAAGCTTCCTATGTGCTTGTTCTTGATTGTTTGACTTTCAGTTTCTTCTGTGGCAAAGGTAAAGGCAAAGTGTGATCGTGGAATCCAGGCAATGAAGAGGAGGATGTTCTAGGGACTCGGTTTTATGTTGTCTGGCATTGCTAGGTTGCTAGAGTTGGGTCATTAGAACATTGCTAGGTTGCTGGTTCAATGATTTCTGTTATTTGGTTATTGGATATTGTTGATGTTATGGATATGGGTTATTTATATTTATTGGATTATTATTTATTCCGCTGTTGGTTGTGATTGTGGTTAGGTGGCTAGTGGGTATGGGACCACTAGTTGTATTTATTTATTATATTATATAATTAATATTTATTAAAAAAAAAAGGTCGGTCGTTTCAATCTTATAGAATAAATGTTATTTTCATAAGTCATATTCAATATATAATTTCATGTCAAAATATTCCATCCAAAAAAAAACCTTTTAAAACAAATAAAATAATCACATATACAATGTATTAAATAAAAATTACCAAATAAACAAAATGAAGAAATTTCAATTCGTGCTCTAGTATGAGTCATATTCTAGTTAACTTATTATAAACTGTCACATGTTTAGAAAATCGATTCTTATGGTTCTACAAAGGAAAATGTTTCTAAATTTTTATCTTCCTTTATTACAGTATTATTTTTAATTTTTATTTAATAGAACCTCTAACAAAAACTACCATTCGTTCGACAGGCTCTAACATTCTTCTACTTTTTTCATTCTGTTTTTTTATAAAGGGTATTCTACTCAAACTGCATAAATATTAAATAGTCTGTAGTAATAAATGAGTAGTATAACCGAAGATGCAGAGTTTTATGATAAGTCAGTGGGTTTTAAATTCATATAGCTTATATAACCCAAGGATATGGGACATAGTTCAGCAACTTTTTTGACAGCTTAATGCTTAAATTGGCCCATTAGCACTACAAAATTAGTTACTGGATGGATCAATAATTTTGAAATGGTTTTAAAGCCCAAATCAGAGAGTAGTAATATTCTATTTTAAGGATCTAGGAATAAAAAAGAGCTATGGAAGATCTCAGAATAAGAAGAGTTATGGTACTAAGAGCTTCTCCAACGGTAAGGTTGTTATTGTGAGGTTTTTAAATTTTTTAAGAATAGATTTTGTACTTTATGAAAATAAGAACCTGTAATTGGGTAATTAAAATTTTGCTCCTCCAATGGTGAAGTTCTTATTAGGGTTCTTAATTTTGAAAAAAATCTTGAAGGGTTTGTCAAGGGAAACAATAATGCCCACTTGATGTCTTCATTGTCAACAGCCTTCTCCATGATCCTCTGAACACAAACGAGTTTTCCTTGCCTGCATTTGATGTCCTGTAAAATGGTTACATAAGGCAACAAAAAAAGATCAAACACATACCAAAAGATATATATAAACCGATTCATTACTCATACAAAACAAACATGTCATTACTCATACAAAAGAAACATTCAAAAACATATTCAAAGACATACAAAAGAAACATTCATATATTACATAAACTGATATAATTCAATCACATAGAACATAAACTCTCAAACTGAGTTTCTTGACAACATGTCATTAATAAGCTTGTATTTGGTAGTTGGAAGCAGTGAATTAACCAAAATTAAGTAACAAAGGAAACTAACCTGCTTGAATTCTCTAGTTGTTGCCATTTGTTGACCCGACCAAACTGATCACAAGTCTACCATGGTTGTTGGGATACAATCCAAGTCCCACATCTGAAGTTTAAAGAATCTATCATTAATATATAAAGGGTTAGGGTCAATCTAATAATTGCCAATTGGTTTTTAGTTAGAAGCCCAAAATAAGCCCAAATTTAACATGGTATCAGAGCCAGGTTAAAAATTCTGGTAGACCTAGAAAAGTGGATACGAACATGCCTCTTGTTAACCCGAGTAATGGGGGCCCAAGAAGGGGTTTATATCGGTCCAAGTGAGATCGGTTCGAGATGGAGTTATCATCTCGAGGAGGCGTGTTAATATCTCATATGTGGTTCTTGGTTTGAAGGGAAGATTGTTGGGATACAATCCAAGTCCCACATCTGAAGTTTAAAGAATCTATCATTAATATATAAAGGGTTAGGGTCAATCTAATAATTGCCAATTGGTTTTTAGTTAGAAGCCCAAAATAAGCCCAAATTTAACAATGGTCTCCCTGACCAAACTGATCACAAGAAACAATATAAAAGAGGTTGAGAGAAACGGATCAGTGATCACATTTTTAATGAGTTGAGATAAATGAAATATACACCCATAACAAGTGGTCATAACAATTCTCGTTCCGTTGTTTGGTTAGTTCTACACAAACGGATAAAAAGGGACGTAAACACAAGAACACAAACATGTGGTCATAACAATTACCGAATTAGAACTGAGAAGCTCGATTCTGCTTGGAGAGCCAACCAAATCGGCTCCTCCATCACTATGGACGAATCTGCAGCTAGCTCCGTTTTTGCAGAAGGCTCTAGCTGAATCGATAAAGCTCCTGAAACACAAAGCATCCTTTGTTTTTAGTAAAACTCAGTAACAAGTGATCTGCAAAGCAACAAAAACAACAAATTAAACAGCAAAGATAATTGCTTTCTCGACATTTATAGACTTATAAATGATTACAAGACGATGATCATAACCAAAACTGAAACAAAAACAGTTAAGTTATATCCTAGTTCACTTTTTTAAAGCCACCATTACAATCTATATCAACTACAAATGCGACATACTTCACAGCCTTACCAACACAACTAAAACCAAGTTGCAGCCCAATTAAAACATCCATTTCTAAAGATTAAGCATCTGTTGGTGGCATAAAAAGCATAATCTACGAGAAGCAGAGCAATAAAACAGAAAACAGAGAGAGGTAAGAGAATAAAGCAGAGACTTTGATCACATTTTACAAACAGATTACCCTAATTACAATCATGCCTATGAACACAGATAGAAACAGATTTTGAAGAACCCTAATTTCTATACCCTTACTAAACAAGAATCCATAGAATCGGAGAAAGGAAATTACTTGTATAATCGAGATTGGTGAATCAAAATCTTTGATTTCCTTGAGATTAATCAGAATCTCCAATTAGTGATTGGTTTATCAAAACCTCCGATTGCCATGGTCCGATTTTTGTTTTAAAAAAAAATCTCTTCGTTTTGTATCGCGACAGAGAGAAGAGGAAGAAGATAAAGAAAAGGAAAAAAAAAAACTTGTTTTTATATTAAAAACTAACTCAACCATATGTTGACACGTATCTAATAAGAGCCAACTCTTAAACTTCCTAAATAAGAGGCAACTCTTATCTTTTTTATTAGTTTTGATTTATTTTTAATTACAATTTGTAATAACAACCTTGGCTAAATCCACCGTTGGAGAAGCTCTTCCTAAAAAGAAGTTAGAAAATATTGATAATCTACTTCTAGATGATCCTTGTTAATAAATAAATTTAATCTTCGACTAATTTAAGCATAACTATATCACCGTTAAACCAATCCATATACAGTAAATCTCTCTTAAAGCTTCTAGAAATTAGTCCCTCACACTAGAAATTCAGAATTAGTTACTGTCTATATTACCAAGAAGAGACAAAAAAAACAAACAAACAAACATGTGTTACTTCTCATTTTGCCACATGCATTATAATGTTTAGGTTGGTGAATCACCTAATCTTATAACTTGGTAAGCTTATATTTTAACTCTACCAATAAAGTTAAGATATGAAAAGTAGCAACAATATATATTTTAATAAAAACTTTTACATAAAAAGGAGAATATATATATATATATCTTTATACACATATGTATGTATATTCATATTACTTTTTTTAACAAAGAAAGATTATATTATACATGATTTATTGGTAATTCATTTTAGAAATATAGTCTCATTTAATTATAATTTTATTTTTATTTAGTATTATTTAATTTTATTTCCACCATGTTAAAAAAATAATAAAATAACAATAATTTTTATTTTTATTTATAAAAAGGAGAAGATATATATCTATATACATATGTATATTCATATTACTTTATTTAACAAAGAAAGATTATATTATACATGATTTATTGGCAATTCATTATAAAAATATAGTCTCATCTAATTATAATTTTATTTTTATTTAATATTATTTAATTTTATTTCCACCATGTATAAAAAAAATAGCAATAAATTTTTATTTTTTGATTGGTTCTGCCAAAATTGACTTTACCGCGATTTCTAGGGACCCTGCAGGAGGCCAAGTGAGCGAAGATTTTAAAAATAACTTCATCCACTTAAAATCTGCCACGTAACCCAATTGGACCAGACTAAATTCGCACTTGCCAATAACAAAACAAATGCGTCTAGGTTCAATGAATCTGGTTTCACCTGGTTTTTTTCCAAATTTGTTATTTAACCCCAACGCTTCTCCTCAAAAGCATCTTGAAACGAAACTACGAAAGGATACAAAAAAAAAAAGAAAAGGAAATAAACATCGAATTTTTCTCTGTAAAACATGGCAATGGCTGTTCATCTTTCTTCTTTACAAGGATCATAAACTCTGGTTTCTCACGTTCCGGCGTTTCATCTGAGCCAAAAGGTATAATTTAGTTTTAAATTCTGTGTATTCACAAAATTTTCCAAAAAATGTTTGATGGGTCAATGTGGATTTTGATTATTACGTGTCAAATTTGATTAATTTGGTTATGAATTGCTATAAAGTTTCGTTTTTTTTTTGGTTCTTGCAGTGCCTCAAATAGGTTCTTTGAGGTTATCGGATCGTGTTTATGGAACTCAGGTGTCTTTGAATCTATCTGGGAAGCGATCATCATCTGTGAAACCTTTAAACGCAGAGCCAAAGACAAAGGACTCTATGATTCCTCTTGCAGCAACGACAATGGTAGCAGAGATTGCTGCAGAGGAAGAATCTGTTGAAGTAGTAGAGGTTGAGGATTTTGAAGAGCTTGCAAAGAAGCTTGAGAATGCTTCACCTCTTGAGATTATGGATAAAGCGCTTGAGAAGTTCGGGAACGATATCGCTATTGCATTTAGGTATAAAGATGAATCAATCATGAGTTATGTGATCAGTTTGTTTACATTTTTTGAAAAAGATGGCTGATTTTGTTGTTTGTGTTTTGTTGCAGTGGTGCTGAAGATGTTGCTCTGATTGAGTATGCTCATTTAACTGGGAGACCATTTAGAGTATTTAGTTTGGATACAGGGAGATTGAATCCTGAGACGTATCGGTTTTTTGATGAGGTGGAGAAACACTATGGGATTAGAATTGAGTATATGTTTCCTGATTCTGTTGAGGTTCAAGGTTTGGTTAGGAGCAAGGGATTGTTCTCTTTCTATGAAGATGGTCATCAGGAGTGTTGCCGTGTGAGGAAAGTGAGACCATTGAGGCGTGCTCTCAAGGGTTTAAAGGCTGGATCACTGGTCAGAGGAAAGATCAATCACCTGGAACTAGGTCTGAGATACCAGTTGTTCAGGTTGATCCGGTTTTTGAAGGTTTGGATGGTGGAGCTGGTAGTTTGGTGAAGTGGAATCCTGTTGCGAATGTTGAAGGGAACGATGTTTGGAGTTTCTTGAGGACTATGGATGTTCCGGTTAACACATTGCACGCGGCAGGGTACATTTCTATTGGATGTGAGCCTTGTACGAAAGCGGTTTTACCAGGACAGCACGAGAGAGAAGGGAGATGGTGGTGGGAAGATGCTAAAGCTAAAGAATGTGGACTTCACAAAGGGAACGTCAAGGAAAACGCAGCTGATGCTAAAGTAAATGGGGAAACGAAAGCTGCTGTTGCAGATATCTTTAAGAGTGAGAGTCTTGTGACTTTGAGCAGGCAAGGCGTTGAGAATTTGAGGAAGTTGGAGAACCGTAAAGAGCCTTGGATCGTTGTGCTTTATGCTCCGTGGTGCCCCTTTTGTCAAGCAATGGAAGCATCGTATGATGAACTGGCGGATAAGTTGGCTGGAAGCGGGATCAAGGTTGCGAAGTTCAGAGCGGATGGTGACCAGAAGGAGTTTGCTAAGCAGGAATTGCAGCTCGGTAGCTTCCCGACGATACTTGTCTTCCCCAAGAACTCTTCAAGACCGATCAAGTATCCGTCTGAGAAGAGAGATGTCGATTCTTTGACTTCGTTCTTGAATCTTGTCCGATGAATAAACCACGAAACCAGTCGACAATACCGTCAATAATAAGTACTAACTTCATCTCGTTCCAGATTGCTAGAACAGATAAAGTTGGTGTTTGGAGAATCAAATCACAAGCTTTTGGATCACCTAGTCATTCATCAGTTCTGCTACAAAGCTTGAGTTATTGCAGTAATGTAAGAATATAAAGTTGCAATAGTGTTTGATTTTTCCATGTAAATGTGTGTTTATTAGTAAAATCAAGCTCCCGGTTCTTCTTTGCATTCAGAATTCAGGATTCAAAAGCAGAGTATATAAATCGATACTAAGATTAATTCAAAGCTGAGATCTTCAGCAATCAGAACAATGCTAAGATTTAACTCAAAACTGAGATTCTCAATACAAATATGTGGCTATAAGTGAAAATCAAGCTCTAGTTTCATCGCATACATATCAAATACATAGATTTTACCTCAAAGTAGAGATCTTTTTTAGGAATCAAAACCAGAGTAAACACCACTCTCTCTCAGCTGCCTCTTCTCTTCTTCAACGTAATTCTTCCCTCTACTGGCTTGTCCTAAATCTCTCTTCTTCTTCTCCTTCTGTGAGAAAGATAGATTCTTCCTATCACTACGCAACTGCGCATTCTCAATCGTCTCGCCACCTGTAACAGCAGCTCTTCTGGTAGCTTCTCGGTCTTGATAACTCTCTTTCACTTCCTCAACTCTTTGTTTATCCTTTCCCGTATTCCATGACCAATCCTGTTTCTCCACAGGGACAGGAGCACGTATATCTGGAAGACCAACGGCTTTGTAACCATGCTGTTGCAGAGATTCATAGTCGAATGCTTTCTTATCTTTCTTTGCAAACCTCGCTGCAACCGAAAAAAAAAAAAAACAAAGTTCTATGAGTCAAAAATGTTAATACACCAAGAACTAAGAAACCTTTTATATACCTATTGGCTTCTTGCTCTTTCTCTTCTTGTTCTTCTTCCCAGTCTCTGAGTTATCCGGGTTTGAGTCAGAAGACGACGATGATTCCTCGGATGAATCGTCCTCATCATCATCATCATTATCCCACCGCATCATACATTTCTTCATGATAAGAACTCTGACATAGAATTGAATCTCCAACTTAGTCCAATTTACAAACCAAAAAAAAGCTCATAAATTTCATCAAGTAACGAAAACAAGATGATTCACAGACAGTCCAAAGACTGAGAATTTTAGCTACTACATCAGCATATAAAAGGGGTCTACGGGTTTTGAGTTTGTAAAGTTTATAAATTTCAGAAAGCAATGAACTTTGTTAAAATTCCTAGCATCAACCAAAAGGGAGGATTCATAAATCAGGCAAAAGACTGAGAATTTAGCTTTGTAAATCAGCACATAATTACATACTCAGGGTTCTGAGTTTTCTTCTACGATTTACTAAAGTCATTTCCCAGAAATACAAATCAAGTTCGTTTAGCAATTCAAAAACAGGGGGGCTAAGGTCAAAATGAATAAATTACAAATCAAGCACGAATCTTTCTAATCTAATTGAGAAACCCACTAAACAAAACCCTAAAATTGAATTAGGGCGATCATACCTTGCCTTGTGTAGTCGACGACGGCAGAGACTCAATTCGCGGCGGGGACTGCAACAGTCGCAAAGGAATAATACGATGGGAAAATGACATTTTATTTAATTATTTTATCTCCCTTCGCTTTGGTTTTCTTTCGGTTTGGTTAGTTTTACGACTTCTTTTTCCGGTTTAGTCAAATTTAACACAAGATTCGACGATTTGGTTATCTTAAAATTATTTAAGATACTATAGGCTATAGCCATGAGCAGAGGAAACAAAAAAAAAAGTAAAAAGAGAGATGTGAGTTAATGTCAAGTCAAACTAAAAAAAGGAACGAAACTGGTTTCAAATCATTCAATAGCAGAAGAGAGAGAGAGAGAGGGAGCTCAAAAGATAAAACCCAGAAAGTAAAAACACATTATTAAGGTCGAGGAACCAGAGCAAA
The DNA here is from genome assembly GCA_023657505.1 of Camelina hispida. Classification (NCBI taxonomy): domain Eukaryota; kingdom Viridiplantae; phylum Streptophyta; class Magnoliopsida; order Brassicales; family Brassicaceae; genus Camelina; species Camelina hispida. Next base: position 5,095,349 of record CP094636.1, on the reverse strand, counting down.
AGCTAAAGGAGGGTAAACGAATGTACAAATCATCATTCAAGATGATCGATCAATCAACAGGCAGATCCAAACGTGTTCTCTCCACTGTATGTCATGTAGAGAAATCCATCTTCGTCTTTGTGCTCTTCATAGATTGCAGACATCAATGCAGCTATTAAAGAGAAAAGAGAAACCAAATTAAAACATGTATCTTGGAAGTCACAATGTTTATAAAAAAAGGGCTCAGAATACTTTACCAGTTGGGGGTAATGTGTCCTTGACAAAGACAAAGATTGCTTTTTCAGCTCCAAGCTTGATTCTTTTCCTCACAACGTATACAAACTGGCCAACGGTTAGATCAGCTGGTACAAGATACCTAAAGGGAAGAAGAAACAAGATCAGATAAAACATGAGCTCAGATGTAAACATTAAGCAAGCTAATGTGCACTACAAAGTTAAAGGGCAAGGAACAAACTTTGAGTAACGAGAATCTACAATAACCGATCAAAGCAATTAAAGTAACAGTTTTTCAAGTTTAGAACCTAAGCAAGACTCTAACCCTACGATACCAATACACTGAAAATGTCAAACGAATTAGCTACTGAACAAAAGACAACGATAACATTATGATCCAGCAAGAGAGATAAAGAGAGATGATGTATCATATACTCACTTCTTCTTGTCAATGTCAGGAACATCACTCTGTCCAGCTTTCTCCACAATCACCTGCATTCGATTTCTGATTAGAACAAATACCACTGAAACTATAAAACTTTTTTCAGCAATGGATAAAGTTTAGAAAACATACTGGAACTCTGTCTGCGTATTTCGCTCTGATACGAGTAGATTCAGCCATTCTCATCTCTGCGATCAAAAACAAAACCATAAAGAATCAATCGCAGCTAATAGATCCATCATACAAACACATCAACAATAAAATATAATTCAAGTACCAAATCTTCAAAGATTCAACAGTCAATTAGGTCTATCAAAAGCAAACAGAGAAACCAATAGAAAAAGATTGGATCAGAGCAGTTAAAACAAAGCGAACTAACTCTTAATCAGACTAGAAATATCAAATCCATCAACAAAATTAGAATCACAAAACTATCACAATTCTTAAAACCCTTAAAGTAATATGGATCAATCAGTAAAGAGAAGAAACTAACCCAGAGGATTAGAAAGCTTGAACGAGTTCTTAGCCATGACGGATTCGATTAGTATCTGCGATGATTAAGGAAAAAGATCAAAACTTTTTCTGTTAGACCAAATCGGAGATAAAACCCAGAACGCAGAAACTCGAAATTGACAAAGGGGAGAGGCGAAATCAAAAACATACCTAAAAGAAGAAAAATATCGATGAATGATGATCGGAGAGAATGATTAGGGTTCGCGAATGATCAGGAGGAAAACAAAATTGGGGTTTTGATTGTGATGAATAAAGAAGAGGATCAAAAAAAAGAAATAAGGAGAGAGTATATATATAAAGGAATCAGAGGATGGATTTAGGGTTTATTGAGTGTTACCTGCACGGCACCCAAACTTAATACAATTTGTGTTTGTTTTAGCTTCTTTTTTATTTTACTTCTTTTTTAAATTGACTTTAAAGGAAATTATCTTATGTCAGCGACTGCGGATGCGGAACAGTATTGGGCCTTTGGGTATAGGTCCATTTTTAAAATCTACAACGATTAGAATTGTAATTTGGTGTGGTAAAAAAGTAAAAAAAATATTGGCTTATCACTGGCATCTCTACTTATTGGAAAATTTTAAGGGGTATACTTTTTTTTTCTTTCATTTATTTAAATTCATATCAAATAATAAAACTACATGGACATATATATCACATATGCTCAATCGCTGAAAGCTTTTTGATAACTAAACCAAATAAATCATGTGTAAATTCAGTAAAAACTACTATTGTTTTCTAGCTAAATAGTTACGTAAACAACAGTTTATGTAAATTATTTTAGTCACTCAAAAATTAGAATAAATTTTATAAAGATCTGGTTATGTCATGAAGAAATTTGACTGTTAAAAACTATTTAGAAGAAGAAAAAAATTTGTTGAGTTGATTATCTTATATTATCTTTGAGTATACCACCAGAAAATATCAAATGACTTAGCTATTTCCATTGTCGTGCTTAGCGTAGAGGAGGCTTAGGGCGAGATTTTAAAAATGTGGCTTTAAAAAAAATTATCACAATACAGAATTAAAAAATATATTTACAATGAAAACCAAAATAGAAAAATATAGAAATATATTTTGCTACCCAAGATTAGAAAATCTCTATCACATTAAAAGTACATATATAAGAATATAATATTCACCAAAAATGCTATTAAAAACAAATTATATTATACTAACAAAACATATGAGCTTAATCTTTTTATAAATGTGGACTAATTTGTTTTTTTTTTTTGTGGATGTGGGCATTTGCCCTTTTCGCCCAAGAGTAAGCACGGCAAAGACTATTTCATCCGTGGAATATATGATATTAGTTATAAACTTTGATTTTTCAAATTTTAGTTTATGATTGTGTTGAAAAAATAATGTTATAACCAATTTTTTTTGTGTTAGTTTAGTCTTTTGATATAGATAACAATCGTAATTATTTTTATAAATATTATATTATTCTTGTCTTAGGTTACCTAAACCTAAAAAAAAATATTATCATATACGATATTTGTAAGAGATTCATTACTACATACATTTGTTTCAACATATAAGACTATTATGTTGAAATCAATATACCAAATCATAGTAAATGTATTAACTATATCTTAAGATCATAATTCACTAATTACAACCAACAATTTTGATACAAACAGTCATAGGAACAACATTTAAAATAATAATAATAATTTTAATAATAATAATAATAATAATAATAATAATAATAATAATAATAATAATAATAATAATAATAATAAATTATATTATGAGTATTTGCTTCAAAAAATAGACGAAGTGCAGCCCATGTACGAGGCGACGTAAAATTTACATTCCAAACCAATTTTTTTTGTTTTTCTTGTTAATGATGATATAAATACAATTATTACATTTGACATACTTTTCAGATGCCTACGGTTATGCATTTAACATCAACTTATTTTCGTTTCATTTTATTGATGAAAATATCAGCTATCAAAATTGTTTCTCTCCAAAATCATTTTACAAACAGGTAATGGTGAAGCTCTTCAGTTTAATTTGTTTCTCAAGAAAAGAATTTGACGTGTATGGATTTTCAAGATATATATGTTTATAGAGATGTGCTTATTAATTAGGTCGTTGTAATTCCAATATCGGACTTTCTAAAGCTAATAAATGCATAGGATTATAGTAAAACCTCTATAAATTAATAAAGTTGGAACCATACAAATTTATTAATTTAAAGAGATTTTAATTTATCAATAAATTAATAATTATTAATTCATAGAGATACTTTTCTAATTTTGGTAATTTTTTCAAAAGAAAAGTTTAAAACTAAGATTAAATTAATATAGCTAATCCTTTTTTAGAATGAAAATAATTATTATCATATTTTAAAGAGAATACTCAAAGTTTTTTATATAGTAAAAATATTAGAAATGAACTCTAACAAAAATTAGTGTGTATATATAAATATATATATTGATAATTTTATATAATTTTATATAATTATTAGTTTATATTATTGATGGGACCATATCTTTATAAAGAATTTTCAAAAAAAAATATTATCTTATTATTTTATCGATTTGTGTCCAAAATTAAATTATTATTTTAAAGAGTATTAATTTATAGAGGTTCTACCGTATGAGCATACAAGTGTTTTGTATTACAAAAACCTACTTTAGTTCATATTATAATTTACAAAATTGTTATATTTTTTTTTTTAAATAAAAATTGATGTATTAGAACACTTGGTTTTGCAGCACCACCAAATTAGCCCTCTCTTTTCTTTTTTTTTCCTGAACTCTATTTTCTCCGATTAACAACTCTTGAAAGCTAATATATAAACTATATTAATTCACACTAATATACTGTACAAAATCATAAAATTATATTATTAATTATCAAATACTTAGTCGTTCCAACATCACCAATTATCCCTTTTTTCCCATTTATTCGAGGTTATGTCTTCTCCAATTAACGGGCCAAAAAGTATGAAATTTAATTTTCTGCTTAGCTCGACAATATATGGTATCAAATCAAACACATATTCCATGCATTCAGAGTCTTAGATACTAATAAGATGCAAATAAAGAGTCTATTGCGATTTGCAGAACAAGAAGGTATAAGAATGAATTAGCTCAAGAAAGAATGCAAGGCACGTGAGAAGAAGTTGGATAATGGATACGGTTAGACTTGTAACAAAATCAAGTGCAAGAGAAGAGTCTGTATAAATCAATCCTACCCATTCCAGATGACAACGGGTTTGTCACTGTGAGTGTAAATCATGAAAATATAAAGAAAGCTGTCCAACCATATAAGCTGATGATACATTATACCAACTATATGAGCTGATGATATCAGTAATTAACTCTCCAATGTATTTTATTATTAACGACGTTATATATATGCTTCGTAACTTATAACCATATAAATATCTTTCCATGAGACCAAACAACTCACGGTTCCACATATGAAGTTGCTCTAGTAGATTCCACGAAGAAGGTAAAGACTGGTAGCTAATGGCATATTTAAGTCTAATTGTAAACAAAAAAAAAAAAAAAAAAAAAAACTATTCTAACATATTTCTTATGTTGGCTCGTAATTAACATATTTCTTATGTTGGACAATACCAATTTCCGTTACTCTTGTTGTTAAGTACATGTAGTTGGAGAAAGGCATAGATATGTGGCATATCTCGTTACACCTTCGATGAAGGATTATGATGTAGATCGATCGATTGATGATATGGTTGAAAATTGGACATAGTTAATGACTTTTTGCTAGTAGATTTGTCAAAAGCATGAATTACTACGTGCTCATTCTACGATTGATATTATCAGATGTTCACCAAAGTTTATATATATAACATCGATAGCAAAGGACAAAAACTTTCACCAAACATGGTGAAGAACTCAAAGAGGTTCTAGTTAAAGCTTCAAATAGAAACCAAAAAAAAACAACAGAAGAAAAATAAAACGGGACCCATGCATGGGGCTGACAAGTCGTCATCATCATCACTATGATACTTATCTACTCTAAATAACACATTGAAATATTAATAATAACGATAATAAAGAAAAAAAATAAAGAAAAGACTCTTGGTATAGTGATCCCCACATGATGATGACGACAATGACATTGATAATGATGATGATGTGGATACCATAAAGTTGAGTTTTTCATGATGATGATAATGTTAAACAAGAGTTATGGGATTATGGTCCTCCATGCACATGGATGATGATGATGATGAGATATTATAATCCTACTTACTCCAAGAAACCAGTTTTTGACAAGACAGCGTTTCTCACTTTGCTTAGATCTCTTCCTTTAAGTGTTCTTCCAACTCCTTCACACATAGAGAAAGAAGAGATCTGTGTTCTTGCTAGCTTTCTTGCAACCCATTCATGTGGAGGAACCATGCAACCATCATCATCTTCATCACCATCTTCGTCGTCACCATGAGAACACAAATGACTACTCCTCCTGCTGCTCTTTGAGTCACAACCATAAACCTTGGACCAATCAGGGACATTCATAGGTGCCGATGACTGTTTCACCCCTGAGACGTCCTTGCTTCTATGAATCTTCCACGGTGAAGATGAAGAAGAAGATGAGGAAGAGAAATGACTTTTGGGTATTTTCATTTCAAGACCTGAAGTTTCTCCTTCTCTCAGAACTGACCACACATCTTCTTCTTGAAACTCTTCATCCCCTTCTACTCCCATTGAAGGAACCCTTCTACTACTATGTACCCTTCTTCTTCCCCCTGAATCCATTGAGTGAGAAAGATCAAAGCACCAGATGATGATAAGTAGAGTTAATAAACAAATCCTTTTACTACTAATTTTTGATTTTTTTAGTGTTTGTTGTTGTTGTTGTTGTTGTTGGTTTTGAGTTAAGTGAGAAAATATATAAAAATGTGAAAGAAGAGATAATCACAAAATAAACATTAAACCATCTCTCTTTGTTGGCAAAATGAAAGAGAAAGATAAAAGTCTCATATATAGAAGAAAGCTTCAAAGATTGATTACAAGAGCCACTCAACGAGATAGAGGGTTTCGGAAGACTCCAAAACGTGTAATAATTTTTGTACTCTTCTTTATTTTCTCTGCAATAATTTGTGCTTTAAAGACCTCAAAGAATGCTTCCTAAAAAGTTAAATAAAATCAACAGTTGCATTACTACAACTTTAAAAGAGTAAGTAGCCTTTAGTACTATTTTCTTACTGAGAGACCTGCCAAATCATTGACAGAGTCTGATTCATACAATACGACAAAAACATTGTACTATATATGAAAAGACTAGCTTTTATGTCAAATTATATATACTTTTAAATTTTCTTTTTCCGGTAAAATTTAATAGAATTTACGATGAATATCCCAAATAAGAGGACGAAATTAAATTTAACTCAAAAGCGTCTTTAATGACGTTACCTGATTAGAGTCTTACTTACCATCTCTTATCCAAAACGTGAAAAAGAGAGAGATAGAGAGATCACTTCTTATATTGCATTCAATTTACGTACCATTCAATAATTAGGTGCATCGTTTTATTTGCATCGTTTTATTTACTGTGTGAAACAGAAAACTATTACAAGAGCGTGATACACAAAAGATACTAGTGATAATTTAGGTTCATACGTATTACATAAGATTGTGATACACTGATACGTATAAGATACGAAATGTGATACTGCAGCACCATTGCAACAAGAATCTAAGTTTATGTATTGTCCCAACTTCTAAGGAAAAAAAATAATGAAATATATACATAGATAGATACATTAAACTATCACAAAAATGTCAAGACAATGTCTCTATCCATTTTTTGTCAACTAAGACAAAGTCATGTAAGCAAAAATAAGAGCACGTACGAAAAACATATTAACAACAAAATATTTCTGAACAAATAAGGTGACGACAAATTAGAGCTTAGAGATATCAAACAGGTCACCAATGTTTTCGAAAAAAGATGTTTATGTGGTTCTAGTCTTCTAGATGATTGGAAAATTAAAAAAAGTGGTAATATAGTAATATATGTATGAGTTATGTAATTGGTTTTCTTCCTTAAGTTTTACAAAGTTTTTTTTGATTAAGAGATTTGAGTATTTGACTAAGCTTTTGAGATGAAAGATATAAATATATAAACAAAAAATGGTCTCACGTCAATTATAACAAAGGTCGAAACAAATTGTTTGATGTGATCATTACGAAATAATTATAAGAACTATAATCTATATTGTTTACGTAACAAAAATAGATATAGATGTTGTAGTAGTAATGTCAAACCTATACTAATTAGTAATAATTAAAATAACAAAGAAAACTTCTACATAATTTTAACTGATTTAGTTTAAAGTTTAATTGGACCATCGTTTGCGTATAATTCTTTCTGATTAATCACACAGCTACAGAAATACCTATTCAAGGAATATATACATTTCGGGGCAAATCTTAGTGACTTACACTCTACTTAATTATTCATTGTGTATAAACGACTAAGTTACGGTCACTCCCGTCAAAACTCAAACGGATCGAGAAACTTATGTCTTCTAGCTAGGTTCAAAGGCACCTTAGAAGGGAACCGTTTTAATTCTTACTCAGGTCCCGATTCCAAGAAGATTACAGACTTCGATTCAGAACTTTCTGGTTAATCCAAAAAAGTTATGGAACCTAGCTATAATATATTTAACTCTTTAGATGCTATAAAAAAAAGTGTGTAGTAGATGTTTATTTAGAAGATTGAATTGAAATGGAGATTAAACTAGATGATGAGGAGGAGTGGAGAATGATGTGGACACATCACCCTACACAGTACACATACACTTTAGTTTCAGAAACTCTTATTCTTATCCTTTTAAAATGGAAAAACTCATCTCACTCTCACACCAAGGAAAAAGGAAAAAACTCTTATTCTTATTCTTAATTGAACACATACTCATGTATCTACTTCTATAATCTTACTCTCTACTCTCTGTTAAGACACTAAACGAGACGTCTCATTTAAAATAGTCTTAATTGTTATATTTTGAATACTGGCACACAATTAGTAAAACAAACTCATTAAAAAAATATGATTGCAAATTTTGTAGAGTACTTGTGTTTTACGTATTATTCCACAAGTATCCGATGACAAGTGTCGTTACGTTGCTGCATTAGCTAAGAACCTTGTGTGTATGCTCCTATCATTACCAACTCGGTTTATCCAATAAATAACAAGACATTAATGTCAAAGTCCATTGACTAGTTTGGTTGTCTCTAATCCGACAAATTTGTTTAATTTAAACATTCTGTTGATGGAAGAGTTTGATTATTATGGATTTGGTGGTTTGATGTAAACTAAATTACTATTAGCTGTAAGGATTTTGGTGGGGGTAAAATCATATTTATTTTGGACAAGCCATTTGTCAGCTGTCTTAATGCTCTCGTGGGTTTGGCGGTTTATTTAGAACGTATGGTATATTTTCGTTATACGCCCCAAAATTATAGATATTTTTGCAGCATATCCTTTAAAGATTCATTATTTATACCAGTACAAAACTCGATTCCCCCAAAATTGAAAGACAATCAGTTTAATTATTTTTTATATTTAGAACTTGTTAATTTACTTTGTTGTATGAGTGAGAACTTATAGCTTCTATGCTACTTATCTGAATAGAGGCCCTTAAACTTTATGCACGTAGGAAACATCATATTAACAACAAAATAGTTCTGAATAAATAAGATAAAAGAAAATTTAGAGTTTAGAGATATAAAAACAGATCAACAACAATGTATGAGTTATATAATTAATTTTCCCTTGAGTTTGACATAGCTTTTTCAATTAAGAAATTTGAAAAAGTTTAGAGATGAAGATATTAAAAAAGAAACGAAAAAGATTCACATCTTCAACAATTTGTTTGAAATGGTAGGAACTATAATTACTATAATCTTTAATGTTTACGACAGAACTAAACAATTACTGTTAACGTGGTGATGTCAAACTTATGTTGAATCTGTATACTAGTATTTTTTTTCAGCAGTTTTTTCTCAAAAATATTTTTTAGAAAATTTTTAAATTGAATGCTATTTAATGCTTATATTCATATCTAAACAAGTTTAGTTAACTTTCTCTACTATTCTTATAATCAAACATAATTAAAATATATTGAATATCCATATATATATATATATATAATGTTCTATAATTAATATAGATATTTAGAAGATTTATTCCAGATTAAAATAAAAATTATTTTCCTATCATCTTTTTTTTTTTTTAAAATGTAGTGAATCATCATATAATACATAAAGTTAATAAAAAAGTGTATTTTTCCTGCATATATTGTGATTTAAATTTTTTTAAACAAACATATATTATTCAATTAATACAAAAATGTGTGTTCAACATACATATATATTAAATTTACTGTATATAGTAAATTATAAAATTTTAAGATGTTTATAATTTGTAACTGATATATCTAAATTTAATAAAAATTTTAAAATTATAAATATTTAAACATATTAAATTTTCAAAATTACACAAACGAGTTATATTACATGACGGGTTATATGACATTACATGATTGAATTGATAATACTAAAAAATAAACTATCAGTAATATGATATTTCAATACGGGTTAAATACTCATTTTAATGTTTTAACAACACCAATATAAAGTATGTCGAATCAAACTGATTTAATTAAGATTGTAGTAAACAAAAATTATTGTGCGGTATACCACGGCTTATATATTAAATCACTAAAATTAACAAAAGAGAATATTAGCAAAATTAGTATTAAAATAGTACATTAACAAAAAATATTAAAAAGAAAACGTACCCGCGGTGTCCGCAAGTCATAATCTAGTAATAAAATGACAGTATATTTTAACTAATTTGGATTAAAGTTTAATTGGACCATCGTTTGCATATTATACAATTCAAAAACACACAAACAATCAAAAGAAGAAAATGATTTGGGGCGAGTTTTAGAGACTTACACTTTTTTTTTTGTTTTTTTGTTTTTTTGTGCAAAGAGACTTAGACTATATTTACTAACTAGATTTTAACCGCAGTGTACCGCGGGACTATATATTTAAAAGTAAAATATAAATATAATTTTTTAGTAGATTATATATATATATATATATGACTAATGATTTGTAAATTTTAAATTTATATCCCTTATTCTATATATTATTTAAGTTTACCGGTTTAAAATTTTAAGTTTACCAATTTAAATTGTTAAATTCAGAATATAACCCGTGATATAATATAGTACTGCTTGTTTATTTTACATAATCATAATTTAATAAACTCAATTAGATATGCCTAATATTCTAAGTCGATGGTGTTAACAAAATAATGAACTGATGATTTACTAACAACTAATGATATAATTTTCAAATTTTTATTAATACACAAACTCATCCCGCTACATACCCAAACACAATTTTTATTCCTTGCTTAAGTAAGACATGCATGTTTTTTCAAAATCCAAATAACTAAAAATGCAAAAAAATAGTTACATTAATTTTATGTATTTTATGATGATTTAAAGCAAGTAAACTAAATAAATCAAACAAAGATGATAGGAAAATCATAATTTTAATTAAAAATATTATTTTATATTTCAAAAATCTTTTAATTGTGTTTGGTTATAAGGATAGTAAAGAATTAATTTAAGATATTGTAATTAATTTAATTAGATATTGTAATTAGTCATTGATTGATTAAGGAGATATTTTAGGAATTTTTGTTTAGTCCAAAATATTGGTTTTAACTTTTAATTTAAAATTTAATGATAATAGCATTTCTTGTAAATAAGTAGCAACTCTATGATTTATTTGTTAAATGTCTCCAAAAATGTATATATAGATTGTGCATGAACGACTATATCTAAAGCTTGACAAAAAAAGTTTTTCCTATTAATTAGATTAGTAAAGGGCTTTTCCCACACAATCTAAAGGGCATATTTTGTACGGTTGGTTAATCCAAAATTGAGATTGCTGCTAATGTTTTTGTTTCTTCAAAGCTTTTTATATTATAAGACTCTTGTTTGATTGTCAAATTCAGGCTGTTGTTGCAGGGATTTTGGTTCAAAACTTTCTCAAGTTGTCATTATATTTTGGTGAATGTTTCTCCATAGATATACTTAGTCAAAACTTAAAATGGCTTTGCTTCCTCCAGCTCTCTTCACGTTTAACGTGGCATGGGAACTCTATGTGCTATCTATGTTTATAAAGTGAAAGACGAGAGAGAACATACCCCTATATCTCACCAAACTGGACAGTCACACTGAAGTTGCTGTTTGATCCTTTAGTGAGATTTTTGACGTCCCTCAACACTTTACACTCCTCTTCTTTAGCACATCCCTAGAAGTTGATTTGAACAACTTTGAGGGATCGAAGTTTTTGGAAGACTTTGCAAGCTGGAAGAGTCTATTACGGGTCAAAGAGGTGATGGTCACCTCTTCAATCACAGATTGAGTCAGACAATCGTAATCTTCTAAGCAGGGACAAACGACTTTAGTAGCTCCACTATTCTATATCTCTTGGATCCCATGTGCGTCAAATACAAAGACAAATTGTCTTGCTCATGCTTCGCGTTCTCTAATCTTTGAAATTTCTTTTGTAAATCCCTTCCCTCCAGCTTAGACAACTAACCGAGGAATTTCTTTTTAATTTATTGTTTGGTTGAAATGAAAAAGTAAATAGATACACTTTTAGTTAAAGAAAATAGTTGTAGATGTGTTCAAAGTTATTAAAATAAAATAAAATTTAATAAAGAATATATATATATATATATATATTTTAATTTTTTTTTTGTGCACTAACAAAGAATATATATTTAATTCTTTTCATAAGTAAAAACAATGTATAAAAGTAAAGAGATAAACTTTTAGTTATAGAAAATGGTTATTTTTTTGTTTTCTGTAATATACTAATAAATATTCATTTACAAATCTACTATATACAATACCACTAAAAATGTATTTGTACACACAAATATATTTTACTGTTAAAATATATTCTTTAGTCTTTACTACTACCAACAAATTATCTTTATGAACACATTAATTGTATATTTTTCTTCAACCATCTTTTTCTTAGAAACAGTAATTAATTGTATATTTTCACAATCATTTTTTATCTTATATAAAAATAATCATTTTTCTTGTAAAATTAGCAACTTACAATTAAAATAAATAAACTATTTTATAATTTCGAATTTTATGATATATATTTATATATATATATATAATTTCCTTATAATGACATTTTTAAAATTTTAAAGCTGTTTAAATTTTAAAATTTTCTTATAATTGCCTTTTAATATTTTTAAAACTGTTACTAGTTTTGTTTTATATTTGTATGTTTACAAAAGTTTTTTTTCTTAAAAAATTTTAAATAAAATTAGGTTTTTACTTTTATATAAAAACTTTTTATGGTAGATTTTGAATTTTTACATTTTTATTTATTAACACCGTAACTTTGACATGAAACTTTATATAATAAAAAATTAGGCCTCTTAAATTTGGGCATAGTTGAACAAATCCAGGCCAATTGTTTTTGTTTACTCAACCCCGACGGTCCGAGTTATCAGCGTGATTGTTTATGGCGGAGGAATAAGAGATCCTGGTGCCATCGTCGTGGAAATTAATTAGATCCTGGAACCTCTGTTTTCTAGTACAAGTATGCCTTAGATCTTCTAGATGAGTCTAGATTATTAGGCTGCAAACATACCTCTGTATACCTATGGAACCCGATCTTAATACATTCCAAAGGATAGTGGTAACGAGTTGGTAGGTGCAATTTTACTCTCTCTTTTTTTTTTTTTTTTTTTCTTGATTTAATTGACCCGTTATTCGAATAGCGTGAACCTTTTCTGTGAACAGGTCAAGTCAACGTTCCCATCTTGGTAGTCTAGTCTCCACAAGGAGGGAAATAAGAACAAGTCTATGGATGGTTGCATCATGACATTTAGCGGTTGCAAGGAGTATAATATATAGACTCCATCTAGCCAAAGTTCGTCAATGATATGTGTACGCTGGTGCTCTTTATCTCTTCTTTTCCCAGTTCGCGCTCCCACGCTCGTTAAACCCGGTCCCTACGCTTTCTTCTCTTGGTTATGCATCTTTCGTAGCTCTTTTTTTTTCTTTCTTTTTTGCCATTTGCTTCTTTAATTTCTTTCTTTATGATACAAGTATGTAATTGACACAAACCATACTTATATTAGGATCCCCATTGCTCTTTGTCCACCTAAGTGGTCAGCTTCTCCCATATCAATTTCTTGCTTATAAGATAGCTCCTTTGGTTAAAGTTGAATCATAAAAACAAAAATGATGCATTGTTATGCCTAACTAAGTTAAGATCCTTCATAACAGCAATTGAATATGATTCAACTAACAAGAAAAACAAATCTTATTCCTTCAAAAGGATCCTACAAAAAAGGCTCATCATCCACAAAATATTCAACAAAGATTTCCATCAATTTATCCAATGAAAGGCCAACATAGATACAACCTCGCACTTTGTTTGTAATTGCATGATTATATGAAGAAAAAAAGATTATAAGGAGTTGTTCTAGAGATTACCATTATACATTATACAAACGATAACGAGAATAAAAAAGAGTTTGACAGTTCCAAACAAATCAAACCTGTGCATTAGCTCCAGCAACAATCTCAAGAATCTCTCCAGTAATCTTAGCTTGACGCTTTCTATTATACACCATAGAAAGCGATTTCTTAAGATCCGATGCATTATCCGAAGCACTGCTCATTGCACTCATTCTAGCTGCAAGCTCACTAGCCAATGACTCCTGCAAAGCCCTAAGAATCTGACTGTTAAGGTACAGAGGCAACAAAGCATCAAGAATCTGAACAGGGTCTTGCTCGAATTGCAAGATGGGAGAGAAATCAGCGGTTGGTGTCCTAAAAGTCTCTCTTTCAACAGTCAGTTTCCCTTCCTTCGTCGTTAACCTGAACAACTCATCTTCCGCAGCATCAACACAGTTCCCATTAATGTCACAGATCTCTCCTTTAGGCGATAGAGGCAGTAGCGTGTGGATCACGGGTTCTGATTTGACCAAAGACACAAACTTTGTGTACAAGAGCTCGACTTTGTCGACTTCTTCACTTATAAACAGAGAGAAGACATCATCAGCCACAGCTTGAGCTTCTTTAGCCGTCGGTAAAGTTCCGGCTTCAAGGAACTTGTCGACGGGGATGTACGGACGACGGAGGAAATACGAGTTTCCCTTCTTACCCACGCTAATGACTATGTAATCAAGACCAAGACCTTTAAGCTCTTTGATCCTAGCCTCTGCTTTCTTGATGATAAAGTTGTTGAATCCACCGCACAATCCACGATCACCGGTTACGACAACGAGTGCCACTTTCTTAACCGGTCTGACCTTGGTTAAAGGCACATCGACATCGTCGGTTTGAAGCTGTTCGTTGATGTTGTAAAGAACCTCAACTAGGGTTTCAGAGAATGGTCGTCCGTTGACGACAGCTTCTTGAGCTCTCCTGACTTTAGCAGCAGCGACAAGCTTCATAGCTTCGGTGATCTTCTGAGTGTTCTTGACGGAATCGATACGGTCTCTGAGCTCACGAAGAGACGATTGGATCGGTGAAACAGAGGAAGATCTCGAAGGAGGAGAGGTAGTGTGGTTAGGGAGGAGAAGTGGGTTGAGAACAGATCGGAAAGACAAGGAAGAGGAATCAGAAAGAGATGGTTTTGATGAAACCCACATTGTTGTTAGATTAGAGCAAGCCATTGTTCTTGATTCTGAGAGAGAAGGTTTTTTTTTCTTCTTCTTTTTGTTTTGTTGTTTTGGCTTAACCTTATCTCTGTTTCTTTGTGATTGTATGAATGAAGAAGGAAGAAAGAAGAGAGGAGGAGATTTGAGTGGAGGGAAGACAAGGTGATGAGATTGGGTTTGGAGATAAGGCTTTGAGTCTTTGGAGTCTGTCTGCCCAATGGTGGGATCCTCTTTTGTTGACATGGCGTTGTATTAGTGGATAGTTCGAGATCTTCAATTTTTTTTTCCCTTTTTTGTGTTTGTGGTTATATCTTAGTTCTTTGTTTATCAGCCAACCAATGTTATGAGTTTATGAGTTTTGATTTGTGTTTCTCCCCATGAGAGAAAATATCTGATTTAATCAAGGAAGGATAGAAATTAGTGTAATTCGGATTGGTTTAGTGTGATTTGGTATGGTTTTGGTTCAATTACAAAACATATATACCAATCAGATTTCCTTACAACTGGAAGTTTTATCTGGTTTGATTTTGTTAATTGCGTTTCAAATTCCAGAATATATCAATAAACATATTGCATTGAAATAATTAAATGATATACAACACATAGAAATTTATTAAATTTTATCCATCAAATTAAATATATATTTTTTAAAAAATCAACTTTCATCAAAATAAAATTGTGGTCTTATTTTTTTGTTGTTGTTAAACTACAATTGAAACCGAAACAATACATATTTAGAATATGCTTCTTCCTTTTTAGCCAGCACTTGGAATATGCTTAATATGATCATAGAAACCACAAAAATTCTCAACCTTGCTATGAACAACATTTTAGTCTTATGTATTGTCCTATTTTCATCACCAAACATTATTTTATTATTACTACTAAGCTCAGCTTCTTCTTATCGATGTGGACAAACTCAATAATTCATCGCCATAAAATACAACCAACAATCTAATAATATTCTATTTATTTCTTTTAAGTAAGGATCAAATCAACCTTCGATGCATACCGTACCTGATGGAAAGAACCTTTAATCATATTTAGGGCTAATAGAGACAATCCACGTTAAGTCTGTCCCGTATTAATATGAACCTTTTGCTCGACTGATAATTTAGAAAATCTCAATCGAACAAAGATTACAATATCAACACAGGAAGCAGCCTTACTTGGATTGACTACCATCACTCTAAGTAAAATGAATATAGTGATCCATAGAATTCAATATCTTTATTGGAAAATAAAACTTTAAAAGAAAAAGATAAGTGAGAAATAGATTGATAATGCAAAGTGTAAACAACTTCAATATATAATAAGACACAAAGACCTTCATCACCTACAAAAATTTGATGTTAGTTACTACTTAGTTAGGTCACGAAATCTACACCATTCTCATGCATTTTGTGTCACGTCGATTATGATCCGTGCCTATCCGGAAATAACCGAACCGAAATCCAAATTACGCAACGCTTCTAAAACGGCAGCAAACAATGTCGTTTCGTATTAGTCATCTTCTTCGTCACTGGATCTAAAGCGCCACACTCTTTAAGGGTTTATGAAACCTTCAAGGTTAGGGTTTTAACACAGAAACTCAAAGGAGATGGATTTCGAGAAGAGGAAAGCTGCGACCTTAGCTTCAATTCGTTCATCGGTGACTGATAAATCTCCCAAAGGTTATCTCGACGAACCCATCATCCCTCTCCTCGAAACCATCAACCATCACCCATCTTACTTCACTACAAGTTCATGCTCAGGTCGAGTCTCAATCCTTTCTCAACCAAAACCAAAATTGAACGATTCAACTAAGAAGAAAGCTCGTGGTGGGTCATGGCTCTACATCACGCACGACCCAGCCGATCCAGATTTGGTAATTTCTCTCCTTTTCCCTTCCAAGTCAAATCAGATTGACTCACCAGTTGACCACCCCAGCGAATTAGTCTTCCGATTCGAGCCGTTGATCATTGCTGTTGAATGTAAGGATTTGGGTTCGGCTCAGTTTCTTGTGGCGGTTGCTATCTCAGCTGGGTTTAGAGAGTCGGGAATCACATCTTGCGGCAATGGCAAAAGGGTAATTATAGCTATAAGATGTTCGATTCGAATGGAGGTTCCTTTGGGTGATACACAGAAGCTGATGGTTTCACCTGAGTATGTGAAGTTTTTAGTTGATATTGCTAATGAGAAGATGGTAGCGAATAAGAAGCGAACCGATGGGTTTGGTGTAGCTTTGACTAGTAATGGTTTCAAGAATCCAGATGCAAATGATGTGGATGAAGATGATAATTATGAGAATCTTGCTGGAGATCATGATTTAAGTATCAACAATGGAGACTTGCATCCTGGTAAGTTCTGTTATATCATCCCTATGTGATTGTTGTGTTAGCAGATAGCTTGAGTAATGGAATGAGATAGAATATGCCTACAGTATTGTTTAGTTTATACTAGAGGTAGGTGTGTGTATCCTATGGTCGAGAGTTTGAGTTATGTCTACTTGGTTTGCAGGATAACTTTCAAATTTTAAACGTGATAGCCAGTTTCCGTATCTAAATCATTGGCAGGGCATCAGCAAGATCTCATACTGCTCTCGAAATTATCCATAGTCGGGGAAACTGTTGAGAAGCTTTACCTTTGGGGGCACTCAGCTTGTACGGTAGATAAAGCAGATCGAAAAGAGGTTATTGTGTTTGGTGGGTTTGGAGGTTTTGGGAGACATGCTCGAAGAAATGAGTCTTTATTGCTCGATCCTTCAAGTGGCAGCTTAAAGTTGATTGCAGTCAATGAATCTCCATCAGCACGACTTGGCCACACAGCTTCAATGGTTGGCGATTTTATGTTTGTAATTGGAGGAAGGGCTGATCCCTTGAACATTTTGAATGATGTGTGGAGGCTCGATATATCCAAGGGTGAATGGAGCTCACAGAGGTGTATTGGAAGTGAATTTTCTCCAAGGTAAATGTCATTTTGTGTGTCCATTTCTTCAACAAACCTATGACCTATTTCCAATGTATATGTACTGCTTATTTTGTTAAATGAACCTCAAATTCTCTGAGAGGCGCTCAACTGTATTTTAGAAACTATTAATCCTATTTATTGCACTTGGTTTAATGTCTATCTTGCTTCGTTTCTTTGATTTATTATATGTTTTTGTTGTATTAACATCCTTTCAGATAATTGTTATCTCAAATTTTCTTCTAAATGCAAATCCTTTGAATTGAGCAGGCATCGGCATGCAGCAGCCAGTGTTGGCTCAAAAGTATACATATTTGGTGGGCTCTACAATGATAAGATAGTTTCTTCTTTGCACATTTTGGATACAAAGGACCTTCAGTGGAAAGAAATTGAACAAGAAGGTCAATGGCCCTGTGCGCGCCACTCTCATGCTATGGTTGCATATGAGTCTCAGTTATTCATGTTTGGAGGGTACAATGGGGAAAATGTACTCAATGATCTATACAGCTTTGATGTCCAAAGCTGTTATTGGAAACTTGAAGTGATTTCTGGAAAATGGCCTCATGGCAGGTTTTCCCACTCAATGTTTGTTTATAAGCATATTATTGGCATCATCGGAGGTTGTCCTGTCTCACAAAATTGTCAAGAGTTGACGTTGCTAGATCTGAAGCACCGAATGTGGAGAAGTGTGAGATTGGAATTCATGAATAAAGAGTTGTTTGTTCGAAGTACAGCCAGCGTTCTTGGTGATGATCTCATCGTCATTGGGGGTGGAGCTGCTTGCTATGCTTTTGGGACAAAGTTTAGTGAACCAGTGAAAATCAACTTGGTTCAATCTGTGACTATGAGTGAAAAT
This sequence comes from Camelina hispida, assembly GCA_023657505.1. Classification (NCBI taxonomy): domain Eukaryota; kingdom Viridiplantae; phylum Streptophyta; class Magnoliopsida; order Brassicales; family Brassicaceae; genus Camelina; species Camelina hispida. Next base: position 5,076,654 of record CP094636.1, on the reverse strand, counting down.
CATGTTCCTCAACCTGAAGATGTTTCTATAGAATCGAATAGAAACAATGCAGATTTGAAGACTGAAACGTCTCTGTCTCAACCATGGGTGATACAGTTAGAAAGAAAGTATGCAAAGTTTGGCAAAGACATACTTAAAAAATTCGGATGGTTAGACCTTGAGAGGAAGGTTTACTCAAACGAAAAAGGTCTTTGTATATGCTTTCCTGTGACTGAAAAGTTTTCTGAACTTTTCCATGAGAAGCAGCTTTTGGGCGAAGACAAAGAAGGGTCAGAGGATGATAACCTAATAAAGGGTCTATCGTTAAAGGATATATCCAGCTCAGCAGCTTTGAATCTATTGAAGGAACATGGTGCTAAAAAACTCATTAATGTATCTTTTGAAGCCAAAAAAGTTGCAAAATCCCCAGTACAGAGAATGAGAGAAGATATAACATCTGTACTTAAACAGAAAGGCCTGCCGGAAGAGCTTTTGGATGAGCTTCCACAGAAGTAAGTATTCCTGAAAGCTGATTTTATGATAGTCGGGAACTAAAATGGTGAGAATCTGATTGCGTGCATATTTTTTCGCTTCCATCTGATAAGTAATTATATTTTCTCTACTGGTAGATGGGAACGGCTTGGGGATATTGTTGTGCTTCCTGCAACGTCCTTTAAAGATCCAGCTTGGAGATCTATCAGTGATGAAGTTTGGTGTGCTGTTTCTAAATCGCTTAGTGCCAACCGCCTTGCACGCCAAGTATGTTGCTTTAGATCCTTGCCCAAATTTTTTTGAGTGCAAACCTTTATCTCTTACCTATTCGCCTTAAAGCACTTCGAAATCTACATTCTTGATTTATTACAAGTTATGTCAATGCTGAGAACTTTACAAACCACTGTCTTACCCAATTTCATGTGCTTACCGTAAGACTTATCATCGATTTTGTATCGTTTTCAGGGACGAGTTGAAGCTAATGGTACAAGAGATAGTACATTGGAAATTCTTGTGGGAGACAATGGATGGGTTGATCACCGTGAAAATGGGATCTTGTACTCTTTTGATGCTACGAAGTGCATGTTCTCGTGGGGTAACCTCTCAGAAAAGCTTCGTATGGGTAACATGGCCTGTGAAAATGAAGTTGTGGTGGATCTGTTTGCTGGAATTGGATATTTCGTTCTCCCATTCCTTGTGAGGTAGGCCATTATCCAAAAAAAGTAGAGAAGACATCGTGGTTTATACAATCAGAAGCCAATACTTTCTTGGATCGCATGCAACTACAATGCATTCTTAATTTGCATTTGCAGGGCAAAAGCAAGGATAGTTTATGCGTGTGAGTGGAATCCCCATGCTATTGAAGCTCTTCGACGTAATCTTGAAGCAAATTCTGTTTCTGACCGTTGTATCATTCTTGAAGGGGATAACCGGATCACCGCACCGAAAGTACGTTTGATGATATTCCAAATTGCTTACAATTATTAATTCTTAGGCAATTGGTTCATGGTATAATTGTTGGAGAGTAAATTACTAAAGTAATAGATTTTGTGTTTCAAATATTTTGATTCTCAGGGAGTAGCTGACAGAGTCAATCTTGGTCTTATCCCGAGTAGCGAAGGAAGCTGGGTCACAGCTATTCAGGCATTAAGGTGATTTTAATCTCCTTAAAACTTGGTTCTTTACAACAAAAACCTACAGCATAAAATCTGAGACAAGTTTTAAAACTCATTCATGTCTCTGTTCTTGTTATTGGAACTTGCAGGCCTGAGGGAGGAGTACTCCATGTGCACGGGAATGTCAAGGACTCAGATGAGAGCAGTTGGGGCGAGCATGTCACCAAAACATTAAGTGATATCGCAAGATCCGAAGGTAATAAGTTTATGAACAAAATTGAAAAGTTTTTGAACTCAAAGAAAGAGCATTGGTTTTTCAAAATTCAGTTTTGGTACTCCTAAACCAGTTTCTGAATCAAGACTAGGATTTTACTGCGTGATCAGATTTCTAATCTTGATTTGGGTTAAATACTAGACAATAACCTGGGACATATATTTTTGGGTTCTCATGGTTTAGGTCATAGATGGGAAGTTACAGTGGAACATATAGAGAAGGTGAAATGGTATGCCCCTCGGATTCGCCATCTTGTAGCCGATGTGAGATGCAGATGATGATGATGACAAGGACAAGAGTGCAAAGAGACTTCCCATTGTATTGTTAACTTGTATGATCTCAACTGTGATAATTAGTTTTTCCCATTGTATTGTTAACTTGTATGATCTCAACTGTGATAATTAGTTTTTCACCATTTGAGACATTGACTTCCTCTGTACCAATCCAGAAGAAATTAAGACAATTTTTATATTATTGGTTTCCAAACTCAGTAGAAAGTTTGTTTTTTATCAAATAGTTATGTCTGTTTTGAGTGATTGATACACATCCTACTGTGGACCAAAACCTAAAACTTCTCAAAGATCATTACAGAATCCAAAGCTAGTCTATGTCAATAATATCTGCGGTATAGTAACTTAGTTGATGTCAAAATACATGGTAGAAGGATGATCCTTGATAAAAAATAAATAAACACAAAGAAGAAGAAAAAAAAGAGTTTTAAGAACACCAAGCAACCTTCTTAGTCTGGAATCGGAATCAGACTTGGAACGTACTCATAGCTACAAATAAACGGGTCACGGTAGTTAGATTCATGTCGTCCTGTCTCGATTTGTTTTCTGATCCCACCTTGATCAATTTGGAAAAAAGTGATGCAAGTACACCACTTATCATCATCTTCTTCCACATCTCCCTCGCACCATGCCATGATAATTTTGTGATTTCCAATGGAGTATGCTGGACGAGCCATATCAGTATGGTAATGTAACAACGGAAGCTGAGGGCTAGTGACATTAAAATATTTGGTAAACGAAACAACTGTATCACTCAACTTGTTTGTCACCCACACCTCAATCTCAGTTGATACTTCTTCGTCACCACCATATTGTATATCTTGTAGTAATAAAGAGAGCCTATCTCCACTGAAACAGGCTAATCGTCTAGTCTCGTGGAAAGGAGGACAAACACATAGGTTCTTGAACGTTTCCATGGTGAAATCAAAACTTAGAATAAACCCTTGCATTTGATTATATGCAGGCGCAGCATCAGTAACCCAATACATATTACCCTTCACTGACACACCTTTGCAATCAGTATCTATATCCAAATCGAGCTTAGCATCAAGACTTCTCCACGAATCAGACCTGAATTCATATATCTCAAACTCTTCTGGATCAGCATAAGACACAGGACCAGAAAACCTCAAGATCTTGTAGTTATGGCGACACGTATTGTCGTATCCAATCCCAAAGTAATCAGTCATAGAGTAACGGACCAACGGTTCGATCCATTTGATTTTACTCGTAACCGGATTCCAAACTGCAAGATCGACGTCTCTTTCTCTATCGTAAATCGGGTAACCACCGAAACACAGCATGAGTCCATCACAGTGAACCATAGAATCAAGCGAATGTGGATAACGGAACACGTCTGGGAGTGGCGAATCTTTGTGGATTCCGGTCACCGGATCCATGATTTGAACCGTCTGACGATCATCGATCCTTATGAAACGTTGCGGAGAGCGATCCAAGTGATTGTACACGAATCTTTTGTCGGTGATGAGATCGTACCATTGCTTGCACGTCGACTTGAATCGGTTCAAGGACTCGGCAGGAGTCCTGCTTAGTATTTCTTCTATTATCTCAGGTGGCAAAAACCGCAACAAACGCTTCGAAGAAGCCATGAACGCTTGATTGAAACAGAGAGATGTGGTTTCTTGATTGATAAGGTTTCTTGTTTCCTTTTTTAGTTAGGTTTAAGACTTAAAGCGCTATATCGTGATCAACCGAACCAAACATACCAATCGAATTAAAGTAAACCAATAATGTTGAGCGGTTCAGTGTTTTCTTTTCTAATATTCTTCTGATGTGTGTATAAAAATACTTTTGACAAAACAAGAAACGGAAAAAACCAGAAAAATACACCATCTAATTTTTTTTGGCCGTTTAATCTATATAATAATAACAATCTGAAAAAATGCCAACAACAGTTGTGATTTTTTGTCGTACCTTTTCGTAAAATATATATTTTTTTTGACAAGAAAATTTTAACGGTTGCATCTCTCTAAAAAGTTGCATCTGTTAAATGTAGAGTTGTGTCTTTTACAAACAGTTGTGTCTATTCAAATGTTTACATCTTTATAAATTTATATATAAGTGACTTCTCATCATTGTATTCAAATTTTCTTTATTTTACATTTTTGACAGAAAATTTTTATAGTTGCATCTCTCTAAAAAATTGTGTCTGTTGAATATAGAGTTGTGTCTTTTACAAACAGTTGTGTCTATTCAAATGTTCGCATCTTTAGAAATCTATATATAAATAACTTCTTATCATTTTATTCAAATATAATCATAACAATATGAAAAAATGTCAACAACAGTTGCGATTTTTCGTAGTACATTTTCCTTATTTTATAATTTTGAATGAAAATTTTTACAGTTGAGTCTCTCTAAAGTTGCATCAATTAAATATAGAGTTGTGTCTTTTACAAACAGTTGTGTCTATTCAAATGTTCACATCTTTAGATATCTATATATAAATAACTTCTCATCATTGTATTCAAATTTTCTTTATTTTATATATGCCAACAACAGTTGCGATTTTTTGTCGTACCTTTTCGTAAAAATATATATATATATTATTTTTTTGACAAGAAAATTTCAACGGTTGTATCTCTCTAAAAAGTTGCATCTGTTAAATGTAGAGTTGTATCTCTTACAAACAGTTGTGTCTATTCAAATGTTCACATCTTTATAAATTTATATATAAACTTTTAATCATTGTATTCAAGTTTTCTTTATTTTATATTTTTGACAGAAAATTTTTACAGTTGCATCTCTCTAAAAAGTTGCGTCTGTTGAATATAGAGTTGTGTCTTTTACAAACAGTTGTGTCTATTCAAATGTTCGCATATTTAGAAATCTATATATAAATAAATTCTCATCATTGTATTCAAATTTTCTTTATTTTATATTTTTGACAGACAATTTTTACAGTTGCGTCTCTCTAAAAAATTGTGTATGTTGAATATAGAGTTGTGTCTTTACAAACAGTTGTGTCTGTTCAAATGTTTACATCTTTAGAAATCTATATATAATTAACTTCTCATCATTGTATTCAAATTTTCTTTATATTTGTATTAGTTAAAAGAGAATTTGTTAGAAATAACGTCTCATCACTATGAGAAATTTCTTGCAGTTTGATATATTTTCTTAATCGTTGTAATATTTAATTATATTCAGTCTCTAGGAATACAACCATCTATTCATCGAGGGTTATCATTCTATTGGTATGAATCCAAACCTAAATTTTTGTTTTTAGCTGTTAGAAAATGTGGTTCAACTTGGTTTTTCAGAAAATGAGAGCATATTGGCTTGTATATTTGTTTATGTTTTTTGTCACAAGTATATATATATACATATATATATATATATATTTGTCTACTCCATGCTTTTTTGATTAAAAAACTAATTGTATTATAGAAAACAATATGGATTTCTATATTTCTATTAAAAAAAATATATTTGATTATGAAATATCAAGGTAAAAATAAAAATAAAATATCAAAGTTCGTTTTATTATATTTTCTACAGTTGGAAATATTCAGTTTATTGGGAGATGAAAATCCGGTGATCAACAGAAAGATTGACGGTTGAGATGATTGTCCAATAAACTATTTTGACGACAAAGACTTATCTACAACTTCATATAGGTTAAGGGAATTTGTATATTTAGTTCTAGTCATAATACACTCAAATTGAAATCTTAACAACAAAAGATACTGAATATGAAATATTATAAAAGTTTGAAAAGGTTTTGGATTTTGACTGCAAAAAAAAAAGAAGCGTGTGTGAGAGCAATGAACCCGGCCGTCCTTGGCCGACCATCTTCCTTAAACGCGCATATTGTGATGCTACATCATACACCTAAATATTATTGTTATAAGTTCTAACTATTATTCTTCCCAATAAATAAAATATGAACATATAACTGACTTTTGATTCAAATAAATAAAATATGTGATAATTTTCTGTTTAGTTATATTCAAATTTGAGAGGATTGGTAATTTTCTTACTGATAGACTGAATAGTAATATTCATTCGAAATAGAAATATGTTTGAGTTATGCTAAAAAATATTAAATTAATTAATAGAAATGAATTTTAAAAAATCATTATGTCATTTTAAGAATGGTGCTCAATTAATATTTTTAATATTTGTAATTTATTATATGATTATTTCAGAAATTTATAGTGTCTTATACAATGTATTCATAATTTTATCATTTAAAAAAAAAAAAAAAAGAAATTAAAAATATAATCATGTACATATCATATTTGACAACAAGAGAATAAGTTGTAACGGTTCATAAAATATACAAAAATATGACTGTAAGGTTAAGAAGAGAAGACACGACTATAAATTGCATTTATTCATTTTTCAGAAACTAAAAATATAATTTACAAAAAATAAGATGAAAAGACACAAATAAAAAGTTACATTGAAAATATGCGAGCGAAAGGTTACGACGAATAAAAGCGAACGAAATAACATGACTGCAATGTTATCTCATGGCAGTTAATCGCAAAAAATTGTTTAATTTTATGTGTGTAGCATTGATAATTATTTATTTAATCATATGTGAAGGTAAGATTATTTTTTAAAGAATATTTTTCAATAAAGATATAAAGAATGTTTCAAAATTTTGTATGTTTTTGAAATTTTTATTAAATAGTTTAAAAATCTTGATAGTTTTAATAAATAAATTTAATTAAAGAATTTTTGTAATAAATATTTTACTAAAATGAGTTCCCCCGCGATATCGCGGGGGCTCCATACCTAGTTCCTATAGTTACTAAATTTCCCAAAAAAATACCTGGTTTAATTTCTATTGTTTTTAAAAACCTTCATCTTATTAATAACGGTAGATCCATACTTACGACATAACAACTGTTAACTCTAATGGCGGAAATGTTAACCAGGATTAAAATATAACACAACATATATAATTAGAGGGAACTAAAGACATTTTGCCCTCTTCTTCTTCCCCCAAATCGATTTCAAGTTTTGGATAGAACCCTAGAACCCTAAAAAACGATTTTTTCTTCCCAAACTTCAAATCCCGAATTCCTTTGATTGCGATGATAGTTTCCGTCTGATTGTGGTGTGTTCATTGCAAGAATCGACTGAGAGATGTGATGTGTTCGTTGCAAGAATCGACTTCAAACTTTGGCTCACCATTCTCTCAAACCAAATTTGATTTTCTGAAATTTTAGGGTTCTAGCTAATTTATTGTAAAAAATGTAAGCTTTAGGAAATGGTGCGATCTCATCAGTTTGGATTTTTATTTTTTTATGAAGGTCATTATTCATCCAGGCTAGTGCCAACATTAGATATAAATTTTTGGTCTTTAAGAGGGGTATTAAACTTGGTAATTTAGAAGATTAGAGTATTCTTAAAATCACTTGTTATTCAATTGATGATTTTTAAAAATCTTTTAAAATCCTATATATGTTATTCAACGTAGATTTATGTAAAATTATTTAAAATAATTTACAATCCTTTGTTATTCAATCAATGGTTGATAAAACTTACTTGAAATCTATTGTTATTCAAAATATTACAACTTTTTTAAAAAACTGCTATTTTGAATGATTCTTGGAGATTTTGATTTGTTTATTAGTTGAAAATACTCTCCCTCAAAATAATACCCTTTGAGGTAGAATTTTATAGGATTTTAGAAGAAGAAAAAAAATTGTATTTCCTGGAAAATGAAAACTGAAACAGAAACGGACTCACCTCGTCACGTCTTCTCTTCCTCACTCCTCCGCTCCAATCCCAGCACCAGCGAATTTGGTTGCTTCCTTCTCTCGTTTCAGATTCAAGTTTTTAAATTGATTACGATTTTTTTTTGCATTTGGCAGTCTCAATGGGAGATATATACAAATGAAAATGAAGATCATCAAGTAAACAGCTTGTCCGAGAGAAAACGATTCCAAGATGCAGGACTATCATTGAGAGATGGAGAGAATCATAACTTTCATACTAGATTAGAGAAAAAGAGAGGGACAGAGAATGTTACATAGAAGATAGCAAACTGTCTGCTGAATAAAGCTAGAGCAATGCGTATAAAGGACAACACCTCCAACATTTACTTATGTTTCAGATACTTCCATGTAATGTTAGGAAAAATCTTTTAATATATTTGGGAAGTATCGTTAATTTGTGTACAGTCTTTTATATGTTCACTAGAAATAGGCTCGCGCGATGCGCGAGATATATTTAATTTTATTTTTATTAATTATGATATATTTTAAATTTAAAATTATATTTTTGAAATGTATTTTTTCATATGAAATTTTTTAAAAAATGTTTAATATGTGTTCCTTTTTATATATGATTCTTAATGTTTGGACGCAAAATAAAATAAATAAAACATATCGAAATTTTTTTGATTAAAGTAATTAAATCCCTCGAAGTTTTGTTGTTTTGGAATTTATTATTTTGTGATACATTGTTAGGTTCTTAGAGCATCTCCAACCCCACTCTATTTTAAAGTCAATACTCTGTTATAGAGTAACATTTGCTCTAACTCTACCCTATATCTTACTCTAAAATAGACTAAATGGTAGGATTACTCTATATACAACTTTAATTTCTTACACTAACTCTATTTTAGTATAAAATAGATTGATACATTGCAAAAACTATGCTCTATTTTAAGGTTAAAAATAGAATATATATTGGAGATAGTCTTAGCACACATGAGGTTTGTATAGAGACCATATATGAGACATTCGAAACGAAAATTGAGTATTGAAAATAGTATACAAATATTACCAGATAAATCTCATATTTCCCTACATCTTTTCCAAAACTGTAATATATGGATGCGATCAAGACTTATATGATGATTCGCTTGATCTCTATAATCATAAAATTGTTATTGAAACTTAGTAACCATGAAAAAGAAAAAAAAAATTATGTTTTAGTCTCAATCATAAAGAAAAATATTTATCTTTTTGCTAGTGGTTTTAAAACTTTATATATTCTTTAACTCAATCTTAATATTTGATTTTCTTTTTGACTCCACAATATGTTGCTACGGTTTGATTTTCTCTATATGAATGCTCTATACATGAATGCTTAAAATGTGTTATACTTCTATGATGATGGGTTATTTCTCGGTCCTTGTCTCTTTTTTGACAACTCTCTATTCTTATTCATTATGTTCTTTTAATTATCAAAAAAAAATAAACTCTCCAACATGTCAATGGGTGTAGATGGAAGGGAAGACAAAATCAGAAAAATTGATATCAACAATAGATACATTCCAATTATTTTTCTGACATAACTACATTTCTAATTTATTTTAACTTACATCTAATTTTTTTTTAATTAACTATATTTAAAATTATAATATCTATATGTTGACTTTTCCATCAGATTTTGATGATTTTAAAATAAGATATGTGAGAAAAAATATTAAACCGACTCAAATTCATCCAATCAATAAACTAAACTTCTAAAACCTGAATTTTGTACTATACTAATTAGATTATGAATCTAGACAATATGTTTAAGGTAACAGAAGAATCACCAATTGTTATTTTGAATAACAAATAAGTGTATTCACGATTTATCTTATGCTCCATTGTTTACTCTCTAATCTTGTAATCACCCTTAATATTAAAAAAAAATTGGAATAATGCATATTCAAATATGGCTGATGTCATAAAAATTTGTGAAATATTTCATCATATATCTCACATTAAATTTTGAATAAAATTCATGAAAAGAAAAGTGTGTCAAATTTAATGTTTTTTAGATTTGATATATTATCTCTATTTTCTAATCATTTTAAAATAAATAGTATAATTACCATTAAATTATTTTGTGAAACTATTGTTTTCAATTATTTCATGGGGTGATTATACAATTATGTTATTTTTTATTTTCTTTTAGTACATACGTTTTAAAGACAGTCAAACTGTAACTTATAGAATATTAAATATTATTTAATTTTATCTGAGTTTTATCTTTAATACAATATATATGATTATTGGATACAATGTGATTTTTTAAATATATTAGAACATATTTATATTTTTAAATTAGTCTGTCATAAATTTATCTGGCTTCAATTTTTAACTTTAAAAGTATAAAAACTTTTATTGCTTTAATTGATTTGATCAGTAGTTTTATTTTTAGGTTATATGGTATATGCTTTCATTAGGAAATATATTATATGTTAAAAGTTAAAACTAAAGGTTTATGTTATGATACCATTATGCTATTTTTATTTTCTTGTAGTACATATGTTCTAAAGATAGTCAAACGGTAACTTATATAATATTAAATGCAATTTAATATTATCTGAGTTTTGTCTTTAATACAATACATATGATTATTAAATACAATGTGATTTTTTAAATATATTAGTACATATTCTATATTTTAAAATTAGTGTATCATAAATTAACTCTGTTTCAATTTTAACTTTAAAAGTATGAAAACTTTTTTTTGTTTTAATTGGTTTCATCAGTTAGTTTTATTTTTATTGAGTTTTGTCTTTAATACAATATATATGATTATTGAATACAATGTGATTTTTTAAATATATTAGTACATATTCTATATTTTTAAATTAGTCTATCATAAATTAACTTGGTTTCAATTTTTTCTGTAAAAGTATGAAATTTGTTTTTGTTTTAATTGGTTTGATCAGTAGTTTTATTTTTAGGTTATATGGTATATGCTTTCATTAGAAAATATATTATATGTTAAAACTAAAAGGTGGAAGAAATATATTTTTGTAACAATGTAATTTTTTTTTAAGCAAACTATATACCATATAAGATAGAAATAAAATGAAATATATAAAAAATGTTTAATTTAAGATTAGTGAGAAAGATATGTGTCACAAATATATAGCGCCAAGTGTCACATTAGCAGGCAAAGTTAGAAAAAACCTTCTCATATTATATAAGATATGCACCATCACCGTTATGTTTTGCATTAAACGTTTAACTCTTTGAGTATTCCACCTTGGTATTTCTCTAACATTTGCTTGTTAGGCTATAGACTTCATCTTCTCCCAATAGACAAAACTCTATGTTTTGTCATCTTCTTCTTCTTCCTGTGTTTTTTTTCTTCATCTAAACCTCAGTAACTGCTTTTTCTTTTTTTTTTACGGGGCTGCTTGTATGGTTGCTACTCTGTTTTTGTTAGTCTTAGTGAGCTCTTACTTCTTTTTTTTGGTTAAACTCCTCTGTTCTTTCTTTGCAAGTCACAACAAATCTTATCCACATTAAACTCTTGTCACCTCAAAGACAATACACAATACTGCACAACAAGCAACACACATGTAAATCAATTTCCTAAGCTTACTTCTCATCAATCTAATCCCTTGTTGACGGCTATGTTGTCTATTTGATAATCATGATGGGATGGTGGTGCTTCTTTGCTATTATGATTGGACGGCGTAGTACTGTAGAGATATTGTCATTGAAGTTGTTGTTATGATGGTGATGATTGTGGTTGTTGTGTACGTCGTTGCTGAACACAGACATGAATTGTTTGTCGCTAAAGCTGTCAAAAGTGGTGGTTTCTGACGCTGGAGGCAGGTGGTGCAAGGTTAGCGATGAATTTGCTGATTGAACGACGGTGAGTCTCATGAAAAAATCAATGAGAAATTGAGAGCATCAATCTTCATCATCTGAGTTCTAAAGGCAATTTTTTTATTTTGGTTACAAAATATCTAAAATCTCACAAAATCTAATAATAAAATCTCATCAAATCACAAAGTATTTTTTAAAAATATATAAAAACTCTAAATCAAATCTTGTAAAATCCTAAAATATTAAACAAATCCCTTGAAATAGAAGTTCAATACCCCCCCCCCCCTTTAGATATTGAAACAGGTAATTTCTTTATATGATTTTTACTTTAGTCCTCAAAGATCATTACAGAGAATCCAAAACTAAGTCTATATATGTCAATAACATCTGCAGTATAGTAACAAAGTTGATGTCAAAATACACGGTAGAAGTATGATCCATGATCAACAATAAATAAACACAAAGAAAAAGAAAAAAAAAACAGAGTTTTAAGAACACCAAGCAACCTTCTTAGTCTGGAACCGGAATCAGACTTGGAACGTACACATAGCTACAAATAAACTGGTCACCGTAGTGATATCCATGTCGTCCTGTCTCGATTTGTTTTCTGATCCCACTATTGGGAGATGGTGAACCAGAGATCGACCAAGATCTGACGGTTGAGATGATAAACCCGAAAATGGAAGTAGACTCTGTAATTTAAGAAGCGTTATCTTGAAAAGTTACATTAATAAAACAGAAGTGGTCGATAATCAGAAGAAGACGAGTTCACCAAGTAACATTGGACTGAAATTTACCAAGTTGCACAGCACAATTATTCTTCAAGCTTTGCCCTCTTACGTGCCATGAACCGTTCTTTCGCAGCAGCAATCGCATCCTCTCTTTTCTTGTGGTCGTTAATGGGTTTCGGCACTTCTTTAGCTGCCTCTTTGATTGATGAGTCTCTCTCTTCTGTGCCATCTGAACCCATCTTCTTGTCAGAAACTGCTTCTTGTGGTTCCACACTTGTCCTATGGCTTGATCTAATATCTCCAGATTCAGGAGACATTTCCTTCACCGGTGATTTCCTTTTTCTGTCTTCCCTTGTTTCTTCTTTTCTCAGCTCCTCGAGCTTCTCTGCCATTCTCTGTTCCTCAAGCTTCTCTGCATTTCTTTGTTCCTCAAGTTTCTCTGCATTTCTTTGTTCCTCAAGCATCTCTGCCTCTTTAGCTTCGACATCTCGAGCTCCATATGCCACATTTTTTCCAATGTTGAAGTAGAAATCACTCAAATCCTTCTTCTTTGTAACATCATCTCTTTCCTCACGAAGTTCACGCAATCTTTCTTCTGCCAGCCATTTCTTCTGTTCCTCGAGTTTCCTTTTATATGCGCCAGTTACAAACTTTTCTTTATCTGAAAAAAGATGTTCATCTTTCTCCCTCTCCTTGGCAAGCTTTCTCTCATAAACTATTTCATGTTCTTTGTTTCTACGTTCTGCCTGTTTCATCAAATTCTGGATATACCTTGGCTGGCGGTCCTGACGATCTTGGATTCGAGGAAGAACAGCTTTTTGTTTCATGTCATCATAAACTTCATCATATGCAAAAGCAGAAGGATCCTCTTCTAAGGCTTTCTTATGCTGCTCCTCAATTTCTTTAAGAGCTTTAGTCTTTGAAGCTTGACGAGAAATCTCCTTCTCGACATCGTGATCTTCATCTTCACCAAATATTGAAGCAGCGGGTCGTAGTGGAGGTCTAGATGATGATTGCTTTTTCTGGGACGGAGCTCTGATTTGCAATCCGTACTTCTTCATCTTCGATTTCTCTCTTCCAAGAACCAAATCAATTTCTCTGCGAAATCGATTGAGAATTCGGGAAAATTAGGGCAATTCCTGCTCTTCGCAGATTCTGGGGAAGAAAAAGCCCTAATCAAATTCCAAGAAAAAAAAACTTGGTTGATTCGCTGTAGAATCGATTGGTGTATTATTCTAGAAGATATAAATGTTAATATTGGTTTAGTAAGTTTAACATTATCAAGAATGTATAAATAATATTTAGTTTACATTTATATATATATCTTAGAATAGTATCTTCATCACTTCCATTTACGGGTTTATCATCTCAACCGTCGATCTCTGGTTCACCATCTCCCAATACCCACCTTGATCAATTTGGTAAAAAGTGATGCAAGCACACCACTTATCATCGTCTTCCTTGACATATCCTTCGCACCATGCCATGATAATTTTGTGATTTCCAATGGAGTATCCCGGACGAGCCATATTAGTATAGTAATGTAACAACGGAAGATGAGGGCTAGTGACATTAAAATATTTGGTAAACGAAACAACTCCATCACTCAACTTGTTTGTCACCCACACCTCAATCTCAGTTGATACTTCTTCGTCACCACCATATTGTATATCTTGTAGTAATAAAGAGAGCCTATCTCCACTGAAACAGGCTAATCGTCTAGTCTCGTGGAAAGGAGGACAAACACATAGGTTCTTGAACGTTTCCATGGTGAAATCAAAACTTAGAATAAACCCTTGCATTTGATTATATGTAGGATCAGTAACCCAATACATATTACCCTTCACTTACACACCTTTGCAATCAGTATCTACATCCAAATCGAGCTTAGCATCAAGACTTCTCCACGAATCAGACTTGAATTCATATATCTCACACCCTGCTCGATCATCATAAGACAGATCAGGACCAGAAAACCTCAAGATCTTGTAGTTATGGCGACACGTACTGTCGTATCCAATCCCAAAGTAATCAGTTTCAGAGTAACAGACCAACGGTTCGATCCATTTGATTCCAAACTGCGAGATCGACGTCTCTTTCTCTTTCGTAAATCGGGTAACCGCCACAGCAATACAGCATGAGTCCATCACAGTGAACCATGGAAACAAACGAATGTGGATAGCGAAACACGTCTGGGACTGGTGAATCTTTATGGATTCCGGTCACCGGATCCATGATTTGAATAGTCTGATCATCGTCGATCCTTATGAAACGTTGCGGAGAGCGATCCAAGTGATTGTACATGAATCTCTTGTCGGTGATGAGATCGTACCATTGCTTGCACGTCGACTTGAATCGGTTCAAAGACTCAGCAGGAGTCCTGATTAGTATCTCTTCTATCAGCTCAGGTGGAAACGACCGCAACAAACCCTTCGAAGAAGCCATGGTTTGTTGAACCGAAACAGAGAGATGTGGTTTCTTGATTGATAAGGTTTCTTGTTCCCTTTTTAGTTAGGTTTAAGTGGGGGCTATTGGTTTAAGATTTGAATAGAGTTTTAAAGATTTTAAATGTTATGTAGAATCTGTTGTTATTAGATCAAGATTTTGTTAAACTCTGTTAAAGTTTAGTGTTATTAGTTTGTGATTTGTAAAAAGTCATTTAAAATCTTAACAAATATGAGTTATTGGATTCAGACTTTTATAAAGTCATTAAAAGTTTTGTGTTATTCAATTAAAACAAAAGAATCTAAGATTGTTAATAAGTTCAATTATTATGTTATTGGTTTATGATTTTAGACACTTTCTTTACAAAATAAAGTCATGGAAAGTATCATAAAAATACAGGGATTGTTTGGAATACTTTACAAAATTTTAGAAAACTAATCAACAAAACTCTCTAGCAATCTTTAACAATCTTTCACTTATTCATTTTTAATGATTTTGTTGAATTCTTCAAAAATCTTCATAAATCTTCATAAGACTTTAAGCGCTATATCTATATCGTGATCAACCGAACCAAACATACCAATCGAATTAAAGTAAACCAATAATGTTGAGCGGTTTAGTGTTTTTTACAATATTCTGATAAGTATAAAAAAAACACTTTTGACAAAATTAAAGAAGAAAGATATATAATTTTAGAAAATAGAGATTATTAAATCTCAATATATATATATATATATATTGTATGCATACTAGAGTAATCAAATGTGTACCGGTTTAGTGTTGGTTAATATTGGTTTAGTTATTGTCAACTATTTGAAATCCCCTATATAATAAAACGGAAGTACACAATCTTTTTGTATAGATTAATATTTATTTGATTCTTTGATAGGTTATATTGGTTGTAACCATTAGTTAAGTCTCGATTTCAGATCCTCTCGAGAAAGATATTCCAAAAAAATAAAATAATATCTTCATAGAATATTTAACTAATCATATATAGGCAACATAATCTCAAAAATTAATCAATCTTCCGCAGATTAAGAGTGATTTTCGATTGTACTAGTAACAAAATCTCAAAAATAATTCAAGTCATCATATTTAGCATATGATTTTATTGCATAATATTTTATTCACAACAATTTTTAAAAACAATCACATAAATTATATTTTATATAAAAATTACAATATAAATAAAATGAATTTCAACCCGTGCTTTAGCACGGATCCTAATCTAATCTAGTCATATTGAAAAAAATTATCACACTTTATAATGAACACAATCAACACAAAATACCAAAAAGAATAAGCGAGTCGACTTATTGGATTGGATTGGACCACAAGACGTGATGATAACTCACAGCTTTCATGGGTTCCTCCACTTTGGTTTTAGTGAGTTTAGATCAAAGTCTAGTGCCCGACCAGAACCACACGTGCAAGTTTCCCTGCATGTGGCTCGTCCGTGATAAATTTGGTCCCTCAATACCTCTTTGAGAAGCTCTTCTTTAGTTTCTACAATGTATACACACCATAAACCTATAAACTACGTACATATCAAACACCAAGAAGAAACAAATACAGTATCTCTAAGTTTTTACCGGGCACATAGGGAGGTTTGCAACAGAGCAGCATGTACAAAATAATCCCTGCACTCCAAACTTCTGCTTCTTTCCCGTAACTACCACTTAAAACCTCAGGAAGATTGTATTTACTCCAATACCCTCCCTCAAGTTGGAGACTGAGGTGGGTGAAGACCCAACTTGCCAATTAGTCCCTCGAAGTCGCGACGACCTAAAGCTTTGGTGAAGACATCCGCAAGTTGAGAATTTGAGCGAACAAAACGTAGTCGAATGAGATTAGCTTTAGCAGCGTCACGTACGTTGTGACAATCGAGTTCGACATGTTTGGTGCGTTCATGGAAGACAGGATTGGCGGCAATGTGGATCGCGGCTTGGCTGTCACAATGTAAATCAATGGGAAGAGTTTGCTTGATACCCAAGTCTTCTAACAAACCCTTTAACCACTTGAGCTCACGAAGTGTTAAGGACATACTACGATACTCGGCTTATGCCGAAGACATGGAGACAACATTTTGTTTCTTCGATCGCCATGATAAGGGTGAGTTCCCAAGAGAAACAAACCAGCCTGTGAGGGAATGTCTACTAGCGGGACAACCTCCCCAATCGGCATCACACCAACCAGTGAGCTGTAGATCATCATCAGAACTTAGAAGAATACCTTGACCAGGGGAGCCGTGTAAATAGCGGACAACTCGCAGGGCAGCTTCCCAATGTGCATGAGTTGGTCGCAGCATAAACTGAGACAAGATGTGAACTGAGTACGTCAAGTCTGGGCGTGTTGCAAGGAGATAGATCAGACGACCAACTAAGCGGCGATACCTTGCTGGGTCCGTTAAGAGAGGATGTTCACACGACCAAGACCGTGTTGTTGTTCCATGGGGAATGTTTCGGGTTGACAGTTATGAAGACCACTTTCTTGGAGGATGTCGAGAGCATACTTTCTTTGATTTAGAAAAATTCCATCAGATCTCCTGGTGACCTCGATGCCTAAGAAATATTTGATAGCGCCTAGATCTTTCATGTGGAAACAGGAACTTAAGTACTCTTTGAACTCGAAAATTGTGTCTAAGCAGCTACCCGTGATGACTAAATCATCCACATAAACCAAAACATAGAGCTGAACAGCACCTCTTGATAATGTGAATAATGAGTAATCACGATAAGATTGTTTGAAACCATACCGAAGTAATGCAGTCTGTAGTTTCTCAAACCAGCAACGAGGTGCTTGACAAAGACCATACAGAGACTTCCGAAGGCGACAAACAAGATTGCGATCACCATTCTCAGGTTGAAATCCAGGTGGGAGTTTCATATAAATTTCCTCATTCAAGTTGCCGTGTAGGAAGGCATTATGCACATCCATTTGATGTAAGGACCATTTTTTAGCAGCAGCAACCTTGAGTGTGGCTCGAATTGTAGTCATCTTTACGACCAGGGAAAATGTTTATGAGTAGTCGACACCTTCCTTTTGGTTGTTGCCAAGGACCACTAAACGCGCTTTATAGCGCTCAATCGTGTCATCTGCAAGGTATTTAATTCGATAAACCCATTTGCATCCAAGAGCTTTCTTACCTTTGGGTAATTCGGTGATGTCCCATGTGTGATTAATTCCATGAGCATCGACTTCAGATCCCATGGCCGCAGACCATCTTGTGTCAGTGACCGCATCCCGGAAAGTGGTTGGTTCGGTGTTGTCGGTGAGAGCCATGAGAAAAGCACGATGTTGTGGAGAGAATTCCCTAGAAGTCAGAATATCCGAGATCGGAAAAGGACAAGTAGGTTCTGGCAAAATCGGTTCTGCTGTCACCGTACGAACCACGAAATCCTTTAGCTTAATGGAAGGTTGCTTGGCTCGTTTCCCACGACCCAGTTCTTCGAGAATCTCATGTTCATCGTGGGATGAACCCTCCCTGTCGTCAGAGCCTTCAAGCTCAATTGTGTGATGTGTATGGGCGGAAGAGGAAGGAGAAGATGGATCAGATGGGCTGGGCTCAGGCCCAATTCGAGTGATAGTTTCTGGCTCAATATCTGGTGTTGGATCAATAGGGGAAACATGCCCAGTTGATGAAGAGGAATGAGCATTACCGTCTCTAGGTTCAGCGACATCCGGAACAGAGCTCGATTCAGTAACATCCGGAACAGAGCTCGATTCAACATCACTAGGAGGTTCTTGGATAGGTGTGTTATCAGGAAGCCAATCACCATCTAAGTCGACATCAACTGTAGAACCACCGTGAGATTGATCGTAAGACGGAAACACGTCCTCAACAAATACAACATCACGAGAAACGAAAAGTTGCTCTGTTTTGAGATCAAACAGAGTCCACCCCTTTTTGCCGAATGGGTACCCAACGAAAACGCACTTCTTACTTCTAGAGGCAAATTTGTCACCACCTCGTTGTTGATTGTGTGCGTACGCTAAACAGCCAAAAACTTTGAAGTTGTCGTACTCGGGAGCAATGCCGTAAAGTAATTCGTAAGGCGTTTTTCCTTGAAGTAATGGAGACGGTGTGCGATTGATGACGTAGGCAGCTGTCAAGACACTCTCGCCCCAAAACTTCACAGGCAGGTTGGATTGAAATAGCAGAGCCCGTGCGACGTTTAACAAGTGACGGTGTTTTCACTCTGCTTGACCGTTTTGTTGAGGTGTGCTGACGCATGATGTTTGATGAATGATTCCTTGTTCAGCAAACATGTCACGCATACACACAAATTCGGTGCCGTTGTCACTACGTACAATCTGAACTTGAGTATCAAACTGACGAGAGACAAGTTTGAGAAAAATTGAGAAAATGTGCTTTACTTGAGCTTTATCGTGAAGCAAGTATACCCACATACCCCGTGAGAAATCATCGACGATGGTGAGAAAGTAGTTTGAGTTGCAAGTACTAGAGGTGCGATAAGGTCCCCATACATCCAAGTGTACTAATGCAAAAATCTTCGACGCTTTATTAATACTGGAATGAAACGTATCGCGAGTTTGTTTAGCTCGCAAACATACATCACAAGATGAAAAATCCAAAACTCGTTTACTAAGAACAGGAAGTAAATCATAGACACCATTAGACGGATGGCCAAGTCGCTGATGCCAAGTGTCTTCGGCTCCACTTTTATTGGTACGAAGAGCAGAAAAGATTCCTATGCGTCGAAAGAAGTATAGACCTTCTCGTAATTCACCGGCGCCAATCAACTCCCTCGTTGAACGGTCCTGTAACACACACCCGATGTTAGCAACTTGCATTACACAATCCCAGTCCCTTACGAGTTGTGAAACGGAGATCAGATTACAACGCAACTGAGGAACCAACAAAACATTCTGTAAGGCAAAGTTGTCATCGAAGCGGACTGTCCCTTTCTTATCTGTCTTAGTCTCATGCCCATGCCCATCAGGAAGACCAATTTTACAAGGCAGTATTGATGATATATCACTAAGAAAATCATAACTACTTGTCATATGATTAGAAGCGCTAGTGTCGAGAACCCAATTAAGAGAGTCAGGCTTACCATTTAGACGACTCGATGCCCAATGTTCTGGTTCTCAAGAAGCTGCATCAACGTTTTCCACTGATCATTGTTGAGCCCAGTGAATCCACTCCTTGAAGCTTCCGCATTATGGTCTTCAGATCCTAAGACCTGCATTGCGTTGGCTCTTGCAACGCCACCAGACCCGCGACCACGAACCGATTTGCCTCCTCTCTCACCCCACCATTGTGGATAACCGACGAGTTGAAAACAAGCTTCCTTGGTGTGTCCACGTCTTTTACAATGAGAGCAAAGAAGCTTGCTTTTGTCTTTTGGTGCTTCAAGAGGTTTAGCGATTTGCACTGCAAAGGCTGCAGCTTGCATGCCTTGCTCTTCATGATTCCTCATCACCGTACGTACTCGTTCCACAGCTTTCACCTTGGAATAGACTTGATTGAGGTTTGGTAAGGGCTCACAACTGATGATTGTTGTGCGGAGACTACCATAAACCTCATCATTGAGACCGAGAAGAAACTGATGCACCTTGTCATCCTCTCTTTTCTTCTCCAACTGACGTCGTAAGTTGCAGGTACATCCGCTGCACTGACACGTCGGGAATTGATCATAGTTCAGCAGATCCTCCCACATGATCTGTAACTTGCCAAAGTAATCAATAAGGCTCATCCCTTGTTGACGACAGTTTGCTAGCTCAGCCTTGATCTCTTGAATTCTTGGCCCATTGCCTTCAGAAAAGCGATCTTTGATCTCTTGCCATAGATCCTTCGGGTTGTCTTTGTTACCAAGTGTCCTCCGCACCTTTGGTTCAGTGGTGTTGAGAATCCACAAAGCTACCATGGAGTTGACGGACATCCAATCCTCATACTCCGGTGCGTCTTCCTTTGGCTTCTCCACCGTCCATCGACGTATCCAAACTTTTTCTTCACACGCAAAGCAGATCTGATTGCTTGCGCCCATTCGTCAAAGTTGTCACCGGTGAACTGCCCCTGAGCAATGATTCCACCGGGATTTTCAGTTGCAGACAACTGATATGTCGATTGTGTTTTTCCGACATCAGTTCCTGACACGTTCCTCACATTCTCACTGTTTTCGACTTGTTCACTCATTTTTGATTTGCCGTGATGGCTCTGATACCATGAACAGAAAGATACTGAATGTGTGTTGTCTTATTAACAAGCCACAGAGGCAGAGATATATACACATACAGACTTGGTGAAGAAGCTATAGACTTAAATGCGTAATTACAATGCAGATATCAATTAGAGATATGCACAACTGTAAGAGAATAGATTGATAGCATTTCCTTATATAGGAAGATTGTATTTACTCCAATAACTTCTCCTGTTTTTGTAGGTTTCAGACACAATGCATCAAGAATCAAGTCAATCATATGAAGAAGTTAGAACCAAACAATCTGTTCAAGAAAAGACAATGAGTCACCAAATTCGAATCTCTATGAATCAAAACAGGAGTAACCAAATTTTTCTATGAAGCTACCAAACGCAGATTTTGATACTAAAGAGACTTGTGTAAGACAAATGTATAGATTTAAAACATTTACATAATCCAGATCTACCTCTAGCTTCAGTTTTGAGTCCAAATGTGAGCGATGGTAAAACATTACTAAAGAACAGCCTCTAACCTCAGTTTGGGAGTCCCAATCTTAGGAACAGAAGGTCACCAAATTTCGCACATGGTCTTCTTCGATGGTTTTGGGTCTTTACTGATGGAGCAACCCATAATTACTCTTGAGTTTGTAAAAGATGATCTTTTGAGAAGAGAACCTCAGATATTGTCAAAAATGTACGCTTTAGGAGATGGGTTTTGAAAATTTTGGATTTTTAGGTTTTTATGAAGGTCATTATTCATCCAGGCTAGTGCCAACATTAGATTAAAAATTTTGGTCTTTAAATATTGAAACAGGTCATTTCTTTATATGATTTTTACTTAGTCCTCGAAGATCATTACAGAGAATCCAAAACTAAGTCTATGTCAATAACATCTTCAGTATAGTAACATAGTCATGTCAAAATACATGGTTGAAGGATGATCCTTGATCAACAATAAATAAACACAAAGAAGAAGAAAAAAAAATGAGTTTTAAGAACACCAAGCAACCTTCTTAGTCTGGAATCGGAATCAGACTTGGAACGTACACATAGCTACAAATAAATGGGTCACCGTAGTTAGATCCATGTCGTCCTGTCTCGATTTGTTTTCTGATCCCACCTTGATCAATTTGGAAAAAAGTGATGCAAGTACACCACTTATCATCATCTTCCTTGACATCTCCTTCGCACCATGCCATGATAATTTTGTGATTTCCAATGGAGTATCCCGGACGAGCCATCTTAGTATGGTAATGTAACAACGGAAGCTGAGGGTATTAGTCTATATGAAGAAGAAGAGAAGGAGAGGCCGGTAAGGCCGAGCTGTGCAAGAAGGAGCGAGACGGCCGGTAAGGCCGCGAGTGGCCAAGAGCACAAGAAGGTGGCCATGGAGGCCATGAGTGGTGTGTGAGCGGCCAATAAGGCCGTGAGCACAAGAAGGAAGGCTGTGAAGGCCCATGAAGCCACACGACCTAAGGAGGAGCGGCTAGTAAGGCCGTAAGTGCAAGGAGGCAATAAGGCCGTCCGTACAAGAGAGAAATAAGGCCGAGTGTGAGCTGTAAGGAAGGAACACGAGGCCCATCAAGTGATCAAGAAGCTTCTAAGCTTCCAATCCAACCGTTAGGAAGAAGAGAGAAATCAAACAAGTGGGCATGGCATGTCACTATCAACTTGGGAGAAAGAACACTTCTCTCTCTCAATGTCACTCTCATCTCTCACCTTGTCTCTAACGGTCACAAGACCTTGTATTCCCTATATTAATGTGTAATCTCTCAATTGTATCATAATCACAACCTTATCAATAGAAGAGAATCCGATTTACACCCCATCTCTACTTGTTCTTAGTTCATATCTAACAATGTAGAGTGTTAGGAGATTAGCGGTTAGGGGCTGCCCTTATGGCAGCCTAATTCTCTTCTTAAACCCACCTAAAGTCTTCTTATTTACTCTTTATTATGTCTAGATTATGGGGAGTTCATTACAAGTTAATGACCTCTCCTCCCCCTTGAGAATGAGTCCTTTTGTTGTGGGTAAAGAGGGATTTATTCACCAAGTGTTTATCTTCCCTCTCTTATGAGCTTTGTCTCATAAATCCCAACATGGTATCAGAGCAGGCTCTGTTCTTGGTGATTCAAACTCGTTCTCAAGTAGTTTTCTTAGGAATTAGCTTAGTTAAAGTTTTAATCCTAGCTTAGGTGTTAATTCGCTTAGCTTAGGTCTTTAAAGCTTTAATTTTGCTTTTGTTCTTAAAATCGATTCTCTAGCAGCTCAAAGTTGAGTAAGCTTGGTCTTGGATCTTTGTAGAGTTCATAGACCAAGTGTGTGAAAGAAATCGATTTTAAAACCTCATTCTTAGGCTTCATCGATTTGGTGAAAGCTTAGGTTTAAATTGAGGTAGTGATGAACCAAGGAGCAAATTGGTTGTGTTCTTGGTGAGGATTCACGTTTTTGAGGCTTGAATGGAGCCACAAATTTCTTATCCTCTCAGCTAAATCAAATAGATTAAAGCTGTGTGAAAGGGGATTTCTTTTAACCATTGGACAATAGGGTGTTCCAAAGGTTTTGTTTTGTTCTCTTTGCTTGGGACCACAAGAAGCATCTCCTATATGTGTTCTTCGTGGATCTATGGCCTGAAACTCGTGGGGAACATCTTGTTTAAGGTGATTCGACCATGAGTCTTGTTGTTAAACCGTGGGAGTCTCAAAGCCCCATGGTCCGTAGGAGCTCCAGCCACTAAAACGCCTATGTACCGAGTAAACAAACACAATGGTGTGCTACTCACTAAAGTGCAAGGCTGTTCAAGGCTGCCTAAAGCTCCTTTCAACTCAAGAAAACAGAGTTAAGCTCTGTCCATAAGAACTCTTGAGCAAATTCTCTATTCTACCTCACCATTCTCCCTTATCCGCCTATACTCTATTAAATTCTATAATTCTTGGTTACTTATTCTATAAATTCTATTTTATTTTCAGTTAAATTCTCTATTCTCTAATCTCTCACCATCTTGTGTTTAGAATCTGTCTTGATCTCAAACAGGTTCATGGTTTAAAGATGGTGAAGTGGTTGGCGCATGACAAGGCTTGGAAATTAGAACCGATGGCCATCAAGTTGGTGGAAGGCGATGAATCAGTTCCAAAGTTTGTGTGGTTGTGTCAACGGCCAAATGGAGGCACTAGAAGCTTACGGGGGAGCTAGAACCATTCGCAACCAGAAGTGATGTCCTCTTAGGCGAGTCTAACCAAGTCAACCTCAAGACAATACCAAGAGGGAGTCCGGCCGGCGAACTCAAGGAGTGGTTCAAGAGGAATTTGTCTATGGTAGAGGAGCAAGGGGAGAAGAAAACTGGTGTGGAATGATGAATCAATCCCACGTTTGATGAGTGTCGAAGTTTGGAGGTGCACAAGACTTTCAAAGTCGTTGGTGTACCAAAGTTCAAAATCATGTTCTTCAAGGAAGCGTCTCAAAGAACGACTCGGACGAAACCCTTCCACTGAGATTTAGCTTCCGCGTTCTACATCAAAGTTCAAGACCACAGAGTCATCTTGCCAGTGGAAGTGGAATCATACCAATCCGAGCAGCCGTTCGTGAGTTATGTCCGATCCAGTGGACATACATCACTCTGACGCGACTTAGAAGAAGCGGTCTCAAGAGGAGAATTCAAACCGCAACAATGAGCCTCTCTTCTCCTCCATCAAAAACACCAAAGGCTGTGCTCTAAACTCTCTTCTATTTAAATTTCTTTAATTTAAACTCTTAGTTCCATTGCTAGTCCTTACACTTTCATATGATTTTGCTTTGATATTCCTCATAATTTATATTTGTTTAAGTAGAATATGAGAGCCTCAAAGAGATTGTCTTTGATATTACTCATAACATAGACTTATTCAAAATAGATTATGAGAGCCTCAAATAAATTTGAAAAATTGTCACATTTTCTTTAAAAATTTCTTTGATATTCCTCATAGCATATACTTATTCTTCTCTTCTTTATCACTTGTTTAAGGGGTAAAGGAGACTATGAGAGCCTCAAGGAGATTCGAAAGGTGCACAATTGGAGATCATAAGGAGTGTAACGGCAAGAAGGGCTAAGGAAGTGAAGCAGTTCCAAGACATGAGGAGAGTAGAGCCGATTCTTGACAAGCCAAGATCAATGGGACACCTAGGACCGTGAACATTACACTCTTTTTACTCAACAAAGTTTTTCCCAAGTGGTTTTCTTTGTTGAGGTTTTTAATGAGGTAATCGACACGTCTCCACCCTTGATCTTTGGTCCCCATGGTGCCCTGCAGATCAAGCGTGCGGGGGAGTATTAGTCTATATGAAGGAGAAGAGAAGGAGAGGCCGGTAAGGCCGAGCCGTGCAAGAAGGAGCGAGACGGCCGGTAAGGCCGCGAGTGGCCAAGAGCACAAGAAGGTGGCCATGGAGGCCATGAGTGGTGTGTGAGCGGCCAATAAGGCCGTGAGCACAAGAAGGAAGGCTGTGAAGGCCCATGAAGCCACACGACCTAAGGAGGAGCGGCTAGTAAGGCCGTAAGTGCAAGGAGGCAATAAGGCCGTCCGTACAAGAGAGAAATAAGGCCGAGTGTGAGCTGTAAGGAAGGAACACGAGGCCCATTGAGTGAACGAAGCTTCCAAGCTTCCAATCCAACCGTTAGGAAGAAAGAGAGATCAAGCAAGTGGGCATGGCATGTCACTATCAACTTGGGAGAAAGAACACTTCTCTCTCTCAATGTCACTCTCATCTCTCACCTTGTCTCTAACGGTCACAAGACCTTGTATTCCCTATATTAATGTGTAATCTCTCAATTGTAACATAATCACAACCTTATCAATAGAAGAGAATCCGATTTACACCCCATCTCTACTTGTTCTTGTTCATATCTAACAATGTAGAGTGTTAGGAGATTAGCGGTTAGGGGCTGCCCTTATGGCAGCCTAATTCTCTTCTTAAACCCACCTAAAGTCTTCTTATTTACTCTTTATTATGTCTAGATTATGGGGAGTTCATTACAAGTTAATGACCTCTCCTCCCCCTTGAGAATGAGTCCTTTTGTTGTGGGTAAAGAGGGATTTATTCACCAAGTGTTTATCTTCCCTCTCTTATGAGCTTTGTCTCATAAATCCCAACAGAGGGCTAGTGACACTAAAATATTTGGTAAACGAAACAACTCCATCACTCAACTTGTTTGTCACCCACACCTCAATCTCAGTTGATACTTCTTCCTCATCATGCTGTAGTAATAAAGAGAGCCTTTCTCCACTGAAACAAGCTAATCGTCTAGTCTCGTGGAAAGGAGGACAAACACATAGGTTCTTGAACGTTTCCATGGTGAAATCTAAACTTAGAATAAACCCTTGCATTTGATTATATGTAGGATCAGTAACCCAATACATATAACCCTTCACTGACACACCTTTGCAATCAGTATCTACATCCAAATCGAGCTTAGCATCAAGACTTCTCCACGAATCAGACTTGAATTCATATATCTCAAACTCTTCTGGACCAGAAAACCTCAAGATCTTGTAGTTATGGCGACACGTATTGTCGTATCCAATCCCAAAGTAATCAGTCATAGAGTAACAGACCAAGGGTTCGATCCATTTGATTTTCCTCGTTACCGGATTCCATACTGCGAGATCGTAAATCCGGTCATTGCCGAAACACAGCATGAGTCCATCACAGTGAACCATAGAATCAAACGAATGTGGATAGCGAAACGCGTCTGGTACTGGTGAATCTTTATGGATTCCGGTCACCGGATCCATGATTTGAACAGTCTGATCATCATCGATCCTTAAGAAACATTCCGGAGAGCGATCCAAGTGATTGTACATGAATCTCTTGTCGGTGATGAGATCGTACCATTGCTTGCACGTCGACTTGAATCGGTTCAAAGACTCAGCAGGAGTCCTGCTTAGTATTTCTTCTATTATCTCAAATGGCAAAAACCGCAACAAACGCTTCGAAGAAGAAGCCATGAACGCTTGATTGAAACAGAGAGATGTGGTTTCTTGATTGATAAGGTTTCTTGTTTCCTTTTCTAGTTAGGTTTAAGACCTATATCGTGATCAACCGAACCAAAAAATACCAATCGAATTAAAGTAAACCAATAGTGTTGAGCGGTTCAGAGCTTTTTTTTCTAATATTCTGAGGTGTATAAAAATACTTTTGACAAAAGAAGAAAGTATACAATTTTAGAAAATAGAGATTATCAAATCTCAATATTCATATTGTATGCATATTAGAGTATCAAATGTGTACCGGTTTAGTATTGGTTAATATTGGTTTAAATATGGGTGTCAAATATTTGGAATCATATTGAAAAAGTTAGAAAAAATACTTAGGTTCACCCATAGGGCTGAACCTTTGTATTCACCCCCTCCTCTCTCAAACAATGTTCTATTTAATATTTCATTTTAAAAATAAAACAAAATAAATTAACGAAACAAATTTTGTATACTTTTATTTAAGAAAAATTAAATACTGGTTTGGTTTAGATTTGACAATTAAACGAGGTTATATATCGGTTTGTGTTTATAGATGAGAATTAGAGTTTATATTTTATATTTAAAACGAAATTATATGTCGGTTTGGGTTTACAAATGATGTAGTTAGACTTTAGATTTTACAATTAGAACAAAATTATATGTCGGTTTGGGTTTACAAATAAGGTGGTTAAGGCTTAGATTTTACAAAGAACGAAATTATATGTCGGTTTGAGTTTACAAATGAGGTGGTTTAGAGTTTAGTTTTTACAATTATAACGAAATTATATCTTACTTTAGGTTTACAAATGAGGTAGTTAGGGGTTAGATTTTACAATTAGAACGGAATTATATATTAAAGAACATAATTAAATATTGGTTTAGTTTATAAAAGAACGGTTTGAGTTTTTTCATTTTACAATGATGTTATACAAATTTTGTTTCATAATTGTATAAGGGGGTGAATAACTAGGGTGGACCCAAATATTGTCCAAAAAGTTATCACACTTTAGGCTTGATTGGTCTGATTTTGACCCGTAGTTGATACTACTCTAGTCTAGAGCATTAACATTATCCAGCATAAACATTAAGGTGCATAAGTTGTATGTTCTAATTAATATATCACATTTAGTTGATTGGTATACCAGTGGAGTATTAAATATTATATTTATATTTAATATATGATATAATTAAAAATTTATAATTTAAATGTGTTTCATTAAAAAATTAATTATCACTCATTGCTATATAATTTTTTAAAAATACCAAGAATAAGCAAATCAGGAGCAACGTAGTAAGCACTCCCAACACGACCCTGGTATACTTCCGTTTTTGTAGGTTTCAGACACAATGCATCAAGTCAATCATATGAAGAAGTTAGAACCCAAACAATCTGTTCAAGAAAAGACAATGAGTCACCAAATTCGAATCTCTATGAATCAAAACAGAAGTAACCAAATTTTCTCATGACTAAAGTTATCAAACGCAGATTTTGATACTAAAAGAGACTTTTGTAATATAAATGTTATAGATTTAAAACATTTACATAATCCAAATCTACCTCTAGCTTCAGTTTTTAGTACAAATGTGAGCGATGATAAAACATTACTAAAGAACAACCTCTAAATTCAGTTTGTGAGTCCCAATCTCTCTGCATAGGAACAAAAAAGTCACCAAATTTCGCACATGACTAATGCAAAGAGACACAAACTAATATAATCGGATTCAAAACCTATCAAACAACACACTCAAAGACAGAACTCCCAAAGTCAATAGCTTAAAAAGGAAAAGGTATCAACACCGTGAATATTCCTATGGAAATAGGAAATCTTATATATTCTTAGCTAATGAAAAAGGGAAACATAGTAAAACCGTCGTTATTCTTATGGAAAATTAGGAAATCTTACGTATGTAATAAAGGAAAAACTAATTAATTAGGAAAGATCTTGTCACTGTTTTATGGCCGTTGTGGGAGTCTCTCTATTATATTACACAGCCTTCTCTAGCTTTTGTTTCACTTCCCATTATTATTACATTATTCTCTCTTTCTCTCTACCCCGCTCGAAACTTATGGCTCCTCGTGATAAAGTTGGTGGTGATGATGATTTGAAGAGGAAGAAGAACTATTTCAAACAAATATTTCCTGCTTTTAAGAAGAAAGCGACAGAGCTCTCGGTTCTTTGCGGCAACTCTGTTGGTTTCATCTGTTACGGTCCCGACAACGATCTCCATGTCTGGCCTGAGCCTCAAGATAACCCACAAGCCTTACCGGAGATCGTTGGGAAGTTCAATGCGTTGAGCGATCACATGAGGATGAGTCACGCCTCCGATCTCTTCGACTTGCCATATCTCAAGGGTTTGTCGGATGAAGAATTGCTTAGACATCTCGCTAAGCTTAACTCTCACTTAGTTGGGATCAAGCAGAAAAAGATGACTATATTGAAAATAAGAGGAAACTCGAAGAAGCCCAATGATCATCTCAGGGTTTCTGACAACGCCGCCTCCATCATCTCAAACCACAAGGTGGCGGCTTCTTTGGATGATCGATTAGGGTTTGGAGAGCCGGGTTACGTTTTCCTTGGCTCTCACGAAACTGTTGTTTCCAGTTTGGGATCTAGTGCTGCTGCTTCCAAGGTTTTTAGTGTTTCGGATTCTTCTCCTCTCACGTTAGGGTTTTCTTGCGGCGATTATTTTCCGGCCACTGATAACTCTCCTGTAATACCTTCCGAATCAGAGTTACGTTCGTCTTCTCTACCTTTCAACATAGCTCCTTGTGATAAAAATCCAAACAAGTCCGTTGGTGGTGATGATAATTTGAAGAGGGTGAAGAAGAACTTTTTCAAACAAATATTTCCTACTTTTAAGAAAAAAGCAACAGAGCTCTCTGTTCTTTGCGGCAACTCTGTCGGTTTCATCTGTTACGGCCCTGACAACGATCTCCATGTCTGGCCTGAGCCTCAAGATAACCCACGAGCCATACCAGAGATCATTGGAAAGTTCAATGGGTTAAGTGATTACAAGAGGAAGAATCACGCCTCCGATCTCTACGACTTCCCAAATCTCAAGGGTTTGTCGGGTGACGAGTTGAGGAACCATCTCATTAATCTTGAATCACACTTACTTGAGATCAAGCAAAAAAAGTTAAGTATATCAAGAAGAGAAAACTCCAAGCAGCCCAAGCCGAGGGATATTTGTCGGATAGATTTGGGGTTTGCTTCATCACTATTACCTAGCTAGGAGTCACTGATTCTTTTGGAGCTGTGTGCGTTCTGCTCCAACGCTAATCCATGTTTGTAAAGTTGGTAGTTACTTATCTTCTTGTTATATTATTTGATGAATGAATGAAATTCTTCTCGATCACTATATGTCATCTCTAACTCATATCTGCGATTGCTTCTTCAAACTTAATTATCACAAAGGTATATATATCACTAACATTCAGGTTATGCATTATGTACTAATCATTCAATTCTACAACCTTATATTGGAAATAGTATATGGGATTTTCTAAGACTAACAAGAACATCGACCATATTGACATCTTTATTATATGAATGCTTACTCACAGCATCCCTCTACAAGCATGAAGAAAGAAGAGAAAAATGCGAGATAGATTGATAATGCAAAGTGTAAGCAACTTCATTATCTTATATTAGAGTTTTGATGTCCACGAAGGGTTTTTCTTGAGTATGGTCTTCTTCGATGGTTTTGGGTCTTTACTGATGGAGCAACCCTTAATTACTCTTGAGTTTGTAAAAGATGATCTTTTGAGAAGAGAACCTCAGATATTGTCAAAAAATGTAAGTTTTAGGAAATGGGTTTTGAAAATTTTGGATTTTTATTTGTTTAAGAAGGTCATTGTTCATCCAGGCTACCAACATTAGACTAAAACTTTTGGTCTTCAAATATTGAAACTGGTCATTTTTTAATATGATTTTTACTTAGTCCTCGAAGATCATTACAGAGAATCCAAAACTAGAAAATGTCAATAACATCTGCAGTATAGTAACATAGTTGATAAATACATAGTAAAAGGATGATCCTTGATCAAAAATAAATAAACACAACGAAGAAGAAGAAAAAAAGAGTTTTGAGAACACCAAGCAACCTTCTTAGTCTGGAATCGGAATCAGACTTGGAACGTACTCATAGCTACAAATAAACGGGTCACGGTAGTGAGATCCATGTCGTCCTGTCTCGATTTGTTTTCTGATCCCACCTTGATCAATGTGGTAAAGAGTGATGCAAGTACACCACTTATCATCATCATCTTCCACATCTCCCTCGCACCATGCCATGATATTTCTGCGATCTCCAATGGAGTATCCCGGACGAGCCATATCAATATGGAACTGTAACAACGGAAGCTGAGGGCTAGTGATATTAAGATATTTGGTAAACGAAACAACTCCATCACTCAACTTGTTTGTCACCCACACCTCAATCTCGGTTGATAATTCTTCATCATCACCATATTGTGTATCTTGTAGTAATAAAGAGAGCCTATCTCCACTGAAACAGCCTAATCGTCGAGTAATCCGCAAACGAGGACAAACACATATGTTCTTGAACGTTTCCATGGTGAAATCAAAACTTAGAACATATGTGTCAGCAATCCAATACATATTACCCTTCACTGACACACCTTTGCACTGAGGATCTACATCCCAATCGAACTTAGCATCAACAGTTCTCCACGAATCAGACTTGAATTCATATATCTCACACTGTTCTGGATCATCAAAAGTCAGAGGACCAGAAAACCTCAAGATCTTGTAGTTATGGCGACACGTACTGTCGTATCCAATCCCAAAGTAATCAGTTTCAGAGTAACAGACCAACGGTTCGATCCATTTGATTTTACTCGTGACCGGATTCCAAACTGCGAGATTGGGGTCTCTTTCTCCTACGCAAATCGGGTCACTACCGAAACACAGCATGAGTCCATCACAGTGAACCATAGAATCAAACGAATGTGGAGAGCGAAACACGTCTGGGAGTGGTGAATCTTTATGGATTCCGGTCACCGGATCCATGATCTGAACCGTCTGATCATCATCGATCCTTATGAAACGTTGCGGAGAGCGATCCAAGTGATTGTATACGAATCTCTTGTCGATGATGAGATCGTACCATTGCTTGCACGTCGACTTGAATCGGTTCAAAGACTCAGCAGGGGTCCTGATTAGTATTTCTTCTATTAGCTCAGGTGGCAAAAACCACAACAAATGCTTCGCAGAGGCCATGGACGCTTGATTGAAACAGAGAGATGTGGTTTCTTGATTGATAAGTTTTCTTGTTTCCTTTTTTTGATAGGTTTAAGACTTAAAGCGTATATCGTGATCAACCGAACCAAAAAATACCAATCGAAGTTAAAGTAAACCAAAACTGTTGAGCGGTTCAGATTTTTTGTAAATAAATATATATATATATATATAAAATAAATTTGACAAAAGAAGGAAACTATACAATATTAGAAAATAGAGATTATTAAATCTCAATATTCATATTGTATGCATATTAGAGTAATCAAATGTGTACCGGTTTAGTGTTGGTTAATATTGGTTTAGTATTGGCTAATCATTTGTATCGGCTATATAAGAGCCTCTCATCTCATGTAACAATTGATACCAATATTCTCAAATCTATATATAACAGCAATCCGAATAAATGCCACCAAAAGTTGTGTTTTTTCAATCGTACTTTTTAAATAATTTTCCAAAATTTTTTTTAGAAAATTTAAATTCTGTATTTTACAAAAAGTTACGATTGTTTATTGTAACAGTTTTTTCATAAAGTTGCAACTGTTCATTGTAGAGTTGTGTTTAGTCGAATATTCATATATTTTTGAAATCTATATATATTTGTCTGTTTGAACTGTTTTCATTTCTTTTGCCATGACACAATATAATATAAAATTTCAATCTCAGCGGTTTTTAGAGCTTTCTAAAGTATTCACTAGCATTCATTCTTTTAAAAGTAAATAAATTCCTCCTATATAATATCATTCCAAATAAATGTCACCAAAAGTTGTATTAAATCTAATATTCAACGTTATTCTATAATATCTTTTAAAAGTAAATAAATTCCTCCTATATGATATCATTCCAAATAATTTCCACCAAAAATTGTATTAATATCTAATATTCAAAGTTATTCTATAATTTAACTAAAACTTTAGAAATGATTATAACATTAGAGAACTTTAATACAACTTAACATAGTATTTACAGTTGCATTTATTTATCATAACTTTCCATTTAAAAAATATTTTAATATTTAAAAATAATAATAACAATCTGGATAAATCGAACAATATTTGCGACTTTTCGTAGTAATTTTTGTAAAAAAAAAATTATTTGTTTTAAAAAAACTCAAACAGTTGTATATGTTTATTGTAGAGTTGCGTCTTTTCACTATATTTTATTCATATTTTTTCATCACAACTTTTCGTTTTAGTAGGTATGTCTATTGAAATAGTTATGTATTTTGAACTTTTTATATATTTGTCTCTTCATCAATAACTAATAAATCATTCTTTTATATTGAATATAAATAATTCGAATATTAATATCTAATATTCAATTTTATTCTATAATTTAACTAAAATTTTAGAAATGAATATAGCAATATAGAAATTTAATAAAAATTAATATCGAATTTACAGTTGCGTCTATTTATCGTAACTTTTCAGTAAAAACTACTTTAATATTTAAATTTTATTTTATTTTATTTTAAAAAGTTTTGTATTTTTATTTTTTTTTCGTTGATACAGTTTCACTCATTATTAAATATATTTTAATTCTAATTATTTAATGAAAATTATATTTATTCATTACAACCATTAGTTCAATATTCTCAGTTAGGATCATTTTGTCATAATGATTTTTTTAATTATAGTTCTTTACCATAATTCTTTATAAAATATTATATGTATTTATAATACTTTAAACAATATATCTATTCTACATAATATTTTTTGTTATAAACTTTTATTTTGATGGTTGGGTTTTAGTAACAGTTTATGTTAATGTTTATATATTCAAACTATTTTATTATATTTAAATAATTTCATAATATATAATTTTAAAATTTATTTTTTCTACAATACTTTCCCGCGACTTCGGAGAAGGATATGAGTCTTAGTTAAAAATAATATACAAATCATGCATTCATACCATATGGCCCCATCATATAATTTAAAAACCAAATAAAGAAACACAAGAACACGTTGTAACAAACTTTTTGATACTTTGTTGAATTTGTCACCATCTAGATAAATAAATATATAAATCTACATAACTAGAAGCGATCGAGTTGGTTTAAATATTAAATGAAGAAGAAACACAAATTAAAACACGTTGTAACTAACTTACATATACAGTTATATATACGCTTGAGCTATTAAGAGAATGCAGCCACACTCAATAGTGAATTTACTTACGGAAGATAAACACTTCAAGAGCCAAACACATAGATCTTTTCTTTTTCGTTAACATTTAAAAATATATATTTTACACGCCATTGCAATAATCAAAAGAAAAAAATATATATATCAAGAACTGAAATCCTAATCACTAGAACCCAAGACCACCTTTTCTACTTCGAAAACTCGATTATATATTATTAGCTACTGTTTCACCCTAACCAGAAACTTATAAAATTCCCTTATATATAGAGCGCGAAACATCGAAACGTGTTGACTCAAACTCTCAAACAGCTTTTTTTACTGGGCCATACTTTATAAGCCCATAAATAGTAAGCCCAATTTCGTTTTAATGTTGTAACGGTCAGATTAAGTGCTCTGTATGTAGCGATGCAAAATCTTTCATTAGCGATATTCAAAAGTGCGATTCGTTTTCGTCGCTCTCTTTCTCTGGAGCGATTCGGGAAGATCTTCGTCGTCTCTGCAAGGTTTTGGTTTTTGTTTTATTGTGCTTTCGATGAATTTAATTTAGGGTTCTTCTTGATTTTGCATAACCAAACTCCTCTTTTGTGTTTTCTTTCTTCGGTTTTGGGGTTTGGTAGTCTTGTAATTGTTGTTGTTTTTTTTTTTTTTTTTTTTTTTTTACCTTAGATTTCGAATCGAACCCTTAAAAAAAGAAAAAAAAAATTGATTTGGTTTTTCGTTAAACAAAATACAAAATCCCTCGTTGTTTCTTTAGGGTTTCTGATTGTATTGTTTCTGTAAATAAAACAAAAACCCTTTTTTGGATTCGTGATTCCAAAGTCGAAACCTTTTTGTTACAGAGATTCAGATTTTCAATTGATTTTTTGTTTTACAAAAGGTTCGTAAATTAAAAAAAAAAAGCCATCTTTTAAACTTGCGTTTTCGATCTTAAGGTTTTGAATTTCAAAAGAAAGATTGTTTTTTTTTGTGTGTTTCTTCTTCGGTTTTAAAGTTTGATGTTTTCTTGAAACCCCAAAAGAAAAGGGACTACACATTATATGATTGTGTTTGTCCGGTTTCTAACTTGGGGAAATTTTCCGCGTCCGTGAGTAAAAAAAAAGGCTTGTCAATTACTATCTCTACTGTCTTGCTGTGGCTGGGACAGCTTGACAGAAACTTCAATCTCTGCTAAAAGATCAGTCTTTGTTTAAGGCTTGGACTATTATGATGTCCTGAGAAAAATTCAATATCTCTGCTATAAATTATATGGAGTTACAATTCAATATTTCTGCTCATTTGATGGAGAGTAAAAAGTCCTTTGGACAATGATATCGAAGAAAATTCAATACTCTGCTTATACAATGATTCAATGTTCTGCAAATTTGATGGAGAAGAAAAAGATACAGTCTGCAAGTAAGGGCTTGGTTAATATATGGCTTGGCCTCAGATGCATGCTCAGTTGTAACATTCAATATCTCTGCTCTTTATCATTGGACAATGATGTCCTGAGAAATTCAATTATCTGCTGAAACTATTATATCATTCAATTATCTCTGCTGTAGAAAACTTCAGTCTCTGCTAAGTTCAGACTTGTACAGTGATGTCTGAAGAAATTCAATGCTCTGCTTAAAATAGAAAATTCAATGTTCTGCTAACTACTAATGGAGAGAAAGAAAAATGTTCTTATATAGGACTTGTGCTTGCTGGGGCTTGATAACAGAAGCTAGATGGTACTTGGGGCAGAGATATTACGTCTGTAAGTAAAAGCCTTTCAAAACTATATCCCAAGATTGGAGACATCAATCTCTGCTTATATGAGTTCTACTGTCTTGCTGGGGCTGGGACAGCTTGACAGAAACTCCAATCTCTGCTAAGATTAGCCTCTATTAAGGCTTGGACAATGATGTCCTGAGAAATTCAATTCTCTGCTTAAGTTATAGGGAGTGCAGTTCAATATTCTGCTAATTTAATGGAGAGTAAAAGTCCTTTTAAGGTTCCTTTTGTAAGATTGGAAAGCTCAGTTTTGCTGAAGCTGGCAGCATCGTTAACTTTCAATAATCTTCTATAGAAAACTTCAGTTTCTGCTAAGATCAGACTTGTACATTGTTGTCTGGAGAAAATTCAATTATCTGCTTAAACTAGAAATTCATATTCTGCAAACTGATGGAGAGAGTATTATATTCAATATTCTGCTATTTGATAGGAGAATAAAAGTCCTCAAGCTATCTACAAAAAACAGTGTTCGTAATTTCCTGCACAGCCTCTATATAGTGTAAGTTCCCTTTTATGTTAATGTGTATTTCTTATAAATCTTACTTTGTTCAGTCTCTACTTGCCTTACTTAGTTCTAACCATATCTTAACAGGGACATAAAAGTATGTCAGAAGATACAACATGCAGACTGTATCTTTTCCTCTTTTAATCAGGTTCGTGTCTCTTCCCTCCCCTCTTAAAAAAAAGGTATGATCTTCATAATATATCCCCTTGATGGAGTTTGTAGTTTCTTTATTGGTTACATCTCTTGATCACATAGTCTTTTTTTATAATTGTTATGAGTGATTATCAATCTATTTCTGTAGCTTCAAAAGCCAAGGACTGGAATGCGTACATGATCTTTCTCAGGTTTGACTTCTCTTCTTCGGTTTTCAATAGCATTGTGTTATTGGTTGTGTTTGAATTGTTGTAGTGGTACGGTTGTGGGAGACTCTAGCTCTTTGGTAACTACTGGTGCACAATAGGATTAGCTGAACGAACAGGTATGTTTTTGAATCGTATAATTTTTTGTTTCAGTAACTTTTGTCTATAAAACTTTGGTTTCTCTATATATTGCTTCTGCTGCACAACATGATTAGCTATTTGTAGTAGTAGCATGACTTTGTCTAAGTTTTGAGTTCAGACACTATAGCATTAGAGTTTGTTTTGATTGTTGAAGTAGAGACAGTGACTGATCCTGAACCGTGAAAAAAACAAATCAAAGCTTTTAAAATTCATACTTTATTTATGCTGTAGAAGTTGAGATCTTATGATTTGTCAACATCCTATGGTTTCTTCTCTGTCTTTATTATACTGACTTAATGTTAATATCAAGAACAACATTGAACTACTGACTTTGTCAACTAAAACTTTGAATATATACAACAACATTATGAGGTCTCAACATTTAGAAC
Organism: Camelina hispida; assembly: GCA_023657505.1. Lineage (NCBI taxonomy): Eukaryota > Viridiplantae > Streptophyta > Magnoliopsida > Brassicales > Brassicaceae > Camelina > Camelina hispida. The sequence goes on along the minus strand of CP094636.1, from coordinate 5,039,073 downwards.
TATATGAATTAATGTTATCAGGGGCATGATTGGATTTTGGGAGCCTCTCTGGTGCACGTCGATTTCAACACTCCTCTTTCCAAGTAAGTCTATGTATGCATTAATTTGATTCCTAAGTTGTTATGGTTTTGGAAAAGCAAAGATTTGGTTCGTTCTCTTTTGACTTTCATTCTTTCAAGTTTCAATTTTAGTATTGACTTGCATTTGAATTTGTTTTACTTAATGATCGATAGCATGAGTTCGTATAAGGTTTGACAATGAGTTTTTTTTTTTGTTTCTTAGGTGGATTGTTTGCTTAAGGATTAAATAAAACCTCAACTAAGCTGTTCATATCTCTAATGCTAACATACAAACATAAAAACGCATAACACGAACATCCACATTTACGAAACGTAACCATAATTAAACACAAACGAAAACTTTTTGCCCAAGCTGATACAAACACACACGTTTCACGAACCCACAACACTAAGGCCTAACTGATTGTTTGATTGTTGTTTTCAAGTCGCTCATCCAGCGATTTCTAAATCAAAATGTAAGCGTAAACATAACTTTTGTGTACTCAAAACGCTAATAGCCTTAATACTAAACAAACTTTTGTGCACAATTGCTAAAGAAAAAAGAACGTGAACTGATTAAGTCGACAATTAATCAGCTGAAGTTAGTGTTCGTTTAGTAGTACGTAGCATCAGATGATCATTCACTTAATTCTTAACACACCAAAATCGTTGAGAAACTTTTTCAAACCCAATAAACTGGTCTCTGTCAATCAGTGAATGTCATCATTTTCATACGCTAAATTTCATTTAACTATAGGCACAAGACATACCACTTGTTCATATATACACACGCACACATATTTATATATCAAATTTCCAGAAGAAAGCATTATTGATATTAAAACGAGTGCTTTCATCAATCTGATTTGACTGTTAGTACCGATATGATGTTCCGAATGAGAGCTAGCAACAAAATGAAACCTGTGATCATCCTCATGAGATAGATATACCGTGGAGTCTTCCGGTTTCTCTCCATTGCTTCCTCTGTAATAAACCAGCCCTTCTTCTCTGTCTTTACCATATATGATTTCTTGTCTATAGACGCACCAGAGGCTCTTGACGTATCTTGTTTCATCTGTAAAGGAAAATCAAAATAGTCATTATCATGTAAATTCAACATATGTTTTGAGATCATAAGATCCAAGTAGCCACAAAATCAACATAAGAGCAACTCAAGACCTCTTGTTTTACTGGTATGGTACGCCGTGTGAGTTGAGGTTCTCGGGTCTTTATGGAAGGTTCATCAGAATTTTGCAGATCTTTGCTCAACGATATCATCTCATCTAAGCCTGTTTGAGAGTGACTATTGGAGCTACTAACACTGTCACCACCTGGACTTGATGTTCCTTGGTAACTCTGTCATATTAGAAGGAATACATGAGACTACAGATTATTACTCCATGAATACATTGATAATAAAGACAGGTTATGTATTTTACCGTTGCAGATATCGATTCAGCATCACTATCAGTATCACAGCTATACTCAGGAATGATCCCTGACAAAGGTTTCTTCGGCCTGTGATCACTGCGGTTCTCTTGCATATATGTAGTTGGTGTGGATATGAATTCTTCATTGGCAAACAAATACTCGACCTGCTCTCGGTCAATATGTCTCAATTCGCCGAGAAATTCATCATCATTTGGGGCTAAATGTGGAACTTGTGGCAGCAAAGTAGGATTGTTGTTGTCACTGAATAACATGTCTGGATGCAATACATCCCACAATGAGAGATCTTCTCGTTCATTCATTGGGATTTTCAAATCTTCCTCAGACATACCAAAGATATTTTCTTGACCTGGCTGCTCGAACTGAACATGTAAATGAAGGTTTGAGTTATAAAAAAAAAAACAGATAGAGACTAATGGATAAGGAAACATCTCAGGAACTGGAGTCACCTTGGGCGCTGTGTTTATTGCCGCTCTGACAGAATTCGAATCAGAGACCATAGATTGACTTGGCTCGCTCGAATAGTTACCACCAAATGGGATGTCCCCATCTTCACCCTTATACATCACTTGGCAGATAACATAGTTCCTCTAACCAAATCCCAAAGGTACACACACACATAAGCTCGTTGCCAGCAAAACAACAAATCAAAACAAACGTGACTCAACCACAAGCTTTGGTAGAAGCAAAAACACTCGGCCAACATCAAAGTTAGAATTTTTACACCACACCGACACAGAACCACAAGTTGGACTAGAGGTGGTATTACAGGGTAACAACTAGATTCAGTTAAAAAGTTGAGTTAAAACCCCAAAACCATTTCAACAACAACAAAACTAAAAATATTAGAAGAATTTAAACAAAAAGCTACCAAATTCAATTTGCGAAACATTGAAAAACTATGCCACACAGCTGCCATACCACTCAAACCTCAAATTGAGCTTAAAGATAGCATCAAACACAGGGGAAATTACAGCCAACGAGTAGATCAGAGATATATGAGTTAAACCCAACTTTCATTTCAAGAAGATCAAGAATCAGCAGAAATACCATAGAAGTAAAATTCAAGAAACTAGGAGATGTGTTTACCTGATCTTGAGGCAAACAAGTGATGTGATACTCGTGCATAACCCAAGGAGTCCAAACACCATTAGGAACCCTACCTTCATAGTACACAAGCGTCTTCTTAATCCCAATCTCGCCACGGTTCCCTCTCTTATCTTTGATTTTACGATCAACACCCGTAGCTTTCCAATAACCAGAACCAGTAGTCCTCTTCGTCACCTTCTTCTTCGAAGAAGTGTACTCTTTTGGAGAGAAGAAGTACCAAACAAGATCGTCCGATTGTATCTTCGATAACGCTAACAACATCCAACCAAAATCAAGAATTAGAGAAATGATCGATAAAAATGATGATTATGAAGTGAGAAATACTTACAAGGCAAATAAAATGGTTCGTAGTTACAGATGTTGATCTCGCTGATGGCTTCATCAACGAGCCATGTCTTACCAAGAATCTTGTTCTTTAGATAATGGTTTATCAATTCTTCACCCGTCGGAGAAAATCTATACCCAACAAGATCTTTCAACATTATTACACAGAAACAGGGGTTTAAGTTAAGGTTTTTTTTTTTTCTTTTTCTTTTTTCTGTGTGTTCTTTTTGTTTCCTCTCTTCTATCTATCTCTCTGTTTTGTTTTGTTTGAAAGAGATGCAAAATTCATATACAGTATGTAACATTTTAAAAACAATTAAAGTTAATTAATATTGGAAGTTTCTCGGAAATGAGACATGTGACACGTGTGTATACCTCTTCAATTTTTTTTTTGTTAATTTTTTTTTTCTTTTGGTTGTATCAGTAAAAATTGTGTTTTCTTGGAAGTTTAGCTTAATTTTCTCACATTTGAGATGACTAACTGATTAGAAATTTAGATTTCAAAAGCTTTAAATTGTGTGTTATACATTACTAAATTTAAAGATATGAATCCAAATATCCAATGTGCCTGCGGTACACAGTAATACTAGATTAGGACCCGCGGTACACCGCAGGACAAATTATTTATAACTAAAACATTTAAATTATAAATTGTATTTTTTGGTTAAATATGTTATAATTATATAATAATTGTTAATTTTATAATTTAAAGTTTAAACCATATAATACTGCAATATAATTTATTTTTTACATAATATTTATTAATCAATTTAATATTGGAAGTTTAGCTTAATTTTCTCACATTTGAGATGACTAACTGATTAGAAATTTAGATTTCAAAAGCTTTAAATTATGTGTTATACATTACTAAATTTAAAGATATGAATCCAAATATCCAATGTGCTCACTCTATACAGTAATATTAAGGTTAATTAATGTACAAGAATATGTTAATGTTTTTTCTAGGCCTGGACAAAAAAACCGGAACCAAAAATCCGAACCGGATCCGACCCAAAAATATAGACCCGAATTCGAAGCCTGAACCGGTAAAATACTCTATTGGATCCTAATCTCCTAAACCCGAAAATCCAGAACCAAACCCGGAACCGAACCGAGAACCAAATGAGTATCCAACATACCCGAAATGAAATAAAATACATAAAATATTGTTATAATTTGTTTCTTTATAACATAGTTGTTCAAAACTATAGCTGAAAATTCAAAAATATTTATTTTTCCTAGATCAAAATACTCAAATAACCAAACTTATATTGAAATGTGTAGCTATATATTCAAAAATTTAACCAAAACTTATAAAACTTAAAAGTTTTAAGTTTTTTTCTTAATATTAAGCATGAATTTTTTTTGGATAATCGGGTAAAAATCAGATATTTCGGGTAATCGGGTACAAAATACCAGCTATTTTTCGAGTTTTTATAGGTTCTGAAAACTTAGACTCGAATCCGGTGAGACCCGAACCGAACCCAAACCGATATTTCCTATTTACCCTAATGGTTCTAAACTCTTCTACCCGAACCCGAATCCGAATCCGATCAGTTCCTACCCAAGTACCCGAATGTCGAGTGCTAGTTTTTCCTAAACGTTGACAAATGAGAGTAGTACTAAATTTTTGTTGTCGTAAATGGAGACGTGGCAACTTTTTGACGGTTCATTGTCGGAACTTCGAACATAAGTTTCAAGCTTTTTTAATTCTTTTTTGTTTCTCTTCTTCTGAAGGGTATTTTTGGTAATTATAGTTATAGGCTAGACGCCATAATTGACTAGGACATGAATACACTTTTCAGTATACTAGTTGTGTCACACAGTCACACTCATTGATTAATATAGGCTTGCAGACATAGATATCACAAAAACAAAAAAGTTTCATATCACGCAATTGTACTTATTCTGTTTAGTTACAAGTTACAACCCAACTTTGTTTAAAAAGCCAAGGCTCTGTCATATGCAAATGTACTTATACATAGACCAGCCCATGTCAGGTATGTAATCTTTCTCTTAATTCTCAGCACACCAAATCTTTGAGAAAAACGTAATATTTATAGAATCATATTGACAAAGTTATCACACTTTATAATGAACACAATTAACACAAATACCAAAAGAATTAATGAGTCCTTTATAGGGATTTTACAGCTCAAAATAACTCTCTCACTTTGGTTTTCTCCGATATGATTCAATTGATTGAAAGAAGTTCCCCTTATGCCCGCAGGCAGCTGTCACTTCTCATCATTGTGCGGAACTCATCAAAGTTTATTCTTCCATCCTGTAACACAGAGTTACGTTGTTCATCACTTACAAGGTTTCAAAAAACAAAAAACAGGTCTAATGTTTTATGTTTGATGTATTGGATTGGATTGGACAAACTTACATTGTCAGTATCGAATTCGGTTATGATTTCTTTGATACTACCTTCTTCATCTTTTACACCATACTCCTTCATAGCCATCTCCAACTCTTCCTTTGTTAAGTGCCTTTTGTATAAGACAAACCATTTCACATTTTAGTTTAAACTTTTATCTCATTGTTTCTATTGGCATCTGATAAGCAAAAGTAGAAAGAAACTTACCCGTCGTTGTCTTTGTCAAAGTGTTGGAATAATTTGTACAAATGATCATCTCTATCCAGTTTATATCTATGCATCGTCGCAGAGATAAACTCGTCTATGTCGATTGTTCCATTACCATCCACATCAGCCTGAAATGTTTTTCTCTGTTTGTTCAAGATTTTGGATTTGACAAGTGATCAGCAAATTGCAAGTTAAAAGATGTGATGATAACTCACGGCTTCCATGAGGTCCTCCACTTCGGTTTTAGTGAGTTTAGATCCAAGTCTGGTCAGGCCTGTTTTGAGTTCTTGAAGTGTAATTGTGCCACTTTTGTCAGTATCAATGTTGGTGAACAGTGTCTTAAGACCTTTGATTTCCTCTTCTGATAGATTTGCTGCACTAACCTGCAAATCAGACGTATACATCATCACCGATGCTTCATACACAAAGAAAGATCATTTGCAAAGATATGACATGCGTACAGTGACTAGAAAAGATAAATTAGAAAGAAACGGGACACTCTTTACCTTTAGAGCCACCTTCTTAAACTTGTTCATACGTCGAAACTCCTTCAAACGGGATAAAACAACACCATCAATAGGCTTATCTGAAGCTTCTCCATCTTGCAGCCATGGATGTTCTATAAACAACAAACAAGGATTGTAGTAAAGCATTACAGACAGAACACAAACAAGACTTCAAGATTCTTTTAACTCCTAAACAGTGGAACTTTTATTGAGGAAACAAGATCTCCACAAACATATTGAACATAATTCGAGATTCTTGAAACTTCTTTTGGAACTCACCTAAATCCCACCGACCAAACACTAACAATGATGGCCCCATCTAATTTGAGTTCTTTAGAATCACAAACAGACAGAACATCTGTATTGGCTCTAGAACTATCTAGAAAAGAGAAATAAAGGAACTTACCAAGAACATCTGCAGCAGAGAACCGTTCCTTGGGGTTTTTAGTAAGCATCTTTTTGACAAGATGTTTTGCCTTCACAGATATCAAAGGCCATGGTTTGCTCTCATAATCAATTGCGTCTTTCATTACCTCTTTGAGCAGCTCTTCCTCAGTTTCTACACAACATAAAACCTGTAAATTAAAGATCAAACACCAAGAAGAAACAAATCCAGTAGCTTCATATTCTTACCAGCCTCATAGGGAGGTTTGCCACAGAGCAGGATGTACAAAATAATCCCTGCACTCCAAACGTCTGCTTCTTTCCCATATTTTCCCTGTAATACTTCAGGAGCTACGTAGTAAGCACTCCCGACACGCTTCCGGTATACTTCTCCTGTTTTGGTAGGTTTCAAAACAATGCATTGTGTCAAATCATATGAGAATAATAAGAACCAAACTAACTAATATGGCATACCCTGAAAACAATCTGCTCAAGAGTATCCAAATCCGAATCTCTATGCATTAAAACAAAAATAACCAAATTTTCTCATGACTGAAGCAACTTAACGCAGATTCTGATACTAAAGATTATAGATTCAAAACATTTACATACCAAATCCAAATCTAGCAATCTCCTAAGATGATTATAACAAAGATCAACCTCTAAACTCAGTTTTTGAGTCCCAATCTATGTACAAAGGAACAAAAGTCACTAAATTTCGCACATGAATAAATCAAACTAACATAATCGGATCCAAAACCTATCAAACACACAATCAAAGAAAGGAATCTTGGACCTCACCTTCTTCGATAAAGACAGAACACCCAAAGTCAATAGCTTTGAGCACAGCATTCTTATCGTTACTGGAGAGCAAGAAATTCTCAGGCTTTAGATCACGATGCATCACACCCATAAAATGGCAAACCTTTACAACATTCACAATAGGCCTAATCATCTCAACAGCATCTTTCTCAGAGTGACACTTGCCAGCATCGGACAAAGCTTCGATTTTTTTAAACAACTCACCACCGCCACAAAACTCCATAACGATATGTACAGACTCTTTATCCTCGTAACCGCATTTGAACTCGACGATGTTTGGTTGACCAGACAAATGCTTCATGATACGAATCTCTCTCTTCACGGCTTTTTCATCTTCTTCCTTCTTTATGTTCGTCTTGAGTATGGTTTTGCAGGCGTAAGTCGTACCTGTTGATTTCTCTATGCATCTTCTGGTTATACCGAATAGGCCTTTACCCAATTGCTCCTCGAGGATGTAAAGCTTTCTGATGTCCACGAAGGGTTTCTCGAGTATGGTCTTCTTCGATGGTTTTGGGTCTTTACTGATGGAGCAACCCATTTAATCTGAGTTTATAGATTATGATCTTTTGAGAAGAGAACCTCAAATTTTGTCAAAAATGTAAATGGGTTTTGAAAAGTTCGGATTTTTATTTTGTTTATGAAGGTCATTGTTCTTCCAGGCTAGTGCCAACTGCCAAGTTGCCAACATTTAGACTAAAAATTTTGGTCTTTAAATATTCAAACTGGTCATTTCTTTATATGATTTTTACTTAGTCCACGAAGACTTTTAAAACAATTAAACTAAATTATTGGTCTTTAGATATTTTGAAGTGTTGATTAACTCAATTTGTTCTATACAAGTGGTAGACTTTAACTCAACATTGATAGTGGTCTTTAGGCTTAGGTGAGGGTCTGAAACTTTCAATTTCATACATTTGAAACCAACGAGTTAACCAATCTTACATAATTTAGTGGAAATATAAATTCCACAAAAATTACTTTTCCTAAAGAAGTTTTCGTCATTAAGGATTTACGAGCTTACAAGGAAATTATAAAGGGATCAAGAAGCAAGAAAAAAAAAAAAAAAAGGTTTTGGGTGTTTTTACTTTAGATTCTTGCAAAACTTGTAAAATGTATCTCTTTGGATGTATAACATATGACAAGTATTTCCATCCATTACAAATTTTCATATTGGGTTTTTTTTTTTTTTTCATACCAAAACCTAAAACCCTACAAGCTCACACCATTGCTAAGGGATTTCTAGATAGCGGCTGCAGTCTCCATCGCATAACCTCTCGGCCAAGGGAGTACACACATGCTACTGTAGACCAAAAAATAAAACTTCTCAAGATCATTAAAGAATCCAAAACCAGTAGCGTACGCCAATAGCATATGTATAGCTGATTTCAACACAGATGGTACGTAGAAGGATCAACAAACACAAAGAAAACCAAAAGACAAAAACAGAGTTTTATGAACAAGAAACAAACCTCTTATTCTGGAACTGGAATCAGACTTGGAACATACGCGTAGCTACAAATATACGACTGTAACGCTTCATGTCGCCCTGTTTCAATTTGTTTTCTGATCCCACCTTCATCAATTTGGTAAAGAATGATGCAAGTACACCACTTTTCATCTTTTTTTTTCACTAGCCTCACACCATATATCATGATACTGTTGTGCTTGCCAATGTAGTGTCCCGGAAGAGACTTCTTAAAATAATACTGTAACGCCGGAAGATGAGGGCGAGTGACATTAAAATATCTGCTAAACGAAACAACCCTGTCACTCAACTTGTTTGTCACAAACACCTCAATATCCATTGACGATCCTTCACCATGTTGTAGTAACAAAGAGAGTCTATCGCCTTTGAAACAGCCTAAGCTTCGAGTTTTATAATTAGGACAAACGTATCTGTCCTGTCGATATTTACAACAGGGACAAACGCATATGTCCTTAAACGTTTCCATGGAAAAATCAAACTTTAGGATAATAAACTCTTCCTTCTCTTTACGTTTAGCAATCCAATACATATTACCCTTCACTGACACACCTCTGCACTGAGTATCTACAGCCCAATCAAACTTAGCACCAAGAGTTCTCCATGAATCAGACTTGAATTCATATATCTCACACTCTGGATCACCAACAGACAGAGGACCAGAAAACCTCAAGATCTTGTAGTTATGGCGACATGTATTGTCGTATCCAATCCCAAAGTAATCAGCTCCAGAGTAACAGACCAACGGTTCGATCCATTTGATTTTCCTCGTTACCGGATTCCATACTGCGAGAGTGGCGCCTCTTATGTGTCGGAAACTCGAGTCATGACACATACAAAGCATGAGTCCATCACAGTGAACCATAGAAACACTCAGATGTGGTTTATGAAACATGTCTGGGATTGGTGAATCTTTATGGATTCCGGTCACCGGATCCATGATTTGAACCGTCTGACCATCATCAATCCTTAAGAAACGTTCCGGAGAGCGATCCAAGTGATTGTACATGAATCTCTTGTCGGTGATGAGATCGTACCATTCCTTGCACGTCGATTTGAATCGGCTCAAAGACTCAACAGGAGTCCTGTTTAGTATTTCCTCTACTAACTCAAGTGGCAACGACCGCTTCGAGGTTTCTTCCATTGACGCTCCCTGTATAAATCGAAACTTGAATTCTAAGGTTTCTTCTTCTTATTAGGACTGTGAAAGTTTAAGACTTTAGGGTTTAGGCATCGAATTTTGATCAACCAAAGTACCGAACCAAAACTATTACGGTTTAACCGAACCAAAATACCAAACGAATTGAAGTAAACCAAAAACGTTGATCATGAATTTAAACATTATCTCGTTCCCAATTATTGAATGAACTAGGATAGTACCCGCGCTACGCCGCGGGGAGTATTTTTATGTACTTTTATTTTATTTTATTTTTTTGTATGATTTTAATTATTGTGTGTATTTTTTTTCTTTTTATTATGTGTTGTTTTGTATGTTTGTGTTAGATTAGAAATTCATTATATCTTTAGCATCTAATTTGTGAATTGTTTTGTGAATGATTCATTGTGCGTTTTATATTTGCTGTATTTGTTTTTTTTATTGATGTTTTTTTAAAATATGTCAATTAACGTATACTATGTACTTGGTTTGGAAGTGCTTTTGTTTTGTTTTTCTTTTCAGACAATGATTGTTGTTTGTGGAACAAAATTAATTATCGTTACAAGTATTTTTTTTACAGTAGTTGTTTTGATAAGTTGAGATTGTCTTGTTTAATAATGGAAAAATAGGTGGGTGAGATGGTCGGAGTTACTTTTCTTCTGTTTCTTCGTTATCTTCACCTGCATATATATATATATATTTTTGTTTTTTGGTTAGTATTCGTGATAATTAAAAGTTAAGTATTATTGTTTTTGTTTTTGTTTGGTATTACCTGTGTGTGTGAGATGGTGGGAGTTACTTTTCTTTTGTTTCTTTGTTATCTTCACCTGCATATATATATATTTGTTAGTATTCGTGGTAATGAAAATAAAGTATTATAGTTTTTGTTTACATAAAAAGGTAAGAAAACCAAAAAAAATGATTTACTGTTCTTCAGTGTCTTTTCTCAAGAATTTACTTCAATCCCTTCACTATATTACCAAACCAAATCAAGTTCATGACACTCATTGCAATCGGTACAACGAAAACCAGTAGATAACCGAATGTATGCATCCGTACCACCTGCCCACACACACACAAAACAAGTATAGATCATTAACTCGTAATCTGACTTACATATTCTGATCCTCCTAAAGAAGGGTATAACCAAAAGATCATTGCGAGATCCGCAAGAAAGTAACCAACTGATACCTATGCGCAAACACATCACAACAAAAGTATCAGATAGGTTGATCGAGCAATGTTCATGAGTAGATATGAAAAAAAGATCTAAACTTACTCCTAAACCAATGTCCATAAGCTAAAATGTTTTTAAAAACAGAATTAAAAAAAAGAAGTGAAGTGACGCAAAAATTACCAATTTGCAGAGAAAGATTCCAGCAATAACAGAAGTGTATGGAAGATATGGATCTGCTAATAAATTGAAAAGAAAACATTCACATTACCAAATCAAATAAAAAAGCTTACACGAACAGAATCATAATGATCTCAACCAAAAGTTGAAAAAAAAGCCAAGAAATAATTTCACCTGTTTTGAGAACTAATTCAATAGACAAAGACAAAGACTTTATCAATGGCGAATTCAGAAAAAAAAAAAGATGAATTCTTTTCTTCTGGGTCGGTGTTTTTTCTTTCCTTCTCCGAAATCGTGCAAAGGACTCAAAAAGATGATGGGAAACATACCTCTTTCAATCGGCGACATATAATCCAAATCCACCACAATCGAAGGTTGGTATGACGGCGACGAAGAGAGAAGCAATTGATTAAACACAGTGTTACAAAGCGTTTTTGATTTACTTTGTCCACATAAGGAACGAAAAAGCTGACATGTATTAATTGTTATAATTTGATAGGTGGTTGATTTTTACTGAGGTGTCAACACCTGCTTCAATACAGAAGCTGATGTGTCAGAAGAGGAAAGCAACACATTGTGTTTTTATTGTATTGATTCTAAACATTAGCAGCAAAATTTAAATATTTTCTTTCAACAAAAAAGAAAATTTAAATAGTTTCTCGTTCTCAATTTTATATACAACAAGTTTTGATTTATAAAATAAAAATAATAAAAAACATGTCTTATTAAATCATGAATACATGCCGAGTGAGATCATTTAAGCAACCGGAAAAGAAAAAGAAAAAAAAGAAGAAAGAGCGGGACACGTGGGAGCATATTAGTGGTTGAATATAATTGTTCCTGGAAAAGAAGTCTATGATTGGATTGGGGAAACCAAGAGTCGCTTTTTGTAGTTTCCGATCAGACAATAAGACAAACAGTTGGTGTGCGGTTCGTAATTGGAGGAGATGAAGTACGTGTTGGTGACTGGAGGAGTGGTGAGTGGGCTTGGCAAAGGCGTTACAGCCAGTAGTATCGGCGTCGTGCTTAAAGCTTGTGGCCTTCGAGTTACCTCCATTAAAATTGGTTTTAAGATCTCTTCTCTCTCTCTGCACTCCTCTGTTTGTTAGTTTCACTTTCACAGAATAAAGTTTGAGCCTTTTTGTTTTTGGTTTTTGAATTGATCTTATACAGATAACAGATCCATATTTGAACACTGATGCTGGTACTATGTCCCCTTTTGAACATGGAGAGGTCTTTGTACTCGATGATGGTGGAGAGGTTTTCTTGTTTTCTTTACACTCTACACTACTACTGTTTCGTAAAGCCATCTCTCTCTCAGTCTCACTCACTGATGATACATGTATAGTTGCTTTAAGAATGTTATATATATCGCTGTTTGACTCTGTGTTCCATGTCTAAAGGTTGACCTTGATTTGGGGAACTACGAAAGATTTCTAGATGTGACACTAACCAAGGACAACAACATAACCACTGGAAAGATATATCAGGTACTCATATATATACAATTTGTTGTGTTAGATATGTATGCTGTTATCTTTAACGTGCTTAACGTGAACGTTTTCTCCTTTTTTCTTTCTCAACCAGTCTGTTCTTGACAAGGAACGCAAAGGCGACTACCTTGGGAAGACTGTTCAGGTAAAACTTTGTGTGGTTGAATTAGTCGGATTGTGTTGTACGTTGCTCATGTGATGTGATTCCAATTTAAATCCGGGTTTTGTTTTTAAGGTTGTTCCACACATTACTGATGCAATCAAGGGTTGGATTGAGTCAGTCTCACTGATACCTGTGGATGGAAAGGAAGGCCAAGCTGATGTTTGTGTTATTGAGCTGGGAGGAACTGTTGGTACGTTACCATACCATTCATATCTTGGTTCTCTCGTTTACTTAAAAGATCCTTAATCTACTTTTCTTTTGCTGCTGCTTATACGATAGGTGACATCGAATCAATGCCTTTTATCGAGGCCTTGAGACAATTGTCATTCTCAGTTGGTAAGCCTCTGAATCTTTCTCCTCTGGAGCAACTAAGTATGCTTTCTTTCAGTGGTTCTCTACTTTTTATTCTTGATGATGTTTGTTTGTTCATATTTCCCCCTTGCTAGGACAAGAAAACTTTTGCCTGATTCACGTGAGCTTGATTCCCGTTCTGGGGGTTGTTGGAGAACAGGTACATTTCTAACCTGTTCAAGCATTGGAATACTTTACATCCCATTTAAATGATGGTTAACTTTAAAATCTGTTTTAACCTTCATGCAGAAAACAAAGCCAACCCAACACAGTGTCCGAGAACTAAGAGCTTTGGGATTGACTCCTCACTTTTTGGCATGTCGCTCTGCTGAGGTTATCACTTCGAAACTTACTCAGATCAGTTATAATTTGCATACACCTTGGAAAATTTTGACGTCTCACAGTTGCTGTTTTTTTCTTCCTACAGCCACTGCTGGAAACTACAAAGGCAAAATTGTCTCAGTTTTGTCATGTGGCGGTATAAGTTTTGTATGAAGTCTACGTTATGTATTTATTGAACTGATGTATATCTTATGCGGTTGGGATCTCATATCACTTTGATGACTTCTTACAGGCAGCTAATATTCTCAATATCCATGATGTTCCAAACATTTGGCATGTTCCTCTCCTACTCCGTGTAAGTTGGATGCTTTTTAGGCTCTTCCAAGAAAAGGAAATAGAAATATGTGTTTTGTTATTGAAGTTGTTTTCCATGTATTTGCAGAATCAAAACGCTCATCACTCGATTCTCAAACAACTGAATCTAACTAGGTTAGTCTCATTTCTTACGGTGTTCATTACATCCGAATTCATAATTGAACACTTTCAGCGTAACATGAGATTCCATATAACTCATCTTTTTCAGCGTTGCAACAGAACCTGATCTGGATAGCTGGACTAAGATGGCTGAGACTTTTGATAACTTGACAAATCATGTCTGTATTTTACAACTGGCTAGTACAACTTTGTTTTAGAGCCTTGACTTTTCTTATTCAAAGAGAGTCCTTTTCTTATGCACAGGTCAAAATTGCTATGGTTGGAAAGTACATTGGTCTTACGGATTCTTATCTGTCGGTTGTTAAGGTAAAATTGGAAAGTAAATCTTAGACTTTGGTCTTCTACCGCATTTGCTTTGCTCTTCATTGTTTCCTTCTTCATTGCAGGCCCTTCTTCATGCCTGCATTGCATGTTCATTGAAGCCACATATCGAATGGATTGCAGCTTCAGATCTTGATGACGAAAGTGAGAAATCGGTATATATCATTAATCAATGACTTTCATCTTCTTGAATCTTTCTGATCCAGGGTATTTAGCCCCACTATCACTGTTTTCCGTTTAAACATCACTTTCTCCTTCGCAGACTCCGGAGGCACATGCTGCTGCTTGGAAGATCTTGAAGGTGAGCATTTCAGTCTTAGAATTCTTTGATTTGATTTAGTCCATTACCTCTCCACTTGTGTATTTAAAAGGAAACATTTGTTTGCCGACAGACAATATAGTCTATGATTTTGTTGTTTGCAGAGCGCAGAATGCATCCTGGTTCCAGGTGGTTTTGGAGATCGTGGCGTGAACGGAATGGTTTTAGCAGCCAAATACGCTAGAGACAATAAAATTCCTTATCTTGGTATCTGCTTGGGGATGCAAATTGCAGTAATTGAGTTTGCCAGATCTGTAAGAAATATATCTTGTAAACTCTGAAATAGCAGCTTCAACTTGCTGTCTTCCTAAGACTATCTTTTATCTTTCTTCTTCTTATTCTCTGACATTGGTTTCAGGTTTTGGGCTTGGAAAGAGCAAATAGCACCGAGTTCGATACTCAGACACCTGACCCTGTTGTTATATTTATGCCAGAAGTATGTATTCCAAACATGTATTCAGAAACCTATCAATGGAGTCCGTTCATTCGCTCACTGTTGTTGATATTACCCCTTACAGGGCTCAAGAACACATATGGGAAGCACAATGAGACTTGGATCCCGAAGAACACATTTACAGAACCGAGACTCTCTCACTTCAAAACTGTAAGTTTGCTCTTATCTTTGCCGTTTCCTTGTAATTTTCAGTTCACGGTTTTAAAGACATCAAGTTGTTTTTTCCTCCGGGGATTTACCAGATACGGTGACGTTTGTTACCTAGACGAAAGGCATAGGCATCGTTACGAGGTTGGTATTTCATTAGCGGTGGTAAGCTTGTCTAAAGTATAACAACGATGTGAAGAAGGTGTTTTTACATAATGATGATGGTAGGTGAATCCAGAAGTAGCTCAAGTACTTGAAGAAGCTGGTTTAAGACTTGTGGGTAAAGATGATACAGGGAAACGAGTTGAGGTATAGAAAAAGAAGAAAACACCATCTTAGTGTTTGGTCTCTTGTTTTGGTTTTTGTTTTTCTATGCAAAATCATTTTGTTGGTTTCAACAGGTGATTGAGTTTCAAGATCATCCATTTTATGTTGGAGTTCAGTTTCATCCAGAGTTTAAGTCAAGACCCACTAGACCTTCTCCTCTGTTTTTAGGCAAGTCTTGATTTCTTCTGACAAACATTTGTCTCATATTTCAGATTGTAATATGGATAAAATCTTTTACAGGGTTTATATTGGCTGCGAGGAAGCTTCTTCAGGCACATTTGAACAATTGAGTTGAAAGCTCTTCATTCCTCGTTTATACATTTTGTACATAGATATTTAAGAATAAAGCCGGTGGAGAATACATTTTGTCTTAAAAACTGAAAGGCAGGCAAAGACATCTTCACTGACAACATTGACATGTAAAGCTGCGTAATAATTTAAGACTTTTTACTTCTGGTTTTAGTTTTCCAATTTAGGTGTCAGTTTTTGTTAGCACACTGATCTTGATAAAAACCAGTCACATTAGTTTTAGTCACTAAGAAAACGATATGATTGAAAACTAAAATAAATAACATCCTCAACTGAATAATATAATTCTACGTAGAGAATATTCAACTTTTAATAGATTTTAATAATATAATTTTAAACAATTTTTAAGTAATGAAAGAAAAAAATGCAGGGAGGAACAAAAAAGTAAATGGTAACCAAACAAGAACAATATCTTTTAAAATATATTAAATATTAAATAAATCAAATTTCAATGAAAATACTAATACTATTTTTAATATGTATATAATAGATTTTATATTTGATTTTTAAATTAAATTTATATATGTCATATTTAAGAGTAATTTTAAGAGTAATCTTAACCTACAATAAAATTTTAAGAGTAATTAAAATTATTTTTTGTTTTATTTACTATATAAACATTATTTTACTTATCGTACAATTTTCAAATAAAACATGAAAATTAATTTAACATGGAATTCATATTAAAAATACTTTTTGTCAATACATTGTGAAAATATGAAAATTATTATATTAGAAATTATAAATATTATTAAGAAACATAAATTTTTATTGATTTTAAAATAAAAATGAATTTTAATATTTGTTCCTCATCAATTTTGGAGAGGAACATTTTTGTTCTATTGTTCCTCATTTTGTGAGGAATGAAGAGGAATTAAATGGAAAATTATTACTTTTAATTGGTAAATTTTTTTAGGAATGAAAAGGAATATCACATTCCTCCTCTTTTTTTTTCCTAAATCATGTGTTTATTTTTCCATCTCAATTAGAATTTTTTTTAACTATCAATCGATTGTATCATTTTTTACACGTAAGCACAAAAAAAACAATTATTGTTAGCTAGACACTTTAACTCCCTTAAAACTCCCACAAGCAATAACTTCTAACAACTAAAAAAGTCTCTCGTCCTTCTCTTAAGTAGTAGCAAATGTTCTCTCAAGTAATAGCAAATGGTTGCTTAATATTGTAAGTTGAAAATATAAAGTTGAATAAAATTGGATTGAATATTATTTAACTCATTTATCTTAAAAAAAAAACGTGGATGACCAAGTTGAATACTTTTTCTGTATAACTAGTTTATTTTTCAACTTTTTTTCTTTTTGGCAAACTTTTTTCAACTTTCTAAGTTGAATGGATTGAATTGAATAGTTTTTTTCACCCTCTTCAGTTCAAATGTTGAAAATTGGTTGAATAATTTTTTCAATCTCTTCAACTTTTTCAACTATGCAATCTCTTCAATTACCATTTTTTCTCCCAAGCTTGCTCTCTATTTAATTTAATACATCATTTTTCTTCTTCTCTAACATGTTGAACTTATACACCACAAGCAATAAGTTCAACATGTTTAACTACTTAACATGTTGAGTTTTAGCCTCTCTGATTTGAACTACATATAAACATGTTGAACTTATACACCAAGCTTACAGACCAGTAGGATGAGACGAGATGTTAAGTCTAGTTTGTTTTTAACGTATTTAAATTTTAATACTTAAGTTTTGAAAAAAAAAATTCTATTAAATTTAAAGATTTAAAAAATAAATTCATTAAAATTAGTTGAAAAAAGTCAAGATTACAACTAATCATTTTTGTAACATGTTTTTAATATGCTTTTATGTAATGTTTATTTAAACTTTTATAAAATGCAATAATTTTGTGTATGATATAAATGTTTAAAATATTTATACAAAATAATTCTATTCTAAAATTATAATTTTCAAAATATATTTTCAAAAATATTTTAAGGTCCAAAATTAAGTTCTACCATTAGAAACATACAATTTATTTGATGGGACTTGCCTCGTACGTTTCGCTGTGTAATTTGGCTCTTTTAATTAGAGAGAGATTACTGAAGATGAGAAGGGAAAGAGAGGTTTTGTTAACGCACTTGACAGTTTATGATATAACACAAATACGAAAAGAATGACTCCTTTTGATTAAGTGGATTTTACAAGAAAGTAAGTTATTCAAGAACTAATAAGAGCATACAAATATGATTCAATTGACGGGAAGAAGTTCCCCTTGTGGCAGCAGGCTGCTGTCACTTCTCATCATTGTGCGGAACTCATCAAAGTTTATTTTTCCATCCTGTAACACAGAGTTACGTTATTCATCTAATGTTTCAAAAAAAAAAAAAAAAAACAGGTCTAATGTTTTATGTTTGATGTATTGGATTGGATTGGACAAACTTACATTATCGGTATCGACTTCGGTTATGATTTCTTTGATACTTCCTTCATCTTTTACACCATACTCCTTCATCGCCATCTCCAACTCTTCCTTCGTTATGTGCCTTATGTATAGACAACCATTTTACGTTTTAGTTTAAACTTTACCTCATTGTTCCTCGCAAGAACAATAGGATTTGTTTCTATTGGCACCCGATAAGCAAAAGAGTGAAAAGAAACTTACCCGTCGTTGTCTTTGTCAAAGTGTTGGAATAATTTGTACAAATGATCATCTCTATCCAGTTTATATCTGTGCATCGTCGCAGAGATAAACTCTTCTATGTCAATTGTTCCATTACCATCCACATCAGCCTGAAAAGTTTATCTTTTTTATTCAAGATTTTGGATAAAAGAGGCATGATGATATGATATAGAGTTAAAAGACATGATGATAACTCACGGCTTTCATGAGTTCCTCCACTTCGGATTTAGTAAGTTTAGATCCAAGTCTGGTAAGGCCTGTTTTGAGTTCTTGAAGAGTAATTGTACCACTTTTATCGGTATCTATGTTGGTAAACAGTGTCTTAAGTCCTTTGATTTCCTCTTCTGATAGATTTGCTGCACTAACCTGCAAATCAGATTGCACGCATCATAAACCGATGCTTCATACACAATTACAGGAAGAAAGATCATCTGCAAGGGACACTCTTTACCTTTAGAGCTACCTTCTTAAACTTGTTCATATGTCGGAACTCCTTCAAACGGGATAAAACAACACCATCAATAGGCTTATCTGAAGCTTCTCCGTCTTTTATCCATGGATGTTCTATAATCAACAAACAAGGATAGTGAAGCATTACAGACAGAACACAAACAAGAACTTCAAGATTCACATAGTGTCCGTTTAACGCCTAAACAATGAAATGTCTTTTGGGGAAACATAGTGATCACAATTCTGGAGTCCTGAAGCTTCTAATGGAACTAACTTAAATCCCACCCAATAAACACAAACAATCATGGATCATCTGCGTTTTTGGAACATTTGTGTTGGCTCTAGAACTATCTAGAAAAGAGAACTGAAGGAACTTACCAAGAACATCTGCAGCAGAGAGTCGTTCCTTGGGGTTTTTAGTTAGCATTTTTTTGACAAGATGTTTTGCCTTCACAGATATTGAAGGCCATGGTTTGCTCTTATAATCAATCTGGTCTCTCAATACCTCCTTGAGCAGCTCTTCCTCAGTGTCTACAATTTATACACAACATAAGCCTATAAATTACTTACAGATCAAACACCAAGAAGAAACAAATCCAGTAGCTTTTAAGTTCTTACCGGCCACATAGGGAGGTTTGCCACAGAGCAGGATGTACAAAATAATCCCTGCACTCCAAATGTCAGCTTCTTTCCCATATTTTCCCTTTAATACTTCAGGAGCAACGTAGTAAGCACTCCCAACACGATCCTGGTATACTTCTCCTGTTTTTGTTGGTTTTAGAAACAAATGCATCAAATCAACCATATGAAAAAAATAAGAACCAAACTAACTAATATGGACTACCCTGAAAACAATCTGTTCAATAAAAGACAATGAGTCATCAAATTCGAATCTCTATGCATTAAAACAGAAGTAACAAAAACATTTCATGACAGAAGCAACCAAACACAGATTCTGATACTAAAGAGACTAGTGCAAGACAAATATTATAGATACAAAACATTAACATAATCCAAAACTATCAAATTCCTAAGATGAATATATTAAATACAACCTCTAGCCTCAGTTTTGAGTCCCAATCTCTATGCATAGGAACAAAAGTCACTAAATTTTGCACATGACTAAAGGCCTAAAAGCAAACAGACACAAACTAACATACTCGGTAAAGACAGAACACACTCAAAGAAAGGAATCTCTGAGCTCAAAGATCAACCTCTAACCTCAGTTTTTAAATAAAACATAGACCCAATTCTATAATACTAAAGAATAACCTCTAAACTCAGTTTGTGAGTCCCAATTTCTATACAAAGGAACAAAAGTCACCAACTTTTGCACATGACTCGGATCCAAAACCTATCAAACTAACACACTCAAAGAAAGGAATATATCTCGGAGCTCACCTTCTTCGATAAAGACAGAACAGCCAAAGTCAATAGCTTTGAGCACAGCATCCTCACCATTACTCGAGAGCAAGAAATTCTCAGGCTTTAAATCACGATGCATCACACCCATGAAATGGCAATTCTTCACAACATTCACAATAGGCCTAATAATCTCAACTGCATCTTTCTCAGAGTAAAACTTGCCAGCATCGGACAAAGCTTCAATCTTTTTAAACAACTCACCACCACCACAAAACTCCATAACGATATGTACAGCATTTTTATCCTCGTAAGCACATTTGAACTCGACGATGTTTGGTTGACCAGACAAATGGTTCATGATACGAATCTCTCTCTTCACGGCTTCTTCATCTTCTTCCTTCTTTAGGTTCTTCTTGAGTATGGTTTTGCAGGCGTAAGTCGTGTTAGTGGATCTCTCAACGCATTTTCGAGTTATACCGAATTGGCCTTCACCCAATTTCTCCCCGAGGATGTAAAGCTTTTTGATGTCTATGAATGGTTTCTCCAGTATCGTCTTCTTCGATGGTTTTTTTGGGTCTTTACTGATGAAGCAACCCATTTGATCTGATTGTGAGTTTTTTCAGAAACCCTTCTGGATTGATTGAAGAAGATGAGATTTTTTGAGGAACTCAAACTTGAGATGGATTTTTAATGGAGAGAAGAATCTGAAGTCTGAACACTGTAGTACGTTTGGTATTTTTAAGTCAATGGACAATGGTCTTTAAATATTCAAATTTATTGTTTTTTTTTGTTACATTGAAAAAGTTGGGATACAACACAAGCTAAAACACTCTGACTCAGCCAGAAGGTTCGTAACGATGGTGTCAATATCTTACCTTAAGGGTGTTCGGACCCAACTTACATTGGTTGAGTCTGTGTCTAGGTGAAATGTGCTAAAGTTCTTTTAGATGCTGGAGTAAATCTCAACGCGGTTAACAAAAAAAAAGAACACACCGTTACACTATGCTGCTAACTGTGGGAGGAAAAATTGTGTAAGCATTCTCCTAAAGAAGGGTGCTGCAGAGTAAGTTTGCAACTAAACAAAAAAAACTCTGTTTTAAACTGGTTCTATACTGACTCGGTGTTTCATGTGGCTACTTTTCTTTTGTAGCACTCTGCAACACATGGATGGCAAAACTCCAATTGATTTGGCTAAGCTTAACTATCATCTCGACGTTGTGAACCTCCTTGAGAAGGACGCTTGACTTTGCCTTTGAGAATTTTAGTGCATAGTGTTCATCTTTGTGACTCTTGAAATCGATTTAAGAAAACAAAATAGAGATAGAGAATGTGGTCTTAATGATTTGATAATTGATATCATATACATTGTTGTTGGCTAAAAGTATATTAAAAAAAAAAAAAAAAAAAAAAACACTTCCTCTCACATATTGTAGTTGTTAATACTTGTTATATGCGTTTCTCATTGGAACTCTTACGCCTTGGTTTCCTTTGTGCACGAGAAATGACGCCAAATACAAGCCTAGAAGCAGAAGAGTCCCATAAAAATCCAATCTCGTCATTTTTCCTCAAGCTTCTTCTTTGGATAAAATCTCTCAACCAGCCACCCGTTAGAGCATAGTTTCTACCGTTTCCCAGACACAGGCGCAGCTTATGCATTGTTCTCAAGTCATAGTCATATACGTCAACGACGATTCCGGAATCTCTTACTATCCTTTGGAATTCTGCTACAGGCATATGTCTTCGAATGTGCTCATCAACGGAGCTTTCTTGCAGAAGAAGCGTGTTGTGGCTAGGCGGGTAAATATCGGCCTTAACCAGTTTCTTCGTGATGGTCCATTGAGGTGCGTCGTTGACAGTAGGTGCAGGGATCATTTGAGGTGCGTCGTTGACAGTAGGTGTAGGGATCATATGTCTTTGTGAACCAATGTTCCCTGCAGAATCAATAGAACCTGCAACTGCAACACAAAAAAGGTACTCAGAGAAAAATATGGGGGTTTCTGCGCAATGTCTTATACGTAGTTTGTGATGAAAGAACGTTAACCTTCGAACAAGCCACAAGAAGGACTCAACATGTTCGTATTGTTGATAAGGATGTTATCACCGTCGTAGTCATTTGGGTTATCCCTGTACGATTCATATCGCTTCAAGACTTCTTCATCTGTGACATTAATCGGAGGAACAAGGGTTTCCTCTGGTTCTTGGCTCATACACGTCTGACTCTTTTTCTCTATTTCCTTGGATCGCAAGGAAATAGAATCTTCGAACAAGCCACTAGAAGGACTCAACGTGTTTGTAGTGTTGATAAGGATGTTATCACCTTCGTAGTAACCTGGGTTATCCCTGTACGATTCATATCGGTTCAAGACTTCTTCATCTGTGACGTTAACGGGAGGAACAAGGGTCTCCTCTGTTTCTTGGTTCATACTCGTCTGACTCTTTTTCTCTGTTTCCTTGGATCGCAAGGAAAATGAATCTTCGAACAAGCCACTAGAAGGACTCAACATGTTTGTAGTGTTGATAAGGATGTTATCACCTTCGTAGTAACCTGGGTTATCCCTGTACGATTCATATCGGTTCAAGACTTCTTCATCTGTGTCGTTAACCGGAGGAACAAGGGTCTCCTCTGTTTCTTGGCTCACACTCGTCTGACTCTTTTTCTCTGTTTCCTTAGCTCGGAAGAAAGATGAATCTTCGAACAAGCCACTAGAAGGACTCAAACGTGTTTGTAGTGTAGATAAGGATGTTATCACCTTCGTAGTAACCTGGGTTGTCCCTGTACGATTCATATCGCTTCAAGACTTTTTCATCTGTGTCGTTAATCGGAGGAACAAGGGTCTCCTCTGTTTCTTGGCTCATACTCGTCTGACTCTTTTTCTCTGTTTCCTTGGATCGCAAGAAAGAGGAATCTTGAGGGCTCACTCGTGATTCTTGACTCGTACTCGCTCGATTCTTCTCCCTCGGTGCTAAAGGAGACATCTCTCTGTTTCCTTGGATCGAAAGAAAGAAGAATTTTTAGTGACTCAAGCTCAATACTCTTTCGTTTTCTTCTTCGTCGGAGAGTATTTATGGTTTAATTTTACCTTTCCACTTAGTCGCTGGTTTAATTTTTCTCTTTGTTTGTTGGTACAATATTTTTTATGTTTAGTATTGTAATTTCTTCCTATACCTGTCATTGTTACTGTGAATATAAGTTTTGGTGGTACTGCGATGTCGCGGGGGAAGTATTTTAGAAAAAATATATTTTAAATTTAAATTTAAAATTATACATTATGAAATTGTTTGAATGTAATAGAATAGTTTGAGTACATAAACTGTTACTAAAAATGCGATCATCAAAATGAAAACTTATAACAAAAAATATTATGTAGAATAGACGCAATTTTACAAAACATATTGTTTAAACTATTATAAATATAAGATATTTTTATGAAGAATTATGGTAAAGAGGTATAATTAAAAAAAATCATTATGACGAAGTGATCCTTACTGAGAATATTGAACTAATGTTTATAATGAGTAATGTAATTTTATATTAAATAACTATAATCATTTCTAAAATTTTAGTTAGATGATAGAATAACATTGAATATTAGATATTAATATTCAAATTATTTAGATTTAACATAAAATGAAAAATTTGTTTCAACGAACAATGATTTGTTAGTTATTGATGAATAGACAAATATATAGAGAGTTCAAAATATATGACTATTTAAATAGACACACCTATTAGGACGAAAAGTTGTGATAAAAAAATATGTATAAAGTATAGTGAAAAGACACAACTCTACAATGAACAAATACAACGGTTTGAGGTTTTTAAAAATAACAAATAAAACTAATTTTTTTTATAAAAAACTACTACGAAAAGTCGCAACTATTATTCTCATTTATTCAGATTGTTATTATTATTTTTAAATATTAAAATATTTTTTAAACGGAAAGTTAAGATAAATAGACACAACTGTAAATTCAATATTAAGTTGTATAAAATTTTTCTATTGATATAATCATTTCTATAGTTAGATTATAAAATATATTCAATTATCTAGACTCGACATAAAATGGAAAATTTGTTTCAACGAACATGTTAGTTAGTGATGAAAAGACAAATATAAAGATAGTTCAAAAAGCATGAGTATTTTAAATAGACACACCTATTAGAACAAAAAAGTTGTAATAAAAAATATAAATAAAATATAGTGAAAAGACACAACTCTATACAACCGTTTGAATTTAAAAAAAACAATTAAAAATATTTTATTACGAAAAGGTACTACAAAAAACCGCAATTGTTGTGTCTGCACTTGATTATACCCACAAACTCATATAAACTGCATTTAGGCATCTTTGTTACCATATTCAAAAGTCAAATCCAAAAGCTCATTATACAATCCATCTAACTCTTGGAAAAAGGCTCTAGGTATAAAATTAACTAAAAATTGTAAATTATATTCATCATTCCAAAAATATTTTGTTAAATCAAAAATTGGAGGAATCTCTTTACTTTTAAAAAATGCTAGAGAATAATTTAGAGAGCTGTAAAAATCATGGAGATTGAAATTTTATATTATTTTGTGTTATAACAAAAAAAAACAGTTCAAACAGAAAAATATATATATATTTCAAAAGATACAAATATTTGAATAGACACAACTCTACAATGAACAGTTGCAACTTTACAAAACAATCGTTACAATGAACAATCGCAACTTTGTGTAAAACATACAATTCAAATTTTCTACAGATTTTTTTTAGAAAATTATCCAAAAATTACGATTGAAAAAACACAACTTTTGGTGGCATTTATTTTGCTATTATATATAGGTACTTTTATTAATTTTTATATATATAACGAACAATTCATCATTCCAAATTTTTTTTCTTAAATCAAGAATTGGAGGAATTTCTTCATTTTAAAAGAATTAATGTTAGAGAATAATTTAGAGAGCTGTAGAAACCGTTTAGATTGAAATTTTATATTATTTTGTGTCATGGCAAAAAAAAAACAGTTCAAACAGACAAATATATAGATATCAAAAGATACGAATATTCGAATAAACACAATTCTACAATGAACAGTTGCAACTTTACAAAAAAAAACTGTTTCAATGAACAATGGCAACTTTTTTTTACCCATAATTAAAATTTTCTATAATTTTTTTGGAAGATTATCCAAAAGGTACATTTGAATAAACACAACTTTTGTTGACATTTATTCGAGATAGATTCATCATTCCAAAACTATTTTGTTAAATCAAGAATTAGAAGAATTTCTTGAATTTTTAAAGAATGATTGCTAAAAAATAATTTAGAAAAAAGTATAAACCGTTGATATTGATATTTTAGTTGATTTTATGTCATGACAAAAAAAATGAAAACAGTTCAAACAACAAATATATATATATTTCAAAAGATACGAATGTTCCACACAACTTTACAGTAACCAGTTGTAACTTTTCATAAATAACCGTTTTATTGATCCATCCCGACTTTTCAGAAAATATCAAAAAGATACGATTGAAAAAACAAAACTGTTAGTCACATTTATTCGGTTTGCTATTATTTATTATATAGATTTGTTTTCATCATCTGTTTGCTTGTTTCTCTTTACTTCAGTCTTCATTTTTCCTTTTTCTCAATTTTTTTTTTTTTTAATTTGTTTTCATCATCTCTTTACTTCAGTCTTCATTTTCCTGTTTTCTCTAATTTTATTTCTTTCTTCTTTCTTTATTTGTTTTCATCATCTGTTTGCTTGTTTCTCTTTACTTCCGTCTCCATTTTTTTTTCTCTAATTTTATTTTTTTCTTCTTTCTTTATTTGTTTTCATCATCTGTTTGCTTGTTTCTCTTTACTTCAGTCTCCATTTTTCTGTTTTCTCTAATTTTATTTATTTCTTCTTTCTTTATTTGTTTTCATCGTCTGTTTGCCTTTTCTCTTTACTTCAATCTCCATTTTTCTGCTTTCTCTAATTTTATTTCTTTCTTTTGTCTTTATTTGTTTTCATCATCTGTTTGCTTGTTTCTCTTTACTTCAGTCTCCATTTTTCTGCTTTCTCTAATTTTATTTCTTTCTTCTTTCTTTATTTTTTTTTCATCATCTGTTTGCATGTTTCTCTTTATTTCAGTTTCCATTTTTTCTATTTTCTCTAATTTTATTTCTTTCTTCTTTCTTTATTTGTTTATATCATCTGTTTGCTTGTTTCTCTTTACTTCAGTCTCCATTTTTCTTTTTTCTCTAATTTTATTTATTTCTTTTTTATTTATTTGTTTTCAACATCTGTTAAATTGTTTCTCTTTACTTCAGTATCCAATTTTTCTGTTTTCACTAATTTTATTTCTTTCTTCTTTCTTTATTTGTTTTTATTATCTGTTTGCTTGATTCTCTTTACTTGAGTTTCCATTTTTCTGCTTTTTCTAATTTTATTTCTTTCTTCTTTCTTTATTTGTTTTCATCATCTGTTTGCTTGTTTCTCTTTACTTCAGTCTCCATTTTTCTTTTTCTTTTTTCTAATTTTATTTCTTTCTTCTTTCTTTATTTGTTTTCATCATCTGTTTGTTTGTTTCTCTTTACTTCATTCTCCATTTTTCCGCTTTCTATAATTTTATTTATTTCTTCTTTTTTTATTTGTTTTCATCATCTGTTTGCTTATTTTTCTTTACTTCAGTCTCCATTTTTCTTTTTCTCTAATTTTATTTCTTTCTTATTTCTTTATTTGTTTTCATCATCTGTTTGCTTGTTTCTCTTTACTTCAGTCTCCAAGTTTTCTCTTTTCTCTAATTTTATTTCTTTCTTCTTTTTTTATTTGTTTTCATCATATGTTTGCTTGTTTCTCTTTATTTCAATCTCCATTTTTCTGTTTTCTCTAATTTTATTTTTTTTCATCTTTTTTTACTTGTTTTCATCATATGTTTGCTTGTTTCTCTTTATTTCAATCTCCATTTTTCTGTTTTCTCTAATTTTATTTCTTTCTTCTTTCTTAATTTGTTTTCATCATCTGTTTGCTTGTTTCTCTTTACTTCAGTCTCCATTTTTTTTTTCTCTAATTTTATTTTTTTCTTCTTTCTTTATTTGTTTTCATCATTTGTTTGCTTGTTTCTCTTCACTTCAGTCTCCATTTTTCTGCTTTCTCTAATTTTATTTCTTTCTTCTTTCTTTATTTGTTTTCATCGTCTGTTTTCTTGTTTCTCTTTACTTCAGTCTCCATTTTTCTGTTTTCTCTAATTTTATTTCTTTCTTCTTTCTTTATTTGTTTTCATCATCTGTTTGCTTGTTTCTCTTTATTTCAGTTTCCATTTTTTCTGTATTCTCTTATTTTATTTCTTTCTTCTTTCTTTATTTGTTTTCATCATCTGTTTGCTTGTTTCTCTTTACTTTAGTCTCCATTTTTCCTGTTTTCTCTAATTTTATTTTTTTCTTCTTTATTTATTTGTTTTCATTATCTGTTTGTTTGTTTCTCTTTACTTCAGTCTCCATTTTTCTTTTTTTCTCTAATTTTATTTCGTTCTTCTTTCTTTATTTGTTTTCATCATCTGTTTGCTTGTTTCTCTTTACATCAGTCTCCATTTTTTCTGTTTTCTCTAATTTTATTTCTTTCTTCTTTCTTTATTTGTTTTCATCATCTGTTTGTTTGTTTCTCTTTACTTCATTCTCCATTTTTCTGCTTTCTATAATTTTATTTCTTTCATCTTTTTTTATTTGTTTTCATCATCTGTTTGCTTATTTTTCTTTCTTTCAGTCTCCATTTTTCTTTTTCTCTAATTTTATTTCTTTCTTCTTTCTTTACTCTAATTTTATTTCTTTCTTCTTTCTTTATTTGTTTTCATCATCTGTTTGCTTGTTTCTCTTTACTTCAGTCTCCAAGTTTTCTCTTTTCTCTAATTTTATTTCTTTCTTCTTTTTTTATTTGTTTTCATCATATGTTTACTTGTTTCTCTTTATTTCAATCTCCATTTTTCTGTTTTCTCTAATTTTATTTCTTTCTTCTTTTTTTACTTGTTTTCATCATATGTTTGCTTGTTTCTCTTTATTTCAATCTCCATTTTTCTGTTTTCTCTAATTTTATTTCTTTCTTCTTTCTTTATTTGTTTTCATCATCCGTTTGCTTGTTTCTCTTTACTTCAGTCTCCATTTTTTTTCTCTAATTTTATTTCTTTCTTCTTTCTTTATTTGTTTTCATCATTTGTTTGCTTGTTTCTCTTTACTTCAGTCTCCATTTTTCTGCTTTCTCTAATTTTATTTCTTTCTTCTTTCTTTATTTGTTTTCATCATCTATTTGCTTTTTTCTCTTTACTTCGATCTCCATTTTTTCTGCTTTCTATAATTTATTTATTTCTTCTTTTTTTATTTGTTTTCATCATCAGTTTGCTTATTTTTCTTTACTTCAGTCTCCATTTTTCTTTTTCTCTAATTTTATTTCTTTCTTCTTTCTTTATTTGTTTTCATCATCTGTTTGCTTGTTTCTCTTTATTTCAATCTCCATTTTTCTGTTTTCTCTAATTTTATTTCTTTCTTCTTTTTTTACTTGTTTTCATCATATGTTTGCTTGTTTCTCTTTATTTCAATCTCCATTTTTCTGTTTTCTCTAATTTTATTTCTTTCTTCTTTCTTTATTTGTTTTCATCATCCGTTTGCTTGTTTTCTCTTTACTTCAGTCTCCATTTTTTTTCTCTAATTTTATTTCTTTCTTCTTTCTTTATTTGTTTTCATCATCTGTTTGCTTGTTTCTCTTTACTTCAGTCTCCATTTTTCTTTTTCTTTTTTCTAATTTTATTTCTTTCTTCTTTCTTTATTTGTTTTCATCATCTGTTTGTTTGTTTCTCTTTACTTCATTCTCCATTTTTCCGCTTTCTATAATTTTATTTATTTCTTCTTTTTTTATTTGTTTTCATCATCTGTTTGCTTATTTTTCTTTACTTCAGTCTCCATTTTTCTTTTTCTCTAATTTTATTTCTTTCTTCTTTCTTTATTTGTTTTCATCATCTGTTTGCTTGTTTCTCTTTACTTCAGTCTCCAAGTTTTCTCTTTTCTCTAATTTTATTTCTTTCTTCTTTTTTTATTTGTTTTCATCATATGTTTGCTTGTTTCTCTTTATTTCAATCTCCATTTTTCTGTTTTCTCTAATTTTATTTTTTTTTCATCTTTTTTTACTTGTTTTCATCATATGTTTGCTTGTTTCTCTTTATTTCAATCTCCATTTTTCTGTTTTCTCTAATTTTATTTCTTTCTTCTTTCTTTATTTGTTTTCATCATCTGTTTGCTTGTTTCTGAAACGACCTACCTTTTTTTTTTTTTAACAAATAATAAATAATAAATATATAATATAATAAAATAATAAACTACAACTAGTGGTCCCATACCCACTAGTCACCTAACCACAAACACAACCAACAGCGGAAATAATAATACCAATAACCAATCAAATAATAAATATCCAATATAAATTCCAATCTTAACTAAAGATCCAAACATCATAAACCAAATAACCAGCAATCCTAAACAATGCTCTAAGACTCAACTCTAGCAACCTAACAATGCCAGATCAACAACCAACCGAGTCCCTAGAACATCCTCCTCTTCATTGCTGGATCCCACGGTCACACTTTGCCTTTACCTGCACCACAAACACATATTGCAATGCATGAGTATTTTACAAACACTCAGTAAGGCAATCCTCCCATCTACTGGGCTATACACACAAGCAATAGAGTATCAATCTTCACACAACAATCAACAAACAATAACAGAACAGGACGTAGCATCGACCGATGCCACAACTGCATCGATCGATGCCAACCATCGATCGATACGAAGCTGCATCGATCGAACTTGCATCGACCGATGCATCTGCATCGACCGACGCATGCTCGACGCACACGAAAACCCTAAGTTCATCGCCGTCCTCGCACTTGCATCGACCGATGCAAGCATGCATCGATCGACGCAACGTCGAGCACCGTGATTTCTCCGAAGTTTCTCGCCGGATCTCGTTCCTACAACCACAGAAACTCAATCCCAAGCCACAAGAAAGCTTCCTAACGTCCATAACAACAATCTAATACGTCTAACAACAAGCAACAAGCAAATCACTGAATTCTCTAGCTTAGATAAGCCATGGTCCTGCACTTACCTTTGCCACAGGAGAAACTAAACCTTAAACAATCAAGAACACGCTCCCAGGAAGCTCCTACAACGATCCCAGCTACAGATCTCTACAGAACGCCCCAAATCTCCAAGAAATCACCAAGAACTCTCAAGAACACTTCTCTTTCTCTTTTGTTTCTCAAAAACGGCTGAATACGTCTAATGAGACAAAGGCACGACTTAAGGGTTTTCCCTTTTCTTCTCCCCAAAACGCAGCGTTTGACTTAAGTCAAAACGCACATTGAGTCAGCATCGATCGATGCTCCTACTGCATCGATCGATGCACACCCTAAACCGGAATTCTGGTTCACGGATGTTACAATTCTCCCCACCAAACTGGATTCGTCCTCGAATCCCAAACAACCATCAGCCAAGGACTCCGTGCAACCGTCTCCACGGCCGCACTCCTCCGACCAATCTACGAAGGTCACCTCTAGGCGATAGACTTCACGCTCCAGGCGTCATTTGCTCTCGACTTTTGGACTTTCCTTTTCTCATAGGCCTAAACCTTGAGTTTCATTAGCTCCTCATCAGACCTAAGTCTGCATGCCAATGTTGGCTCCTCATCAGGCCTAAGCCCGCATGCCATAATATAAATAAGGAAAAATCCAAACTCGTCTCTCGGGTCGTCACCCTACAACGCGCCTCCAGACCGTCGTCCGAAGTCGATATACCGACCATACTCCAGTCACAAAGTCTCCGAATATGGCAGTACTAGGAGAACCAAAGTCCTCCAAGAGCCGCGAGCAAACAATTCTGAACACGTCGAGTCCTATCCCTATCCAGGTTTCCTTCCCGTGGCTCGCGTAAAACATCACAATGTCATACCAACCACATATCCCTCACTGGAATACCTCATGACCACACAAGGATCATATACTCGCCACAAGGGCCGCCACAAAGGCCAAACAAAATGTCCTAAAGAGGACCGCCACCAAGGCCAAACAAATGTCCTAAAGAGGACCGCCACCAAGGCCAAACAAATGTCCTAAAGAGGACCGCCACCAAGGCCAAACAAATGTCCTAAAGAGGACCGCCACCAAGGCACTCTGGCTACACAGCCCCGCCACAAAGGCCATCTGTCCGGAGGACCGTCACAAAGACACTCTGGCTAAACAGCCCCGCCACAAAGGCCATCTGTCCCGAAGGACCGTCACAAAGACAATCTGGCTAAAGAGCCCGCCAAAGGCATCTGTCCCGAAGGACCGTCACAAAGACACTCTGGCTAAGGAGCCCGCCACAAAGGCCAAACAAAACGGCTAAACAGCCCGCCACAAAGGCCAAACAAAACGGCTAAACAGCCCGCCAAAGGCCAAACAAAACGGCTAACAGCCCGCCACAAAGGCCACACCGGCTAAACAGCCCGCCACTAAGGCCACACAAGCCCCTCCAAGGCTTTCCACCGCTAAACTGGACAAATTCTCTCTAGAAACTTTCCATATTTAGCACTTTCCATTTCTGGAAACTTTCCACTTATGGAAACTTCTACTTCAGAAAACTTTTCCCCAAACCCCGCCTCACGGAAACTTTGTACCCCGAGCACCACCTCATCTTGTTACTGAGTCGCACAACCAACCACCCCAAGCGACCGAGTAACAAGAGAGATGGGCTGGAATACTCCATTCCCGCTCCAGCCACGGATTACAGACGGAACCAGACTAGGCAAGCTCAGGTCGTGGTTGCTTCTCATACCACTTCTTGAACCTTGCCTTCATCCTTGCCTCAGGTTCCCAAGTCTGCTCCTCCACACCATCACAGTCCCACAGGACTCTCATCAAGGAACCTTCTTCCTCCGAAGTTCCTTGATCCTCCTCTCGAGAACCCTCACTGGTCTCGCCTCCAAAGTCATGTTAGGCTGAAGATCTTCGGAATCTTAGCCAACAACGATCATCCTCACGGAGACACTTCCGCAACATAGACACATGGAACACCTTATGGAAAGCACGCATAACCTCAGGTAACTCCAGTCTATATGCCACTGGTCCAACTCGCTCAATCACTCTGAACGGACCCATATACCTCGGACTCAACTTAGTCTCTGTCAATGACCTGTTCGGACCCCGCAACATGGCCATCTTGAGGTACACTCTGTCTCTACCTGAAACTCAGGTCTCTTCTCCTCTTATCAGCATAACTCCTCTGCCTATCCTGAGCCTCTTTCATGTTCAGCTTGAGAACCCGAATCTTCTCTGAGGTCTCTGAACAAAATCCGCCCGTACATGCTCCTCTCCCCACTGAGTCCAGCATAACGGTGTACGACACGGTCTCCCATACAAAGCCTTATAAGGAGCCATACCAATACTCCTGATAGCTGTTGTTGTAAGCAAACTCTACCAGGTTCGGGTGATCTGCCCAATGGCCACCCCAATCCAAAACACACATCCTCAGCAAATCCTCCAACGTCGGATCGTCCTCTCGGACTGTCCATCTGTCTGGGGATGATAAGCTGTACTCATATGCACCTTAGTGCCCATCTCCGCCTGAAATGCCTGCCAGAACACCGAAGTGAACTTAGAATCTCTGTCGGACACAATGCTCGCTGGCACCCCATGCAATCTGACTATCTCCCTCACATACTTCTTAGCCAAGACCGCTGCTCCATCAGTCTTCTTAATGGCCAGAAAATGTGCTGACTTAGTCAACCGGTCCACTATGACCCAAATAGCATCAAAGGTCCGTGACACTGGTAATCCTACCACAAAGTCCATGGTAATCATATCCCACTTCCACTCGGGAATGGGTAAACTCTTCAGTAACCCGCCAGAACCTGATGTTCAGCCTTCACTAGCTGACACACATCACACCTCGAAACCCAACCCGCTACATCCTTCTTCATCCCGACCCAATGATAGTACCTCTTGAGGTCACGGTACATCTTAGTCGCTCTGGATGAATAGATAGCTTGCTCGAATGAGCCTCTCTCAGAATCTCCTGCCTCGACTCCTCATCCTTGGGCACACAAATCCGACCATGCACCAAGATAGTACCATTATCGAGACCTGATACTCGACTCAACATCCTTTGAGGCGTTCACCAGCCCCAAATCCTTCTCTTGTGCCAACCGCACCCTACTCAAAAGATCTGCTCTGTCCACTGCTTCCAAACCCAACGGTTCCAGTGAAACAGCACACAAACTCAACGCACTGATCTCTCCTACCAGAGACTCCATCTCCTGCTCTTGAGCTGAAGCTACCCTCTTCCGACTCAGAGCATCTGCAACCGTGTTAGCCTTACCAGGATGATAGGCTATCTCCAAATCATAATCCGCCACAAGCTCCATCCACCGCCTCTGTCTCAAATTCAACTCAGGCTGAGTGAATATATACTTGGCTCTTATGATCTGTGAACACCTGTACCTTTGCACCATAAAGATAAGATCTCCAAATCTTCAGGCAAAAACTACAGCACCCATCTCCAAATCATGAGTAGGATAGTTGCCTTCATGCACCCGCAACTGCCGCGATGCATAGGCTATCACCTTCCCATGCTGCATCAGCACACACCCTAAACCAACTCTAGATGCATCTGTATAAACCACATAGGGTTCTCCCTGCTCAGGCAAAGCCAACACGGCGCAGTAGTCAACATCTCCTTCAGGCTTGCAAAGCTTTCCTCACACTCTTCGACCAGACAAAAGGAACATCCTTCCTGTCAACTTAGTCATAGGACGTGCTCGCTTGCAAACCCCTGCACAAATCTCTGTAATAGCCTGCCAATCCAAGGAAACTCCTGATCTCTGTGGCATTCTGCGGTCTAGGCCAATCCCGATAGCTGAATCTTCTCGGATCCACGAAACCCCTTCTGCAGAAACGATATGACCCAGAAAGCCCATCTCACGCTGCCGAAACTGCACTTGCTCAACTTAGCAAACAACTTCTGCTCCCGCAGCTTCTCCATAACCGCCCTCAAATGCACTGCATGCTCCTCGGGACTCTTAGAATAGACCAGGATATCGTCGATGAAAATGATGACAGATACATCCAGAAACTCCTGAAACACACTGTTCATCAATCTCATAAACGCTGCTGGTGCGTTAGTCAACCCGAAGGCATCACCACAAACTCATAATGCCCATACCTCGTCTAAAAGCAGTCTTCCTCACATCTGCCTCATCTATCGGTATCGATGATAACCCGACGCCAGATCCACCTTAGAGAACCAAGTAGCTCCCTCAACTGATCCAACAACTCATCGATCCTAGGAAGAGGATACTTGTTCTTCACAGTGACCCGGTTCAAACCCCGATAATCAATGCATAATCTGAAACTCCCATCCTTCTTCTTCACAAACAACACCGGCGCTCCCCATGGTGATACACTAGAACGGATGAATCCCTTACTCAACAAATCCTCTAGCTGCTTCTTCAGCTCTGCCATCTCTGCTGGAGCCATTCTGTAAGGAGCCTTGGATAACGGTGTCGTCCCCGGTTCCAGTTCAATGGTGAAAGGATCCGACCGAGATGGTGGTAATCCTGCAACACATCCTCAAACTCCTCTACAGATAATACCGCTAACCGAAGACTTCCCCACTGACTCTGGCATAGATATAGTGACCAAATAAGCCTCACGGCCCTTCTCGATCATCTTCCCAGCCTGAATGGCTGAGATCACGAGACTCCCGAAGTCGGTCTAATTCCCTGAAAAACCAACTTCTCTCCTGGACGCTCAAACTCCACTCTACCCCTATGGCAATCCAAATGCACCATATGCCGATGCAACCAATCCATCCCGAGAATGACATCATACAACTCCACTGGACTGATAAGCAAATCCGCTGGCCATGACTCTCCTGCGATCTGAATATCAACCCCTCCAGCTCGTCCAATAACTCTCAGGAACTTGCCTCCAGCAACTCTAACAACTCTGTACGCTCCCGGGATCCCCTCGATTCCCGCACACTCTGCACACTCCGGGGTAATGAAGCTATGAGAAGCTCCAGAATCAAACATAACGTGGGACTTAAACCCGCCCACCAACAAGGTCCCTACAAACCTCATGTGTTGAGAACCTAACACTTTATCACAGGAAACATATACAATCTGAACCTACTACAATTCACAAAGTTAAAGTACCAGAAAATATACTGTGATCGCCCGGCACTGGTTCCACCAGTCTCTGCGTCGTGTAAGCACGTGGCGTCTGCTCAATCCGTGCCACCTGCTGACCTCCAGGTTGCACCTGCTGCAATGCTGCCACGGCTACCGGCTGCAACTTGGGACAAAAAGGCCTGATGTGCCCTGTCTCCCTACAGTGATAACAAACCCGAGGCCACCGCGGAACACTCTTCTTGGGGCAAGTAGCAATCTTGTGATCCCTGCTCCCACAGCTGAAGCAACCAGCACCACTCGGCTTCTGCGTAGCCTCCCACTTCCTCTTGGTTCCCTGGGCATGCCTACCGCCCTGCTAGAACCACCCTGCTGCTGAGCCTTACTAGGCTGAACTGCTGGAGTAACCGGCACTGAGCTGTGCCCGGATATCCTCCTCAATCTCTGCTGCTGTCTCAACCAACTCAGCACGCGTAGCATAACTCCGCCCTCTGCAGTGGACTCTCAAATCATCACGTAGAGCCCTCAAAAACCTCCTGATCTGAGCCTCCTCGGACTCCATACTCCGACCCCCATAACATAGAAGTCGACTGAACTCCAAGTCCAGCTCCGCACTGACCGTGTCCCCTGAGACAACTGAAGGAACTGCACCTCCAAACGATCAATGCCTCTCTAGGAAAATACTTGCGGTTGAACTCCAAAACGAAGTCAGCCCAAGTCATCTCCCGCTGCACCCTCCTAGCAGCCACAGACCTCCACCACAACTCAGCATCTCCACTCAAAAAGTAGACCCCAATGTCCACCCCGAACTCCTCGGGACATCTCGGAGTGTGGAGTTACGTTCCACTCTCGTCCTCCACGCATCCGCAGCAGTAGGATCTACACCTCCTGAGAACTGCTCAGTGCGCAACTTGCCCATCTCTGACAACATGTTGAGATAACGAGCATGAACCCCCACATCTGCAGCCACTGGCTGCCGCTCATCCGCCACCACTGGTGGCACTACCCAGCTGAGCCGGTACCACAGGTGGTAACCGCTCCAACACCTGTGCTAGCAAAGCCGCAATGTCAACACCAGGGACTCCACCCGCTGGGGCTCCACACCCGAGACCCTAGCATCACCGACCACTGGAGCATCACCGCCCCTCCGGCCACACTCACTGAATCCCCGGTACACCCTGCGACTCGCCAACACCCTCAGCTGTCACACTCTGGTCCTCGGACTCACTAACCACTGGGGCTCTCCCCCTACCACGACCACGACCACGACCGCGACCACGACCGCGTCCACGACCTCGACCAGCAACAGCACCACCTCTAACCATCTGCACTACCATGAACAGAAGGCTAAGCAAACAAGTACAATTTAACACAGAAATAGAAACTCACCGTGGAATCACCAATAGGCTCGAAGAGGATGTTCTAGGACTCCATGCCACACACAATTGACTAACTCACATAATCAATCAAGACATGCAATCCCACACATCTACAGCACAAAGCCTAGTGAACCCAAACCTAGAACCGTAAGGGCTCTGATACCAAAATGAAACGACCGACCTTTTTTTTTTTTAACAAATAATAAATAATAAATATATAATATAATAAAATAATAAACTACAACTAGTGGTCCCATACCCACTAGTCACCTAACCACAAACACAACCAACAGCGGAAATAATAATACCAATAACCAATCAAATAATAAATATCCAATATAAATTCCAATCTTAACTAAAGATCCAAACATCATAAACCAAATAACCAGCAATCCTAAACAATGCTCTAAGACTCAACTCTAGCAACCTAACAATGCCAGATCAACAACCAACCGAGTCCCTAGAACATCCTCCTCTTCATTGCCTGGATCCACGGTCACACTTTGCCTTTACCTGCACCACAAACACATATTGCAATGCATGAGTATTTTACAAACACTCAGTAAGGCAATCCTCCCATCTACTGGGCTATACACACAAGCAATAGAGTATCAGTAATCTTCACACAACAATCAACAAACAATAACAGAACAGGACGTAGCATCGACCGATGCCACAACTACATCGATCGATGCCAACAGGAGAAGCATCGATCGATCTGAAGCTGCATCGATCGATGCAAGTATAACTTGCATCGACCGATACCCAATCTGCATCGACCGACGCATGCTCGACGCACACGAAAACCCTAAAGTTCATCGCGCCGTCCTCGCACTTGCATCGACCGATGCAAGCTATGCATCGATCGACGCAACGTCGAGCACCGTGATTTCTCCGAGTTTCTCGCCGGATCTCGTTCCTACAACCACAGAAACTCAATCCCAAGCCACAAGAAAGCTTCCTAACGTCCATAACAACAATCTAATACGTCTAACAACAAGCAACAAGCAAATCACTGAATTCTCTAGCTTAGATAAGCCATGGTCCTGCACTTACCTTTGCCAGGAGGCTAAACCTTAAACAATCAAGAACACGCTCCCAGGAAGCTCCTACAACGATCCAGCTACAGATCTCTACAGGAACGCCCCAAATCTCAAGAAATCACCAAGAACTCTCAAGAACACTTCTCTTTCTCTTTTGTTTCTCAAAAACGGCTGAATACGTCTAATGAGACAAAAGGCACGACTTAAGGGTTTTCCCCTTTTCTTCTCCCCAAAACGCAGCGTTTGACTTAAGTCAAAACGCACAGAATTGAGTCAGCATCGATCGATGCTCCTACTGCATCGATCGATGCACACCCTAAACCGGAATTCCGGTTCACGGATGTTACAGTTTCTCTTTACTTCAGTCTCCATTTTTTTTTCTCTAATTTTATTTTTTTCTTCTTTCTTTATTTGTTTTCATCATTTGTTTGCTTGTTTCTCTTCACTTCAGTCTCCATTTTTCTGCTTTCTCTAATTTTATTTCTTTCTTCTTTCTTTATTTGTTTTCATCATCTGTTTTCTTGTTTCTTTTTACTTCAGTCTCCATTTTTCTGTTTTCTCTAATTTTATTTCTTTCTTCTTTCTTTATTTGTTTTCATCATCTGTTTGCTTGTTTCTCTTTACTTCAGTCTCCATTTTTCTGTTTTCTCTAATTTTATTTCTTTCTTCTTTCTTTATTTGTTTTCATCATCTGTTTGCTTGTTTCTCTTTACTTCAATCTCCATTTTTCTGCTTTCTCTAATTTTATTTCTTTCTTCTTTCTTTATTTGTTTTCATCATCTGTTTGCTTGTTTCTCTTTACTTCAGTCTCCATTTTTCTGTTTTCTCTAATTTTATTTCTTTCTTCTTTCTTTATTTGTTTTCATCATCTGTTTGCTTGTTTCTCTTTACTTTAGTCTCCATTTTTTCTGTTTTCTCTAATTTTATTTCTTTCTTCTTCTTTATTTGTTTTCATCATCTGTTTGCTTGTTTCTCTTTACTTCAGTCTCCATTTTTCTGTTTTCTCTAATTTTATTTCTTTCTTCTTTCTTTATTTGTTTTCATCATCTGTTTGCTTGTTTCTCTTTACTTCAGTCTCCATTTTTCTGTTTTCTCTAATTTTATTTCTTTCTTCTTTCTTTATTTGTTTTCATCATCTGTTTGCTTGTTTCTCTTTACTTCAGTCTCCATTTTTCTTTTTTCTCTAATTTTATTTCTTTCTTCTTTCTTTATTTGTTTTCATCATCTGTTTGCTTGTTTCTCTTTACTTCAGTCTCCATTTTCTGCTTTCTCTAATTTTATTTCTTTCTTCTTTCTTTATTTGTTTTCATCATCTGTTTGCTTGTTTCTCTTTACTTCAGTCTCCATTTTTCTGTTTTCTCTAATTTTATTTCTTTCTTCTTTCTTTATTTGTTTTCATCATCTGTTTGCTTGTTTCTCTTTACTTCAGTCTCCATTTTTCTTTTTTCTCTAATTTTATTTCTTTCTTCTTTCTTTATTTGTTTTCATCATCTGTTTGCTTGTTTCTCTTTACTTCAGTCTCCATTTTTCTGCTTTCTCTAATTTTATTTCTTTCTTCTTTCTTTATTTGTTTTCATCATCTGTTTGCTTGTTTCTCTTTACTTCAGTCTCCATTTTTCTGTTTTCTCTAATTTTATTTCTTTCTTCTTTCTTTATTTGTTTTCATCATCTGTTTGCTTGTTTCTCTTTACTTTCAGTCTCCATTTTTCTGTTTTCTCTAATTTTATTTCTTTCTTCTTTCTTTATTTGTTTTCATCATCTGTTTGCTTGTTTCTCTTTACTTCAGTCTCCATTTTTCTTTTTTCTCTAATTTTATTTCTTTCTTCTTTCTTTATTTGTTTTCATCATCTGTTTGCTTGTTTCTCTTTACTTCAGTCTCCATTTTTCTGTTTTCTCTAATTTTATTTCTTTCTTCTTTCTTTATTTTCATCATCTGTTTGCTTGTTTCTCTTTACTTCAGTCTCCATTTTTTTTTTTCTCTAATTTTATTTCTTTCTTCTTTCTTTATTTGTTTTCATCATCTGTTTGCTTGTTTCTCTTTACTTCAGTCTCCATTTTTTTCTGCTTTCTCTAATTTTATTTCTTTCTTCTTTCTTTATTTGTTTTCATCATCTGTTTGCTTGTTTCTCTTTACTTCAGTCTCCATTTTCTTTTTCTCTAATTTTATTTCTTTCTTCTTTCTTTATTTGTTTTCATCATCTGTTTGCTTGTTTCTCTTTACTTCAGTCTCCATTTTTCTTTTTTCTCTAATTTTATTTCTTTCTTCTTTCTTTATTTGTTTTCATCATCTGTTTGCTTGTTTCTCTTTACTTCAGTCTCCATTTTTCTTTTCTCTAATTTTATTTCTTTCTTCTTTCTTTATTTGTTTTCATCATCTGTTTGCTTGTTTCTCTTTACTTTCATCTCCATTTTTTTCTGCTTTCTCTAATTTTATTTCTTTCTTCTTTCTTTATTTGTTTTCATCATCTGTTTGCTTGTTTCTCTTTACTTCAGTCTCCATTTTTCTTTTTTTCTCTAATTTTATTTCTTTCTTCTTTCTTTATTTGTTTTCATCTGTTTGCTTGTTTCTCTTTACTTCAGTCTCCATTTTTCTGTTTTCTCTAATTTTATTTCTTTCTTCTTTCTTTATTTGTTTTCATCATCTGTTTCTTTGTTTCTCTTTACTTCAGTCTCCATTTTTCTGTTTTCTCTTATTTCTTTCTTCTTCTTTATTTGTTTTCATCATCTGTTTGTTTGTTTCTCTTTACTTCAGTCTCCATTTTCTTTTTCTCTAATTTTATTTCTTTCTTCTTTCTTTATTTGTTTTCATCATCTGTTTGCTTGTTTCTCTTTACTTCAGTCTCCATTTTCTGTTTTCTAATTTTATTTCTTTCTTCTTTCTTTATTTGTTTTCATCATCTGTTTGCTTGTTTCTCTTTACTTCAGTCTCCATTTTTTTCTTTTTCTCTAATTTTATTTCTTTCTTCTTTCTTTATTTGTTTTCATCATCTGTTTGCTTGTTTCTCTTTACTTCAGTCTCCATTTTTTCTGTTTTCTCTAATTTTATTTCTTTCTTCTTTCTTTATTTGTTTTCATCATCTGTTTGCTGGTTTCTCTTTACTTCAGTCTCCATTTTTTTTTTCTAATTTTATTTCTTTCTTCTTTCTTTATTTGTTTTCATCATCTGTTTGCTTGTTTCTCTTTACTTCAGTCTCCATTTTTCTGCTTTCTCTAATTTTATTTCTTTCTTCTTTCTTTATTTGTTTTCATCATCTGTTTGCTTGTTTCTCTTTACTTCAGTCTCCATTTTTTTTTTTTCTAATTTTATTTCTTTCTTCTTTCTTTATTTGTTTTCATCATCTGTTTGCTTGTTTCTCTTTACTTCAGTCTCCATTTTTCTTTTTCTCTAATTTTATTTCTTTCTTCTTTCTTTATTTGTTTTCATCATGTTTGCTTGTTTCTCTTTACTTCAGTCTCCATTTTTCTGT
The DNA here is from genome assembly GCA_023657505.1 of Camelina hispida. Taxonomy (NCBI): domain Eukaryota; kingdom Viridiplantae; phylum Streptophyta; class Magnoliopsida; order Brassicales; family Brassicaceae; genus Camelina; species Camelina hispida. The sequence continues at coordinate 4,997,641 of CP094636.1, read as the reverse complement.
TTCTCTAATTTTATTTCTTTCTTTATTTGTTTTCATCATCTGTTTGCTTGTTTCTCTTTACTTCAGTCTCCATTTTCTTTTTTCTCTAATTTTATTTTTTTCTTCTTTCTTTATTTGTTTTCATCATCTGTTTGCTTGTTTCTCTTTACTTCAGTCTCCATTTTTCTTTTTTCTCTAATTTTATTTCTTTCTTCTTTCTTTATTTGTTTTTCATCATCTGTTTGCTTGTTTCTCTTTACTTCAGTCTCCATTTTTCTGTTTTCTCTAATTTTATTTCTTTCTTCTTTCTTTATTTGTTTTCATCATCTGTTTGCTTGTTTCTCTTTACTTCAGTCTCCATTTTTCTTTTTTCTCTAATTTTATTTCTTTCTTCTTTCTTTATTTGTTTTCATCATCTGTTTGCTTGTTTCTTTACTTCAGTCTCCATTTTTCTGTTTTCTCTAATTTTATTTCTTCTTTCTTTATTTGTTTTCATCATCTGTTTGCTTGTTTCTCTTTACTTCAGTCTCCATTTTTTTTTTCTCTAATTTTATTTCTTTCTTCTTTCTTTATTTGTTTTCATCATCTGTTTGCTTGTTTCTCTTTACTTCAGTCTCCATTTTTCTGCTTTCTCTAATTTTATTTCTTTCTTCTTTCTTTATTTGTTTTCATCATCTGTTTGCTTGTTTCTCTTTCTTCAATCTCCATTTTTCTTTTTTTTCTAATTTATTTCTTTCTTCTTTCTTTATTTGTTTTCATCATCTGTTTGCTTGTTTCTCTTTACTTCAGTCTCCATTTTTTTTTTTTCTCTAATTTTATTTCTTTCTTCTTTCTTTATTTTCATCATCTGTTTGCTTGTTTCTCTTTACTTCAGTCTCATTTTTCTGTTTTCTCTAATTTTATTTCTTTCTTTATTTGTTTTCATCATCTGTTTGCTTGTTTCTCTTTACTTCAGTCTCCATTTTTCTGTTTTCTCTAATTTATTTCTTTCTTCTTTCTTTATTTGTTTTCATCATCTGTTTGCTTGTTTCTCTTTACTTCAGTCTCCATTTTCTTTTTTCTCTAATTTTATTTCTTTCTTCTTTCTTTATTTGTTTTCATCATCTGTTTGCTTGTTTCTCTTTACTTCAGTCTCCATTTTTCTGTTTTCTCTAATTTTATTTCTTTCTTCTTTCTTTATTTGTTTTCATCATTTGTTTGCTTGTTTCTCTTTACTTCAGTCTCCATTTTCTTTTTTCTCTAATTTTATTTCTTTCTTTCTTTATTTGTTTTCATCATCTGTTTGCTTGTTTCTCTTTACTTCAGTCTCCATTTTTCTGTTTTTTCTCTAATTTTATTTCTTTCTTCTTTCTTTATTTGTTTTCATCATCTGTTTGCTTGTTTCTCTTTATTTCAGTCTCTTTTTTCTGTTTTCTCTAATTTTATTTCTTTCTTCTTTCTTTATTTGTTTTCATCATCTGTTTGCTTGTTTCTCTTTACTTCAGTCTCCATTTTTCTGTTTTCTCTAATTTTATTTCTTTCTTCTTTCTTTATTTGTTTTCATCATCTGTTTGCTTGTTTCTCTTTACTTCAGTCTCCATTTTCTTTTTTCTCTAATTTTATTTCTTTCTTCTTTCTTTATTTGTTTTCATCATGCTTTGCTTGTTTCTCTTTACTTCAGTCTCCATTTTCTGCTTTCTATAATTTTATTTCTTTTTTCTTTCTTTATTTGTTTTCATCATCTGTTTGCTTGTTTCTCTCTACTTCAGTCTCCATTTTTTCTGTTTCTCTAATTTTATTTCTTTCTTCTTTCTTTATTTGTTTTCATCATCTGTTTGCTTGTTTCTCTTTACTTCAGTCTCCATTTTTCTGTTTTCTCTAATTTTATTTCTTTCTTCTTTCTTTATTTGTTTTCATCATCTGTTTGCTTGTTTCTCTTTACTTCAGTCTCCATTTTTCTTTTTTTCTCTAATTTTATTTCTTTCTTCTTTCTTTATTTGTTTTCATCATCTGTTTGCTTTCTCTTTACTTCAGTCTCCATTTTTCTGTTTTCTCTAATTTTATTTCTTTTTATTCTTTCTTTATTTGTTTTCATCATCTGTTTGCTTGTTTCTCTTTACTTCAGTCTCCATTTTCTGTTTTCTCTAATTTTATTTCTTTCTTCTTTCTTTATTGTTTTCATCATCTGTTTGCTTGTTTCTCTTTACTTCAGTCTCCATTTTTCTGTTTTCTCTAATTTTATTTCTTTCTTCTTTCTTTATTTGTTTTCATCATCTGTTTGCTTGTTTCTCTTTACTTCAGTCTCCATTTTTCTGTTTTTCTAATTTTATTTCTTTCTTCTTTCTTTATTTGTTTTCATCATCTGTTTGCTCTTTCTTTTATTTCCATTTTCTTTTCTCTAATTTTATTTCTTTCTTCTTTCTTTATTTGTTTTCATCATCTGTTTGCTTGTTTCTCTTTACTTCAGTCTCCATTTTTCTTTTTTCTCTAATTTTATTTATTTCTTCTTTCTTTATTTGTTTTCATCATCTGTTTGCTTGTTTCTCTTTACTTCAGTCTCCATTTTTTCTGTTTTCTCTAATTTTATTTCTTTCTTCTTTCTTTATTTGTTTTTATCATCTGTTTGCTTGTTTCTCTTTCTTTCAATCTCCATTTTTTCTGTTTTCTTTACATTTATTTCTTTCTTCTTTCTTTATTTGTTTTCATTATCTGTTTGTTTGTTTCTCTTTACTTCAGTTTCCATTTTTCTTTTTTTCTCTAATTTTATTTCTTTCTTCTTTCTTTCTTTGTTTTCATCATCTGTTTGCTTGTTTCTCTTTACTTCAGTCTCCATTTTTTC